>CAWUFW010010056.1:0-729236 GCA_963921515.1 Calotriton arnoldi | reverse complement strand
TGATTTTAGAGGAATATTTTAAAGTTCCAAAACTCCACACTTAGAAGAATTTCCAAGTGAAACCAGTCAATGTTAGCCTATGAAGGAAATTCAAGTTACCGGTAAGTACGGTTAAAATTACTTTTGAGGATCAGTACTGGGCTGAAAGATGCAGCACTGAGGTCTCTCCTGATAACAGGTGAGTAAATCGGAATTCGTATTTCGGCTGATTTTAGAGGAATATTTTAAAGTTCCAAAACTCCACACTTAGAATAATTTCCAAGTGAAACCAGTCAATGTTAGCCTATGAAGGAAATTCAAGTTACCGGTAAGTACGGTTAAAATTACTTTTCAGGACCAGTACTGGGCTGAAAGATGCAGCACTGAGGTCTCTCCTGATAACATGTGAGTAAATCGGAATTCGTATTTCGGCTGATTTTAGAGGAATATTTTAAAGTTCCAAAACTCCACACTTAGAAGAATTTCCAAGTGAAACTAGTCAATGTTAGCCTATGAAGAAAATTCAAGTTACCGGTAAGTACGGTTAAAATTACTTTTCAGGACCAGTACTGGGCTGAAAGATGCAGCACTGAAGTCTCTCCTGATAACAGGTGAGTAAATCAGAATTCGGATTTCGGCTGATTTTAGAGGAATATTTGTATGTTTCAAAAATCAACACTTAGAAACTTTTCAGCAAAAAGCAGGCAATGATATCCTATGGAAGGAAATTCAAGTTACTGGTAAGTACGGTTAAAATTACTTTTGAGGATCAGTACTGGGCTGAAAGATGCAGCACTGAGGTCTCTCCTGATAACAGGTGAGTAAATCGGAATTCGTATTTCGGCTGATTTTAGAGGAATATTTTAAAGTTCCAAAACTCCACACTTAGAAGAATTTCCAAGTGAAACCAGTCAATGTTAGCCTATGAAGGAAATTCAAGTTACCGGTAAGTACGGTTAAAATTACTTTTCAGGACCAGTACTGGGCTGAAAGATGCAGCACTGAGGTCTCTCCTGATAACATGTGAGTAAATCGGAATTCGTATTTCGGCTGATTTTAGAGGAATATTTTAAAGTTCCAAAACTCCACACTTAGAAGAATTTCCAAGTGAAACTAGTCAATGTTAGCCTATGAAGGAAATTCAAGTTACCGGTAAGTACGGTTAAAATTACTTTTGAGGATCAGTACTGGGCTGAAAGATGCAGCACTGAGGTCTCTCCTGATAACAGGTGAGTAAATCGGAATTCGTATTTCGGCTGATTTTAGAGGAATATTTTAAAGTTCCAAAACTCCACACTTAGAAGAATTTCCAAGTGAAACCAGTCAATATTAGCCTATGAAGGAAATTCAAGTTACCGGTAAGTACGGTTAAAATTACTTTTGAGGATCAGTACTGGGCTGAAAGATGCAGCACTGAGATCTCTCCTGATAACAGGTGAGTAAATCGGAATTCGTATTTCGGCAGATTTTAGAGGAATATTTGCACAATGGTGAAGGGAGGGGCGGGGCCTGAGGTGGCATCTGTGCAAACGCGCCCCGTGGCGCGTTTTAAGTTGGGGATTAAGTCCCCTTGAATCATGAGGGTCCCTACGGGCCAACTAGCCCACCAGGAACCTCCAGTATGCGCCAGGGGGCTGCGTTGCAGAGACATGTACAGAGGCCACACCCCTTTTACACCTCTCTGCAACGCAGCTCTGTGGCGCTTTCTGGACGTACCTGTTGGGCTAGTTGGCCCTCAGGGACCCTCAGGATTGAAGAGGATTTAATTCCCCATCTTAAAACGCGCCACGGGGCCTGTTTGCACACATGTCACCTGAAGCCCCGCCCCTCCCTTCACCACTGTGCAAACGCGCCCCGTGGCGCGTTTTAAGTCGAGGGATTAACTCCCTTGAATCCTGAGGGTCCCTGGAGTCCAACTAGCCCACCATGTTCCTCCAAAGCGCCACAGAGCTGCGTTGCAGAGAGGTGTAAAAGGGGCGTGGCCTCTGTACACCTCTCTGCAAGGCAGCCCCTGGCGCATACTGGAGGTTCCTGGTGGGCTAGTTGGTCCCCAGGGACCCCAGTATTCAAGGGGATCGTTCCCCTCTGCAAACGCGCCAGGGCGCGTTTGCAGAGTGGTGAAGGAAGGGGGCGGGGCCGGCGGGCCCGTTCGTTTTTTTTTTGTTTGTTTTTCCCCTGAAGGGGAGCCGTGTAGCCCCCTTCCTTTTTCCTATTTTTAGGCCCGGGGACCCCATCCCCGGGGCCTGGCCTCTCGTTGGGGACTGTGGGGGTCCCCAAACCCCCACAGTCCCGCCGGCTCCCCGTGTCCTACGGGAGCCGGCATTGCTTTACACATGGGGAGCTGCTAAGATGCTGCTCCCCATGTGGAAAAGCTGTCGGCTTGGATATTGGAAGAGAGAGCAGGTTTCCTGCTCTCTCTTCCAATATCCAAAGCAAGTTTGCAATGGCAGGACGGGAGCCGCGAGGCTCCAGTCCTGTCATTGCAAACAGCAGTGTCCCGGGGTAGGCACCCCGGGACACTGCAGGAGCCGGCCCTGGGGGTGGTGGTCCCCAGGGCCATCAAGGGCTCCAGGAGGGGGCCGCGCGGCCCCCTCCCTACATTTTGAAAGCCCCGGGAGGTGGTGGTCCCCGGGGCTCTGGGGTCCAAAACGGACCCCCATTTTAATTTTTCTTAGTGCCCCGGGGAGGTGGTGGTCCCGGGCGTGTGGGGGCTGGAGCCCCCCACACAGGTTTTTAATTTTAAAAAGAAGCCCGGGAGGTGGTGGTCCCCGGGGCTGCGGGAGAGCTCAGAGCCCTCCCGCTTCATTATACATAAAGCCCCGGGGGTGGTGGTCCCCGGGCTTAGGGGCCCTAGAGGCCCCCACACATAAATTAACCCCCCAGCATGCCCCCGGGACTTGAGCGCATCCTGCCGATTTTTTAAAAAAATAATAATTTTTTTTGCCCAGGGGTCCTTGTGGGACCCCCTGAGCAGACCTAGGGGTCAGGGTGTTTCTACCCTGCCCCCTTTGTGCGCTTTGCGCACTTGTTTCTGTCCCTCGGTTCTACCGAGGGACAAAATGGCTGCCAACACTTCCTGATTTGGATTGTTGACAGCCAATTAACATAAAGCTCGTGCTCGGGAGGATCCGCGGCCCTAGATATACCTATCTTTTTTTCTTTTGATTTTCTCAGCAACTACTGAACGGATTTACACCATTTAACAAAAGGGTTCTTTCTGAACCAAGAACTACCTCTTTGCCAAATTTGGTGTAATTCCGTTCAGCAGTTCGGGCTGTAACCGTGTCTAAAGTTTCCTATGGAAAATTGCATGGGGAAAACGCGTTTTGGGACCCCCTTTTTCTCGGCCCCGCTAGACGAATCCCCGAGACTTTCAGGGTAGGAGCGGACCGGAGCGCCCCACAAAGTTTGAAAATTTTGCGAAGATACGTCAACCGGCAAGAGAGTTATTTCAAATAGAATGTCGCGGATTTCCTATGGATAATAGGTTGTAACTATAACTATCTACTGGCGACCGCTAGTAGATAATATATATATATATATATATATATATATATATATATATATATATATATATATATATATATATTCACTGAAAAACCAAAGGTTTCAGGGACGTTATAGTTAGTTGGACATTTTACTTGTACAAAACCAGAGAAATTCCACCGTTATAGTTAGTTCAGCTAACTATAACTCGCGCCTCATAATGCACTGCTGATGACATCATATATTACATCATTCATGACATGGTCAGTGACATCACTGATGCCATCTCAAATGACATCACTGATGACATCACTGATGACGTCATCCAGTGACTGTGTGTTTCTGTAAAGTTTAAATATGTATTATATATATGCCAAGGTGTATTGAAGAATGAGTGGGTGTATAAGTGTCTGGATGGAGGATTTAGTAAGTGCGTGACTGACTGTATAAGTGAGTGATTAAATGTGTCTTACTGAATGCATGGGTTAGTGACTAAACTGTGTGAATGTCTGTATCAGTCTGTCTGTTGTTGTGTAAGCTGCTGCATGGGTTGGTCAGTAGCTACATGAGTGTCTATATGGGTTATTGATTGGTTGCCTGAGTATTTGTATGGGAGACTGAGTGTGTGTGTGGGTGGGTGGGAGGTGTGTGACTCTGTGCATAGATGTGTGAGTGGTTGATTCACTGGGTGTATGGGTTCAAGAGTGCATGTGGAAACAGCTGTATGGGTGGTTGAGTGTGTGTATGGGTGTGTTGGTGAGTGATTGGATGTCTCAGTGGTACATGTCCAAGTAACTACATATGTAAAAGGCAGTGTATGTGAGAGTTGGAGTATATAAATGACTATACGTGAGAGTCAGTGATTGTGAGAGTGGGTGTATGGATGAGTGTGTACTTGTATCAGTGATTATATAAGAGAGTAAGTATGCGTTAGTATCTGTATGATTAAGTAAGGTGGTGTGTGTATAACTGTATAGGTGAGTAAATGGGAGTGTGATTGATTCTTTGCATGACTGACTAGGTGTGTGAGTAACTCCATGGATGAGTGGCGATGTGTGAGTGTCTGTATAGGTGTAAGAGTGCATATGATAGTGTTGTATTGATGAGTGACTGCATGTATGAGTGATTGTAAGGGTGAATGAGTGGATGTGTGTGTAGACCTAGGAATCAGTGAGTGCGTATGTAGTAACTGGTATTGGTGTGTCGATGGTTTCAAAAATGGTAGTCTGTATTTTACAGTGGGTGTATCAAAGGTTATATTAGAGTGTGAGGAGGTGCATCAGATTTTCACTTGGATGATGTCATCAGTGATGTCATCAGTGATGTCATTTGAGATGTCATCAGTGATGTCATCAGTGATGTCACTGACCATGTCATGAATGATGTAATATGTGACGTCATCAGCAGTGCATTGCGGGGTGCGAGTTATAGTTAGCTGAACTAACTATAACGTGGAATTTCTCTGGTTTTGTACGAGTGAAATGTCCAACAAACTATAACATCCATGAAACTTTTGGTTTTTCCAGTGAATTTCTAAGGTTTTTTAAATGCTAATTTCTAACTATAACGTGCCTGAAACCTATGGTTTTTTCAGTGAATTTCAATGGATTTTTAAATGCTACTTTCTAACTATAACGTCCTTGAAACCTATGGTTTTTTCAGTGAATTTCAAAGGTTTTTTAAATGCTAATTTCTAACTATAACATACCAGTCGCGTTTCCAGAGTGGTGGAGAAAGGTGAGCGTGGCCTCCGAAACTCCTCTTAGCAATCCCACTGTGTGGGATTTACTGGAGGTAACAGGAGGAGTAGTTAGCCCCAATGTCAACCTTGGCGGCCAACTATCCCTTTTATTTCCACCAGTAAGTCCCACACAGTAGGATTGCTAACTTCTTATATCAGGCCCGCCCCCTCCCTGCACCACTGTGCAAACGTGCCCCCTAGCACATTGTAAGTTCGGGGATTAAGTCCCCTTGAATCCTGAGGGTCCCTGGGGACCAACTAGCCCACCAGGCACCTCCAGTAAGCGCCACAGGGCTGCGTTGCAGAGAGGTGGTCCGAGGCCCCGCCCCTTTTTACACCTCTCTGCAACGCAGCTCTGTGGCTCTTATTCTTTTTGGGGGGAGGGGGCCACGTGGTCCCCCTCCTGGGCCACTTCTAGCCCCGGGGACCCCATCCCCTGGGGCCTGGCCACTCCATTGGGGACCGTGGGGAGCCCCAATGCCCCCACGGTCCCGTCGGCTCCCCGCCTCATGCGGGAGCTGGCATTGCTTTTCCACAAGGGGAGCCTCTGACATGCAGCTCCCCGTGTGGAAAAGCAATCTGCTTTGGATTTTGGAAGCGAGAGCAGGAAACCTGCTCTCGCTTCCAAAATCCAAACCAGTGTTTGCTATGACAGGGCGGAAGCCACACGGCTCCCGCCCTGCCATAGCAAACAGCAGTGTCCCGGGGGTGGGCAACCTGGGACACTGCAGGAGCCGGCCCTGGGGGGTGGCGGTCTCCAGGGCCATCAAGGGCTCCAGGAGGGGGGCCGCGTGGCCCCCCTCCCTTCCAGTGCAAAGCCCCAGGGAGGTGGTGGTCCCCGGGGCTCGGGGGTCCATAACGGACCCCCGCATTTCCATATTTAGTGCCCCGGGGAGGTGGTGGTCCCCGGGGCGTGTAGGGGGGCTCGAGCCCCCCCCCCCACAGGTTTAAAAAAAAAAAAATAGAGCCCCGGGGAGGTGGTGGTCCTCGGGGTGTGTGGGGGGGACGCATGCCCCCCGCAGTTGTTTCTGAAAGCCCTGGGGAGGTGGCAGTCCCGGGGGAAGCGTGGTGGGGATTGGGACCCACCACGCATTTTTTTTCACAGCCCCGGGGAGGTGGCGGTCCCCGGGGCAGCATGGGGGGGATTGAGACCCCCCACACATTTTATTTCACAGCCCTGGGGTGGTGGCCGTCCCCGGGGCTACAGGGGCCCCCACGTGCCCCTGCTAATTAATTGGCAGTGCCCCTGGGACCTGGCCCACCCGGGGGCTTTTTGAAAACGAAGCGTGGGAGCCCGCGCTTCGTTTTTTTAAAATAATTTCGGCGGGATTCGCAACCCCAACGCGATTTCCACCAAAATTGTAAAAAAAAAAAAAATGCTTTTTTTGGCCCTGAGCAGGCCTAGGGGGTCAGGGTGTTTCTACCCTGACCCCTTTTATTGTTTTTTAACCTCTTTTTTCTGTTTTGGCTGTTGATGGCTGCCAACACTTACTGGTTTGGAGTGTTGGCAGCCAATTAGAATGAAGCTCGTGGTCGGGAGGGTTCGCGAACCCTCCTCGGCCACAGATATCGAAACTTTTTCTTTCTTTAATTTCTCAGCAACTACTGAACGGATTTACACCATTTAACAAAAAGGGATCTTTTTGAACCAAGACCTACCTTTTTGCCAAATTTGGTGTAATTCCGTTCAGCAGTTCGGGCTGTAGCTTTGTCTAAAGTTTCCTATGGAAAATTACATGGGAAAAACGCGTTTTGGGACCCTCCTTTTTTCTCGGCCCCCGCTTGATAAATCACCCTGAAACTTTCAAGACAGGAGCTGACCGGAGCGCCCCACTAGTTTTGAAAATTTCAAGAAGATTCGTCAAACGGCGCCAAAGTTATTGGGAAAACAAAAAAAGCTTTTCCTATGGAAACTAGGTCCTAACTATAACAACCTACTGCCGCAAAGGAATCACAAACCACCGGAATGTAGGCAATTTAGATGTTTATTGCAGTTTTCCTCAGATTACGCGTTTCAGGCACCACTTGCCCTTGATCACACAAGCGAGGGGAGAAAACGCCATGTTTTTTAAATACTGAGACCACGTGATAGAACACACAAAGTGAACATAGTGAAAATACATACACCAGCCTTTTTTACATAGTCTTTCTTCTTTTTTCCTCTCTGTTTTTTACTCCGTTTTTATCTCTATTTTATTCTCCTCTTTCTCTTCTTTTGGTTTAATCCTCTTTTTAATTTTCTTTTTTAATGTCCATGCACGGGTGATATGTCCAAAGTTCTGTGGCAGTTTCAATAAATACTATAAATAAATAAATATTTCAAATTCCATCTGTAATATAGGAGAATATAAATAAATAAATAAATATATAAATATACAATTAAATATCCATAAAAACACACTCAATGAATAATGTCAGCAACATAGTATCTAATACATCGAGATATGTGTTTACATGAGTTCTCCTAGATGTGAATATTTATTGCAGATCTCAGCAAATGCTGCGACACCTATCAAACTGTATTAGAACTGCCTTCAATTCCTGCATAAATGCTGATGTGTCAGAACTACTTCTGGAACATACTCCTTATTGTTATACCTGAAAACTACAAGTACCTGTCAACATTCCTGGCCTAAAGTACATCAAGTGTATAAAGTGCTGTCCGATGTGCAAAATGACATACAGTCCTAAAGTGCAAGTGCTACATATGTCCCATCAAAAATCAATTCATAATATAAAAACATTCTCAATTTATAGGCCTTAAAATATTGAATACAACAAAACCGAATAAAATTCCCATTAAGCTTGCATCCAATAAAAAAGGCCGCTGCCGAAAATTAATACCTATTTACACACGGATACAGAAATTTCATCACAATTAGATGAGGGCCAACAGGAGTAATATTAATAAAGCCATATGTCGGTTGATCCCAGCCGACCTCTATAAAAATTGTGCAGATCTTCCGTATTGTTCAAACCAAAAGGGAATTTGCTGTCTAGATCCAAAATCATTTTAGTCTCCAACTGTCTAAGAGCTTTTTCTCGATCTCCCCCTCGACGTAATTTAGGGATAGCTGCCACCACAAAGTAACTTAAACAACTGAAGTCATTATTATGTGTTTGCTTAAAGTGGCGAGCCACTGGATAGGAAGAGTCATTGTTGACTATGGCACGCAGGTGTTGTAATATTCTGACATGCACCTGCAATTTTGTGCTGCCCATATATCTCAGTCCGCAGGTGCATGTCAGAACATACACTGCGAAATCCGACCTACATGAAAAGTTACCCCTAATGGCTATTTCGTCTGGACTGAAAGGAGAAGAATAGTGTGTGGTATTCTTTCCGAACTTACATGCTCTACAAGTAGAGCATTTTGTAAAGCCATTTTTGGGTTGTAACCACATTTTAGCTGCTGCCAACTCCGGGCAGGATTTCCCAATCTGCATGCGCATAGAGATGCCCTTCCTATAGGTAACAATTGGTTGAGACGGTAATCTAGCCAACAACACCCCTTCTGTCAAAACAATCGGCCAGTGTCGTTTAATAAAGGCACGTACTTTCCTTTCTTGTTTGCTAAAGTTAGTGATCAATCTGGTTGCAGTATTATCATTCTTGGTAGTTTGTAAATCTACATTGTTAGCGAGTAGGGAATCCCTTGATCGGCCCTTAGTTTTGTTAATAGCCGCCTTTAGGATCTTCTCACTATAGCCCCTTTGTCTGAATCTCTGATAGGCCTCCTCAGTGCATCTAGTTAAATCCTCACTGTTACTGCATATTCTCTTAAGCTGCAAAAATTCTCCATATGGAATATTGCTGATCAAATGCTTAGGATG
Source organism: Calotriton arnoldi (assembly GCA_963921515.1). Classification (NCBI taxonomy): domain Eukaryota; kingdom Metazoa; phylum Chordata; class Amphibia; order Caudata; family Salamandridae; genus Calotriton; species Calotriton arnoldi. The sequence continues at coordinate 720,196 of CAWUFW010010056.1, read as the reverse complement.
TGCACTGCTGGCATGCAAAGTCAATATATATATATATGTATATATATACCACAACCTCCTTTTGATACAAAAGAGACCTTGCACTCCAGGAAGGATGAGCCAGTGAACTTTATTTAAAACTGCTGTCCCAGAGACGCGTTTCGGCACTCACTGCCTTTCTCAATCTGAAGTCTCGTGCTGCTTGTTAATTTAATTGGTGCGATTAATCCTCCATTTTTGTAAACATGAAGGAAATACTCATCGTGACTTTCGCAAACTGGCGTCATGGTAAACGAAAAATATACAGATATCCCAGCCTGCACAGTGAGTATTTCAATGTCAAAATGTGCGCACTGCAAGCAACACGATAAAAGTTCTTTTTTATAAAAGTAGCAGCCTGAAAAGTTCTTAGTTCACCTGTATTCAGTCCTTGCAGCTCTTCCTCCTCTCCACCGCCTCCAGGCAGCACCCTGCTCTGAAATCCTTTGATTTTAAGATTTTTGGCAAGCCGAGACGGGCCACACTCAGGAGCGCCAGCCTCTCAAGCTCCGAGTACAATACTCTCGCAGCGATGACTGGCAGCTCCTGCCACGTCCACTTTCAACTTGTCGCAATACCAGGCTCGGGGGCTGAACGGCTGCTAAGTCGCCACTTCTCCATTTCGCGGTCTGCCGTTCTGCACCAAATTGCAGGTGGTGCAAGGAGGAGACGCTACCGCTCTGCGCCTGAAACATACCACAACCTCCTTTTGATACAAAAGAGACCTTGCACTCCAGGAAGGATGAGCCAGTGAACTTTATTTAAAACTGCTGTCCCAAAGACGCGTTTTGGCACTCACTGCCTTTCTCAATCTGAAGTCACGTGCTGCTTGTTAATTTAATTGGTGCAATTAATCCTCCATTTTTATAAACATGAAGGAAATACTCATCGTGACTTTCGCAAACTGGCGTCATGGTAAACGAAAAATATACAGATATCCCAGCCTGCACGGTGAGTATTTCAATGTCAAAATGTGTGCACTGCAAGCAACACGATAAAAGTTCTTTTTTATAAAAGTAGCAGCCTGAAAAGTTCTTAGTTCACCTTTATTCAATCCTTGCAGCTCTTCCTCCTCTCCACCACCTCCAGGCAGCACCCTGCTCCGAAATCCTTCGATTTTAAGATTTTTGGCAAGTCGAGACAGGCCACACTTAGGAGCGCCTAACTCTCAAGCTCCGAGTACAATCCTCTCGCAGCGATGACTGGCAGCTCCTGCCACATCCCACTTTCAACTTGTCGCAATACCAGGCTCGGGGGCTGAACGGCTGCTAAGTCGACACTTCTCCATTTCGCGGAGGAGACGCTACCGCTCTGCGCCTGAAACATACCACAACCTCCTTTTGATACAAAAGAGACCTTGCACTCCAGGAAGGATGAGCCAGTGAATTTTATTTTTATATATATATATATATTTTTTTAACCTACTGGCAGTCGCCAGTAGGTAGTTATAGTTAGGACCTGATTTCTATTAAAAAGCTGTTTTTGATTTGCCAAGAACTTTGGCGTCCTAGGAAAAATCTTCACGAAATATTTATAACTAATTTGATGCTCACTTCAGCTCCTGTCTTGAAAATTTCGGGGTGATCCGTCCATCATGGGCTGAGAAAAAGTGGGGGTCCCAAAACGCTTTTTCTCCATGTTAATTTCCATAGGAAACTTTAGGCACGGCTAGAGCCCAAACTGCTGAACGGAATTACACCAAATTTGGCAAAAAGTTAGCTCTTGGTCCAGAAAGCACTTTTTTTTAAATGGTGTAAATTCATTCAGTAGTTCTTGAGAAATGTAAAGATTTCTCAGGCAGCTTTGGATTTGCGACCCCTGTCAATCTCGTACCTGAGATCCGATTGGCTGCCAACAGTTCAAACCAGGAAGTGTTGGCAGCCATCTTTTGACTTGGTTGAACCGAGTCAGAAGCAAAAACGTTAAAAAGAAAAGAATAGAGGGCAGTGTAGAAACACCCTGACACCCTAGGCCTTTTTAAGGTTCCCACAGGACCCCCCTGGGCCTCAAAAAGCATTTTAAAAATATTTTTGGGCTGGAGTCGCAGTGGATCCGCGAATCCCGCTGAAAAAAAAAAAAAAATGAAATGCGGGTTGCTGAGCGTAGTTTAATTAGGCCCCCGAGTGGGCCAAGACCCTGGGGCAATAGATAATATTGATGGGGGCCCCACAGCCCCGGCGACTGCCACTTCCCCAGGGCTATATGTAATTTAAAATGAGTGGGGGGCTCCAATTCCCCCACTCACCCCCTGGGGACAACCACCTCCCCAGGGCGAATTGTGTGAAATGCGAGGGGCCACGCAGCCCCTTCACAGCCCTGGGACTGACACCTCCCAGGGGCTATATGCAAATAAGATGCTTGGAGGGGCTCTGGCCCTCCCACGCACCCCAGAGGACCACCACCTCCCCAGGGCTACTATGTTTAAATTCCAGAGGCCACACACCCCACCTCCTGGGGACCACCATCTCCCTGAGGCTATTTTGCAGATGGGAGGGGAGACAGCGGCCCTCCTACAGGAGCCCTAGATGGCTCTGGGGACTGCCACCCTTCAGGGCCGGCTCCAGCAATGTCCCAGGGTGCCCACCCCCGGGGCATTGCAGTTTGCTATGGGATGGCGGGAGTAGTTCTCCTGCCATCCTATAGCAAACAAGTGTGCTCTGCTTTGAACAAGCGTGAGCATTTTGCTATCACTTGTTCAAAGTGGAGCACACTTTGCTTTTTACACCCAGGGAGCTGCATGTCTATATATTATCTACTGGCGGTCGCCAGTAGATAGTTATAGTTAGAACCTATTTTCCATAGGAAATCCGCAACATTCTATTTGAAATAACTCTTGCGTCGGTTGACGAATCATCGCGAAATTTTCAAACTTTATGGCCCGCTCCGGTCCGCTCCTACCCTGAAAGTTTCGGGGTGATTCGTAAAGAGGGGGCCGAGAAAAAAGGGGGGTCCCAAAACGTTTTCCCCATTCATTTTCCCATAGGAAACTTTAGCCACGGCTACAGCCCGAACTGCTGAAGGGAATTACACAAAATTTGGCAAAGAGGTAGTTCTTGGTTCAGAAAGAACCCTTTTTGTTAAATGGTGTAAATTCGTTCAGTAGTTGCGGAGAAATTAAAAAAATAAGAGTCAAAAATCAATTTCCCATAGGAAACTTTATGCAAGGCTACAGCCCGAACTGCTGAACGGAATTACACCAAATTTGGCAAAGAGGTAGTTCTTGGTTCAGAAAGAACCCTTTTTGTTAAATGGTGTAAATCCGTTCAGTAGTTGCTGAGAAAATCAAAAGTAAAAACACATATATATCTGGGCGGAGCCTAACCACACATGTCATCGTGAGATCTGATTGGCTGTCAGCACTTCATCCTGGAATTGCTGGCAGCCATCTTGGGACCAATATAAATGATAGTACCCCATTGAAATGCATTGTAGTGAATCGAAGATTTTGAGGGTTACCAAAAGGAGAACTATAAAGGGTGATAACAGACTTTAGTTACATTAGAATTCATTTGTTGATGGTACCATACTAATTTCAGGAATTGTGGTGTGTTCTAAGGTGATTTTACCCTGTGAAAAACCTTCTGCTGGGATATCATGAATCATGTTTGAGAGAAAACTATTTTCACATGCTTGTCCCATACAGTTTTGGAAGGTGCTCCAGAAGCTAAAATGAGAGCATACTTTCTGTAAATTCACATTATCTTTCTCAGTCATGTGAGAATGAAGTCTGACATTCTCAGTAAAACATGTACATCCAACAATGGCAGAGACTGTCAGTTGATTCCTTTGTGTTCTACTGCAGCTTCCCAGAGTGTTCTAAAGAACAACTAGAGTGCTAACAGCCTTACTTATGACAAAAGTATGGCACACCTGAAGCCATCTTGATTGGAATAAACTGGTAACACTTAAAACATTTATTTTAAAAAGGAACAAAATGATGGGGTTCATTTTGTCATAGAAATTATGGTTAGTGCTGTAGAAAGAAAAATTAGGACATGTTTCAAGTGTGATCTCAAATATCTTCCTGTTATATTTCAACAGGAGCAGCCTGTCAGTTGATGCCTTTGTGTTCTACTGCAGCTTCCCAGAGTGTTCTAAAGAACAACTAGAGCGCTAACAGTCTTACTTATGACAAAAGTATGGCACACCTGAAGCCATCTTGATTGGAATAAACCGGTAACACTTAAAACATTTAATTTAAAAAGGAACAAAATGAGGGGTTCATTTTGCCATAGAAATTATGGTTAGTGCTGTAGAAAGAAAAATTAGGACATGTTTTAAGTGAGATCTCAAATATCTTCCTGTTATATTTCAACAGGAGCAGCCTGTCAGTTGATGCCTTTGTGTTCTCCTCAGCTTCCCAGAGTGTTCTAAAGAACAACTAGAGTGCTAACAGCCTTACTTATGACAAAAGTATGGCACACCTGAAGCCATCTTTATTGGAATAAACTGGTAACACTTAAAACATTTATTTTAAAAAGGAACAAAATGAGGGGGTTCATTTTGCCATAGAAATTATGGTTAGTGCTGCAAAAAGAAAATTTAGGGCATGTTTTAAGTGAGATCTCAAATCCTCTTCTATTTCATTAGAAAATTCTGACATGCAGACTGAAATAATCACTTTCAATACCAGCAGTAGACTTCCAGTTAACTCCTTGGTGAACAGTAGCTTTACTACAGTGATCTAATGAACAACTAGAGTGCTAACATTCTGAATTTATGGCAAATGTGTGACACATCTGAATGCCTTCTTGATGGAATCAAAGTAAAAAACTGAAAGCATTTCCTACTGAGGAGACTGTAGTAAATGAGGAAATTAGGAAACTTCATAACAAATAAGTCTCCCAAGATGGCCACCAGAGAAAAAGAGCCCAAATGTAGCACAAATATCACCCAGAGGTAGCCCACGTATAGCCCAATGACAGAAGTGTGCAAAACACTTTTTATTTTTGTTTTTTGCAGTTTTATATAGTGCAGACTGGTCAGGTATTGGAGTGCTTTACATGAGCGTTGGTTACATCACACAAGGACAAATTCATGTTGTTTGACCCCTACACTACCCAAACACCACTGCACTACCCTAAACTCAAAAACACTACCCCCAGCACGACCCCCTACACTACCCAAACACCACTGCACTACCCTAAACCCTAAATCTACCCCCTACACTACACAAATACCACTGCACTACCCTAAACCTAAAACACTAGAACCCAGCACGACCCCCTACAGTACACAAACACCATTGCACTACCCTAAACCCTAAAACACTACCCCAGCACGACCCCCTACACTACCCAAACACCACTGCACTACCCTAAACCCTCAAACACTACCCCCAGCACGACTCCCTACACTACACAAACACCACTGCACTACCCTAAACCCTAAAACACTACCCCCAGCACGACCCCCTACACTTCCTAAACACCAATGCACTACCCTAAACCCTAAAACACTAACCCCAGCATGACCCCCTACACTACCCAAACACCACTGCACTACCCTATACCCTAAAACACGACCCCAAACACTACACAAACACAACTGCACTACCCTAAACCCTAAAACACTACCCACAGCCTGACCCCCTACACTACACAAACACCACTGCACTACCCTAAACCCTAAAACACTACCCCCTACACTACACAAACACCACTGCCCTACCCTAAACCCTAAAACACAATCCCCAGCATGACCCCCTACACTACACAAACACCACTGCACTACCCTAAACCCCCTACACTATACAAACACCACTGCATTACTCTAAACCCTAAAACACTACACCCAGCATGACCCCCTCACAACACAAACACCACTGCACTACCCTAAACCCTAAATCGACCCCCAGCATGACCCCCTACACTACCCAAACACCACTGCCATACCCTAAACCCTAAAACACTACCCCAGGCATGAACCCCAACACTACCCAAACACCACTGCACTACCCTAAACCCTAAAACACTACCCCCAGCACTACCCCTACACTACACAAACACCACTGCACTAACATAAACCCTAAAACACTACCCCCAGCACAACCCCCTACACTACACAAACACCACTGCACTACCCTAAACCCTAAAACACTACCCCCAGCACGACTCCCTACACTACCCAAACACCACTGCACTACCCTAAACCCTAAATCTACCCCCAGCACGACCCCCTACACTACCCAAACACCACTGCACTACCCTAAACCATAAAACACTACCCCCAGCATGACCCCCTACACTACACAAACACCACTGCACTACCCCAAACCCTAAAACACTACCACCAGCATGACCCCCTACACTACTCAAACACCACTGCACTACCCTAAACCCTAAAACACTAACCCAGCACGACCCCCTACACTACCCGTACACCACTGCACTACCCTAAAGCCTAAAACACTACCCCCAGCACGACCCCCTACACTACTGCACTACCTAAACCTAAAACACTACCCCCAGCATGCCCCTACACTACCCAAACACCACTGCACTACCCTAAACCCTAACACTACCCCCAGCACGACCCCCTACACCACCCAAACACCACTGCACTACCCTAAACCCTAGAAAAGAAACCCCACCCCATGCCCAATCCCCTTACCTCTCACTCCTCGTGGTTCCTCTCTCCTTGTGGTTCCTGCTTCACGTCGTCTCTGAGGGGCGGTGCACGTCGTTGTGAGGAAACAGAACAGCCTCTGTTTCCTTACAACGACATGGATCAGTCTACATGTTTTTAGAACGCATGGTCATTTACCATACATACCTTTACAACAAAATTCGTTGTAAAGGCATGCGTGGTAAATGACCATGCGTTCTAAAAATGCGTAGTAATGACTTCGTGATGTACAACGCATGCGTGGTAATGCATGCATTGTAATGGTATCGCAAAGTAAAAAAGTCGTTGTAACGGCTGTTTACCGATCGAAGCTGGCCCCTGTTCTTCAGTGAGGCGTTTATTTGATTAATTAGGAGGAAAGAATGTGGTTTTTACCGAAAAGTGCATTCCCGGCTGTTGTATTGTGAAAGTGTCCGCGTGGCCTGGTTTCACTTCTGGTGAGAGAGTGGAAGAGTCTGTTTGGATCTAAAGGAGTTCTGTTGTTGGACAGGGCCGGAGCGACATGTCATCAGAAAACATAGCTAATGGAAAGCGTCCTCCCTGAAGTGTGGAGCAGTGCCATGAGAGGTCAACGAGTGTGCGTCCCACCGCAGTATGACCGTACCGCGTGACCCATGTGCCACCTCCAGGGTACGGGAGGCAGAAGCGGCATCGCAGGTCCTCTTGAAGACCGTTGTAGCACTAATTCTACATTTTGGTACTAGGGCATTTTAACTTCGTTGTTCCTGCCAGATACAAAGAGAAGATCCTGTGTTATTCAGTGCCCTCGTTACCTTTTTTGTGGGTTGTGGTGCTTGTCACTTCACTGCCCCGCCGGTGCACACGACTGGGCACCCCACCTCGTGTGCCATCTGCAGGACCTCTGCCCTCGGATCACTGGTTTCGGTTTCTGGAGTGGCAACATAAACAGTTGCTCCCAAAGGACTAGCCTGAACACTTAGGGGAATATCCCCTGCACCAGCATTCCACGGAAATTCTTTCCTAGCTCTCCCACGTCAACGAGGACGTCATAATAGCACGGCTCCGCTCGCGACACCGTATGACGTCATCGGAGCCATAAGAGAACCCCGTCGGTGTGTTGACGTCAGTTCCACCCATTTTTTCCGTGCCACCGAGGCAAACAGGGGACCGAGACATTTTCACATGTATACATAGTATAATAAATATATATATATTCACTGAAAAAACCATAGGTTTCAGGCACGTTATAGTTAGAAATTAGCATTTAAAAAACCTTAGAAATTCACTGAAAAAACCATAGGTTTCAGGCACGTTATAGTTAGAAATTAGCATTTAAAAAACCTTAGAAATTCACTGAAAAAACCATAGGTTTCAGGGGCGTTATAGTTAGTTGGACATTTCACTCGTACAAAACCATAGAAATTCCCCGTTATAGTTAGTTCAGCTAACTATAACTTTCGTGCTCCGTAATGCACTGCTGATGACGTCACATATTACATCACTCATGACATGGTCAGTGACATCACTCATGACATCACTGATGACATCTCAAATGACATCACTGATGACATCACTGATGACATCATCCAGTGAATGTGTGTTTTTCTGAAAATTAAATATGTTTTATATATGTATATCTCAAGGTCGATGGAAGAATAAATGGGTATATAAGTGTCTAAATGGATGATTTTGTTTTGTAAAATTGATTGTATAACTGACTAAGTGTATCTTAGTGAATACATGGGTTAGTGAGTAATGTTTAAATATGAAAATATCTGTATCAGTCTCTCACTTTGTGTATAAGTGGCTGCATGGGTTGGTGAGTAGCTACATGAGTGTCTATATGGGTTATTAGTTGGTTTTTGAGTATCAGTATGAGTGTCTGAGTGTCTGTATGGTTCGGTGGGGGTATTACTTAGTGCATAGATGCATGAATGAGTGACTCACTGTTTGTATGTGTTGAAGACAGCATGTGTGCAGGACTGTATAGGTGGATGAGTATGTGTATGGTTGTGTTAGTGAGTGAATGACTGTCTCAATAGTGTCTTTATGAGTAACTACATATGTTTTAAACTAGTATATGTGAGTATTGGTGTATATAAGTGAGTATATGTGAGAGTGAGAGATTGGAAGAGTTCCTGTACAAATAAGTAGGTGTTTCTATAAGTGATTGTTTAAGAGAGTAAGTATGTGTAAGTTTCTATAGAAGTAAGTGTGGTAGTGTGTGTATAACTGTATATGCAAGTAAATGGATGTTTGATACTTTGTTTGCATGTGTGACTATGTGTGTGAGTAACTCTATGGATGAGTGGCGGTGTGTAACAGGATGTATAGGTGTATGAGTACATATGATGAGTGAGTACATGTATGAGTGACTGTATAGGGACTGTTGGTGAATGAGTGGATGTGTGTGTAGATCTTGGAATTACTGAATAGGTGTGTTGTAACTGGTATTGGTGTGTCCATTGTTTTGAAAATGTTAGCTTGTATTTTTGAGTGTGTGTATCAAAGGTTATATTAGGGTGAGAGGAGGTCTGCCACTCTATCACAAGGATGATGTCATAAGTGATGTCATGAGTGATGTCATTTGAGATGTCATCAGTGATGTCATGAGTGATGTCACTGACCATGTCATGAGTGATGTAATATGTGACGTCATCAGCAGTGCATTGCGGGCGCGCGAGTTATAGTTAGCTGAACTAACTATAACGGGGGAATTTCTATGGTTTTGTACGAGTAAAATGTCCAACTAACTATAACGCCCCTGAAACCTATGGTTTTTTCAGTGAATATATATATATTCTTCCACAGAGTCCAATAAAGCGATCACTCAAGAGGTTATTCCACCACCAGTTGGTTTATTTTCAGTAACGCGTTTCGCCTGACACAGCAGGCTTGCTCACACTCAGTGGACTCTGTGGAAGAAAGTGATATCCGGCGCGCTCCGCCGGTAATAAGCGATCAGCCTGCCCCGGGCGGGGGGAGACAGAGGGAGCACACTATATATATATATATATATGTGATCAAGCCTGCTGGACAGGCGAAACGCGTCCTACCAGCTGACTGAATAAATGAAATTTGGCCAGAACACGGCGTCGTCATTCCTTGGTTTGCGAGGCATTGGTAATTGTTACTGGACCGTGCTTGGGTGGTCAACTCACGACGATGCACCCTCTGTTATGGAGCAGCGGCGGCTGTAACCTAAGCCTGGAGGAAATATATATATATATATATATATATATATATATATATATATATGCTTGAAGGTCCTTGCAGACGCAGCCGCGCCACAAGAAAATTGCCCGCACTCCAGGTAAGTCCAAGAAAGTTTATTGGGGTAGCTGACGCGTTTCGACCAGAAGGTCTTTGTCAAAGCTAGGGAACACACATTGTGGCATTGTATTTATGGCATACAGTGAGACACAGTGGAGAGAAAATTAAACATGGGAGAAAGACTTTGGGCATTAACAGAAAAATGCCAACTCATCAATCACAAAGAAAAAAGGACTATACAAGTCAAAAACTTTTTTTAGGGAAATTAAAAAATTGTTTTGTCCCAAAATTAAATAAAGGGTGCCTCACCCAAACAATAGAATATATAAATATATATACATGAATATACACGGCGAAAAAATGGACAACATGCCATAAGAAGGGTATTGCCAGTGCAAGTGGATAAGATCACTACATAATTCCTTCTATCGCCCAGAAGGAAATCTCCCCAAAAGATTCAAGATTTTTACATTTCAGTGCAGTTTATTGGTCCAGTGACCTTGGAAATCAGGTGGCATCCAGTGAGAGAGAGAAAGAATTATTCATTTTCAAGTATATCATAACAGTTCATTATATATATATCTATATATATATATATATATATCTATATATATATATATATATATATATATATATATATATATATATATATATATATATATATATATATATATATATATCAGCTACCAGTTCCAGACCCTGCTTCCGGATCGGACATCCACGCCGGGAAAAGACACCACACCACTCCTTGGTCATTTTTCTTCACTGCTGTTTTTTTTTTTAATGTATATATATATATATATACGACAGACTCAACAATAAGTCCAACCATAATAAATCTGACAAACATCGATTTGACAAAAGTGGAGGAGCAATTATTAACATTAGGACTTTCATTTTGTCCAGAACGTTCTTTTAATTATGTCTCAACGAGCATGGATATTTACAGAAGTATACGAAAACTAAAACTTAAGAAATACTTCGCACAACAAAATAAATCCCCCGAGACTAACATTACCAAACATCAAGCATCATCATTACAGCTATCTCCTCCATTTAACCTTGCAGTAACTGACATACCTGCTCTTCAAACGATGCAAGAATTGCTGGATGAAAATATGACCTCCACACAATTTGATGAGCAAAATGCCCCTGCATACAACAAAAAAGATCAGGGTATGGAAGTAACACCTTTTAAACCCAGCTCCAGCTTCAATCCAATTACGCCTCGTGATGCCATCGAGATATTTCAAGAGCAAATAGTGAGTGAAATTAAGAAATTGAATCACAAAGTCCAGAGGTTGACTAGAACAAAGAAAAACAAAACGGACATTCAATATCACTCATTGATGACAAAACTCAAATCCAACCCGGAATTGATTATACGTAACTCTGACAAGGGAGGAAATTTAGTCTTATGGAACAAAACGGATTACATCAAAGAAGCAATGAATCAGCTCCAGGATAGACATTGTTATCACAAATGTGACCAGGCAACTCTTAGGACTACATACAACACATATAGGATGAAATTGATAGCCTGGAAGAACGCAGGGCTACTTACGCAACAGGAATATTTATTCTTGCGAAATGATCATCCAGTAATACCCATTATGTACTTTATTCCTAAGATACATAAAGACCCCGCCAAACCGCCGGGAAGACCGATTATTTCGGCAAGAAACAGCCTCCTGGAGTGCACTTCTGTATATGTAGACTATTTCCTTCAAGACTTTGTACAAAACTTACCCTCGTACATCCGGGATACTGGAGATTTTCTATCCAAAATCCAGAACTGTGAGTGGAACAATGATTATCTTTTAATAACGTTAGATGTTTCCTCACTCTATACATCTATAAATCATCAGGATGGTATGAGGGCTTTGACCCACTACCTTGATCAGAGACCACCTGAGTTTGTACACCATAGTAAAATGCTTAGAGATATGGTCGAATTCTGTTTGAATAATAACATCTTTATATTCCAGAACACTTTATTCCAACAACTACGAGGTGTAGCTATGGGGGCCAGCTTCTCCCCCAGTTATGCATGTCTCCACATGGGATGGTGGGAGGAGCTGGTCCCTCTCAAAGAATACGAGAAAGTAGTCACCAAAAACATCAGGGTTTGGCTAAGATATATCGATGATCTTTTCATCATCTGGCAGGGGACCCAGCCAGATGTGGAAAGATTCATTGAAAACCTCAATATTAACAACTTAAATCTAGAGTTCACAGCCACCGTAAGTAATCAAGTGGTCAATTTTCTTGATGTACAGGTCTATATCAGGGAAGGGAAAATTGCCACCAGATTACATCGTAAAAAAACGGCTGGAAATGCAGTTTTGCATGCTAGGAGCTCTCACCCGCAACATCTAATACAAAGTATACCGTATAGGGAGATGCTCCGATTAAAACACATTTGTAGCAATAACGATGATCTACAGATGGCCCAATTAGCAAGTCAAAGAAGGTTTCTTGAAAGGGGCTACTCTAAAAAAACAATTTCAACTGCGATAGCCAAAAGTAATGCTATAAAAAGAGAAGCCCTATTAACACCACAGTTAGGGTCAAATAGAATTAGACCCAACAAATCAAACAATCAGCAAGAAAACTCTGAAAACTCTGAAACCTTCAGTTTTATCATTGGCTATAGTAAACAAGCAAGAGCCATCAACAATATCATCAAGAAAAACTGGCCCCTTCTTTTAAGTGATCCAACTATAGGCCATCTACTACCCGCTAGGGCAGCAATTACCTACAGCAAAGCACCTTCAATGAGAGACGAGTTAGTCCACAATGATCCATGGAACTGTACCAAAACCACGTGGCTTTCCCAACGAAAGGGCTTTTTTAAATTTAGATCCTGCAAGGCGTGTCAATGTGGGGTTAATAAATCCTCCTACAGAACACCGTTCAGTGACCAGGAGAAACCCATATACAGAAGCCTGACATGCAAGTCAGAATTTGTAGTCTATGTGCTGGAGTGTCCCTGTGGCCTACGATATGTAGGAAGCACCAGCCTTCAGGGCCATAAGAGGATACTCCAGCACATTAGGGCTATTAAGAACAGTGATCAGACCTACCCAGTGGCACGTCACTTTGGGGATTCCCACGGTGGAGACCCCAAAGACCTTACATATTTTCTTATTGACTCAGTGCCGCCAAACAAAAGAGGAGGCAATAGGGAAAAGGCCCTCAGAAGGCTAGAAACTAGATATATCCTGGAATTGGACAGTAAGCAGCCAGGGGGTCTCAACGGGACGGAGGATCTTTACACCTGCCTCTGATACGTGATAATGAAAATAGCTGTTGGAATTGTATAACTAAGAGTCATAGCATGGCATCAATAAAACCGCATATAGCCCCCTTTTATAACCATCACAGTTAATTTTATAGGTTTTAGCTTTTTTACACAGAGGTGAACTACACATGGCACTTCACTTGTTTACTATTTGCACTTGCACTTTCTTTAAACAACGCAATGGGTTACAGATATTGAACTATTAGCATTGGTATAATGAATGCATAGCTATGGATAATGTATATCTAGCAAGGTCAATATTGTCTAATGAATAACAATGCTTTTTGAAGTTTAGCAATAAGATTTAATTTATGAAATCAATGTATCAAACTGCAAACAAATCCCCGCAGTGGTGACTTTAGGTATTTAAACCGTGATGTTTTAGCAATTAGCCATGCTTTCTATATATAGTATTGTACAGAGCATTCAACAATGAATTTTATACCATCGGAATTAAGAGTTTTAGCAAGAGCGGCTATTTTAGACCTATTCAGCACTGAAATTTTAAAATAGAATATATTTTTCTACAATATGGATTTATAACAACTGTGTTTTTAACAACATGTATTTATAACATTACATTTGAAAAACATTGTTTCTAGAATGGTAACTCGTCGCTTTGCAATCGTATGTTTACTATGTTCATACACCTTTCGTTTATTCTGCACCAGTCACTTTAAGAAAAATGTAAAAAAATGGTTTAAAAGCTGACCAACAACTGTGGAACGCGTCATGTGATCAAGGGCCCACGCGCCCGAAACGCGTCATGGCTGTGGTTTGTTGAGCTGCCAATAAACTACTTACTGCACAAAGTTGTGGTCCGGGCTCCTGTTCTTCACCGTCAATCGAAAAACGAGAGGAGTTGCTTTGGCGTCGTTTGCCAAATCTTTACGAAATTTTCCAAAAAGTTCCTCTTTTCAGGTGAGCTCCTATCCTGAAAGTTTGGGGGTGATTCGTAAAGGGGGAGCTGAGAAAAAAGGGGGGTCCCAAAACGTGTTTTCTCCATGCAATTTCCATAGGAAACTTTAGACAAGGCTACAGGTCAAACTGCTGAACGGAATTACGCCAAATTTGGTAGGGAGAAAGGTCTTGGTCCAGAAAGCACGCTTTTGTTTAAATGGGGTAAGTCCGTTCAGTAGTTTTAGAGAAATATCAAAATTCACAGATATCGATATTTGAGAATTCTGACATCTGATTGGCTGAAGCGTTACGAGCACGAGCGTGCGGCTCATTGGTTGCAAACTGTTGAAACTAGGAAGTGTTGGCAGCCATTTTGTGACTGAGTTGAAAGGCGTAGGGCGAAACAAAAGAGAAAAATTGTATAAGAGGGTATAGTAGGAACACTGTGGTCTTAGTTTAAGCAGTCTGTACGGTGCAGAGGCAGGGAGTTGAATGTTGCGTAGGCCGTGGAAATCACGTCCGCAGCACAACGGTGAGCGGTATTGCGGCAAGGTTGCGTAGGCTCTGGAAATCCCGTCGGGAAAACAATGCGCTGTATTGCGGCAAGCAGTGTGTAGGGTGCACACACAGGTAGTGTGAATGTGCGGTATAGCGGCAATGTTCAGTAGGCTGTGTAAATCATATCGGGAAAATAACAATGCGCCGTATTGCAGCCTTCCTTTAATATAATGCGCAGTAATGTTTACTTATAATGCGGTGTTCACTTTTATCAAGGACAGTGTCACTTTCTTAGACGAAATTTAATATTATGTGGGAGGGCATGTTCTGTTCGTGTGTCTGGAACAAAATTAACGTTTAATTGGCTGAGGTGTTCCAACAATGAGCTCAATGTTCATTGGCTGCAAACCATTGAAAGTAGAAGTGTTGCCAGCCATTTCCTCCCCGTCCGCGGAGTAGCAGGGACATCTGATTGGCTGATGTGTTCCAAGCAGGACCTTCCCAAGCTTAATGTTCATTGGCTGCGAACCATTGAAAGTAGAAGTGTTGCCAGCCATTTCCTCCCCGTCCGCGGAGTAGCAGGGACATCTGATTGGCTGACGTGTTCCAAGCAGGACCTTCCCAAGCTTAATGTTCATTGGCTGCGAACCATTGAAAGTACAAGTGTTGCCAGCCATTTCCTCCCCATCCGCGGAGTAGCAGGAACATCTGATTGGCTGACGTGTTCCAAGCAGGACGTTCCCAAGCTTAATCTTCATTGGCTCTAAACCATTGAAAGTAGAAGTGTTGACAGCCATTCCCTCACCCTCCGCGGAGCATCAGGGACATCTGATTGGGTAACGTGTTTCAAGCAGGACCTTCCCAAGTTTAATGTTCATTGGCTGTAAACCATTGAAAGTAGAAGTGTTGGCAGCGATTCCCTCCCCCTCTGCGGAACACCATGGACATTTTATTGGCTAAAGTGTTCCTAGTACAAGTTTGCTCATTATTGGCTGGGAACGGTTCACTGTTGTGAACCATTTTGTGACGCACTTCAATGGAGTACGGGAAAAGAAAGTAGTAGCGGGGAGGGTAGGAACACTATTAACTCTGTACAGTGGTCACAAGGTGGTGGAGAGGGATTGTGAAGGTAAAAATAGTTTTTTATATATTTTAAGGGCCATTTATATAATTGGCGTGGGGTGTACAAATCACGGCGGGAAAATAACAAAGTGTGTTGCGGTCTTCTTTTTATTAAGTTTGCGGGTGGGATACTTCCCAGGAGCACTGTTTAGTTATAATGTGACGTTTACTTTTCTGACGGGGAGCTGTGGTTGCGCAGCAAAAATTTCAGTCTAGGTATGAAATAGTTTTTCTTAAGCAATTACAAATATACTTTCTTCGGAAACTGAAGCTGTATATATCAAAGGGGTGACAAATAAAACGCAATTCATAAAATATCCCTTAAGCGTGGGCACACCCTTCCTTTTTTTCTGCTATAGTTTGTAAAAGTGTTGCCCCATATTCTTGATAATATAAGAGGGCATGAGTTACTTTTAGATAAAGTAGAAAAGATGTGCTACAAGAAACACTCCCGCACTACATCATCTCAGGTCACAAGAACAATAACAAGTAAAAACAGTTAAACACAAATCACTTTATATTACATAGAAATGTACGCTTTATCATTTTTTATAATTTCTATTCTGTAGAATTCGGGAAAGTTCGGTCGTAGTGCTTAGAGGTCGCTCATTGCTCCGCTAACAAATCACGTACTCCTTTAAGAATATATAGGATAATAGTATAATAATATACACTACTGGTCGTATATATTCTATAGGGAGAAGGTGAATAGGAACCACAACAGACAAAAATAGAAATAGTAAAAAAACATTCAGAAATGTAGGGTTTATCAAAGGTATTCACTAAGAAAGTATCTATGCAAATTATTATTTTTTAACTGCAATTTCCAAAAATATTGTCACTGTAAAAATATCTGATCAAGTAAGTTATAAAGGTCAGTAAACTGTATTTCAGATGGTTTACTCCTGGCGGCGACAAATCTCCAATTCCTGTTGTGTGGAAATATCACACTGTTACAATATACACAGTGTCCCTGATGGCACACAAAAAGGGAAATGAAAATGAAGTCATCAATACAAAACAAGATCAATAACGAAATACTTTCCAGCGATGAGTATGTTGAGAGCTTCTTTTCTCCGGGACTTCGAAATCTTTCATCTTCGCGCAAACGGGTCATAAAGTGCTCTGAGATCACAATGACTGTTAATATTATAATATACATATTCACAGTATATGATCCCAAGGAAGAAACAGAGTAAGAACGAGAAGGTGCTGACGTTAAATATAAATCTTTAGTCTTCACATCGACGGGTCATAAACTCCACTGAGGTCAGTATAAATGTTAATATTACAATATACATAGTCACACTATATAATCTCAAGGGAGAAATAGACTAAAAACCAGAAGCTGCTGACGTTACATATAAATCTTTAGTTTTCGCGCCAACGGGTCACAAACTCCTCTGAGATCATAATGTGTGGTTATTATAATATACATGCTCACACTATATGATCTCAAGGGGGAAATAGACTACAAACTAGAAGCTGCTGACGTTACATATAAATCTTTAGTCTTTGCGCCGACGGTTCACCAACACTTCTGAGGTCAAGTACAGTGTCAATATTATAATATACAAAGTCACACTATATGAGTTCAAAGGAGCCAGAACAGGAAAAATGTTTGCTGTGTTCTGTCTGTTTCTGAAAACAAGCTGCTGACGTTACATATAAATGGCAAAAACAGCCAATAACACTTTTTTCTAAATACAAGTGTTTAAATATTAACAAATAGCTACGTATTATAAATATCTAGTATGCCATAATCAAACAACTTACAACTCAGGATTATGTTTTGTGGCCGCAAAAGAAGAATCCGACTGTAGAAAAGAGCACCTGCATCACCGAATGGAGATGCGTAAATAACTCGCAAAAACGAAACTAATCAATCAACGGGTGTGGTTTATATACTTTTTGGTTATTGAGTAGTCTATGGAAGGAAGATGCGGCTCCACCCATTTAGATGTCAAGTTTTACAGTTGGCACATGCTCACGTTTTAACTGTTTAACTTGTGCACGTGTTGGAAAAAGTTACAAAATGTGAAGCGGAAAACACGTATAAGGTCTTTAATATGTAGATACGTTGGAGAGCTTAAAAACTGTTACCCGGAAAACCGTATCATTTCCATTCTCATGAGTAAATACATTTATTAATTGCCGTAATTATAAATAGAAGACATAAAAAAAGATCTATCAGAATAGAAGAAAAAAAAAACGTAATAATATCACTATGGTTTTAAATTTAAAAAATGCAAGCATTTGTAAAGCATACAGCTACCCCTGGAAAGGTGTGCCGGCGCTCGGGGGCATCGGAAAGATTAAGCAAGGTGTTGCCCACAGTGACATAGTGGTGGGCTAACGTGCCGCTGGAGCCGGGAATCGAACTGTGAACGCTGTTGTTCGAAGTCGGGTATCATAGCTGCTCCGTCACACTTGAGATGTCATCAGTGATGTCATCAGTGATGTAACTGACCATGCCATGAATGATGTAATATGTGACGTCATGAGCAGTGCATTGCGGGGGCACGAGTTATAGCTGAACTAACTATAAAAGTGGAATTTCTATGGTTTTGTATAAGTGAAATGTCCAGCTAACTATAACGCCCCTGAAACCTATGGTTTTTTCAGTGAATTTCAAAGGTTTTTTAAATGCTAATTTCTAACTATAATGTCTGTAAAACCTATGGTTTTTTCAGTGAATATATATATATATATATATATATATATATATATATATATATATATACTCACATGTAAAACACATATGCCTTTATCATTCATGCCTTTACAAAGAAATTTGTTGTAAAGGCATGCGTGTTAAAAGCATATGCGTTGTAATGTCATGCGTTGTCATAGGGGTGCGTTGTAATGGCATGCCATGTAATAGCATGCTTCGTGAAAGTTTTGTTGTAATGGCTGTTCCCTCTTGGTTGTACCTAGCTGTGACTAGTGGTTGATGAAAGCAAACACAAGGAGATGATGGACGGAGCGCTGAAACTTTTCAGACACTCAATCAATCAATCAATCAGGACATTTGTAGAGCGCACTACTCACCCATGAGGGTCTCAAGGCGCTGAGGGGGGGGCTGCTACTGCTCGAAGAGCCAGGTCTTGAGTAGCCTCCTGAAGGACAGCAGGTCCTGGGTCTGTCGTAGGAGGAGGGGGAGGGTGTTCCAGGTCCTGGCGGCGAGGTGGGAGAAAGATCTGCCGCCGGTGGTCGCTCTTTGGATGCGAGGGACGGTTGCAAGGGTGAGGTCGGCTGAGCGGAGCTGGCGGTTCGGGGTGTAGAAGGTGAGTCGTCTGTTGAGGTAAGCTGGTCCGGTGTTGTGGAGTGCCTTGTGTGCATGGGTGAGGAGCTTGAAGGTGATCCTCTTGTTGACGGGGAGTCAGTGCAGGTCTCTCAGGTGGGGTGTGATGTGGCTGTGGCGGGGTATGTCGAGGATCAGGCGTGCCGAGGCGTTCTGTATGCGTTGCAGTCGTTTCAGGAGTTTGGCCGAGGCTCCCGCATAGAGGGCGTTTCCGTAGTGCAGCCTGCTGCTGACGAGGGCCTGGGTGACTGTCCTTCTTGTTTCGGTGGGGATCCATCTGTAGATCTTGCGGAGCATGCGGAGAGTGTTGAAGCAGGATGAAGAGACGGCGTTGACTTGCTTGGTCATGGAGAGTGTTGAGTCGAGCATGAACCCCAGGTTGCGTGCGTGGTCGGTGGGTGTCGGGGCTGCTCCCAGTGTGGTCGGCCACCAGGAGTCATCCCAGGCTGAGGGGTTGGAGCCGAGGATGAGGACCTCCGTCTTGTCTGAGTTCAGCTTCAGTCGGCTGTTCTTCATCCATTCGGCGATGGCCTTCATTCCTTCGTGGAGGTTGGGTTTGGCGGTGAGGGGGTCCTTGGTGAGGGAGAGGATCAGTTGGGTGTTGTCGGCATAGGAGATGATGTTGAGGTCGTGCAGTCGGCGACAAGGGCGAGCGGTGCCATGTAGATGTTGAACAGTGTCGGCCTGAGGGACGATCCTTGGGGCACGCCGCAGATGATCTCGGAGGCTTCGGAACGGAACGGGGAGGCAGACGTTCTGGGTTCTGCCGGAGAGGAAGGAGGTGGTCCATTCCAGGGCCTTGTCTCGGATCCCTGCGTTGTGGAGGCGTGTGTGTAGGGTGCGGTGGCAGACAGTGTCGAAAGCGGCTGAGAGGTCCAGGAGGATGAGGGCCGCAGTTTCACTGTTGTCCAGCAGGGCCCTGATGTCGTCAGTGGCGGCGATGAGGGCAGTTTCAGTGCTGTGGTTCCTGCGGAACCCGGACTGGGATGGGTCCAGGATGTTGTTCTCTTCGAGGTAGCGGGTCAGTTGTCCGTTGACGATCTTTTCTATGACCTTCGCCGGGAACGGGAGCAGGGAGATGGGCTGGAAGTTATTGAGGTCTCTCGGGTCCGCCTTGGGTTTCTTGAGCAGGGCGTTGATCTCGCCGTGCTTCCAGCTCTCCGGGAAGGTCGCGGTCTCGAGGGAGATGTTGATGGCTTTGCGGAGATGGGGTGCGATGGTGGCGCTGGCTTTGTTGAAGATGTGGTTCGGGCATGGGTCTGACGGAGAGCCGGAGTGGATTGTGTTCATGGTTTTGATGGTATCGTCGTCGTTCACGGTGGCCCAGGCAAGCAAGGGGTCGAGGTGGATGGTGGGCGTGTGGTCTGAGGTGTCGGTGGCTGCCATGGTGGTCTGGTTGTTGAAGCTGTCATGGATGTCTCCGATCTTGCGATGGAAGAAGGTGGCGAGGGAGTTCCACAGGTCTTGCGACTGTGGGATGTCGTTGGTGTTGGAGCTGGGGTTGGAGAGTTCCTTCACTATGTTGAAGAGCTCCTTGCTGTTGTGTGCGTTGTTGTCGAGGCGGTCCTTGAAGGAGGTCCTTTTGGTGGATCTGATGAGGTGATGGTGTCTGCGGATGGCGTTCTTGTGGGCTGCAAAGCTGTCCGGTGTCTGTTCGCGGTGCCATTTCTTCTCAAGTTTCTGGCAGTTTTGCTTGGAGGCCTGGAGGTCTGAGGTGAATCAGCTTGCTTTCTTGTCGGTGCGTCTGTTGGAGGGTTTCTTGAGTGGGGCGAGCGTGTTGGCGCAGTCGTCGATCCAGCGCCTGAGGTTGCGGGCGACGGAGTCGGTGTCGGTGGGGTCGGCGGGCGGATTTCGGGCGAGGGTGGTGTTTAGCTGGTCTTCGATGATTTTGCTCCAGCTGCGGCGGGGGATCTGTTGTGTGCGGTGGTGCGTGGTGGGTTTCCGGAAGGTGAAGTGGATGCAGCGATGGTCGGTCCAGTGGAGTTCGGTGGTGTGGCTGAAGGTGACGTGGGAGCTTGCGGAGAAGATGGGGTCAAGCGTGTGGCCGGCGGAGTGGGTGGGCATTGTGACGAGCTGTCTGAGTCCGAGGTTGGCAAGGTTGTCGATCAGGGTGGTGGAGTTGCTGTCGTTGTTGTTCTCGAGGTGGAAGTTCAGGTCTCCGAGGAGGATGTAGTCTGTGGAGGCAAGGGCGTGCGTGCTGATGAAATCGGCGATGGAGTCGCTGAACTGAGGCCAGGGTCCGGGGGGTCTGTATATGAGAGTTCCTCTGAGGGTGGTGTTGGGGTCTGTGTGGATCTGGAAGTGCAGGTGTTCGGCGGTGCTGAGGGTGTCGTTGGAGCTGGTCGAGACCCGGAGGGTGTTCCTGTGGATGATGGTGATACCTCCTCCTACTCCGTTGGTGCGGTCCTTCGGGTGATCTTGTAGCCGTCTGGGATGGCTATGGCGATGTCCGGGGCCGAGGAGGCGGTCATCAAGGTCTCGGTCTAGAAGGCGACGTCCGTGGAGGATGTGTCGAGCAGGTCCCAGAGTTCGATGGCATGTTTGCGTGCGGAGCGGGTGTTCAGTAGGATGCATCTGAGGTGGTTGAGTTCTTTCTCGGCAGGTGGATTGGCGGCTCGGAGGCTGGGGAAGCAGCAGTTCCGGCAGGTGAAGGGTCCATGGGTGCGCTTCGGGGTGGCTAGGAAGCAGGTGTGTGATCGTCTGGAGTTGAGTGCGAGGAGGGTGCTGGCGTCGTAGCGGCGGCGATCGTGGCTGTTGTGGGGGCCAGGGGTCCTGGCGCTGGGCGCCGTCCAGGCGCGGACGGGCGCAGACGGGCTTGCCTGTGGCGCAGCCGCACAGCGGCCGCCATAAGAAGGAGAGGTGGGAGGGAGGAGCAGCTGGGAGGCGGGAGGGGACGAATAGGTGAGCGGGGGGCGGGGCCGCAGGGGACGCAGCGGCGGGAGACGGGCACAGAAGGCAAAAGGGGGACACAGAATAAAACAACAACAAGGGGGCAACAATAAGCCAAGGGGCACAGAATAAAAAGAAAATAAAACAATGGAGCAAGGTACAAAAACGAAAGGCACAGAAACTACACAAGCGAGGCAGTGGCCTCGAACTCACGGTGGCAGCAGCAGTGGGCAGAGGGACATGGGCGCAGTCTGGTGGTGCTGTGCGGCATGGAGAGCGACCTGCCTGGAGCAGGGTCAAGGGTCGCTCTCTTCACCGCGCAGCGGCCGCCATAAGAAGGGGAGGTGGGAGGGAGGAGCAGCTGGGAGGCGGGAGGGGACGAACAGGCGAGGCCACTGGATTCAAGCTAACATGGCTGATGATGGCTTTTAGCCTGAAACCGGTTCCAGAATGCTTGTTTCCGGTCCAGGGAAGACATGGCTTGGCAGTTCGGGCTGGACTGTTCCCATGAGGCCCAGGGTCAAGACTGATTTGCATATAGCTGTGTCTGAACTGGGGTGACGAAGTGAGCTAAAGAACGATGATGGATTCAACCCAGATCTGTGACTGGGGGTGAGTGTCTGAAAAGTTTCAGCGCTCCGTCCATCATCTCCTTGTGTTTGCTTTGTTCGCCCTAAGTTGGCAGGGTATGCCCAGACGTGGGTCCCTTGCTCACTTTGCCACTGGATTCAAGCTAGCCTGGCTGATGAGGGCTGTTAGCCCGAAACCGGTCCCAGGATGCTTGATTCCGGTCCAGGGAAGACATGGCTTGGCAGTTCGGTCTGGACTGTTCCCATGAGGCACAGGGTCAAGACTGAATTGCATATGGCTATGTCTGAACTGGGGTGGCAAAGTGAGCTAAAGAATGATGATGGATTCAACCCAGTTCTGTGACTGGGGGTGAGTGTTAGAGAAGTTTCAGCACTCCATCCATCATCTCCTTGTGTTTGCTTTGTTTGCCCTAAGTTGGCAGGGTATGCCCAGATGTGGGTCCCTTGCTCACTTTGCCACTGGATTCAAGCTAGCCTGGCTGATGAGGGCTGTTAGCCCGAAACCGTTCCCAGGATGCTTGATTCCGGTCCAGGGAAGACATGGCTTGGCACTTCGGTCTGGACTGTTTCCATGAGGCACAGGGTCAAGACTGATTTGCATATGGCTATGTCTGAACTGGGGTGGCAAAGTGAGCTAAAGAATGATGATGGATTCAACCCAGATCTGTGACTGGGGGTGAGTGTTAGATAAGTTTCAGCACTCCGTCCATCATCTCCTTGTGTTTGTAGTGGTTGATGAAAGGCACGTGTGGTGCTGCAGCTGTACACCTCAGCTGTTATGACATTCTTAGAGTTGTAGGTCGGGGTGACCATCTTAAAAGCGTGCTGAAATACTCACCAGGAAACTCAAAGAAGGACAAACATAAAATGAGGAGGACAGCATCTTAGAAAGGCACTTGTAGACATACAGCTGGGCATCTTATAAGGATGCTAATTCACATAAACACTCATGCAAGGTCATACACAAGATTAGAAAATGTGTAGAAAGAAGTATCATTCACAGCAAATATAGAGTAGTGAATATACATGTTAAAAAAGATGTTAGCTGCTTTCCACAGAGACCAAAATGTGTTGCTCTTCTTTACACTAGATCTAGTATGAGAAAGGCATTTGAACTGGGAATTATCTTATCCATCCAGTATATGCTTTCATTTGGGAGGAACACTTCCATAATTAATCTGTGAATTATTTGGTAGGGGTGGGTACTCACTTTTTTGAGGCAACCCCTGGGTGAAGTTTAGGAACTCTGGATCAATGAATGAAAGTTCCTTCCAATCGAGAAGACCCCAGAGCAGGGCACTCTGAGATACTTTATAAGAAAGCAAACAGGAACCGATAAGAAGTGAGCGGATTAAACTGCTAATTATTTTGGAACCGGGTTACAGGTGTTCACCAATCAATAGCTAGTGTGTGTTATAAAACTGGCATTCCACCACCAGCACTTCACAACGCAACTAAATGTGGGAGAACTCAGAAGAAGAAGAAGAGAAAGTCTCTTTTCTATCTGCTGTCTGCCTTCGAAAAAGCTAAGAGAAAACTGCTTCTTCTTGTAATGTTGCTTCAGAAGTGCTCTCTGGAGTCAGTCTGGATGTCTTCCTGCAGCCTAAGAGACAGAAAAAAACATTAAAAGAAGGGTTCCTTTGTGAACGATCCAGCTGAACAGTTGGCTGGGGACTGGGCTTTGGAGGAGGCCTAGATGAAGAGCAATGGCTGAGTCTGCCTCCCACTGCTCAGTTGAGGCTTTGATCATAGAAGCCTTCCCCATTATTTGTAAGCCTTGGAAATGACTAGAATAAAGTAACCCAGCTCCATAAAGCAATAGTGAGTCTTGGTTATGGCATATCGAAGGTGCAGAGCGGTGTTGCTCCAGGAAGATTGGAAGCATTTGAGTGGGCCGGTCTGAAAGGTAATGGATGCTGCTCCTGTCATCACAGACTTTGGGCCTCATTTATGAGGAAGTCACGCAGATCAGCAAGGTGGCTTGCTGCGCTGCACTGCGTGACAGAGAAAGGGCAGGAATGCGCTGTATTTAAGGCAATTTGGTGCATTTCTGTCCATTCCCTTGCGCCCTTTTGGCAGCAAAGGTGCCTGTGTTGCATGCAGGATTGTTTTTGTGCAGGAAGGGGCATCTTCCTGCAGAAAAACATTCCGAGGAAGCATATTCCTCTTTCTGTGTGTGCTGAATGCAGCACACACAGAAAGAGGAAGAAACAAGGAGAAAAATAGATATTTCTCCTCGTTAACCCTCCCCTGGGAAGGTGTATATTTTTGGTGCATTCCCAGGTTTACAAGTTCTTGCAGATCTGGGGATGCGTCAAAATCCATGGGAGTTGCACGGAAACACTAATGCAGTGCCCATGAAATGTCTATCCAGGGCAGAGTAACGCAACGCAGTGATTGGCGCTGAGTTGCGTTACTCCAGATTTTTTAAGCCACTCAGAGCCACACAAAGTGGCTTTACGTGACTTCTAAAATCTGATTTAGAGGTTTGTGTCACACATGTACCACATTGTGTGGTGCAAACATGACATAGGCCTCTCATAAATGAGGCCCTTTGTTTTTTAAGCAATATTTTATCATAGTAAAACATAAGGATACCGTCATGTTTTAGAAAAAATAAATCAGTTACATTTTCTGTGATTCAGCGCACCTTCAGCTACCAACATAATTTTTAAGAAAAGAGTGCCTATCTGAGTACCGGATTTAGGGTCAAACTATTACATGTTTCAGGACAGGTCTTTACTCCACATCCCTGTAACAGGTGTGAGGAGCATCAACAATAAACAATCAACACATCTTATCAAGCAATAGTGTCAGAAATAGATAACCCTTAATATCAATGTATTTGTTAAGCAGTTCCTCAATTTAAGAACTATTTAAATAAAATCCACAATCAGAAGAGTGCTTTTTGTGTAAAATGGGGAGTATACAGCAGAGGGGAAAGAGAAGGGATGGAAGACTGTGGTGTTCGTGATACAGTCATGGTGGGTGTGAAGGCCATCTAGGGGCAAGATTTAATATAGGCGATCTTGTCCTAAACATGGGAAGAAAAAGGGATTCAGTATCCATTTCGCTCATCAGAAGAGCGTTTAATTTATGAGAGAGTCCATTGGACCACTCAGGGTGGGAAGGGGGCTTAATGCTCAAGTTATCACATCAAAACCCTTCCATGCATTGCCACACAATAATATGGCTAAGACAGGCATTCCCGCCAGGACAATTCTAATGGTGGGTATTGCACACCTTTGCCACCATCAAAGAAGTAAAGATCCATGTTTCATATAAGAGCTAACACCAGGAGTTTCTGAGACACCACGTAAAATGCCTAAACAAGTGGAGGACACACTCATTGCTACCAGATAGTAATTCTTAAATTATGAGTCAATATGACTTAATCTCTGGGCATTCTCAATGTAAATGGGGGGTGTACAATTAGGTTGGTGACATCTCTAGCAAGATGAATCACGGCGTGGTCATCAATACAATCATGACTGTTGGCTGTAGAAGGCTATAGAAGGAAGTATTTAATGTCACACTACCTTCACATAGGGTAAAGTACCAAGAATCCCTTTCATTTGTGATTCATTTAAAAAGAAAAACACTGGGGCATATTATCAAGAAACGGCGTTAAAATTATAGCCGCTTTAGCGGCAGAAAACTGCCGCTAAAGCAGCGATAATGGGCTTGATAATATGCCCTTGTGAATTCCAATAGAAGCCCATGTTCTGGTGTGAACATGGGCTTCTATTGGAATTCTCAAGGGCATATTATCAAGCCCATTATCGCCGCTAAAGCGGCGATAATTTTAACGCCGTTCTTGATAATATGCCCCTAATTGAGATGTGGATTGCGTGGCTTTTAAAAGAGAAGGGTCTGTGTTTCTTTGATGCCTGTATCACTAGACGGGCCTCTTGACTGACCACAAAGAAGGTGAGAAAAAGCCTCAATAGCATGCACTTTTAGGGCTTGTGAAGACAAATCTTTCACCCTCTGGAATTAAGGTGTTGGTGAGAAGCCAATAATCAGAAATATTGGCAAACATTACCCAAAGGAAATCCTCAATGTTGGCCTTCCCTAGGTTCTCCCATAACCTACACTATAGTCATGCAACATTGTTGAATCCAGAATGATCCTCTAAACTGATAATCTTTCTTGAAGGTGTCAGATATCGTGACTCTGGTCTGGGGCTTTGTTCATGCAATATTCTAGATCAGTGGTTCTTAACCTGTGGTCTGCGGACCCCGGAGGGGGGTCCGTGAAGCCGAAGCAGGGGTCAGCAACTGCTTAGAAAATTAAATAATATTAACAGATTAATAAAGTTTACATAAATAAAGATGTAAGATGTGCAGTTGAACATGTTAAAACATTTGGAGACTAAAAATGAAGTTAGTATTCGCAGCTTGAATTGTGCAGCAAACATAATTTAGTATGGATGATGGTTGGCCTCAACTGAATTTAGAAAAGCTCTGGATTTCTTATTATAATTAAAATTTCGATTTTTGTATATTTGTATGTGTATTAAATGAAATGTTTCATCATTTGGATATTTGTTTGATGAATGCTTGTCTCTGTATTTTGTATGTTTTGTTTTGCAGTTCAAATCACCAAAAATGCGCAGCCCTGTGTCCTCTTCTTCCACTAATGACTCAGTGGGGGTCCTCGGAGTCCAATAATGATTCATTGGGGGTCCCAGAGTTTCAGTAGTGTTTAAGTGGATGTCCACTGCAGGCTTGGTTCATCTGACCATTATGATAAAGTTCTAGCTCCTGAACAAAAAATAAAAAGTTTTTCCACCAATGAGTGGGAAGTTCCCCCTTCAAAGATTCCAACAGAATGCGCATCTATGTGAAGCATACTTTGCAAACAGAAATGCCAGTTTCACTTATTTAAAAATATGACTGAAAACAAGTTTTTCCAGTGAAATAACGACGATCCCTTTATTGATGTACTTGCACAGTGGTTACAACAATATTGCCGTGAAAATGTGACATAGGTTTTTCAGCTCAGTACAAAAGTGAATATTGGTCATCGGGGTCATGTGAGCGACCAACGCGGCTATTAAAGGATTTGCACTCTTGTTCAACTCACATAATTAGGATCAGATAGATATGCTTCTCAGTTAATGTAGAGATGAGCTGTTCACGAGATAAAGGCTTCATTTAGTTTGCTCTGAGGTTGACCTTACAGCATCCCCTCATTTTCTTTGCATTACAGTTTCTGCTTTGAACACTTTTCTGATGCTGGAAAATAAACAGGGAAAAGGGTAGGAGCGCGCGTTTATTTAACAGCGAAATCTCTGATGGAAACTAGGCTAGATTCTTACTATATATTTGAACACTGTGTTGTAGAGAGATCAGAGATATGAAAAACTACACTATATTAGTCAGTCAGCAGCAGTGCCATTGCTATGAATTGAAAGAAAGCTGGAGAAACTGCTCACATGCATATGGCCCAGGTATCACTGAGGCCCAGCCCCCAGTAATGTCACCTGACCCTCCCCCAGCCTCCCGCTCATCATCCCCACATTGCGAAATCATACCGGCTGTATATATAATGAGGACAAAATAAGACTTGTCAGCAAAAATTACACTAATTATATGCAGAAACCCATAACAATTTTACATCGTTATTTACAAACTGCTTGATTCCTAACCTTAACAGAGACGCTAGACATTAAAAATTCCTAACCATATCTAGTTTTCATTCCTGCGTTTCCAGCATTGGGCCTTCAAGTGAGATCATGACTGGTTGCGGCAGCATCCCTCTCCACTAACTCTTTCCTTCTCTGCTGAGGGAACCTGAGCAGGTCCCTTCTCAGTGTAGTACCCCACCAGCCTGCTACCCAACCCACCATGTGTAAGCTTGTGCAGGGGGCCTTCTGCCCACCAGGATAACTACTGCTGGAGCACAAAAGGACTCTCCTCGATAGTTCGGACTAAAAATACACCCACTTACAAATAGCACCATGGGGAATCCTCCAGGCTCCGGGGGAGGTTGGATGGACCTTTTCCACTGTGTTCAGAATTAGAGCCACCTACAAAGTAAAGTCGTTAAACTTCATGGACATTTAGGATTAAGTTGAGCCAATGATGAGAGGCTGGGTTTAGTTTTAAAGGTTTTATTATCTATATGATTAGAATCTCAAGTATCTTTATTCAAATTAGAAAATACAGAAATATAAAAGAAGGTTAGATATTAGAATATCAAGACATGTGTTCCATAAAGAAGTCCAATAAGCGAACTAAAGGCTCTATTCTAAATAAGAGTCCATGAAGAGATCTGCTGGAAGAGAGTGATGAATAGAAAGGCGTACTCCTCTTGAAGAGAAGTTCTGGAAACTCAGCCGAGTTCCCTAAAACTGCAGTAGCAACTTTCAGAATAATGACCTGTGCAGTAGCATCGATCATAAAATTTAATTTAAAAATAAATCACCTCAAAAGTCTAGAGGAAATCAACTCTCCGTGAAGAAGAGTCTTGGGCAGAGGAGAAAATCCAGCAGCAGGACTACCGGATGGGTAAGAGGGAAAGTAGAGGTGTGTGTGTGTCTAACTAGTTAGGAACACTTGTAATTATAACCTTTCAGCACATGTATCGATTTATATTGATGCCTTTTCCCGATGTCCACTTAGAAAAGTTCGTAAGGTGGTGTTGTCAGTCATACGATGCATCTTCTTCTGATTCAAACAATCTGCACTCTCCCATCCGAAATGATACAGTCCTTTGGTACAATTGTTACATGAAGGAAGGTTCCCATGAGAACCTTCTTACGTAAGCTAGAGATGCATTGTGAGTTTCTGCATAAAAAGAAAAGCTAGTCAGCAAATGTGGAAACATATATTGAGTTAATATTAAAGCAACATTATAAGTCTACGTCACCATTTTATTCTATTCAGCTTCCATAAATTACATATTCTCAATGGAAATGATCTAACATTGGGTGAGAGGAACTAATGAATATAGTACTAAAGTCAGCACATTTCTTAAGATTACATCAATGTTAGGCTGTTGCACAGAACACTTCACTATGAGCAAAGGTTGAAAGGAAGGTTTGGGCCTAGTTGCTGCACAGGCCAAAGTAGAGTGACTTGGTGCAAATTTTCAAAATACATGCAATTTTAGTGAAGCGTTTCTAATAGCATCTTTCACATCTATGTTTGTCACTCTACAATATGCTTTGGTTTTATTTACTTTTTCTACTAAAATATATTCACACATTTTGTAAAGCACTTCTAAATATGTGTTTTACTTATGTTACAATTAATTCTAAATTGCATTTCTAAAGTGCTAAGGCATGTCTAAATATGCGGTCAATTCTCTCAAACTCCCGCCCTTTTGATGATGTATATCATCATATTAATTGTTGGTTTCACCTTCACAACTGAATCTAGAATGCAGTTTTGTCCTTGAATGTGTGCCATCGCTTTCTCTCTACCTCCCTTGTGTGTTGTAGTGTCTTCATGTAGTTACCATTCATTATTCCCATTAAACCCATGTGCTTTTCAAACCGTTTTCATTGATAAGCATCATGTCTTTTGCAAAGTATATACTTACAGGTCAAGTATAGGATATATAGTGTTATCATCAGGCATAATCTGACAATTAATATGGGCATTACTTTTGCTTTTATTATTCCCTTTCCAGCTGTTGAGAACCAGTTGCCAATTGTATTTAAACCCTTCCTAAAGTTTTCATACAGGCTTGGTGTTTCCAATTCTTGTAGGTCAGTTCTCAAATTCAATATGTTCCTTTCGATTTCCTCTATATGTCTACTCTCATCTGGGATATATGAACAGCACTGAGTTAGCTTCAGCATTTGACAGACCCCCCCCTTTCTCTGCCAAAAGGATGTCTAATGCGAGTCAGTCTTGCAAAACCATAGACCGTATAGCAATTCATTCTGTGTTAATTAGTAATAAAGCCCCAGATGTACTATTTGCCATTTGATCCACTACTGTTGCTAGTTTTTGGATCATTGCATTATTTAATATTATCCCCACTGGTGGTATCACTGCTCCAAATATGTCTCCCATTAATGAAGATCCGCTCCCTACACTTCTTTTATGTCTATTTGGTGGTGTTAGTGTTAATACTTCTATACTACTGACATGATACACCTTTGGAAACAGTATACCTAAATAGCATGTTCCTTCCCAGTCAGTCAGTAATAAAAGGTTAGCATTTTGTCCACAATTATAATTTCCCCCCAATAATTCAAAGGTGTGATCACAACTGCTAATCCTCACATGTCTTGTTTGTTTTTGTGTTAGTCTCTTAAAAAGCAGACCTTTCCTTTATGTTGGGCATCTAATCAAAGTTTTGGATATTTTAGTTTTCTTCTAAATGCATTTTCCTCCTTTTTCCATACATTTTCCAATACATCTCCCTTTTGATCATCATTCTTTTTCATGTTCATGTACCTTTCTTTTAACCTCATAATTAAGGCTTCTGGTTTTCTGTTTTTACTGATCAGTGTTCACTGGTAAATGTTTGAAGAAATAATACTAAGCTGTGTCCATTGTTTTTCTTTGTGGATGTAAATGCATGCTTTTCCTCAAGGCTACTTTTGACAGCACCAAATCATAATTGGAATAGAAATATTCAAAATGTTCCCTCCTATAAACGAATGAAAGCAGTATACTATATAAGATTGCATAAGATAGTGGTAAGTGATAGTAGGTGACTTCCTCTGAAACAGAGGATGGCAAATGTGCACAAACATGACAATCTTTAACATCTAAAGCATTTGTTTATTCCTGCACTAATCTAGAATAAACATTAGTAGAATAATCTTCTCCCTTAATATTTCTAAAGTGTGTAGTAAAGGGGTTGTTCCGGAAATTTTGTGCAAAATCATTAGTAATGTTAGCTCTAGGGGTTTCAGGTATGGGGTCAAATAGAACCCTATTAATACTATTGATATCATAATAACTGTTATTACGAAAATCATGCACGTAATGCATTTACAATGCCTTCTAATGCAACACATCCTTTTGACTCAGAAATTTATCTGTTTGGAATTAAGGTTTCTTCTCTTCTTTTCTTCTAGACAGGTACCTGTCAGACAATCCTTAACCCTACTCCGTGTTCTTCTAGTATGTTATCCCTATTCTTCTGTAACTTTCTTCTCGGGCCTAGGTTAGACTTCAGTAAAACAAATAACTAACATATTAAGCGTCTAATAGACACAGGTCTAATTTTCACTTTTGTCCCATCAAATTCTTTTCCCTGGAATTTTGTAAATTTTATCCAATCACAGTCTCTATTTCTTTCTCATGGAGGGTCTAACAATTCAGGATTCTCCTTGCATATGACATTCACAGTCACATTCAATGCTGGATTCACGTAATAGGACCATTCAGGAGCTGAATATTTTCTGCAATGGATTCCAGTTCTTTTAGATCTTTTCAACACCTGGTGATTTGGATCAAGCGAATTGTCCTCTTCTGTTTCACTTTCCTCAGGCCCTCTATCTGGAATACAAACAATCAATTAACTCCTTTTTTTTCACTTTTATTTGAACTTCTTGGCAA
Organism: Calotriton arnoldi; assembly: GCA_963921515.1. Classification (NCBI taxonomy): domain Eukaryota; kingdom Metazoa; phylum Chordata; class Amphibia; order Caudata; family Salamandridae; genus Calotriton; species Calotriton arnoldi. The sequence continues at coordinate 688,180 of CAWUFW010010056.1, read as the reverse complement.
TTCAACTTGTCGACTCAGTCTTTTGGTTTCAGAGCTTGTTCCTTCAGCAGCGTTTTGTTTTTCTCTGAGTTCCTTTTCAGCTTCTCTAATTTCTTCACTGGAGACTTCGATCCCACTTTGCGATATTTCAGAGACTCACACCTGTCTTTCGTTTTCACCCTTTACTCCTTCCTGCACCTCTGCTTGTTCGAATACTTGTTCTTCTGCTTGCTCTCTTGCTTGTGCTACAGGTCGGTCTGGTCTCTCCACCAGTGGTGCAACCACTAGTGCTCTTCTTTCAGGATCATAGACCAACAGGCTTTCTACTGGATCACTCACTCTCCAGGTATGTGAAGCATGAATCCAGTTTGTTACTCCAGCACATTAAACAGCAGTGCTTGTCGTAAGCAGAATTTAGTAGGGGCCTTTCCATCTAGCTTCAAGACAAGTCTTCCAAACCTGCTTCTTGATCATGACCCCATCTCTAGGATTGAGAACGTGGAATTGTTCGTGATGGTGATCTGGTGTGGCTACTGACACCTGATGAGATACAGAAGAAACCACATCAGCGAGGGCTTTGCAGTAGTCGATAATCATATCATCAATGATATTCACCAAGGCATTTGTAGGGACAGCAGGTAATCCCATGGCTCTCCCCTTAAGTATTTCATGTGGAGATAAGCCAGTCTTTCTATCTGGAATACATCGGACACTCATCAGCACCAATGGTAACACATCTGGCCATTTCAAAGATGTTGAAGCACAAACATTTGCCAATCTGGACGTCATTGTTCCATTCATCTGCTCGACTATGCCCGACGCTTCTGGTCTGTAACTGCAGTGTAGTTTTTGTTCAATTTGTAAAGCAGCACATAGCATGTTCATTACTTCGTTATTGAAGCGCATCCCTCTATCTGACTCAAGAAGGCGATCCTGTAGAGGTTAAGTGACCTCTGTGCATCCATAATTGCCCAAAGTCATGATCAACCCCAAAGCCATAATGGCTGCCTGTAAAGATGGTGGCTTTCAATAGTGCAGATAAGCTGCAAGCTCTAGTAAGAGCAATCAGTTCAGCAACTTGTGCAGAAAAGACAGATTGGAGCCAGGAGTCTTCAACCACATCATTTATAGTGCACATGGCATATGCTGCTCTTAGTGTGCCATCATTACTTCTTAGGCATGAACCATCGACAAATAGAACATAATTGGTCTCAATCAGTGGTTCATCTTTATTATCTGGTCGTGACTTTGTGCATAGTTCTGTGATGCTTAGGCAATCATGATCATAATCATCATCTTTATCTTCTTGGTCAATCACAGGCAAAAGAGTTGTAACATCTAACGCATTATACCTCTTAATGGTCACATTATCTGGTGCCAATAGACTCTGCTTATATTTGCTGACTGTATTATGCCTCAGATACTGTGTTTTCATTCTGGTCATTAATAACTCGACAGAATGAAGAACCGTCACAATCAAGGGGTGTCCCATCACTATATTTTCGATCTTTTCCAGACTTACACTCACCGCAGCCACTGCCTTTAAGCAGCCGGGGGGTCCTGACGCTACAAGGTCAAGGGTGGTTGAAAAGTAAGCCACAGTTCTTCGGGCTCGTCCATTCATCTGGGTTAACACTGAGAGTGCGCACCCATCTCTTTCACTACAAAACAGTGTAAAATCTTTTGTATAATCGGGACTTCCTAGAGCTGGGACACAACACAATTTATCTTTCAGCTCCAGGAAGGCTTTGGTACATTCTTTATCTCAAGGGGTTGGATATGACACATTTGGATGTGTTGACCTCAGAAAAGGTTTTGCTGTTAGAGAAATGTTTGGTATCCATTGTCGACAGTAGCCAACCATTCCCAAAAACATTCTGAGCTCTCTCTGTGTTCAGGGTGTATTCATCTGTAAGATGGCTTCCACTCTCTCTGGTGACACCTTTCTGCCTCTCTTCGTAATTATGTATCCCAGATAGTGAATTTCTTTTTGACAGTACTGAAGTTTACCTGGAGACACTTGGGCGAGATTTACTAAGCTTTTGCGCCGTGTTTGCATCACAAAAGTGACGCAAAACGACGCAAAATCTTTTTTTTTGTAATTTACTTTCCAGCGCTAAACTTGTTTAGCGCTGGAAATAACATAAAAGTAATGTGAAGCAGCGCATTGCGCTGCTTCTCGTTACTTTGCGCCATGGGGTCGTACCAAGGGTGGTGCATGGGTGTTCCCATGCAACCACCCAAGGTTTCTCATGCTAAACCCAATTTACTAAAATCAGTAGATATGGTTTAGCGTGAGAAAACTGCGCCCTTTTCAACTAGGCACGAGGAAGGAGAAATGCTTTCATTTCTCCTTCCTTTTCCGAATTTGCATGCGTGCTGCACTGTGCAGCACGCATACAAAGTGGGAAAAGCTTTCCCTTGTGTCTAGCATAGTATTTTGCACAGGAAGGGTACCCTTCCTGTGCAAAACCTATGCTGGACTCATGCACACACCCTAGTGCTGTGGCGCTAAGGTGTGTGCATGGCACACGGCAGCTTTAATCAGCGCCGGCGCAAGGGAAAGGGGAGGAGATAGCCATATCTTTGAAGATTTGGCGCTCTCCTGCTCCCTCCCTGTCGCGCAACACAGCGCAGCCTCGCGGGGGGCTGCACTGCGTTGCGTGACTTTTTCGTAAATCTCCCCCCTTTGTGTCCATTCTCTGCCAGGCAATTCAATAATGCAATGGCGTCATTCTAGCAAACTTCTCGAGACTCTGAAGCTGTTAGTAGATAATCGATGTACTGTACTAGTGCAGAATCACAAGGCATGTGCAAAGTGTCAAGATTTTTCTTTAGGATCTGATTAAAAATGGAAGAACTTTCTGTATAGCCTTGAGGGACACAACACCACGTGATTGTGCTCTGATGGAACTCAAATGAGAATAAAAACTGGCTATCTTTTAGCAAAGGCACTGAAAAGAAAGCCTGACAAAAAATCAACAACGGTAAACCATTCTGCAGTACGTGGGATTTGGAAAAGCGCAGTAGCAGGATTTGGCACAACGCAGCAACAAGGCACTACAATTTCAATAATTTTCCTTAAATCCTGTACTATTTGATATTTCCTGTTGGGTTTTTGAATTCCAATTATAGGAGAGTTGCATGGGCAGCCAATTAATTCATTCAAAATGCCTTTCTGAAGCATGTCTTCTATTACAGGTTGTATCCCAGCAATTGTTTCAGTGGACAATGGATATGGTAGTGTTCTTGAGAAAACTGTATTTGGCTTTATTTGAACATGGACTGGTTCTACACCTTTTATGAGACCAAAATCCTTCCTGTAAAATCTCAAGCCTCAGTATTCACCGTAGGTCTGAGATCCTCTGGTAATTCCGCAACTGTCAACATGGTAAATATCCCCACATCAGTGTTTTGTTTAATTAATTTAAAATCAACACCCTCATCATGGGTTTGAAATGCAACACCATCCAGTGTGCAATAAATTGTGCAGTGTAACTTGCACAACAAGTTCCTTCCTAATAGGCTCACGAGGCTAGAATCACAAACTACAAATTGATGTTTTTCCTTAAACGTCCCAATTCTGAAATTGGATTTGACATTTGTGTATTGGTGACTCCATCTACTTGAATTGTTCTTCCCAAGAGAGTTAAGTCTGGAATTTCGGCTGTTCTAACTGTGTATTGGCTATCTCCAGTATCAGTCAAAAATGATACATTGTGACCATAGACTTTTGCATCTACATAAGGGCCACTTTGGTCTACCTCTAGGACTGCAGCAAGTAAACAGTCCTCTTCCTCTCCCAGGCACCGTCATTGTGAATTTCAGATCCAAACTCATCCAATTTAAACAAAGGAAATAGTCCTAGCATTTCTTGATTCAAAGTCTGGACTTGTGGTATAGCATTTTCGAATTTCATTCAGGTTTAATTTTGGTAACAGGTTTATATTCATTCAGGGATTTCCCATTTGTCCTTGCAACCCAGAAGTTACTTGGTTCTGGCCCAGCATTTGATTTTGAAACTGGCATACCTGCACCCTTTGACCTATCATTCCCTGTGAATTTTGGACTTGCCATGTAATATATTTGGCATTAAATCAACATTCTCGCTTCCAATGTCCCACCCTATTGCAAATGTGACAAGCAGTAACCTTCTTTAAAGTGGCAATATCTGCTGCTGATCCCACACCTGTAGGAACACCTCCACCTCGTCCCTGAGACACTCGCATTCCATTTGAATTTGTCACAAATCCTGCTTGCGGGGCAACAACTCTGTCTGTGCTAACATAAACTTTTCCTTCATTCCCCTCTGTTTTGTATCTAATTCGTCACTGCAGTGCTTTGCATAGCGCAGAATTTCATCTAACTATTTTGACTGCCAACAAATGACATTTTGGGTGAGATATGAACTAATCCCAGGCTTCAATCCCAAAAGAAACTGTGATACAAAAATTCCCATGTCCTTTTCTTCAGGATATTCACTTCCACTATGCTGTTTGAAAACCTGCAACAACCTATCATAGTATTGATAAACAGTTTCCTTTGGTTCCTGATTAGTTCTTTTAATTTTCACCTATCAATATCCTTAGGAGGAATCTTCCCTTTCAGGAAAGTTATCACTGCCTCATATTTCTCCATCACTAAAGGTGACAGAGCACCTTCTTCCTTTTCTCTTTACATTCAGACCACAAATCTGCTGGAACCTCAATGTCAAAGAACGTATCCAACTCTTTCCACAACACCTTTGAAATTTTAATAAACCTTTCGACCTGATCATACCTCTGCACTGGTTTGTCTCTCAGCTTTGGAAAATCGTTTGCAAATGCAGTCAGATCACCTCTATTCCATGGAACATGTACATAGGCATCCCCAACAACTTTTCTCAGTGGGTACTCTGCTGCCTCTCCTGCTTCATCCAGCCTCGCTTCAGTTTCCCTCTTTTTCTTTTCATGCTTCTTTGCCTACCTAAGCTCTAGCTTCTCCACATCCTTCCATCCTCTACATCCTTCCATTACAGTAATGTGAGTTTGCATCCCAGGAGCTCTAAAACTTTCAGTAGTCTGATCATCCCATTCAACTTGATAACTGCTATGCAAATTCACATTAGTGAGAACAACATCATATTTCTTTGCTACTCCTGCCAAATAGTTGTGTGTGGTTGCTGCCCTGCAAGTAATCTCCTTACATAAAAAGGTCAGTTCAGGTCATTCGTATTGGTCCAAATGATTAAAATCCAAACATCCTCTGATTAATTCTTCTAGATCTATTTGACATTTTGGAATGTCTAAAGGTTTATCCTTTTTAATGTCTGCACCTTTCAGGGACTCTGCAGCTTCTGCCCTTCTTTCCTTTGTTAATTCCTCAATCCAAGCTGGTAATCCACCATCTCCACTTCCAGGAAATTGGCTAGAATTTAATGGCGTCGTAAAGACCAAAGGTCTGCCCCCATCTATCAAAGGCTGTAAGTTTTGTTGAGGTCTCCACAGCACTAGCTGTGTGTTCTGTGTAGTAGGTACTTCGGCAACTGAAGTCGTTATTACCTCTGGGCTTCGCTCAATCTGAGGTGGTGCAGTAGGGGGTCACTCGTGACACAACTGGGTCAGTGTCAATGGGGACCACAGTTATTGGTCGCCTCATTACTGACAGAGCAATTTGCAAAACCTGTACAGGTCTATCAATTGAAACTAATTCTGGCGGTACTGAGGCAGTAGGCACAGTCTGACTCACATTAGTACTTATCTCTCCCGATCTGTATAGGTCACAGGAGGTAGTCGGGATGATAGCATTTCTTCCAATATTTCATCTCCCGAATCAGTATCCGAATCTTCCCCTTCTCGTTTAACTGCATTTTTATCATTCTCTTTATCCTCTGATGTAAGAACTGGATATAACCTGGTTCCCTCAATAATTCCCTTTCTCCACCTACATTGCTCTTCATCCCATTGAGTGTTTGCATAATTGCTCTTCCTTCTCTCCTCTGATATTTTTCCTTCTCTTTCTCCCTTGCAACTTTTTCCCAAATTTGTGAAGCTTCAAATTGCATAAGTCGAGGTGGTGGCTTCATTTCATACAGTCTTCCCCTTAAATGATCTAAAATTCTGGTATTAAAAGTTCCATACCTAGGGAATTGCAAAGCCCCCTCGTCCTCTGTAATTCTCTTCCATTGTCTCAACCACAAACACGAATTCAAACCAGGTCCAGTTATCATTATGTAGGCTGGAGTACCCTCAGGAGGCAACTCCTCGGCTTTCCAAACAGGAAGAGTAACATTCCTTTAACAAATTTCTTAAAATCCTTTAAACACTTCATTTTTGCAGTTCGATTGGCCAAATTGTTTTTGCAAAAACTGAGGGCCCGATTCACAAAAGTAATCTGAGACAAAATCCTAAACTTACTACTTTTTGTATTCACAGAAGGCATTTAGTAGCAGTAAAGTTAGTATTCCTAACTTTACTACTGCTAAATCCCTTTTGTGAATACCGAAAGTCGTAAAGTTAGGATTTTGTCTCAGTTTAGTAGTAGTAAAGTTAGGAATCCTAACTTTACTACTACTAAATGCCTTCTGTGAATACCAAAAGTAGTAAGTTTAGGATTTTGTCTCAGATTAGTTCTGTGAATCGGCCCCGGAATGTTTTGAATTTTGATTCCGTATACCCAATCAAATAACAGTTTTAAATTTCAGTAGGCCTTTATCCAATCCGGGATCCAAACTGAAACTCACTATGTCCAATACACAATGCGGCTCTAAGCACCAAGCAACCAATACCAGTGCAAAACACACCAACAAGCCAATCCGAGCGCGAACACTGTGATGTCAACTTCTCACTCTACCTGGATTCAGGCACTGGAAACAGGAATTGGGACTATCAAAATATGTTTGGGTATTTCTTTTCGAGGATCTATTCTGGGTGTAAAACCATCAATCTACTACCAGAAATTGCTGGAGCCCAAAAGGATTCCCCTCGATGGTTCGGACCTAAACATACACCCACTTACAAATAGCACCATGGAGAATACTCCAGAGTCCGGGGGAGGTCGGGTTGACCTTTTCCACCATGTTCAGAATTAGAGCCACCTACAAAGTAAAGTCATTAAACATCTTGGACATTTAGGACCACGTTGAGCTAATGATGAGAGATTGGGTTTTGTTTTAAAGGTTTTATTATCTATATGATTAGATTCTCAAGTATCTTTATTCAAATTGGAAAAATACAGAAATATAAAAGAAGGTTAGACATTAGAATATGAAAACATGTGTTCCGTAAAGAAACCCAATAAGCTAACTAAAGGACCTATTCTAAATAAAAACCCTTGAAGAGTTCTGCTGGAAGAGAGCGATGAGAAGTTCTGGAAACTCAGCCAAGTTCCCTAAAGCTGCAATGGCAACTTTCAGAATAATGATCTGTGCAGTAGCATCAATCACAAAATTACAATAAAAGAAGTTGACTCAAAAGTCTAGAGGAAATCAACTCTTCATGATGAAGAGTCTCGGGCAGAGGAGAAAATCCAGCAGCAGGGCTACCAGACGGGTAAGAAGGAAAGTAGAGGTGTGTGTGTCTAACTAGCTGGGAACAATCGTTAGTATAACCTTTCAACATATGTATTGATTGATGTCTTCTTTTGATATCTAATCAGAACGGTTCATAAGGTGGTGTTGTCAGTCATACGATGCATCTTCTTCCGATTCCTACAGTATGCACTCTCGTCATCCGAAATAATACAGCCCTTTGATACAATTGTTACAAGAAGTAACGTTCCCATGACAACCCTCTTACCTAAGATAGAGAGGCATTGTGAGTTTCAGCACAAGAACAAAAGCTAGTCAGCAAATGTGGAAACATATATCAAGTTAATATTAAAGCAACATTATATGTCTACATCACCATTTTAGTCTATTCAGTTTCAATAAGATATTTATTCTTAATGGAAATGATCTAACATGGGGTGAGAGGAACTAATGAATATAATACTAAAGTCAGCACATTTCTTAAGATGACATCAATGTTAGGTTGTTGCACAGAACACTTTATTATGAGCAAAGGTTGAAAGGAAGCTTTGGGCCTAGTCTCTGCACAGGCTAAAGTATAGTTGTTTGGTGCAAATTTTTAAAGCGTTTCTAATAGCATCTTTCACATCTATGTCACTCTACAATGTGCTTTGGTTTTATTAACTTTTTCTACTAAAATATATTCACACATTTTGTAAGGCATTTCTAAAAATGTGTTTTGCTTATGTTAAAATTTGTTCTCAACTGCATTTCTAACATGCTAAGGCATGCCGATTTCTAAATATGCGGTCATTTCTCTCACTATCATGGGCACCCCCTACACTCTTCATTACCCCCCAGGGCATGTGCCAGCTTGGCTCCCATTGCACCCTTGAGGGGGTTGGCCGTAAGGGCCTATTGGCAGCAAGCATTCCCACACTCCCCACACTCTGCAGTCTCTAGATAATTAGCTGCAAGCACCCCCTGGAGGGCCCTGTGAGACCGCTGTCCCGCTTATCACAAGGAAAAGGATGCCTTCTATGGACACGAACTGACCCACCAATCAAGACCTCACCTGCCACATGGCAGCATAGTTCACCTACTATCCAGCTTCCCCCCAAAACGGTCATGTCAAAGCAGCTAATGGTTTAACCACTCCAGCAAATTTGCTAGAAAGATCTCGTTGCCAATTCTGGACAAGTGAACACTATCTTGCACACAAAAAATGTCCCCATTGATGCAGCCATGCGGAATAATCTGGAGCCTTGGTGACCAGAAAAGCTTATCAACTTTATTATTAATCCACTTGACAGAATGGATGAGAGCCCTGACCAACTCACCCCCCTTGCCATTGCAACCTCAGATGATGTGAGACCAAGCTATGATTGCCTGAGAGAGCTTCTTTGCCAACCAGCCTATCTCAGTAACCAACAGCTCAAAGCGCAACAGCTGCCAACGCACACCAGGTCATTGTCACCAAGATGCACCACCACAATCCCAGGGAGCAGCTACCCCTTGAGCAACAATGATTCCACTGAGGGCCTCCAGTGCACCAAACGCAACCCTCCCGTCCTGTGAAAGGACATGCAGTAGCCCGCCTGGCAGGCCCGGTCTGGAAAACTATCTGCCAAATAGATATCTTTAGCTCACTGCAAATAAGAGTGGCTTATTACCCACACATCTGTTATCTCTGCCACTACCACGTGCACAGAGGTCGCACAGAAATCGAGTCTCTGACTCACATCTTCGGGCCTTCCATCTGTGTCTACAGGAAAGGAAAATGAGGAGAGAAAGCAAACGGTGATTAGATGTAACCCTTGAGCATGTGCATCCTCACGTAATGCTTACAACAATCAGAGGACCATCTGTCAATCCTCTGCACCATAGGGCCCAAAAGCGCCATTGCCGCTGTGGCTGCCCCAATCCTGAAAGAGTGAGAACCGAATTTTGCAGGGTCGAACCCCACTGCCCCCAGTGCCACCCCAGTACCTTGGAGAACTGAAACCTCGTCAATGGCGACCCGTCAGCATGTACCAGAAGGGGGCCCCAATCATACGCGACGTATGAGCCAGAAACACTTCCAAGCTGCTCAGAGGGCAGCAGGAATGGCCTGGTGCCCTATGCAAGAGAATGTGGTCACCCCATATCAGTCGTGGAGTGCCGGGGTACGTTCCAGCCATCGCACATGCGTGAACTGTAGCCCCCCCTCCATAGCCTTCTTATTCTTGGCAACCAGTTCACTCACCCTGAAGGGCCCATTGAGGCAAGAGTAAAGGCTGCCCTGAACAAGAGAACCTCCTCCGGTGATCTGTATATCTCCCCCAAGAAGCCCAAGATTGCTGCCGGCCTGACAATATCGATTAGGAGCCTAAAGTCTGGCCTGGTCCTCTCCAACTGCTGCTATCCCCGCAATGTACTCTGCATGAGGAACGATCTGGTCACATCTGGATGGCCAAGCATTATTGCAAAGAAGGAAATTGCTGCAATGTGGCACCTAGGGCAGGTAACAGAGCCCCCCTGTTCCCTCAGAGACCCCAGGAATGACAGGAGGGAAGAGGATGAGAACCAGCAACCTGCTCCTCACAAAGCTGCAGTAGGCGTTGAATGCCCCCTTATAGGCCTGCCTCATTTTGGTGCTAAAATGGCTGCCATGAGGTCCAGTAGGCTTGGGCACCAAGCTGCCACAGATTGTCCAGAACGGGTGTCGGGAATTCCGCTGCTCCTGGGTGGTAGAACCTGAAAATCTGCATCTTGAAATGAGATAGCATATTAATGGCATTGTTTAACACACCAGGAACATGCTTGACCATAAACAACACATTAAGTTTCAAGCACTTGTTAGGTTTGAAAATCTCATTCTCGTTATACACTTGTTCTACGTTATATTAGGTTAGCAGTGTGCGGCTAAATTAGACACCATTTGTATTCACGTTATGCAACCCACTGAGTTATCCCTGCAATGTGCGAGCTTCAGTTAGCGAGTGTGACTCCATTTTGAATTTCGTAATCCCTATTAGGCTGTGCCTGTACTAGGCCTCATTATTCGTATTGCTTGCCTCAGCAGAACACTGTATTCAGTTATTATTTTCTTTTCTGTTCAAGGTTGCCTTCTGACTTGCTAATGAATAGGCCATTCTGCCCTCGCATACCTATACTTGTGTGTAGCTCTGCTCCCATGTTAGGAGATGCCGAAACCCAGCACGGCAACCTTGAGATAGTGATAGTGTGTACCCAACTAGCAGGTTGTAGCCCATCCTTCTGTGCCTCCTTTGTTCATGTTTGGCCTAAGCCGGTAACTTTCCATTGTGGACGTGGTTGGGAGGCCCTTGGGAGGAATGATTATGTGTTGCAGACTGTTGGGGGGCCAGTCCCTCGGCAGACATCTTAGGGTGCATGTCAGATTGGACTCCTCTGCAGAGTATTGGTAATAAACCACTGTTTTGTATTCTCTACTGTCTGATCGACTCTTCATTTGGTGGAAGGCGATTAGGAGGTTGTAGAAAACCCGTGACGCCCTTTTTGGGCCACTTCCTTCAGTTGGCGCCCGAACAGGGACTCCGCAAGGTGACCCAACTCGCCTGTAATCGGGTTGTAGGGTCGGGGTTGCGACCGGTTGGTCGGGCGGATCAGGGATCCCCACGCGATAAGAGCCCAGTTCTCTTGGCTGCCCCGCCCGTCTGATCGGGCGACTCCTCGTCTAGTGGTCACCGGCTGGGGTCCTGAGAAGGCGGAACCTTGGATTTGACCGTTTGGTCTGAGGAGTCGGCAGGGGAGAATAATATTGCTCGACCTGAGTGCACCAGGTGAGTGACTTGAATTCTTGGAAAATGTGGCGCCTTGGTTGAACGGCACGAGCCTACGGGCTGTGTCTGGTACAGTCTCCGGACTGTTTTGTCTTGAACTTGGTGGGTTTGCGGTCCCTTGAAAAGCCACAGAGTGTTTGTGAATGGTCTACCAGGCCAACTGGAAATTCGGCCCATTCTTGAAAAGGTTTGGGGCTGTTTGCGAACAATCTGCCAGGCCGACTGGAAATTCGGCTTATTCTTGAAAAGGTCTGGGGCTAGAGCCTGTCTTCTTGTCTTGGTACAGTCTGCGACTGTCTTGTCTTGGTACAGTCTGCGGACTGTCTTGTGCGGTTTTTGGACCCCTTTGATTTGGGTCTTGTACCATTTGTTGGTTGATGTTATATTTGTCCCTTGGGGACAGTGTATGTGTCTTATATTAAGATGCCTTGTCTAAGTAAGTTAGGGTGTTTTGGATGTCGGTGTTGTTCCACTGAAGCTCGATTGGAAGAAAGGCAGCCGGCGCCTCCAGAGGGTACCCCAAATTTTGACGTATACGTCAAGCATGGCATTGGCCCTATTATGTTTAGCACGTTGTGGAATAAATATACGAGGGACAATGTTGAGTTACAGTGGCTGCTTACTGGCACATTCGATGAACAAAAGTTGAATTACTTGCAGGACAAATTGTTCGCCAAAAAGAGCAGGCAGTCGATGTTTGATTCTCTGAGGACATGGCAGAAGGAAGCGAAGCAACGACGTATGAGAGCGGAGAAGCAAGCTCGGAGGGGACAGACGCAGACGATAACGCAGAAAGCAATGGCATATGAGAGAGAAAAGATCGAGAAAGGCATAGAGGGGCCGATTCACAGAACTAATCTGAGATACAATCCTAAACTTACTACTTTTGGTATTCACAGAAGGCATTTAGTAGTAGTAAAGTTAGGACTCCTAACTTTACTACTACTAAACTGAGATAAAATCCTAAACTTACTACTTTTGGTATTCACAGAAGGCATTTAGTAGTAGTAAAGTTAGGACTCCTAACTTTACTACTACTAAATGCCTTTTGTGAATACCGAAAGTCGTAAAGTTAGGATTTTGTCTCAGTTTAGTAGTAGTAAAGTTAGGAGTCCTAACTTTACTACTACTAAATGCCTTCTGTGAACACCAAAAGTAGTAAGTTTAGGATTTTATCTCAGATTAGTTCTGTGAATCGGCCCCAGAGTGTGCAGATAGGAAGTTTCGATTGCAGAGTGATAAGTGTTATGTTGCTAGAGAGGAAGGTGATGTTTTTGTTGAGGAGTTATTGGATTCTCGACCCCCACCTCCTTATGCCCCCGACCGGATATATCCCATAATCCCAACACCTCAGCCTTCGGCCTCTAGTTCTGCTATTCCTACGCTCCCTGTTTCTGGCCCTACTGCTTCGGCCCCACCTGCTTCTTCCCCACTTTTGCATGTTACAGGGGCGGGAGCCGTCAGTTTCCCTATTCTGTCTCCCGACTCAGTACCTGTGGTCACGCCTCCTCTTACTCCTGCAACACAGTCTTTGTGCTCGATGGTACCTGTTTCTTCATCTTCCCTTTCCCCTTTGAGTGTGTTACCTCAGACATTGCGAAATGCCGAGACGCCTGTGCGTGGAGGGCATGAAGTGAACTGGGCAGCGGCACGTGAACACATGGATAAAGTGCTGGTGCGCTCTGCTGTGGGTGATGAGGAAAAGACAATGGTGGCTGACCAAGCTGCACAGTGGGCCCGGAATTCGATTTATAGTTTGAAAGATGTGTGGAGCATGATGAAAGATTATGAGCCGTTTATACAGCAACATGCTCTTAAGCATATGTCGGCTACGATGATAGGCTTGTGGGAACAGTGTTTCAAGGGTATTGCACCGCAGATAATTTATGACATTCGGGATAGGGTATATACTACAGATATGGCCCCAAATGAGGTTTTCAGCAATGTGACGACATTGGTGGGTTATCGGAATAGATTGCTCCAGAAAGTCCTGACGACAGTGTCACAGTTCCCCATGAGGGAAGTTCGTCCCATTTACCACCCCGAAATACCAGAGTTGCGAGATGGGAATAATATTGTTACTGGCCCACGAGTTACGGCCCATTTCCAGGAACAGTGGATCTACACTCCTTGGAAGAGGAGTGAGGTAATATCCCTGAAAGGACAGTTGCCGGACCCTCGGAAAAATCCAACTGCGTACTATAAAGAATTGACGGAGGCGGCCTCCTCCACGGTGATGACATTAGCTGATATAGAGTTGTTTTTCGGTCTGTTGGTACCGGTAGATATATAGAGACAGGTGCATATGCAGGATCATGTGGTGGAATTGGGTGGAATTGGGTGGAACATGGACTGAGATCAGGGCATGGGATAAGGAGCGCAAGACCGGCGAGAAACCGAAGGCGGAGTTATTAGCCTTGCCGGGGCGTATTATCACTTACATGCATTCCCTTATCCCGCCGAGACGAGTGGATTGGGACAAGTTGACTGCATGTCGTCAGAAGAAGGATGAAAGTGTGTCCGATTTCTTTACTAGGTTTGAAGGGGTGTTTCTGGATTTTAGTGGCCAAGATTTGTCGCTAGAGGGTGGTGTTCGTTTGTTTGTCAACAGGTTTGTCACTAATTTGCTTCCCGAGATTGCGATTAGGTTGCAGGCTTCAGAAAGTACTTGGACCACCTCATCCCCGTCAGTAATTTTGAGTATGGCACAGTACTACGAGCATAGAGAGAATGAGGACAAAGAGAAGGTGGAGAAAAAGTCAAAGGAGTTGAAGACAAGGGTGTTGATGCAGCAAGTGGCGAGGGGAAATGGAAGAGGTAGGGGTTCGGGTCCGGCCCAGCGGGGGTCCCAGTCTGACCGGAACAGTACACCGGGTGTGCCCGTGGGGTACAACCAATGTGCGTACTGTAAAAAGGAGGGGAATTGGCGAAGTGAGTGTCCGGAGTTGTTGCAGAGAGTAGAAGCCCCGAGAGGTAGGTGTTTTAGAGGACATGGTAGAGGGGGAGGGGGCCGAAGAGAGGGACAGTCTGAGGACACATCGTATGCTCAGCAGAGCAAGAACTATTTCGACGAACCCCGGGGAAGGCAGTACTATCATGACAACTATGACATGGACGAAGTGACGGGGATGTCCCACAGTTAGGACAGCCAGGGACAGGGTAAGGGACCGGTTCCGGTGCCTGTAGATCAGCGGGGACCTTATGTCACTGCGGATTTGCAGGGCCCGCCCAAGACGTTCTTACTTGACACGGGTGCTATGAATAGCTCTGTTTCTCGTTCGCTGGTCCCAGGGGCAGCTCTGTCTGGCCAAAACAATGTTTCGGTAGGTTTCTCAGGCATGCCGGTTGTTAGCCCCATTTCAAAACCTCTTGCTCTGACTATTGGTCCCTTTACGGTGGATTCGCCTTTCCTGTTAATGACAAATTGTGGGGAGAATTTGATGGGACTGGATTTGTTGAAGAGATTATATGCCACCATCTTTTGTTCTCCAGATGGTGTTTACATGACCGTTGGGCCACTAGTGGCTCGTGCAAAACAATGCTTTGCAAAAGATGCACCCCTCCCCGCTGAATTCAAGGAGGTGCCCCGTAGCTTATGGGTGGCAGGAGACATGGATGTGGGGTTACTCCAGATCCCGCCGGTCTCTATTCTGGTCAAAGACAATGCCGTATTGCCACGTATTCCTCAGTATAAGACTTCACAAGCAGGAGAATAGGCCTTGTTGCACATAATACAGGATTTGATTGAGTCTGGCGTGGATGAGGAGACTGTGGCGAATGTGTGTAATAGCCCTATCCTTCCGATTCTCAAGAAGACGCCCTTGGACACTTCTGATGCTCATCCCGATGTTTATCACTTTGTAATTGACCTCAGAGAGGTCAATAAAATAGTGAAACCCCAATATCCTGTAGTTCCAGACATCACCACGATATTGACAATGATTCCCCCATCAGCGAAATTCTTTTCCGTCATTGATCTGAAGAATGCTTTCTTTAGCATTCCTATTCATACAGATAGCAGATATCTGTTTGGAATTGCCCTAGCCGGCAGGAGCTTTAGATTCTGTCGGGCTCCTCAAGGCTATACAGAAAGTCCTAGTATCTATAGTCAAGCCTTAAAAATTCAATTGGATTCTTTGGTAAATTCCCACTGGTAACGTGCTATTGCAGAACGTAGACGACCTCCTTGTGGCCTCTGATACTGAGGATGGCTGTAAAGATGCCACTGTAAAATTGCTATTACATTTAGCGCGCTATGGCCATAAGGGGTCCCTTTCCAAATTTCAATATTGTCGACAGGAGGTCACCTACTTAGGTCACCTACTGTCGAAGGAGGGTAGCAGACTAAAACCTGAGCGCATAGCTGCTATCACTAATATGCCTGTTCCTAAGACCCAACGTGAAGTACGCGCATTTATTGGTATTACCTCGTATTGTAGACACTGGATCCCCAATTATTCCTTACTAACAAAACCCCTCCTTTACCTGACCACCAAAGAAGTGCATGAACCCCTGTCTTGGACATCCGCATGCCAGCAAGCTTTTGAGCAATTAAAGGTTGCGCTTTGCTCTGCTCCTGTGCTTGGTACTCCTTTTGTGCTTTACGTACATGAGGCGGACGGTTGCGCGCTTTCTGTTTTAACACAGGGTTTTGGTGGTAAGCAAAGACCCTGCCCTTATTTTTCTGCTATACTGGATAACGTAGCCAGAGCGCTCCTGAGCTGCCTGAGAGCTGCCGCGGCGGTGGCAGTTTCTATCAGACAATCGGCGGGGCTCTTTCTTGATACTGCTCTCACGGTAATGGTACCCCATGCTGTGGATACGCTTTTGAATAAGACAAAGACACAGCACCTTACTAGTGCAAGTCTGACTGGATATGAACTAACTTTGTTTGCTCCGCACATTACCATCAAAAGATGTGCCACTCTGAACCCAGCTGCGTTACTACCCCTCCCTTCGACGAGTAATGACACAGATGCACATGATTGTGTGTACAGAACGGAAGAGGAGACAAAAGGACGGTAGACCTGACTGATGTTCCCCTATCTGAACCCCAAGGGGAACTATATGTCGATGGTTCCTGTTTCAAACTACCAAATGGCACCACCACTGCAGCATATGCAATTACAACGTTACACACTATAGTTGAGACATCCCGTGTCTCATACCAATCAGCCCAAGCTGCAGAGCTGGTTGCCCTTCTTCGGGCTTGTGAGTTGAGTGAGGGACTGGTTGTCAGTATTTATACTGACAGCCAGTACGCCTTTGGGGTCGCCCATAATTTTGGACGCCTCTGGCCGGAGAGAGGGTTCTTAACATCACATGGATTACGAATACAGAATGGCCCATTGATACATAGACTCTTGTCAGCTCTAACACTTCCCAAAAGGTTAGCAATAATAAAATGTAGTGCCCACAAGGCAATAACATATGATGTTGGGAGAGGAAATGCGTTTGCGGATCAAACAGCTAAAGAGACAGCGAGATCAAAGATGAAAAAGATGTTTGTGGCAGGTCCTGCTAGGTGGGTCCCGGATAATGGAATGTTCGAGGACACATTCGAAAATGTCAAGGAGATACAAAGTGAGGCGACCCTAGATGAATTGGCACTATGGCAGGAGAGTACAGGGCGTCTGGATGAGGATGGGTGCTGGACTGATAAGTCCGAGAAACAGCGATGGATGTTACCTAATGCCTATGTACTTCCTGTGCTTACTATGCCCATGGCCCAGCCCACATCAGCGCCAGGGGAATATGTAAGGTGTTGGACCCAGTGTGGCAGAATGACAATATTTCCAAGGTAGCCACTCATCTAGTGAAACACTGTATGATTTGTATGACCCATAATCCTGGGAAAGGTACTCCTACACCCTCTGGTAACTTTGCACCGCCTTCCTTCCCTTTCGAGGTTCTCCAGATGGATTTCATCGAAATGGAACGAGTCAACAATCTGAAGTATGTGCTGATAGTGATTTGTGCATTCAGTAAATGGATTGAAGCGTACCCCACTAAAGGGAATACGGCTATGGCGACGGCGAAGGCACTCATAAAAGAGTTCTTCCCGCGCTTCGGATTGCCGCGTGTGATCTGGAGTGACAACGGAAGTCACTTCAATTCCAAGGTCATCCAACTGGTGTGCGAAGGTTTGCACATCAGGCAGAAGTTTCATGCAGCTAACCACCCCCAGTCAGCAGGTCTGGTTGAGAAATATAATGGTACTCTCAAGCTGAAGTTAGCAAAGATACAGGAAAGCACAGGATTAGGATGGCCAGATGCGTTGCCCCTGGCCTTGTTATCCACCAGGGCGACGGCACACTCTAGGACAGGGTTGTCACCGTATGAGGCAGTGTTTGGCCGCCCTGCCAATATCTGGGGCATTCCAAGGCCAAAGCGCTTCTTTGAGATACAGCACCCTTTGCTTATAGACTATCTGTATGAGTTAACTAAAGATCTTCGTTCTCTTCATCAACAGATTCGGGAGACACTGCAGCCGGTACCAGAGGGGCCCGGGCATCAGCTGCAGCCCGGAGATTACGTCCTCGTCAAGAACTTCCAGAGGAAGAGCTGCCTGGAGCCTCGTTGGAAGGGCCCCCTGTTGGTCCTCCTTGCCACTAGAACGGCAGTGAAACTCGACGGACAGAAAAATTGGGTGCATGGTACACACTGCAAGAGGGTTCCTCTCCCACTTCCCTACGACAAGTGGGTGCTTGACGGCATTGCCGACCAGGAAGGGGAAAGGGTGCCCCGCTTTGTTCCCTTCTCTGATGCCCGGCGAAGGTGGGCGCGGACGGACGCAGAGAGTGACGCCGCCCTGCTTGAGGCGGTCCCTACGGAGATAAGGGCAGCCCCGGTTTCTGCCCCATCTGATCCACTGGCACCTGAGTCCCCATGCCTTTCTGAGCCTGAGTTTCACCCCCTTTTTGTTGATGAAACAGTGCCTGGAGTTAACAGGTATAATTTGCACCCCCGAAAGGACAGTGCGCCAGAGGGACAGTCCAGGAGTTAGGGAAGGACTTGAGATTAGGGTGTAGGTACTATGTCTGCAGTGCCTGCGACAGATTAGGGTGAGCAACACTGGTGCATTGCCTGAGACACTAGACAGGATCGTTGAGGGTACTTGCCCAGGAGGGAGGGTGCCCTATCCTGAAAGAAGAAGGATTTGTTTCCAGTAAGGGCCGAGATCGCGCGGCCCCCTCGAGGGAGTGCTTCAGAGCACCATCGTTGATGAACGATAGGAGCCTGCCAGCGAGGCTCTAAACGGACGCTGAGTAGACAGTGCCCCTCTGGTCGGTTGTATTCTTGTGGCTCTGGTTCATAAGGCTCTTCTCATGTTTCTATTTGGCCGTGCTGTCATGGAAGAGGAACAGCCCCTAGCGGCACCACCACCAGGGCAGAGTAGTCCTGTGTGGTCTAGCTGGTCTATTAGGAGTAGGATAATGGTGGTAGTGTTCCTTCTCATAGTAATGATAATACTGTTTGGGGTAGTATGGTATTTAGAAGAACAGCATCCTGTGCACACTTTGATAGGGACTACCCCGATCCCACCTGAGCATCTGTTCGTTACGTTGGCCCCACATAAAGAGAGACATAGACAGACATATGTTGAAAATGCTTTCCTGCAAATGCTTCACCAAGTACATAACACAACGAATGCCACGAATTGTTAGGTGTGTGGGTTACTCCCCTCAGTTATGCACAAGAATGATTTACTGGTGTCTTTACCCCTGTCGTACCTAAGTAGTTGTGAGGCATGGTTCCTGTTGCTTTCCATGGTGTATATACATTACCATACTGATGCTATGAATATGACGAAGTCTGACTATGAAGCAGTGTTGGAATATATTGTGGTACACCAGGGTTATACACCTGGGACAGGAGGAAAGAAGGGTACGTTACATCCACATGCTTGCATGAATGTTTACGAAGGTAACAAGAATGCCACATGGCTGCAAAATGAAATGTTGGATTTTCAGGGATTTAATGTTACTGAATACTTTAAATGCTTCCATGCACAAAATATCACTGAAGATAAAGCCATGCCTGTACCTGTGGTTCATACAGCAGCTAGTTTCTGTGTCGAAGGTTCTGGGAATACTCTGGTGGGCCAGAGCAGTTGTAACTACACCTATCGATTAAACACTACTAGTAGCCCGCCTTTGCTTACTCCCCCGAATGTATACTTTGTTTGTGGGGAGCAGGCTTATACATGGCTCCCTAGGGGATGATCTGGCCGGTGTTATGTCTCTTTCCTTTTACCTCCCGTTTACATTGCACCGTCCAATTATCACAAAGACCATAGGCTGCAGCGGAGAGGTGGTTACTTGTCCCGGGTAAGGAGAGTTATTGACACAGCAGATATTGATCAAACTGATACTACTCTACAGCAATTCATGGATGCCATGAAGGGTATTGTGCCTTTCTGGGGACCTATGTACAACAGTGTTAACATTCGTCGTCTCACCAGGGTTGTTGAAGGGGTTATCAACACTACAGCAGGCATACTCACTAACATCACGGCTGAGCTCCAGGCTACCAGACTCGTTGCTCTTCAGAATCGGATGGTTTTAGACGTTATCCTTGCAGATAGGGGTGGAACTTGTCGTGTCATAGGAAGCAGTTGCTACGTTTACATCCCAGACCACCCCCCTAATGTATACTCAGCTATCAAGAAGCTACATAGGCTTGCATCCGATATTCATCAGGATAATGGTGCATGGTCCTTCACAGGGTGGTTTTGGGGTCTGCTATCATCCTGGGGTTGGAAGATACTTCTTTTCCTAGTCGCTATTGCAGGTGTCATTTTCACGTGCTGCCTATGTGTCAATTGCCTTCCAGCATGCTGCACCTATTGTGTGAGTAAACTCACCCCTACTCCTAAACTGCCAGGCCGTAATGATAAAGTCTCTAATATGATGATGCAAGAAATACAGGATATGATGCAGATAGATGAGGGTATTTTTGAGTACTAAACATATCTTGCCATACATGTGTTGCTTACTTTTCCTTTGATATCAAAGTGACTATGCATTTTCTCTTTTCCCTGCTTAGAATTGTAGAAACCCTACCCGATAGTGTCAATAAAGCATTTAGCCTCCACTGCTAAAAGGAGGGTCTGTTAGGTTTGAAAATCTCATTCTCGTTATACACTTGTTCTACGTTATATTAGGTTAGCAGTGTGCGGCTAAATTAGACACCATTCATATTCACGTTATGCAACCCACTGAGTTATCCCTGCAATGTGCGAGCTTCAGTTAGCGAGTGTGACTCCATTTTGAATTTCGTAATCCCTATTAGGCTGTGCCTGTACTAGGCCTCATTATTCGTATTGCTTGCCTCAGCTGAACACTGTATTCAGTTATTATTTTCTTTTCTGCTCAAGGTTGCCTTCTGACTTGCTAATAAATAGGCCATTCTGCCCTCGCATACCTATCCTTGTGTGTAGCTCTGCTCTCACGTTAGGAGATGCCGAAACCCAGTACGGCAACCTTGAGATAGTGATAGTGTGTACCCAACTAGCAGGTTGTAGCCCATCCTTCTGTGCCTCCTTTGTTCATGTTCGGCCTAAGCCGGTAACTTTCCATTGGGGACGTGGTTGGGAGGCCCTTGGGAGGAATGATTATGTGTTGCAGACTGTTGGGGGGCCAGTCCCTTGGCAGACATCTTAGGGTGCAGGTCAGATTGGACTCCTCTGCAGAGTATTGGTAATAAACAACTGTTTTGTATTCTCTACTGTCTGACCGACTCGTCATTTGGTGGAAGGTGATTAGGAGGTTGTAGAAAACCCGGGTGGCCCTTTTCGGGCCACTTCCTTCACACTGTAACACTATCTCTCTCAACAATCTGAGAATCATTTTGCTGCCTGCTGATTAATGCACTCCACCAGCGTCATATTATCTGACCAAAATATGACCAACTGATTGAGGAACTGATCGCGCCAGATGGTCAGGGCCACCAGTATGGGAAAGTGCTCAAGGAAACCTATTTTGGTAACTATCCCAGACACCACCCGGGCAGTGGGCCAGTGTTGTATGCAACAGGACAGACCCAAGACAGCACCAAAACCCCCGCCGCCTGCAGCATCCTTGAGGAGCCCTAGCTGCCACTAGATCTGGTGGGGCCAGGCCACACCACAGGGCCATTGAAGTCCTGCAGAAAAGCCTCCCAACTGTCCATGTCCTGGCAAACCTGAACGACCATTGCCATCCTGCAAACCAGCGAGGGGGCTTTGAATAAGAGGGAATGGTTAGCCTGGTTCTTGCCCCCTTTTTCGTTGGATTTTTCTGAAACATTTCGGCTCCAGGTGGGAAGACCGGCCACAGAAAGAGCAGGAGTGTTTATATTTACAAGTCTCAGGGGGCCTGGAGCAGGAACACATGTTGAAGTCCCAACAGGTCCCACCCCCAGAGCAGCTAGAGTCCCCCGCATGGAAGGGCTGATTGGGAGTAGGGTCTGCGCACTGCGGCTTCATGTGACGCAGCCACAAGGTAACATCAATCTGATCCCATTCTAAATTGGGGCTAGTGGCTTTAACCTTCCAGGCTGTACCCCCATCCTCATCATGCGTGCATGCTATCCTGTTCTGATAGCACACCAACTGGGTGCCTAAATTACTGAAACGCTCAGCCAAAATCACCTAGTAAATCAATAACCCTTTCACCCGATTCACCAATGTAGTTCCAGTGGCTGCAGTCCCTGGAATAAGAACACTCTTTGCTGCTTTTCGCCTCCTTCCTATTGCGCTTATCAACAAGTAGGTTGAAAATGTCCACGTAAGCCCATTTCCAAATCTTTTCTTTCACCTCCGCTGAGCCATACCTGTCTAGCTGGCCATGTCCCAACCGGACTTCACCCAAACCTATGCTCAGTAAAAGCGTTTCAGTACTTGCATTCTGGGGATCTAGGGCAAGTGGAGCCATCACCGCTGCTGGGAAACCGGTCGGATGCCGTTCGGTAGTGTCTTGTTTGTAGACAGAGGCCCTTGGGCCATCACCTGGAGAACCCCAGCACCCCCAGCCACAGGAATGGTCCCAGGAAGCCCACCTGAACCCTTGCGGGTTGCCTGGCACAATGTAGGACACCCCACTACAACCTACCCCTCCCATCACCATAGTTGTGGGAGGCCCAAACGGACTCACTGCTGGGGCCACTGTGCCACCACTGCCAACCACTCCCATTGTTGCGGCATGATTTACCTGCGCCCCCCTGGGACACTGAACCCTCAAGGTGCACCACCAACCGACTGGCCCTCTCCAAATTGTCACCATCACCACTGCTGGCAAGAGCCCCAGCCAGAGCTGGGGTAGACAACATCCCAAACTTAGAAAGCCAAGGCAAGATGCTGGCCAGATTGGCCACTAGGTCCAGTTGATTGGGGCACCCAGTTGGAGCAACCCCTACCGCCATGCAACCAATGCCAATCTGCACAATGCCCATACCTGCCGCTGGTCCCATCACAGCAGACACAGTCTCCTGAGATATCACCTGGCCGGAGGTGCTTGGCACAGAGGCAACCTAACTGTTACAGCCTCTGCCGGTATCCCCTCCCTATGCCCAAGGGGACCCGACCACTGCACCGGGGAACAACCCCAGGAGGTCCCTCCACATCTTTCTTTTTGGCCTGCCCCTTAGTCCTCCTTGGGACTGGGGGAATGCTACCTTAGTGGCTTCCCCGATCACCTATCAGAGGAGTCCACTCTCCCATTGAAGCCAGGGTCCTGTACATAGCGTCCATCCGACGCATCAACACCTCTAAAAACACCTTTGTGTGTGAGTGCCTGGAGCCCCGCTGTGCCCCACCAGGCATCCCTGTGAGACGAGAAGTAGCACTACCAAAGGAAACAGGCCAATAATGCACACTATCCCTCAGGACTAGAAAGCCACCTATCTATATGGCTGCCCACCCGCAAGAATCAGTTCAAGAAAAAACACGCTTCACGCTGTAAGAAATGAGAACACTCTTTGCAGAGTACCATAGACTGCTGTTCCTTTAACCCTAGCCTGCCAGAGGCAACTGAGCACAGGCAACCACTGGTAACACCATGAATCGAAAACAAATAGAGATGGTGTCCCCCACATGACACTATGTATTCTTGCACATCAAACACTCCTTG
The DNA here is from genome assembly GCA_963921515.1 of Calotriton arnoldi. Classification (NCBI taxonomy): domain Eukaryota; kingdom Metazoa; phylum Chordata; class Amphibia; order Caudata; family Salamandridae; genus Calotriton; species Calotriton arnoldi. The sequence goes on along the minus strand of CAWUFW010010056.1, from coordinate 664,802 downwards.
TTCATACCTTAACCAACATATCTAGATAGCTGAACTCAATTATATGTAATAATTGACCCTGTCCCATACGTTCTGTAAGGGTACCTCTCACATTTTTGTGGAACACCATGAATTGAACACTTAGCCTTCAGAATGAGAGCCTCAAGACCTTAACCACCTTGAATCCTGGCCTGCTAAAGGGCTCGGGCCAACTAAATGCAGAGCCTTTTATGAGAGCCCCATCACCTATCCTTGAAACTTAGCACAGGCAACCACTGCTATATCGTGTATTGACAATAACACTCCAGAGACCAATATAAGCACTGGGCAGCAATTGCAGGAAAAAACCACAGCAATGAAGCCCCTCTGCCCTCTGCATGGTAACGGAAACAAATTAAATGCCCTCCTCACCTAGCCCCCCCTCCCACCCGGACCTGCCTCCTAGTGCTAACGCACACTTTGTCACACTAGAAAATCTCAAGCCCGTGTTCCCCTCAGCCAGAAGATGGGCCATGCAGCCAAAGAAGGAAGTGAAGAGTGCCACGGAATGCAGAGCGCTCAGTGGCGTGCTGCCAATGTTAAAAACCTGCAGGGAAACAAAAGCAGAAGAGAAGAAAAACACAGGCAGGGTCCCCCCGTTGGGGTAATGGTGGCAGTGTCCTTGCTGGATGACAGAGTGGCTTGCGGAAAATGAGAGACCGGCTTGTCACTCTGTTGCCCCTTTAATGGGTGGAGTCAATAGCGCGAAGCTTGAAGCGCGACGCCGGAACCACTCTAACCACTTCCAGGCCGCACTCTACATTGGAAGTGGCAGCGGCGAAGATACATGTCGCCGCCCACTCCCCTACACAATGCTGGCCATGGCAAGACCACCATAGGTGGGCTTCCCCGAGTTGGAGGAGCCGTTGGCAGTGTACTTTCCAATATAAAAGACTTGGGGCCCAATTCACAAAGGTAAACTGAAAGTCTAACTTTACTACTCGTAAATGCCATTTGTGAATACCGAAAGTCATAAAGTTAGACTTTCATCTCAGTTTACCATTGTGAATCAGGCCCTTGATGAGGAAAGCGTGACCATTTGAAACTGCATTTTATATAACCCCCCAGCAGAGCCAATGTACTATCTTTTCAATCACTCCTGCCTTTCTATGCCTCTGTGAACTGTGAACTGCCTCAGATTTATGGTTCTTTTTTTGCAGTTTTATATAGCGCTAACAGGGCCCCAGGGGCATGGAAGCGCTTTACTTGATCACCAGATTACATCCCACAAAGTCAGATTCTTTTTTTTTTTAGGCACAAGGAGATTGACGTATGAAGATTAGATATAGCAATTTCTTAATTGCGTTTTACTGTGAATCACAATTAGGAAATCCCTATTCATAAAATATGAAACTCTTTTGAGTTTAATTAGCGACTCCTAATGGGTCGCAAATAAACCTATCTCATGCATATCAAAGAAGTAGGGCCTGATTAACAAAGGTAAACTGAGACGAAAGTCTAACTTTACGACTTTCGGTACTCACAAAGGACATTTACGAGACTTTTGTCTCAGTTAAACTTAAGTTTTGGTCTTAAGTTCAACTGAGACCAAAACTGATCCGAAAGTCTAACTTTACTGGTCATAAATGCCTTTTTTGAATACCGAAAGTCGTAAAGTTAGACTTTTGTCTCAGTTTTGGTCTCAGCAGAACTTAAGACCAAAACTTAAGTTTAACTGAGACAAAAGTCTAACTTTACTACTCGTAAATGCCCTTTGCGAATACTAAAAGTCATAAAGTTAGACTTTTGTCTCAGTTTACCTTTGTAAATCGGGTCCATAGTTCGCAATATGAGACCCACTAGGATTCCATGCCATCACGCGGATGGTGGCCTGCTGAGGTCAGCAGACCACCATGTCTGTGAATGCTTTTAAATAAACAGGTTTTAAAAAATGCAGCCTGTTTTCCTTATAGGAAAAAGGAATATATTTAGAAAGAAAAAAAATTAAGCTTGGAAGTTTCATTTCTTAAGAGTAGGCAGTATTTTGTTGGACCACCGCCTGCTCTTAAAAAACATTATGCCAACAATCCTCAAAGAGGAAGGGGTGCCTTGGGGACTCGATCCCATTTGCAAATGGGTTACCACCAACTTTCAATTGGCGCTAAATTGCAAATATTTCTCTACCGCATTTCAGTCACAAGACATTCCTTCTTACAATCCAAATTCGATATTTTTGAAGGGATGCCCTCAATACACCCCTTCCAAATACCGAATCGCAAACCCCAAATTGCGATTCGGTAATAAGGTACCTAATCGGAATTTAGGCATTGTTCATCCCAAAAAGCAGTTTTTCTGTTGCAAACGGCCCATTTGCGACAGGAAAAGTGCTTCGTACATCTAGCCATTAGTGATTTGTCCAGAATTGCAGTATGGTGAGCAGACTAAGGGACCGGAAACTGGCTATCCAGTTCCAAAAGTCACATCTCAGGTTTCCTAGACACATCTCCTGCTTCTCCTGAAAGTTCAAGAAGCGCCATAGTAATAACTCAAAATACTCCAGGAAAGGAAAATTTACAATTCTAACTCCAGTTCTCAAATATCTATGCAAAATGTTTGGTGTGAGCAGTGGCCTATCTTCAAAAAATAGGGAGTGTAAAAATGCTAGGGGTCGCAAAGGGAGTGCCAGGAGTAGCAGGGAGCAAGCTAGAGGTCACAACTCCGACCCCTGACTACACCCAAATGATGTCCATGGGTCTAACAGGTCAGTGGGTGGGGCAAATTTTGGGCTGTTTATGTGCCTGATTTATGGTTTGCTGGGCCAGTTCTTACAGTTAATTTTGCTCATTAACCTAAACACTGCCTCTAGCAAGCTCAAATGCATGCAGGCGTCCATACCTCGCAATATTGTATGTCTTTACAGGTTCAAAACTACCTCAATTTGCAAACATCATCCACATTTTTAGCTATCTAATTCAATAATGGTGGCCACTTTAATTTTGGTGCCCGGGTCTATTTTTCTTCCCAGTCCAACCCTGCTGCCGGTCCTAAACTCCACTAATCCCATACCCTTTCTTCTGTTTGGCAAATTGCTCTTCCTGCCACACAAATGCAGCTAAAAAACTACTTAAAATACATCTATGGTGCAGAAGGCACATTTGCCTATCTTTTTTAAAGTCTGTTTTTTATTTGAATCAATACATGGACTAAGGACCATACGTACAAATCTTTTTTGGAGGTCACAAATGTCCTGATTAGCAGAACGGGGCAGTTTGCAACCGCACAAAAGCATTTTTAAAAATACAAAACACAAATTGCGATTTGGTAACTTGTTACTGAAACGCAATTTGTGTTTGCAATTCAGTTTCTGGAGGAGGAGTGTTTAGGGCGTCCCTTCCAAATACTGAATCACAGTGATATGTATTAATGCTTTGCAACCAAATCACAGTGTAAAACAATAAGGCGCATATTTATGAGAGGGTTGCGTCACGTTTGCACCATGCAACATGGTATAAGCGTGATGCAAACCTTTAAGTCAAATTTGTTAAGCCATGCAAAGCCACTTTGTGTGGCTCTGAGTAGCTCCAAAAATCTGGAGTAACGCAGCGTATATCACTGTGTTACGTTACTCTGCTCTGGGAAGGCATCACATGGGCATTGTGTGGGTATTCTCACACAACTCCCATGGTTTTTAATGCATCCCAAATTTACAAGACCTTGTAAAACTGGGAATGTGCCAAAAATATATGCCTCCCAAGGAGAGTCGTAACGAGGAGAAATATCTTCATTTCTCCTCGTTACTTCACCTTTCTCTGTGTACTGCATTCTGCAGCACACATAGAAAGAGGAAAACGCCTCTCTGAATTGTTTTTGTGCATAAAGGTGTCACTTTGATTCTTTATTCAGCCAGTGAAGGCCATAAAAGCACACAAGTTAAAATAATTGTACCAAGGACACATATAAATACAAGAAGCTTAAAAAAAACATAAATACACAGCAGGTCCAGTTAACATGAATCTAAGACTATTTATATATATATTAATTTTTTTCCGACAATAAACCACGGACTGAAGGAGGCATGAATTCCAGATCACGAGACGTATCGGACTGTCATAAACACGACTCCAACCGACTGGTGGAAGTCTAATACAGTTTACCCTTGAGGCTCCAAACCGGCCGGTGGAGATCCTTATGAAATAATTTCCTACCTATACCTGACCGAAAATTATTATTCGCAGGGCCACCTAGGAATCTGCTTTTGGGCTGCCATCTCTCCCCCCTCCTGCCCTGAGGAAGACCCGCCTGGACGCACTTTCACTTCTTGCGCAATACACAGGGTCGAAACGTTGGCGTATTGTAGATGTCTACACAATGCTTATGATCACAGTCCCATTCATCATTGGATCATTAAGCATATGTGCTAATAATAAGGACATCTATGAAATCTTTCTCCCTCCCCCTCCCCATTTTTTACACAATTGTTTCTGTATATAGTGGACTATATTTATCACCATTCACCACATGTCACTATTTCACCACAGTCACGTACTTCACATTGCAATTGAAATTGTAAATTGCGACAGCCTTCTTTATTTCTTTTGAATTTTCTCTTAATACATTATTGATTCAAATTTTTTTTGGTGTGTGTTATATCTCTATTTGTTTTTCTTTGTAAATCATTTATATTTGTTGTAAGTAAGCTGTTGCTACTTGTCCTAAGTAATTGATACCCCAACAGAACCATTTTCTCTTTAAAATACGTATACCCAGGTTCTGAGGGACACCGGGTTGCCCCATTACGTTTACCACTATTTATATAAAAAAGCAAAAATAGGACTCACTGTTAGAAAAAGGGAATACAGAGTACGGGCTTGGGGTATAAAATTCGGCAGATAAAGTTCAAATGTGACAGTGCGTTGGTATAATCAAGAAAGAACAAGTTCAAGCCATACAATACACCTTCATAAAATAAACACTAATAATGCCCATGGAACTCAGATCAGTTTCAGGCTTACTGGTCCATGATCATCTTCTTACTACGTCTTAGAGCTCCTGAAAACAAAACCAGTGACCCAGATGCAAACCATGGGGGAGGAAATCATTTGTAGGTATAATAGTGCAGGCTTTACTTGGGCAAATTGGCTAGATCTTAACAGCGGAAGGATGAATTATTTCCGCAAAGTGTCATAAAATTCTCAAAAGAAAGTAAAATTCTAGGTGTCCTGCTCAGAAGAATTGTCACATGGACATGGCTTTGAGATACCTGGCTTCTGGAAGCCTTTAGGAAGGGCTAATAACCAGTGTATAGAGTTAAATCTAAATCTAGTTAACAAGAAGTGATGGTGAACATTGTTAACAAGAGATAAATAGGGCTGCGCCTGTGAGCTTGAGCTTAATGTTATATATTTTCTCACCGAAGGCTTAGCAAGTTCCATACCCTCCCTTTCTCCTGGCTGCCTAGCCAGGAACAGATGTTTAATGTTCCTTATGTCACTAGGGCGTAAAGGCCTTTGGTTTGTATGCAAATCAGGACAGCCTAGCTGCCTTGTCTGCTTCATGATATACCTTAACCAAGGAATACGCAAAGCCCCCTCAAATGCAGTACAATCCGCTATTACGAGTTGATTTAAAGTGGGAGCTGGACTTGACCAGATTCTTAGCCAGCACATTAATGGTGTAGCTGCGATATGATCTGAGATGTATTGCAGACCAAGCTCCTCGTGCATCATGAGGGCAGGGGTGTAAGGGGGACAGCAAGGAGTCTGCGCATACATTTATTTTCCACCAACTGAGTCTCTTACATCCTTGTACCCCCACACATCGCATCCATAAGTGGCCATGGGAATACACCTATCTCTATACACCTTTATCAGGGCGGGTACAGGCTTTGCCCCTAGTGAAATGAAATGAAATGAAAAGACAATTTATTGAGCGCGGTAGCTATCCTTAGGCGTCCTAGCGCTGCAGACAAACACGTGCGGGCAAAACAGTTGAAGCTATACAAGTTTATTAAAGAGAAAAGTTTTTAGGAGCTTACGAAATGGGTGCAGATTGGGCTCTGAACGCAGGTGCAAAGGGAGAGAGTTCCAGAGTTTGGCCGCGTTATAAGCGAAAGAGCGGCCACCACATCTGGTTCTTTTTATCTTGGGTACTCTGGCGAGGAGAGAAGATGCTGATCTAAGCTGTCTGTTAGGATGGTAGGGGGTGATCAGTGGTTGGTTGATAGCAGGGCCTGTCTTCCAGAAGGCCCTGTGGGCACTACAGAGAGCCTTAAATTCGATTCTCTCCCGGACTGGGAGCCAGTGGAGGTGTTTCAGACCAGGATTGATAGAAAGTCGACGGGGAACCTGAAGGAGTGTTCGGGCAGCGCAGTTTTGAATAACCTGGAGCCTGCACAAGGTGGACTGAGGGGCTCCCAGATAGAGGGCATTCCCAAAATCCAGGCGTGACAGAATGAGGCCCTGGACCATAATCTGTCTCGCCTGGAATGGAAGTAGGGGAAGAATCTTCCGCAGTAATCTCAGTAGACCATAGCAAGTGGCTGCAAGTTTAGCTGCTTGATGGTTAAAGCTGAGGGTATTGTCCAGCCAAATGCCAAGGCTCTTGATTGTGTCCTTTGGTACTGGGGCAGGGCCGAGGCAAGGGGGCCACAGTGAGTTCATAATGAGCTTGGGAGTATTACCCAAGAGCATAAGCTCCGTCTTGTCTCCGTTCAACTTTAAACAGGACCATGTCATCCATTTGAACACCTCCTCCAAGCATCAAGTTGTTATGGACGGTGTTAGGCTGGTTAAGGGCCACCACTAGCTTAGTGTCGTCGGCGTAAGTGATGATTTTTATGCCGAAAGGACGGACAATCTCAGCTAGGGGGCTCATATATATATTAAACAACGTGGGGCTCAGGGAGGAGCCCTGAGGCACACCGCAACTGAGTGGCTTGCTGGGAGAGGTGGTTTCGCCTCAAAAACCTGGAAGGAACGGTCTGCCAGGAATGATTTAAACCACTTAATGGCATTTCCTGAGACTCCCAAGTTTACAAGTCGGTGTATTAATATGTCATGATTTACAGTGTCAAAAGCGGCACTTAAGTCGAGGAGAATAATTGCCGCTGCACCTCCTTGATCCAGGATCCTCCTGCAAAGTCTCTTTGCAAAGTCCATGGTTGCCCCCACTGCCCTTGCCAAAACGTTTTTTGCGTGCTCTTTGCGCAACCCACAACCCTCTGTCATCAAACAGCACACCCAGATAGGGAAAGGTTGAAACTTTACTTAGTTCTATCCCCCTGCAGAAGAACTTACTCCTAGCAGCCTTCTGGGAACCGATCATCATGGTATGAGATTTGGAAAAATGTGTTGCAAGGTCAAGGGAGTCCATAAAATATATAAAAGCATTTAAGAGGTTTTGAAGACCTACGGCACTCCTGGCAAACAACACCACATCATCTGCATAGAGAAGTGCAGGAATACGTTTAGAGCCTGCCCTAGGGATGTCTTTGCTGGATGCCGATTTCCTAATTACAATTCGGTAAGAATCACAATTTGGAAATTGCAAATCCTAATTTTTGTACACCTGGCCCCACATGCTTCTGGTGTGATTGACCATTCCTTAATCAACACTGTCTAAACCACCAGAGCTGACTTTTCTTCACAATGAAAAGCTTTGGCTCGAGATGTATAAAAATGTGTTTTTGCCAACTTTTGATAGTTACATACCTGACGAAGTTTTATTTATTAGAAATTATAGAGCACAAATATAATAAGATCACAATGGGATACTAAACATCAACTGGGGATTTCCACATTTGCGTTACACAATTACATTACAAATCAAAATAGCCTTAATATTTTAGGCCCAGAGAGGTTTAGCAATGTGCCCACAATCACACGATTTACAATCAAGCGCTGGAGTCAGAGTTAAAAACCAGGCCCTTCTGTTCTAATGATGGCAGCTCAGCCATTAAACTACATCTGGTTTTTCGAGTCATCTCGCAGTGAGGGCATGGAGCCCATGGTCTGGACTCCACTTCACCCCCATGAGCAGGCATAAAGAACACTGGTAGGACTAGGAAGTGAGACTAGCTGCCTATCTCGTCTCAAGATGGCTGCTGTACTTTTAATGGCGCAGTTACCAAACTACACAGGCGGCTGTATTTCAAATGGTAGTGACATGGACTGTGCAGCACTGATAATATACCTGTATTCCGTCAGTACTGGCAATTGTTAGCACAGCAGTGTGCTTGTATTGCAACAGTATGAGCACTTCCCAGCAGAGCAGTTAATGGTTTGATGGGAAACTGGTTGCACGTCTTATCAGTGATTCCACGCATCTAATAGGACAGCTCTTCCCGACAGAAACCATGTTTAAATGTAACAGTTTCAGACTTTCTCAGAAGGAAAGCTGTACGTTTAGTGGGTGCTTCCACCACGTCTTGGCTGTGCTGCCATCATTTGAATAGGAAAGAAAGACAGTTTTTAACAAGGATGCTATGCAAAAATGGAGCCAGTATTAACACACCAGCTTGGTTTCTATATCTCCAATAGCAAATACGGATAACTGTTTGCAGAGTCAGCAAAGAGGTCAATATATGAATGGGCATGGAGTGTGAAGTTTGCTTGTACGCTCTTGTACTGCTTTGATGGATTATTGCTTAGCTTTCTCAAGGCATCGTAAGCACACGCTGTTATCATAGACAGCGCAGTCACAGTACACGCAGCAGCAGCAGAGCAAGCTTGTGCGTCACAATCATAGGGCGGGCATAGCACAGGCAGCATCAGTGGTTCATTAAAACCCAGCAAGTAGAGCAGAGGCAGAAGCAGGATAATCTTAACTCCATGCCACATGAGTAGGTTACCCTGCTCACTTCTTTGAACTAGCCTTGCATGCCCAGTTTCAAGCAAACATTAATGATAACAGATCTATGGATGCAAGAATACATAGTTTAGACCACATTGTGATACACTCAAAAATCTCCTTAGCCAACGAAGATTGCCCAATTCATACTGTCCCTAATATTTTTCATAAATGACAAATGCACTTTTACTATTCCTTTAAAGTAAATAGAAAGCAAAATAATGATATATAAAAGAAGGTTTCATGGCATGACTTAGCATACCAACATTTACAAACGTGTTTGTGTACAGTTTTCTTTTCGGATGTTTGAGTGGAAGCGGAGTTGACCATTTTATAAAAAATCAAAAAAGATAAAAACAGCACCTCTTAGTGCATTTTCTTTTATACTTTTTTTCAGGCAGCTTTACAAAGAATTAGAAAGAAAACGAAAATGGCAACACTTAGCCGTTTAGTTTAGTTTTGTCTCGCTGGGGTTTGGTGCCATCTGACCAGTCAATTGACTAGGCATGTGACGCATTTAGCTTAGATATGTATGTCAACGCTATTGTTCCCCTCACTTTCTCGGTACAGCACTCTATTTAAGTGAACATTAGCATATCCATGTGCCAAAGTGAGAGTGGAAGCGTGATTGTTGCCAAGAGCCACAAGACGCAATATAATAACTTCGATCGCATGTGCCTTGGAAAACCTTTGTGAGGAGATAATTGTGGCACAGCTCTTGCGAATTTAACCCGCAACAGTTACAGAACTCTTCTACTCAATTGGACACATATCAGACGCAGTGGCCTTGCCATCTTTTCATAGAAGGGCCTGACCTTTCATTCTCTGGACCTTTCTCCGAAACCTTCATTGAATATTTTCCTATTAAACATTGCCTGTTCATTTAAACAGTTGTGGAACATTTATTTTCATAGTAATATCATTGTCAGCTTATCTCCAGGCCCCGTGTGACTCAAGGACAGTTAGGCAAACCTAGTAACAAGTATTGCTGCTGTCCTTGGAAACACAGGAACCAAGAACTACTGCACGCTCACTGAATTGCCAAGTAACTTCCCTTAAGGCTTTAACTTTCAGGTGGAAATGAGGACAAATATTTAAAGCTTACACTGGTAGGGTGGTGTGTGATAGACTGACAGGTTCATGCGGCACAAGCGTCCCTCCCAATGAATAAAACGTTTAAGGAGTATAACTCATTGAGAATGTTTTTATTAATATGTCAAGATGCTCAGTACTTTTAAGAAGTTTGATGTCATCAACATAACTTGCATAATCACAGCTTCCAAGTAATACAGTCTTTCTTACAGAGTCTAGCTTTTGCAGAGTTGCGTGGGTCTTGCTTATGATCGTTGGGATGCCAAGGAAATGCAACATCTTCTCTCCGCATGCAGTTGTCACACAAAAGACTGCAGGCCTGATTTAGATACCAGCAGACTGGTTAATCCATCACAAAGGTGATTGATATACCGTCCGCCGAAATATAAATCCCATAGGATATATTGGGATTGTTAGACTTGGCACCATTGGCGTGGGTCTCCCTTCCATTTTTTTGCTGTTGCCTCTTATGTTTTGCTGGTTTTAGATGCTTTTGGGCACTGTGCCACTGCTGTTCAGTGCCACAGTGCAAGTGCTCCCTACTGTAAATTGATGTATGGATTAGTGACTCCATGATTGGATGATTGGTTTACTTATCAGTCCCTAGTACAGTGTACTGAGAGTGCCCAGGGCTTGTAAATCCAATGCTGCTGGTGGCCTTGCAGCACTGGTTGTGCCACCCACAGAAGCAGCTTGTAAAATGTGTCTCAGGCCTGCCATTGCAGAGCCTGTGTGCGGTCTGTGACTGCCATGTCGACTTGGCAAGTGCACCCACTTGCCAGTCCCTAAACCTTCCCTTATCTTCATATCAGACACCCCTAAGGTAGGCCCAAGGGCAGGGTGCATTGTAAGTATAAGGTAGGACATGCCCTGGTGTGTGTGGCATGTCCTAATAGTGAATTACAGCCATTTTCGTTTTTCACTATTGCAAGGCTACCTGTTCTCCATAGGCCAGAATGGGCAGTTTGATTATTACACCTTATAATCCTAACTGACCCAGGGAACATGGTAGAAAAACGAATTTAGTATGCCTGAACTCAGAATGATAAAATACATCTTTTAGTGAAGTTGGTTTTAACATTCTGTGTTTGTAAATACCACTTTTAGAAAGTGGGTATTTTCTTGCCTAAACTTCCAAGCCTGCCTCTGCTAGGTTGTGAATTCCTTGTCTGGAGATTGAGTGACAGGGGCTGGGGGTGGCTACAGGAGACAGGGTGAGTCAGCACAGGGCTGAATAGAAAGATCTGCATCCAGAGTGGAGGGAGGAGTTGCACCTGGGTCTGAATAGGGCTGTGCCTGCCTTCCACAATGCTGGCTCCACCTCCTGCCGGGCGTCTGATGGCTCTGCCCCTCACTCTCAAAGGAAAGAAGGAGACAGAAAAACAAAGTGCTCCAGGACTGACCAGAACTGGTTTTGGACTAGGCAGAGGCCTCTCTGCCTTCAGAGAACAAAGAGAAACGGTGTATAAAAAGGGGACCCAGACCCCTAGGAAATTAGATCACTTCTGGGAAATCAAGAAACCTGTTGCCAAGGAGAAGAACCGGAGAAGCTGAAGGAGGAGTACTGCCCCTGTGCTGTTTTGCTGATTGGGGTTGGCCTGCAGTGGTTGCTTTCTGCCAAGGACAGGAGAAAAGACTTTGCTGTGCTTTGTCATCTTGAAGAAGAGAATATCCAAGGGCTTGAACTAGAGCTTGCCTCCTGCCTGAAGTCTCAGGGATACAAGACTTCACCAACCAGCTCCCCCTGCATTCCCTTGCTGGGAATTGAAGTGCCTGCTGTTGTGCTGAGCCTTCTGAGAGACTGCGTGTCGCTGGGAGCTGGAAGCGCGACGCAACAACGGGAAGCGTGTCGCCGCCGCAGGCGCGGTCATCGCATCGCCAAGGAAGTGAGACGCCGTTGCCGCTGTCATCCTCGCATCGCCGAAGCGCGGCGCATCACCGGAGAAGCGGGACGCTGCCACAGAGGTCATCGTCGCATCACCGGAGAAGCGCGTCGCAGGGCCTGTCGCGGCTCCAAAGATCATCGAGTCGCCGCACGGCCGTCGGGCGTGCACGCATCACACCAACGTTGTCGCATCGCAACCAAGACGCCATTTTGTCGCATCGTACCGGAGAAGAGTATCGCATCGAGGTGCCATCTTGTCGCATCGCACCGGAAAGCAGTAAGAAACCGACGCATCACCTCCCCACACAGTAAGGAAGCGAGCATCAACTCCCTGCGCAGCAGTAAGGAACCGACGCATCCACTCCCTGAGTGTAAGGAACCGACGCATCACCTTCCCTGCGACCCTTTTGTTTTCTTTGCGTTACGCAGCCAAGGTACATTGAGAGTAAAGTGTCGCATTTACAACTTGAGAGAACTGAACTATTTTATAACCTTTTTAAAGTCTATTTTTGAGTACAGTATTGTGGATTTTTGCTATTGGGTCTTGTGATAAGTCTATATACAGATTACTTATTTTTACATAACAACCTGTGTGGTGTCCATCTGTAGTGTTTTCACTGTATTACTGTATGTGTTCACAAATGCTTTACACACTGCCTCTGAGTTAAGCCTGTCTGCTCGTGCCAAGCTACCAGGGGGTGAGCAGGGGTTATTTTAGGAGTGTATCCCCCTTATCCTGACTAGAAGCAAGGGTCCCTATTTGGACAAAGGTGCAAACCATTGCCAACTAGAGACCCCCAGTTTTAACATTGGTGGTCAGCGGTGAGGATTTGGACTTGCATTTGTGATTCATATACAGTGATTGGTGTACACTACTAGTGAGTGCAGACCAATACGCGACCACATACATTTTGATAGGACTTTTTTCCTTGGAACCTTTATTTTTGTTGAGAACTGCCAATTTTCACAATGAGCAAAAAAGGATCCATTGCACCTGCAGATATTGAATTTGAAGAAGATAGGGTTGATACCTACACTGTGCCAGAGCTCAAAGCCGTTTGTAAAAGTTTAAAATCTCTATGAGAGGCATCACCAGGAAGGAGGAGCTTCAAAAGGCGCTGAGGGCCTGGTTGGAAGCACGGAATGCCAGTGGGCAGTCCGAGGAGCCTGTGGAGGAGGCAGAGAATTTAGATGAGCAGCTTGAGGGGCCATTAGGCTTACCCGGGAGGAGAGTGCCTTCCAGGGAGGGCAGCAGTGTTTCTCAAAAGGGCCTGTCTCCAGAGGAGCTGGAGGACAGGGACAAAAGCAGGATGCATGAAATGAAAATGGCCAAACTGAAACAGGGAAGCCATGATAGCCTTGAGCACAAGAAATTGGAGTTGGAAAGTAAGAGGTTGGCCATGGAAGAAAAGAAGATGCTTTTAGAGCATGAGAGAGTGGTGAGGGAGCTAGAGCTAAAGGCTAGGAGCCTATAGATCACTCCCTCTGGTGGCAGCACACCTCCAGTGCCTGTAGAAAGTAGAGTATACATCCCCAAGGAGGTTATTAAGGATTTCATGAAGGGGGAGGACATTGGGCAATGGTTTAAAGCATATGAGATCGCCATGACATCACACCGGGTCCCTGAGAAGGATTGGGGAGCGGGGTTGTGGGGCCGCTTTACAGGTGAGGGAAGGGAAACCTTGCTAGCCTTGCCCACAGAGGATCAGATGTCCTATGCCCACCTGAAGGAAGCTTTAGTGGCAAGGTATGGGTTAACTCCAGAGCTTTATAGGCAGAAGTTTAGGAACTGCAAAAAGCTGGAGTCTAGTACCTGGGTGGAGTATGTGTCTTATTTTTGCAGAGCATTGGATGGATGGGTGAAGGGTAGCAAAGTAAATGACTTGCAGGGGTTCTATGATTTAATTGCATGGGAGCACTTGTCCAGTAGTTGTTTTCCAGAGCTACGCCAGCACCTTGTTGACAGTAAGCTGACTAATCCTAGGAAGCTTGCTGAGGAGGCGGACCGCTGGGTCAGTACCCGGGTCCACAAGGGTCTTGTGGGAGACTCCGCCAAAGGTGGGCAGGGTCCCCAGCAGAAGAATGGGGGGACAAGGGTAAACAGAAGGAGTTCCAAAAGGGCCCCAAAGTAAACCCCAAGGGAACCAAGGTAAGGGTTCCCAGCCTCCCACTGAGAAAAGACCATGGGTCCCAACAGATAAGTCTGTTCAGAAGGGGCCCAAAGCATGTTTTAGTTGTGGTCAGGTGGGTCACTTTGTAGGAAGTCCCAAGTGCCCCAATACCGTGACCACTGCACCCACTGGTGCACCACCCCGGCAGATGGCTAGTGTAGCCCTGGGGGAGGAGTTGGGTGCCCAAGGTGGGTGGGGTCCCGCAGAGATGTCCCTGGTCTCTTTAGGAGACAGTGAGATGGTCCCTAGGCCCCAGCTGCCTGATAACACTAAAAATACAGGCAGTGGGTGACCATCAATAGCCATAGGGTGGAGGCTCTCAGAGACACCAGGGCCAGTGTGACAGCTGTCAGTTGTCGGCTGGTGTCTGAGGAGCAGGTGGTCCCCAACGTATTCTACCCTGTAGTTGCCGCTGACAACTCAGAGAGCCACTGCAAGGTGGCCCAGGTTCCCTTTGAGTGGGGGGGTCTCAGGTATCCTTCAAGTAGCTGTGAGGCCAGCCATGCCTGTTGACTGTCTGCTAGGCAATGATTTGGAGAGCTCCCCTTGGGCGAAGGTGGAGCGGAGGTCTCATTTGGAGATGTTGGGTCTGCCAGAGTGGGCGTGTGTGACCACTCGGTCAATGGCAGCCGGTAAGGGTATTCAAGAGAACCTGGAGCCTGGAAGAAAGGCCCAGGTGCCTGCCTTAAAGAGAGGAGGCGGGGGCACGGGAAACCGGCCCCCGAAGTTCCCACGGTCCAGGAGGAGGCAGACCTTGAGGGGATGCCCTGGAACCTACAGGGGAACAAGTGGCTGAACTGGGGGACCTGCCTGAGCTGACCCATTGGCAGCAGGAAGGAGGCCCCTCCAGGGAAGAGTTCTGTGAGGAGCAGAAGAAGTGCCCTTCTCTTGAGGGCTTGCGGCAACAGGCTGCAAGCCAGGCAGCAGGTGATCAGTCTGGATCACACTGGATCTACTGGGAGAATGGTCTCCTGTATAGTGAGCCTAAGGTTGCTGAGCCTGGGTCAGCCCGTGTGCTGGTGGTACCCCAGCGCTTCAGAGCCTTCCTACTGGGTCTGGCTCATGATGTGCCTTTAGCAGGACATTTGGGGCAAGACAAGACCTTTCAAAGGCTTGTCACCCACTTTCATTGGCCCCAAATGCGCAAGAGTTCAGATACTCATTGCAGGACCTGTCAGACTTGCCAGGCAAGTGGTAAGAGTGGGAGGAAGCACAAGGCTCCTCTCCAACCTTTCCCTGTTGTCAGCACCCCCTTTGAGAGGGTGGGTATTGACATTGTGTGGCCTCTGGATCCCAAGACAGCCATGGGCAACAGGTTCATCCTGGTCTTGGTGGACCATGCCACCCGGTACCCGGAAGCCATCCCTCTTCGGACAGTGACGGCCCCCGTGGTGGGACGTGCACTGATGGGGATTTTCTCCCGTGTGGGGTTCCCCAAGGAGGTGGTGTCCGACCGTGGTACCAACTTCATTTCCAAGTATATGAAGTCCCTGTGGCAGGAGTGTGGTGTAACCTATAAGTTCAAAACTCCTTACCACCCCCAAGGTAATGGGCTGGTTGAGAGATTCAACCGGACCCTGAAAGGCATGATTATGGGTCTTGAAGAACCCATGAGGCGTAAGTGGGACGTCCTCTTGCCATGCCTGCTCTTTGCTTACAGAGAGGTGCCCCAGAAGTCCTTAGGGTTCAGTCCCTTTGAACTGCTGTACAGCCATCCTGTAAGAGGACCTCTGAGTCTGGTCAAGGAAGGCTGGGAGGAAGCTCCCAGGGAAACTCCCCAGGATGTATTTAGTTACATGCTGGCCTTCAGGAACCAGACTCGGCGTTTCAGACAACACGCTGAGGCGAATCTGGAAGCCAGCCAGGAAGAGATGAAACGTTGGCATGATCAGAATGCCACTCTGATCGAGTTTCAGCCTGGACAAAAGGTTTGGGTCATGGCCCCAGTGGAGCCCTGTGCGCTCCAGGATAAGTGGACCGGACCATTTGAGGTAGTGGAGCGCAAGAGTGATGTCACCTACTTGGTGGACTTGCAGTCTCCCAGGAACCCCTTGCGGGTCCTGCATGTGAACCGCCTGAAGCCCCACTTTGAGAGGTCTGAAGTGGGCATGCTCTTAGCAACAGATGCTAGGATGGAAGAGGAGACTGAACCTCTTCCTGACCTCCTGTATGCAAAAGAGCAAGATGGGTCAGTGGATGGTGTGAACCTCTCTCCCACCCTGACCCCTGAGCAGCAGAATGACTGTCGCCAACTGTTGGGGCAGTTTTCTGATCTGTTCTCCCTGACTCCCAGTATCACTGAATGGTGCATCCATGATGTGGACACTGGGGACAGTCCTCCTGTGAAGCACAAAACTTACAGAGTGACTGACAGGGTGAGAGCTTGTATCAAGGAGGAGGTCTCCAAGATGTTTGCCTTAGGGGTGATTGAGTCCTCTAACAGCCCCTGGGCCAGCCCAGTGGTATTGGTCCCAAAGGCTGCCGCGCCTGGTGCCACACCCGAACTCCGGTTCTGTGTGGACTACTGAGGACTCAATTCAGTCACCAGGACTGACGCGCACCCCATCCCCAGAGCTGATGAGCTCATTGATCGGTTAGGGGCTGCCCGGTACCTCAGCACGTTTGATCTAACGTCTGGATACTGGCAGATTGCCTTAACTGATGGGGCCAAAGAGAGGTCAGCATTCTCCACACCAGATGGGCACTACCAATTCCGGGTGATGCCCTTTGGGATGAAGAATGCCCCTGCCACCTTTCAGAGGTTGGTCAACCAGGTGTTGGCTGGGCTGGAGGATTTCAGTGCCGCCTACCTGGATGACATTGCAGTGTTCAGCGCCACTTGGGAGGAACATCTGCACCACCTCTGGGAAGTGTTGAAGGCGCTGCGGAGGGCAGGCCTCACGATCAAGGCGAGTAAGTGCCAGATCGGGCAGGGTTCTGTGGTGTACTTGGGACACCAGGTTGGGAGCGGCCAGGTGGCGCCCCTACAACCCAAGATAGATACCATCCTGGCTTGGGAACCCCCAAAACCCAGACAGAGGTGAGAGCCTTCTTAGGACTCACCGGGTATTACAGGAGGTTTGTCAAGGGGTATGGCAACATTGTTGCACCCTTGACTGAGCTGACTTC
This sequence comes from Calotriton arnoldi, assembly GCA_963921515.1. Taxonomy (NCBI): domain Eukaryota; kingdom Metazoa; phylum Chordata; class Amphibia; order Caudata; family Salamandridae; genus Calotriton; species Calotriton arnoldi. The sequence goes on along the minus strand of CAWUFW010010056.1, from coordinate 647,720 downwards.
CAGGAATCAGCCCAGGAAAGTGAACTGGACTGATGCCTGCCAAAAGGTTTTTGATGCCCTGAAATCTGCCATGTGCACGGCGCCCGTGCTTCAGGCGCCCAACTTCTCAAGGGAATTCATTGTGCAGACAGATGCTTCAGAGCATGGTGTTGGGGCTGTGCTTTCACAGATGAATGAGGAGGGCCTAGACCAACCTGTAGCCTTTATTAGTAGGAGGTTACTCCCACGGGAACAGAGGTGGAGTGCGATTGAACGTGAGGCATTTGCTGTGGTCTGGGCACTGAAGAAGTTGAGACCATACTTGTTTGGGACTCACTTCCGGGTTCAGACAGACCACAGGCCCCTCAGATGGTTAATGCAGATGAGGGGTGAGAACCCAAAACTGTTGGGGTGGACCATTTCCCTACAGGGGATGGACTTCACGGTGGAACACCGCCCTGGTACAGAACACGCCAATGCTGATGGTCTGTCCAGATTTTTCCGCCTTAGTGATGAGAACTCCCAGGAGGAAGGGTAGTTCTCCCCACATTTCAGCTGGAGGGGACACGTGTTAGACTTGGCACCATTGGCGTGGGTCTCCCTTCCATTTTTTTGCTGTTGCTTCTTATGTTTTGCTGGTTTTAGATGCTTTTGGGCACTGTGCCACTGCTGTTCAGTGCCACAGTGCAAGTGCTCCCTACTGTAAATTGATGTATGGATTAGTGACTCCATGATTGGATGATTGGTTTACTTATCAGTCCCTAGTACAGTGTACTGAGGGTGCCCAGGGCTTGTAAATCCAATGCTGCTGGTGGGCTTGCAGCACTGGTTGTGCCACCCACAGAAGCAGCTTGTAAAATGTGTCTCAGGCCTGCCATTGCAGAGCCTGTGTGCGGTCTGTGACTGCCATGTCGACTTGGCAAGTGCACCCACTTGCCAGTCCCTAAACCTTCCCTTATCTTCATATCAGACACCCCTAAGGTAGGCCCAAGGGCAGGGTGCATTGTAAGTATAAGGTAGGACATGCCCTGGTGTGTGTGGCATGTCCTAATAGTGAATTACAGCCATTTTCGTTTTTCACTATTGCAAGGCTACCTGTTCTCCATAGGCCAGAATGGGCAGTTTGATTATTACACCTTATAATCCTAACTGACCCAGGGAACATGGTAGAAAAACGAATTTAGTATGCCTGAACTCAGAATGATAAAATACATCTTTTAGTGAAGTTGGTTTTAACATTCTGTGTTTGAAAATACCACTTTTAGAAAATGGGTATTTTCTTGCCTAAACTTCCAAGCCTGCCTCTGCTAGGTTGTGTATTCCTTGTCTGGAGATTGAGTGACAGGGGCTGGGGGTGGCTACAGGAGACAGGGTGAGTCAGCACAGGGCTGAATAGAAAGATCTGCATCCAGAGTGGAGGGAGGAGTTGCACCTGGGTCTGAATAGGGCTGTGCCTGCCTTCCACAATGCTGGCTCCACCTCCTGCCGGGCGTCTGATGGCTCTGCCCCTCACTCTCAAAGGAAAGAAGGAGTCAGAAAAACAAAGTGCTCCAGGACTGACCAGAACTGAGTTTTGGACTAGGCAGAGGCCTCTCTGCCTTCAGAGAACAAAGAGAAAAGGTGTATAAAAGGGGACCCAGACCCCTAGGAAATTAGATCACTTCTGGGAAATCAAGAAACCTGTTGCCAAGGAGAAGAACCGGAGAAGCTGAAGGAGGAGTACTGCCCCTGTGCTGTTTTGCTGATTGGGGTTGGCCTGCAGTGGTTGCTTTCTGCCAAGGTCAGGAGAAAAGACTTTGCTGTGCTTTGTCATCTTGAAGAAGAGAATCTCCAAGGGCTTGAACTAGAGCTTGCCTCCTGCCTGAAGTCTCAGGGATACAAGACTTCACCAACCAGCTCCCCCCTGCATTCCCTTGCTGGGAATTGAAGTGCCTGCTGTTGTGCTGAGCCTTCTGAGAGACTGCGTGTCGCTGGGAGCTGGAAGCGCGACGCAACAACGGGAAGCGTGTCGCCGCCGCAGCCGCGGTCATCGCATCGCCAAGGAAGCGAGACGCCGCTGTCATCCTCGCATCGCCGAAGCGCGGCGCATCACCGGAGAAGCGGGACGCTGCCACAGAGGTCATCGTCGCATCACCGGAGAAGCACGTCGCAGGGCCTGTCGCGGCTCCAAAGATCATCGAGTCGCCGCACGGCCGTCGGGCGTGCACGCATCACACCAACGTTGTCGCATCGCAACCAAGACGCCATTTTGTCGCATCGTACCGGAGAAGAGTATCGCATCGAGGTGCCATCTTGTCGCATCGCACCGGAAAGCAGTAAGAAACCGACGCATCACCTCCCCACACAGTAAGGAAGCGAGCATCAACTCCCCTGCGCAGCAGTAAGGAACCGACGCATCCACTCCCTGAGTGTAAGGAACCGACGCATCACCTTCCCTGCGACCCTTTTGTTTTCTTTGCGTTACGCAGCCAAGGTACATTGAGAGTAAAGTGTCGCATTTACAACTTGAGAGAACTGAACTATTTTATAACCTTTTAAAGTCTATTTTTGAGTACAGTATTGTGGATTTTTGCTATTGGGTCTTGTGATAAGTCTATATAAAGATTACTTATTTTTACATAACAACCTGTGTGGTGTCCATCTGTAGTGTTTTCACTGTATTACTGTATGTGTTCACAAATGCTTTACACACTGCCTCTGAGATAAGCCTGTCTGCTCGTGCCAAGCTACCAGGGGGTGAGCAGGGGTTATTTTAGGAGTGTATCCCCCTTATCCTGACTAGAAGCAAGGGTCCCTATTTGGACAAAGGTGCAAACCATTGCCAACTAGAGACCCCCAGTTCTAACAGGGATTTATATTTTGGCGGACGGGATGTCCGTCCCCGTTGTGACGGAGTAACCCGTCCGCTAAGATCTAAATCAGGCCCTGGCTACCTCTCTGCAGCTATGGATGTGGTCACATGGGCTTATACTGGGGACTGACCTCCAGTGGGGCAGGGGTGAGTGCCACTCAAGCGGAACAAGATGGGAACGTTCTTGCTCTAGTTGCAGGGGCTTACAAAGGTGATGGCCCACCGCTCCTGATGCTGCATGCAGTCACATCTGCAAAGTTTGTCTGTCAAGTGTGTTGCTCAAATTGCTTGGTTTGCCTTCTTGGGTTGGGCTGTGGAGCGCATTTCTGTTCTCAGGTCTGTCTTTATAGCATTAGGAACCTCACTGCAGCGTGGGCACTCTGGATCTCAAGCTCAGGTCATACAAGACTGGTCTACATCCTTCTCAGCAGGGACAGCAGCATCAATGGTCTCTGTCCTAGGGACATAGTCCTTATGGACCAGTGAGAATGGTGGAGAGGTCAGCTAATACAGTCCTGGGGGCAGTTGATCCAAACCAACTGCCTAGTCACATTTAAAATCAGCCTCAAACCATATGGGGAGGATGAATCACAGCAGAGAGCATTTGTCCAGTGGGCAATAGCTCCATCTGAAAGATCTCCATTTGAACCTACCACTCAAAGGTTACAGTTTCCACCCAGACAGTTTCTGCTTCACAATGCAAAGCAGCGGCTTCAAGGGATGGGTGAGAAGCCTACATCTTTCTGTAAAAGGTGTGAATTTTGGCATTGCTTCCAGGCTACCTATCTTGTTCAGATCTTGTCTAGCCAGGTCGTGATCTGTCGGGCTGGAACAAATGGGGTTTGAACACAATGTAACAAAGGTCTTTTCACCTTTATGATGGTCAATTCATACAGTGCACCTGCCTCCCAAAATGAGAGGCACAGATAAGGATCAGAACAAAAGGACGTGCAGAGAAATGAGGGTTAGCGAATCATGACTACTCTCAATTCTAAGGAGTACCCTACAACTTTAGGGGATGCATAAATATAATGGGTACCCCTGTAAACTCTCTAGTCATCATGAGAAAAAAAAGAGTTGAACGATTTGGGGCGCTGATTCCTGCTGGCATCAGTCTGCATCACTACTCCTTAGCCTAATGTACTTTTAGACTACCTTAGCACAGCTTGGTGGAGTTACAACCAGTCTGCCCACAAACAGGACTGAAGGACAATTAGACACCATGGAAAAAGAAAGAAATTTGAATTGAGTCAGCCCAGCTTATCTTGGCATTTGGCCTCATCCAGCAATATCTTGGTAATGGAAGCCCTTCAGGAGCCCAGGCAAGCAGATTTATTATTTATTTATTTATTTGAAGAGTTTTATATAGCGCTGGCTAGACCCGGAGGTATCAGAGCGCTTTACATGAGGTTTAAAACAGTGTTACTAGGTTACATCAGTTACCGTTACATCAATTACTAGAGCAATAAGAAAACATGAAAAATAAGACCAAAGGAGCAAAGAGGGTAAAGGGGGAAAAAGAAAAGGGGGACGCTTTACATGAGTTGATCAGTGTTAAAAACGTTACATCAAATTACAGATACATCGGTTAATAGGTCAGTTAGATGACATAGAAAGACAAGACCAAAGGAGCAGGCCATGAGGTAAAGTACTGGCATGGGACACCAAAAAAGTCAGATGTTAACAAACCGGTGGTGATTCCTGTGATCACCCACTTCCAAGCAGGTCACCCTCACCGCGTCGGATCGCAAATAAGGACGTAAAGGGTGCCTCAACGAGAAAATGCCATGAAAGAGGGGTGGACAAGATTCAAATAGGTGATGGTCCAAATGGTGGTACAAAGGCGCTGACCAGCAGCGAGGATCAGTCTGTGAGTCAATCGCATCCGCAAGATGGAGGGTCCAGGTAATGGAGGCAAATACCTCACAACAAAATGGCGGGCAATGCAGGCAAAAACAAATCCGGCCAAAAGATCAGAAAGAACACCTACCCCAGGAACAGGGCTGAATGGGGAGGACAAGTCACCAAAACAGGAAGGAGAAACGGGTGGATGTCGTCGATCCCTCGCAAGTCATCGATAGTACGGGGAGAAGTCAGCACAGGCTCCAGCTCCGGAAGGGAAAGGCAGCTGCGGGGTCAGGAGGGCGCAACAAAACCGAAAGGGGAAAATAAGCTCGGCAAGAAAGGGCCACGGTGTCTCGGCACTCTCCAGGAGACTCCGTCAGGGACGCAAGATCCACACGACTCAGCTGAAGCCCCAGAGAGGCGCCGCAGGAAGGTAGGAAATCACAGCAAAGGTCCGGAAAGGCAAACGTTAATCGGTGGGCAAAGTCAGGCATCAGCAGCGACGGAGCGGACAAGCAACCGGCAGACCCACAGGAGTTCATCAGAAGGCGAGGGAAGAAAGGAGAACCAGCGGAGGGATGAGGAGCACTGTGCCCGATGTCCGGCTGGGTAGGTGACGGCCGAGGCGGTATACCGGAGACGATCTCTTCTATAGCTGTCGGGCAGCTCCACCGGACATCGGCCATGTTGCTCAGATGCCGCCGCCAGAAAACATCGACCACGATTCCACGGGAGGTCTTGAGTCCAGATGCGGGAAACCAGAGAGGTGAGGACCGCAGACAAACAGGACCCCAAGTAAGTAGAAAGGGTCCATGGATGGGGAAGATTTTAGGGAATTTAAGCCAAAAAAGGCAATCCCTGGCCGGGAGCTCCCGGCCAGAGCTCCTCACCTGTCGGCCATCTTAAACCAACATCACAAACAGATTTGAGGTTAGCTCTAAAATCTCAATACTACAGAAGGACCGAAAGGTCCAGTAATCACCAGGAAACATGGGAATGGATTCCAGAAGGAGAATGGAGAATGGATCCAGCCTCACTTTGCATTGGTAACACAATAATGTCCATAGCGCAAAAGTCCAGTCTCCTTAGCATTCAAACATACATCTTCTAGCCCTCTCCCATCCCCAAGAGGGAAATTAGAGGTTTGCCTCCAATCACCCTGCTACTGTGAGGAGTCTGAAAGGTCTAAGAGGCACAAGTAAACCTTGAAATGGATTATATAACAAGAGCATTGAGTGGCGGCCAGCACCTGTTTACATTGGCATAATCCCCAATCTCCTTAACACTCAATCTCTTGCAGTTTCCTGAGGGGAAAATTGGGGTGGTCAAGGGGGCTTATATGCCAACTAGACCAAGGAAATGTCAAATAGCTTCATAAAAATGTGAATTGAATGGGGGTGGGGGTTGGACATTCTTAGCCTCAATTCACAATCCACCGCCTTAGGATGCAAACCCTTTTAATCTGACCTACTGACCAACTGGAATGCCCGCTGGGTGTTAGGGCTCAATGTAAAGCACAAAACCTTAAAATATTAGCTGTGTCTCCTAGGTACAAAATACGCCTCTTCCCAAAGTCTACCCAACGTCTGCGTTTCAACGGCCTTAAGAGAGCAGATCAGTGGATGTCCTTCTTATCCAGCAATCTAGGGGAACCAACACCGACTCACTGCAACGGGTAATGTATTTTATCTTACTGAGCAATTTATATGCCCTTCCACCAGATGAGTTGTTGACTCCTTTGTCCCCCTTCACCCAGGAAACTCAAATTTCACTCTGCCAAAATAAGACCACAAGTGTGTGTTTTTTCTATAGCACAGCATAGGAGAACAGTCAAAAACTTGATCCATGATTTGAGAATTTTGGCTTCACAGTTTGTCAATGAAATTTGATACAGGATATGTCTTGAGTTTTTGACCCTAGGTTTATTCATCACTCGGGTAAATCTACCAACACTTCACATTTTGAAAAAGTAGAGACACAGGACAATATAAGGACACAAAACGTCCCCTTATTCAAAATGTCCAACAAACATCAAATGTGTATTACTTTGTCACATTTACGTAGCAATGAACACCAAAATTTACTGCATTAAAACTAGCATGTAACATTCACAATATGATATTATAAGTGCTAACTAACGTCGGACTGTACCTCGTGATTTATGCACAACACAGAATGCTGTTGTGCTAGGATCAATTGTGCAAGTGATATGGTTCTAAGATATGTATCATGAAAACAGAAGAACCAGAGTGAACTTATAAAGACTCAGTCAGGGAATCAGAGAAACATCTTCCCTACTCAGACCTTTTCCTCTTCTATATTGTTGTGGGTGATTCCTGTCTCTCTCTTTTGATGTTCCCCAATGTAGTTTTTTGATTTAGGACACATTATTCTGAAATCACAACGCTAAAAATAAAAATAAAAACAAGAGGAAAATTAAGGTGTATAAGAAACTTCACAAAACAAAGAAGAGTTTTCAGCCCTAGCCATCCTGTCTGACAGCTCAGTACACTTGCATCACACCACCATTTTATTGCCGTTGAGCTGCTATTGCACTGCTGCTGTGCCACTCAGTCCAAAAAGTACTGCGTATATCCTGCCTTACAACCAATTAGATGAGCAGCTTTTGAGTTAGGCCTACCCCATGTTTTCAAACCAATCCCACTACTGCTGAGTAGTAGCATGCAGAGCAAGCTTGCAGCAGCAACAATAAACACAAAAGATTACAGTTAGGAACTCACATAGGGAGATTATGACAAGGTACACTATGAAGTTACAGTTAAAATTGAAAATCTTACATTAGTGTCAGGTATATCCTATCTTTTTTAAACAACTAGAGGGCCAGATTTTGAGTTAGATCCTCTCTTCTTCCAAACCACTGCAGTCAACGCCAAGTCTTAGGACAAAATTGATAGATATTCACTCCATTTTATCAAAGCTGCACTACATCCCACGGCACTTGTAGTAAAGTTCATGTTATATCCATCATGTTTGTGACGGAGTAACCCGTCCATCAAACATTAAAACAAGCCCTTAGTGTTGCTGGAGCTCGTTGTTCCGCCGTCACTTACTCCTCACCAAGAACCCTGCGCGTAGTCTCAGGTCGATGGATCTTTGTTGTCAGCTGAGACTTCAAATTAAATCTCAGCATAAAGCATAACCAATTATAATTACTTTAGTTCAGTCAATAAAGGGAATTTAGTTGAGTTAAAGGGTTTGATTTGATCTTTTTGTAGTTCATTCGTTTACTAAACTATTAATCTCCAATAATCATCAGCAAAGGTTAACGGTCAATAAATCGATAATTATTAATAAGATGAATCAATTCAATAATCAGAATAAGCATTAACAAAGTAAATATAACAAGTGCTTTCCATTAACTAACATCCCTTTTCTAAGCTAAGACAAGATAAATGTGAAAAAGGGATAAAGATGTCAGTAAAGAAACCCATGAAGGGTTCTGAGGAGAGAATCAAGCATAAGCATAATTTTAGAAGGAAAAGCTGCACAGTATTCTCAGCTCAAATTACAGAAATTCAAGCAAAAACTAAGACTTCTCATAAATAGATGTCCAGAAAACTCAGTACAGTGTCTCCTGTCAGAGAGTCAGGAAAAAGGAAAAACGTCTAATGTGCATCTGCAGAAAAAAGTTGTGAGTCTAAGCTAGGAACATGCACTAATATAGAACATGATTTCTAAGTTTGTAACATAAATGTTCTTTTCTTCGTCATGTCGACTAACAAGATTTCAGCACGATCCTGGGAATAGGTCTACTCCCCATCTTCTCACCAGAGTACAATCGTCTTTCAACCACGTCCTTGAATGTTGAGGGCACACCCTCTCTTTTTTGTAATATCGTCTTCCTGTGAATTATCCTCCCCGTCATCTACATGTTTTATGGTTTGAACCTCACTATCAGTCATCTAATACCACAAATGTTTATTCATTAACCAATAAACAGTAGTTTATGAAAATGCAACCTCTGCAGCGAAGAGAAGAAAAACATCTTACATAATTGTTGGTTAAATTGAAAAACAGGCATTTCAGTATTAAGGGCATTCACAGTAAAACATGAGGTCATTACAGATAATAAAATCCAGACCTTATTACTAGGTTACAGGCCTATAGGTTCAAAGTATGGTTGCCTACTACAATTTTTGCATTTTTCATATTTAACTTAAATACTGCACTTTTGAAAGTTTAATAAAGCATTCAGTAAATAATTAAATTCATGTTAGGCGACTCCCCCTCTGATGGTTAAAAAAAACATCATAAGTTCTTCACAAATTAATCAATAAAGTAAACTCTAGCTCTCTGAGGAGTCTTCTTTTTCCCTTTTAGGTTTTACAAGTTCCCTCAGTTTTTTGTATTCCCTGTTCTTTTTCTTTTTCTCTTCCAGTTCTAATTCTCTCCTTAATTCTCTGTTCATTTCCTTATTCTTCCTTCTGTTTTGACAACATAAAACTATTTCATATACAGCATGTGGGATTAACAAACCAGCACCAAAAATAAGTGTAGGTTCAAAAATGGCTGTAAAGACTCCTCCTCCTATGGTTGCAAACCAATTATCAATAGCAGAAGCTCCTTTGCCAAAATTCTCTAATGTACTAGTAGTTTCTATTCATTCTAGTTCAGGTTTAAAATCAGAATGTTCTTTGCAAGTTGTTTTATCTTCTTACTCTCATCAGGTTTGTATGAGCAGCAATGCTGAGCTCTCAGCATCTTGCAAACTTTGCCTTTTTGTGTCAGTAAAATGCCTAAGGCTAATCGATATTGTAAACCCATTGATCTAATAGCCACTAATTCTGTGTTGACAGCAAGCAAAGCACAAGATGTACTAGTTGCTATTATATCCACTACTGTTGACAGCTTTTAAGCTTTCTAATCTTTTCATCATTTAAAACTACTCCTACTGGTGGTATGATAGCTCCAAAAATGTTTCCTACTTACTGTGTCCCATCATAAACACTGCATTCAGGTCTATGAGGTGGTGTCATAGTTAAAGTATTTATACCATTTACATGGTTCATTTTAGGAAACAATAAAGCCAAATAGCAAATACCCTCAGCTGGTAACTGGAGAAAAGCATCTTTTCCTCAAACAAAGTAAATCCCTGAAACAACTGCTTTTTCCCCTGTAAGAATTTGGACAGGTCCTCCCAAAACTTCAAGGGTGTGTTCACAACTACTAATCCCTATGTGACTATTTCTAAATTGATTTCTTCTTTTGTAAACACGTAATTTGCCTTTTTGACATCTGTCTAATTTTAATTTTGGATAAACCATTTTCTTTTAGTTTTAATCTTTTTCTTTCTTCCAAACATTCTTATAAATATTATCTTTGTCTTTACTATGAAAAATATGAGTTCTCCTTTCCTCTAGTGAGATAATGTATGTTTTTTTCTAATTGTATCATCAAACAGGGCAAATTTCTTCATATGCCTTAACAGTGTGCATTATAGTATACCATGCAGTGCCTTGATCTTTTGCCTGTGGATGTAAATTCAATCTTTTCTAAAGGGGTACTTTTGAAAGAATCATGACATATTTAGAAAAGTAATACTCAAAGCGTTCCTGTCTATATAATAAGCTAAGAGGCATGCAGCATGTAATTGCATATGACAGTGGAATATGATGATAAGTCATCTCGTCTGCGGCTGAAGAAGGTAAATGAGCACAGACATAAAAATCTTTGGCATCTGAAGCTTGTGTATAGTCTTAAACTAATCTAGAGTAAGCATTAGTGCGAAAATTCATATTTCTAATAATCTACAGATGAAGCCTTTAATTTTGTTTTATCTATTATATGTGCAAATGTTGTAGTTTCAGGTGTAGATAGAGGCATCTCTATCTCTGGTGTAATATATAATCCCACTAATAATGTATGATTACTAGTAGTACAACTATTCATATAACACCTAATGTGATCCTACTTCTAGCTTTGGTAAGGGAACATGTTTGTCTACTGTCAGACCTTTGAATAGAATATAGCAGCAAGGAGATTCAATTTTCTGCCTACTACTTGTGCAAAAGCAAAACCTTTTCTTTCGAAAGGTTACTTGTAGCTAATTCATAGGACTTATATGCAATAATCATCCACTTTGTCTTCTTTTAAATGTGTTATCCCTAAACTTCTACTGCAACGCTGGAGCTAGGCAATTCTTCTTAATTCTTTTTATTTAATTTTATCAGTTTTTTTATTATAACAGTCACTTTTTATTTCTCGCCTTAAGAACAGTTAATCACTTGTCATTGAAGCTGTTTTGAAATCTCAAATTCGGATACTGTTCGTCAAGTTCTCAACTGCAATATCTGTTTCAAATATTTTTGTTTCAATTAATGCTGTTTGTCAGTATGGCATATCATGAAGGCTTAAACATCTCCGAGCTTAGTTCATCTGAACCTTGTTCTGACCCACTTGGCACATTTCTCAAAACGTAGGTCTACACAGGGGCTAAATACCGTCAACTAGGTATCTTTATTTTTTTGGATCTTCTCAGTGTCTGCTGATCCTCTTCTGTGTCACTTATACCACTAGATTCTGTTTCTTCGATGATTGTAGATGGAATTCATTTGATTGACAGACTTGATCTCGTTTGTATTTTAACACTTGGCCATTCAAATCTCCAGATTTGGCCTTCTTGTCTCACACTAGTTCCATCATCTGGACCATTCAACTGTCTCTGTGGATCTCCAACAGTTTTCTCAGAGTGTACTTCCATACCACTCTGCAAGATTTCAGGAACTTGTACTGGTGTGAGATCCTGCTGGTCTTCACCCCTTTCTTCTGAATGTGCTGTCACCATTGTTCTTTGACCTGGTTCAAAACACTCTGGGGCATATTATCAAGGATCTGCGATATTTATCACAAAGCGCGCTTAGCGCTGTTTTTTTTAATCACCGGCTATCGCTAGATTTCCTCGCCGTGATAGCGCGGTAGTATCAACGCGTATCGCAAAGGCGCTAGGAAATCCAGCGATAGCCGGCGATAAAAAAAACAGCGCTAAGCGCGCTTTGCGATAAATATCGCAGATCCTTGATAATATGCCCTATGTCTTTATCAGATTCATTTGTATAATGTCCATTAAAGGTGTATCCCACAAGTGCACAATATCAGGCGACTTCTACTGCATATCTATTTCTAACTGCAACATTATTATTTCCAGCACTGTGAGCAGTACATTTTACCACTACAATTTCATGAGGCAACTACAATGCATCTAGCAATTCCTATAAACATTTACCATTTCTAATGAGAGAGCCTGAAGATGTAATAAACTCACTTTGTGACCATAACTGCCCTAAGTCGTGGACCACACTAAAGCCATATTGACTATCTGAAAATGTAGTCACTGTCATTTGTGCTGGGAGGCAACATGCTCTGCTAAGAGCAATCAGTTCTGCCATTTGTGCAGAGGTAACACCTTGAAGCCATGAAGCTTTTACCACTTCTTGTGTTGCCCAAACCACATAGGCTGCCTTCAGAGTTCCTTCACTATTTCTCAAACTTGTGCCATCCACAAAGTTTATATAATCGGGCTCATCAGTGGGTTTATCTTTCATATCAGTTCTTGGCTTGGTGCATAAGTCCGTGACATCTAGACAATTATGCTCAACTTTATCCCCATCAGCTTTGCTTTCAAACATATGCAACAAAGTGGCTGGATTCAGCATGCAAAATCTCTTGATTAACACTTTCAGATGTAAGTATTATATTTTGTTAGTCTGCTATTTTTCAAATATTGTGTTTTACTTCAGTTGAGCTGTATCTCCACTGAATGGGGAACCATCACTGTAAGAGAATGTCCCATCACTCTGCTCTCACATCTCTCGATACTGATACCATTGACTGCGTCTGTTTTAAGGCAGCCGGGCAGTCATGTGGCAACAGGGTCAAGTGTAGTCGAAAAATATGCCATAGGTCTTTGTGAATTTCAATGCATCTGAGTAAGCACTGAGAAAATGCAGCCCTCCCTCTCACTGCAAAACAGTGTGAATTTATTTTTGTGATCAGGCATTCTTAGAGCCGGGGCATGACAGAGACTGTGAGAAGCCGGGTCAGTATATGCTCACTTATGCAAGTGTAGCACACTGCACTAACCCGGGCAACCCTTATGGTGATTTTAGTGGTTTAGACAACCTTAGAAAGGCTCTCTAAGTGGTAGCCGTGGAGAGCAGCGTTCACGCTCAGACCAGGAGGAGTGTAAAGCAGCTCGGTTTACCAGTATCCAATCTTTAGCATAGGCTAAGTGAAAAAGAACCACACAGTGTACTTATAAAAGATATATTTATTACAATCACTTACTAACACTATACAATATCTCCTACCCTGAGATATATTGTCAATGCACACAATACTTCAAAATAGAACAATAAGCAGAACCAATACACAGTGGTCCCCAGGGGGAGACCAAACCATATACGAAATTAGTGGAATGCGAACCCCAACAGTAGATGATACTGTACCCACTAGTGTTCGAGGGTCGGGGACCCAAGATATCACCACAGGTAAGATTCTAGGTGTCCCACGATAGTCGCAGGCCAAGAGGATACATGACGCGTACTCAATACTACTCAGGGTACATTGCAGTTGCAGTCTTGAAGAGGAAAGACCCTTCCCAGTGGACACCAATGAGACCCCATGGAAGACAGAAGGTTGAGAAGCCACCCCACCTGTGGAAACCCTCGAATTCAGGATACCTACAACCACTGTTGAGCACAATAGAGGACTTCAGGATGAGACCGCTGTTGCAGAAGGATGAAAGGGTCTGTTGGATCCCGGGTGCGGGTTCATGTTGAAAAACCCATGAAAGCAGAGGGGACAGAGTCTATGCCACGCTGGGATGTCCAGGAGGCACGGAAGACAAAGGCCCCTCAAGTTCAATGGAACTGGTTAGATGAAGAGGATTCAAGTACGGGTACTCCGAATCGGCAGCTCTGCCCGAGCCACTAGGATGCTGAAGACAACAGAATTGGTCCATCCAACCAACTGCGTCGGCACGGGTCAGTAATAGCGGAGACAGACGCGTCAACAGAACCTTTTGATGCGTCCGACTCTGTTGGCATGAGTCGGTCATGGTAACCGTTGTGGTCACCGGGTGATTGAAGCGATGCAGCGACACGGTGCACAGGGGTTTGGTTACAGGGTATTCTACGAAGGATGCTGGCCTCAACTCAACGAGAGTACAGCTCAGGCCTCGAGGGAACACAAAGCCACCACCTGTGTTGCAGAGCCTTGTGGAGTCTGTGGGAGCCCAGGTTCGGCAAACCAGCCGATCCTGCTGTGGTGCCTGCGGTTGCAGGGGAGTGACTCCTTCACTCCAAGGGAGATTCCTTTGGATGTCTTTAGATGTCCACAGTCCCAGGACAGAACCTGTATGGAGCACGGACACTGATGGTGCAGCCGGTCTGCAGGACATCGAGGTCAGGAGTCGACAGAGTCTTTTCAGTTGCAGTCTGCCCCAAAGCAAAGGAGGATGCGATCAGTTTGGCATTGTCAGAATGGCTTGGCCAAGATGTCCAGACAAAGAAGAAGAAGTGGAGTTGGATCTGAATTGAATCCCTTGACGAATCTAGGGACCTACCCAGAGGTAAGCCCTTAAGTACACTAAGGTGAGGGTTGTGACGATTCAGGGGTCCCTCCCAGAGGAGGGGTCGGAGAGTGGGGAGGATACTCCCATGTCCTTTGTCCAGTTTCATGCCAGAGCAGGGAGTCAACGGCTCTCTGATCTGGTTTGAACTGGAGTATGCAAGGAGGGCACCAAATGTGCCCTTCCAGCAGACTATATGGCGCTGGCAAGCGCCCCCACCCTGGCCCAATACACTAAGTCCTGTCTGGGAGGTGGTCACACCTCTCTGTGATAGGAAACCTATTGTCCTACCTTCCCCTGCTCGGGCTTGGCCCAGCAGCAGGAGGGCAGAATCTTGTCTATGGTCGGCAGCAGCCCTAGGCTACTGTCAGGCTCTATAAGATCGGCCCTGAGAGCATGGAGGGCCTCCTGGAGGGGCCCTACCGTGGATGGAATCATACCTCCAACACCGGATACAGTGTTGGGGTATGATTCCAACATGTTTGGTACCAAACATGCCCAGGTTCGTTCCAGCCAGTTTATAGATGGTCCTCGCGTAATGACGCTTCTCCTCTCTATATGGTAATGGCTAATTCACTTACAAAGTCTGGAGAGTGGACTTTGGAGTTTGTCGGGGTGGTCTGTTCATGCAGGGCGACCCTCACACTCGGAACCGAGCACCCTGCCTTTGGGACGGAAAGGTCTGCTAGAGGGGTGCCTTGCCAGGTAGGTCGCTCCCCCACCACACAGCTCCGCCTGTGTTGTCCGCCCGCTGCTGCTGCTGGTAAGATCGCCCCTCCGCTTGTGGCCTCGGTGCCCGTATTTCTTTGCTTGTCTCCCCTTTTTCCCTTCTGTGCCCCTCGCTGCCCCATTGTACTGTGCCCGTATTTCTGTCTGTTTTTTCTCCCCTTTTTCCCTTCTGTGCCCCTCGCTGCCCCATTGTACTGTGCCCGTATTTCTGTCTGTTTTTCTCCCCTTTTTCCCTTCTGTGCCCCTCGCTGCCCCATTGTACTGTGCCCGTATTTCTGTCTGTTTTTTCTCCCCATTTTCCCTTCTGTGCCCCTCGCTGCCCCATTGTACTGTGCCCGTATTTCTGTCTGTTTTTTCTCCCCTTTTTCCCTTCTGTGCCCCGCTGCCTCTCGCCATTCCCGCCGCTGCGTCCCCTGCGGCCCCGCCCCCCTGACTGCCCATTCGCTGCTCCTCCCTCCCACCTCCCCATAAATGGCGGCCGCTGCACGGTGAGGAGAGCGACCCTTGACCTTGCCAGGTAGGTCGCTCCCCCACCACACAGCTCCGCCTGTGTTGTCCGCCCGCTGCTGCTGCTGGTAAGATCACCCCTCCGCTTGTGGCCTCGGTGCCCGTATTTCTTTGCTTGTCTCCCCTTTTTCCCTTCTGTGCCCCTCGCTGCCCCATTGTACTGTGCCCATATTTCTGTCTGTTTTTTCTCCCCTTTTTCCCTTCTGTGCCCCTCGCTGCCCCATTGTACTGTGCCCGTATTTCTGTCTGTTTTTCTCCCCTTTTTCCCTTCTGTGCCCCTCGCTGCCCCATTGTACTGTGCCCGTATTTCTGTCTGTTTTTTCTCCCCTTTTTCCCTTCTGTGCCCCTCGCTGCCCCATTGTACTGTGCCCGTATTTCTGTCTGTTTTTTCTCCCCTTTTTCCCTTCTGTGCCCCTCGCTGCCCCATTGTACTGTGCCCGTATTTCTGTCTGTTTTTCTCCCCTTTTTCCCTTCTGTGCCCCTCGCTGCCCCATTGTACTGTGCCCGTATTTCTGTCTGTTTTTTCTCCCCTTTTTCCATTCTGTGCCCCCGCTGCCTCTCGCCATTCCCGCCGCTGCGTCCCCGCCCCCCTGACTGCCAATTCGCTGCTCCTCCCTCCCACCTCCCCATAAATGGCGGCCGCTGCGCGGTGAGGAGAGCGACCCTTGACCTTGCCAGGTAGGTCGCTCCCCCACCACACAGCTCCGCCTGTGTTGTCCGCCCGCTGCTGCTGCTGGTAAGATCGCCCCTCCGCTTGTGGCCTCGGTGCCCGTATTTCTTTGCTTGTCTCCCCTTTTTCCCTTCTGTGCCCCTCGCTGCCCCATTGTACTGTGCCCGTATTTCTGTCTGTTTTTCTCCCCTTTTTCCCTTCTGTGCCCCTCGCTGCCCCATTGTACTGTGCCCGTATTTCTGTCTGTTTTCTCCCCTTTTTCCCTTCTGTGCCCCTCGCTGCCCCATTGTACTGTGCCCGTATTTCTGTCTGTTTTTCTCCCCTTTTTCCCTTCTGTGCCCCTCGCTGCCCCATTGTACTGTGCCCGTATTTCTGTCTGTTTTTTCTCCCCTTTTTCCCTTCTGTGCCCCTCGCTGCCCCATTGTACTGTGCCCGTATTTCTGTCTGTTTTTCTCCCCTTTTTCCCTTCTGTGCCCCTCGCTGCCCCATTGTACTGTGCCCGTATTTCTGTCTGTTTTTTCTCCCCTTTTTCCCTTCTGTGCCCCCGCTGCCTCTCGCCATTCCCGCCGCTGCGTCCCCTGCGGCCCCGCCCCCCTGACTGCCCATTCGCTGCTCCTCCCTCCCACCTCCCCATAAATGGCGGCCGCTGCGCGGTGAGGAGAGCGACCCTTGACCTTGCCAGGTAGGTCGCTCCCCCACCACACAGCTCCGCCTGTGTTGTCCGCCCGCTGCTGGTAAGATCGCCCCTCCGCTTGTGGCCTCGGTGCCCGTATTTCTTTGCTTGTCTCCCCTTTTTCCCTTCTGTGGCCCTCGCTGCCCCATTATACTGTGCCCGTATTTCTGTCTGTTTTTTCTCCCCTTTTTCCCTTCTGTGCCCCTCGCTGCCCCATTGTACTGTGCCCGTATTTCTGTCTGTTTTTCTCCCCTTTTTCCCTTCTGTGCCCCTCGCTGCCCCATTGTACTGTGCCCGTATTTCTGTCTGTTTTTCTCCCCTTTTTCCCTTCTGTGCCCCTCGCTGCCCCATTGTACTGTGCCCGTATTTCTGTCTGTTTTTTCTCCCCTTTTTCCCTTCTGTGCCCCTCGCTGCCCCATTGTACTGTGCCCGTATTTCTGTCTGTTTTTCTCCCCTTTTTCCCTTCTGTGCCCCTTGCTGCCCCATTGTACTGTGCCCGTATTTCTGTCTGTTTTTCTCCCCTTTTTCCCTTCTGTGCCCCTCGCTGTCCCATTGTACTGTGCCCGTATTTCTGTCTATTTTTTCTCCCCTTTTTCCCTTCTGTGCCCCTCGCTGCCCCATTGTACTGTGCCCGTATTTCTGTCTGTTTTTTCTCCCCTTTTTCCCTTCTGTGCCCCCGCTGCCTCTCGCCATTCCCGCCGCTGCGTCCCCTGCGGCCCCGCCCCCCTGACTGCCCATTCGCTGCTCCTCCCTCCCACCTCCCCATAAATGGCGGCCGCTGCGCGGCCGAAGGCGCGCCTAAGGCAAGCCCGTCTGCGCCCGTCCGCGACTGGACCGCGCCCAGCGCCAGAACCCCTGGACCGCGCGCCCCCCGCTCCAGCCTCGAGGACCGACGCCGATACGATGCCACCACACTCCACGCTCTCAACCCCGGACGGACGCACAACTGCTTCAAGGGCGCCCCGAAACGCACCCATGGTCCCTTCACCTGCCGGAACTGCAGCTACACCAGCCTCAGAGCCACCGAGGCGCCCGCCAAGAAGGACCTCAACCACCTCCGGTGCATCCTGCTGAACACCCACTCCGCCCGCAAACACGCCGTCGAGCTCTGGGACCTGCTCGACACATCATCACCAGACGTCGCCTTCCTGACAGAGACCTGGATGAACGACTCCTCCGCCCCCGACATCGCCATAGCCATCCCAGACGGCTATAAGATCACCCGCAGAGACCGCGTCAACGCAGTAGGAGGAGGAATCGCCATCGTCCACAAGAACACCATCAGGGTCTCGACCAGCACCGACGACACTCTCAGCACCGCCGAACACATGCACTTCCAGATCCACACAGACCCCAACACCACCCTTAGAGGCACCCTTGTCTACAGACCCCCTGGGCCCCGACCCCAGTTCAGCGACTCCATCGCCGACTTCATCAGCACGCACGCCCTGACCTCTACCGACTACATCCTCCTCGGAGACCTGAACTTTCACCTGGAGAACAACAACGACAGCAACTCCACCACCCTGATCGACAGCCTCGCCAAACTCGGCCTGAGCCAGCTGGTCACAACACCGACCCACTGCGCCGGCCACACGCTTGACCCCATCTTCTCCTCATGCTCCCACGTCTCCTTCAGCCACACCACGGAACTCCTCTGGACCGACCACCGCTGCATCCATTTCACCTTCCAGAAACCCACCACACACCACCGCACCCAACAGATCCCACGCCGCTGCTGGAGCAAAGTCACCGAAGACCAACTCCGGGCAACCCTCGCTCTCAGCCCTCCCTCCGACCCATCCAACACCGACGACGCTGCCTGCAACCTCAGACGATGGATGGACGACTGTGCCAACACCCTCGCCCCACTGAAAAAGCTCACCTACAGCGACACCACCAAAAGAGCCAGCTGGTTCACCTCGGAACTCCTAGCTTCCAAGCGCACCTGCCGGAAACTAGAGAAGAAATGGCACAGCGATAAGACACCGGACAGCCACACAGCCCACAAAGACGCCATCCGTAACCACCACCACCTCATCAGGTCCGCCAAGAGAATCTCCTTCAAAGACCGCCTCGACAACAACGCACACAACAGCAAGGAGCTTTTCAACATCGTGAAGGAACTCTCCAAGCCCAGCTCCAACACCAACGACATCCCGCCGTCGCAACCCCTGTGCGATTCCCTCGCCACCTTCTTTCACCGCAAGATCGCCGACATCCATGACAGCTTCGACACCCAGACAACCCCAACTAAGATCGACCCGCCACACACCATCGACCACGACCCCCTGCCAGCCTGGGCCAGCGTGAACATCGGGGACACCATCAAGACCATGAGCACAATACACTCCGGCTCCCCGTCAGACCCTTTCCCGCACCACATCTTCAACAAAGCCAGCAGCTCCATCGCACCCCACCTGTGCAACATCATCAACCTCTCCTTCGAGACCGCGACCTTCCCAGAGAGCTGGAAACACGCAGAGATCAACGCCCTACTCAAAAACCCAAGGCGGACCCGAGAGACCTCAAGAACTTCCGGCCCATCTCTCTGCTTCCGTTCCCAGCCAAGGTCATCGAGAAGAACGTCAACAAACAGCTAACCCGATACCTCGAAGAAAACAGCATCCTGGACCCATCCCAATCAGGGTTCCGCAGCAACCACAGCACTGAGACTGCCCTCATCGCCGCCACCGACGACATCAGGATCCTGCTGGACAATGGTGAGACCGCAGCCCTCATCCTGCTGGACCTCTCCGCCGCCTTCGACACTGTCTGCCATCGCACTCTACGCGCACGCCTCCACGACGCAGGGATCCGAGACAAGGCCCTGGAATGGACCATCTCCTTCCTCGACGGCAGAACCCAGAGAGTCCGCCTCCCACCCTTCCGATCCGAAGCCTCCGAGATCATCTGCGGCGTACCCCAGGGATCGTCCCTCAGCCCAACGCTGTTCAACATCTACATGGCCCCGCTCGCACGCATCGACAGACAACACGACCTCAACATTATCTCCTACGCCGACGACACTCAACTGATCCTCTCCCTCACCAAGGACCCCCTCGCCGCCAAAGCCAAACTCCATGAAGGAATGAAGGCCGTCGCCGATTGGATGAAGATCAGCCGACTAAAGCTGAACACGGACAAAACGGAGGTCCTCATCCTCGGCTCCAACACCTCAGCCTGGGACGACTCCTGGTGGCCAACGACGCTGGGAGCAGCCCCGACACCCACCGACCACGCACGCAACCTGGGAGTCATCCTCGACTCAACGCTCTCCATGACCAAGCAAGTCAACGCAGTCTCCTCCTCCTGCTTCAACACCCTCTGCATGCTTCGCAAGATCTACAGGTGGATCCCGACAGACACAAGAAGAACAGTCACCCAGGCCCTCGTCAGTAGCAGACTGGACTATGGGAGCGCCCTCTACGCGGGAGCCCCGGCCAAGCTCATCAAGCGACTGCAACGCATACAAAACGCCTCCGCACGACTGATCCTCGACGTACCACGCCACAGCCACATCACCCCCACTTGAGGAACCTGCACTGGCTCCCCATCGACAGGAGGATCACCTTCAAACTCCTCACCCACGCACACAAGGCACTCCACAAAACTGGCCCAGCCTACCTCAACAGACGGCTCTTCTTCTACGTCCCCAACCGCCAGCTCCGCTCCGCCGACCTCTCCCTCGCCACCGTCCCCGCATTCAAAGAACAACCACCGGCGGCAGATCCTTCTCACACCTCGCCGCCAAGACCTGGAACACCCTTCCACTAAGCCTACGAAAGACCCAAGACCTGCTGACCTTCAGGAGGCTACTCAAGACCTGGCTGTTCGACCAGTAGCAGCATGCCCCCCTTCCCTCTCCCCAGCGCCTTGAGACCCTCGCGGGTAAGTAGTGCGCTCTACAAATTCTGTGATTGATTGATAGGTCTCAAGTGCAGTGAGTTTTAGATATAAGGAAACATATCTTTTGTGAGTGGTGCATGCACCAACTCACACAGGCTGCAATGGCAGGCCTGTAGTGGTAGTTTGGAGGGTCCCTCATGGGTGGTATAACACATTCTGCAGCCCATAGGGGACCCCTGGGGTACCCATGCCCTTAGTACCATACAGTAGGGACTTACCAGGGTGCCCCATTAGCCACATAGGAATGTATGAAGGTATTTACCATTACCAATTTAGGGAGGAAGCACAGTGACTGAGGTCCTGATTAGCAGGATCCCAGTCAGACTAGTCAGAAAACAGTTGAACACCAGCAACAAGTGGGGGTAACCATGAAAGTAGATCCTACTTTCCTACAGAGACTTTCTCTCAGGTCTAGGAAATATTTCAAATAATCATCCCATGGAAGCAGATCAGGCACACTTTTGTGCGTCAGCCTCTGCTAAGGCTTGGCCACTAGGGAAAAGTTTGATGTCCATTGTCTACAGTAGCCAACCTTTCCCAGGAACATTCTGACTTCTCTCTGAGTTCTTGGTGGATTCATGGTCCAAATGGTTTCTACTCTCTCTTGTGACATCTTTCTCATTCCCTTCTAAAGTATGTCTCACAAATACTGGACTTCCTTCTGACAATGTTGCAGTTTGTTTGGTGACACTTTATGTCCATTCTCAGCCAAATGATTTAACAACACTATTGTCTTCTATTTGCAAGCTTCTGGTATATTTGTTGCTGCAAGAAGGTCATCAATGTATTGCACCAGAACTGAGTTGCTAGGCATCTGCAGATTGTTAAGATTTGTTTTTAAGATCTGATTAAAGATTGATGGACTTTCTGTAAACCATTGGGAACTCAGCACCATTCAGAAACTCTATCTCTAAACACGAATGAGAAAAAGTACTGTCTTTCCTCATGCAATATAATAGAGAAGAATGCCTGACAGAGATCCACAACCGTAAACCATTCTGCAGCGCAAGGAATCTAGAAAAGTATTGTTGCTTGATTCAGTACCACAGAACAACATGGAACAACTATATTGTTAATCTTTCGAAGATCCCGTACCATCCAGTATTTCCCATTGGGTTTTTGTAAACCCATAATGGGCGAATTGCAAGGGCTTCCAAAAATGTATTTTAAACTCCCTGTTTTGGCATGCTTTCAATTAATGGAATTGTCTCTGGTGTCAAGTTGTATGGTGGTGTTCTTGGGAAAATCATGTTTGATTTTACTGTGATTCGGTGTCCTACACCTTTAATCAGTCTGATATCCTTTCCTGTAAAATCTCATACTCCTGGATCCACTGTTTCTTTTAAAGCAGGAGGTACATCTTTAACTGTTCTTATTGGGTACAATCCTGTAGCTGTTCCTTGTCAGGCCATTTTAAATTCAACATCTTCATCATGCGTTTGAAATTCAATACCCTCTGATGTGTAATAAATAGTACAATTTAACTTGCACAAAAGACATCTTCCTAATAGGTTTACAGGGCTAGAATCACATATTACAAACCGATGATTTTCATCATATTAACTTATTTTCACAAGCACTTTCCCTGAAACCAGATTTGTTATTTGTTTGTTTATAACTCCTGCAACTTGGATCTTCTTTCCCGAGAGGAGTAGGTCTGGGACACCCGCTGTTGTAACAGTGGATCGGTTAGCTCCTGTGTCAATAAGAAATGACACTTGGTGGCCATTAACTTCTGCTTCTACAAAGAGCCCACTCAGGTCTACCTCTAAGACTACGCCTAATACGCAATCTTACTCCCCCCTCAGGCACCTTCATTGAGAATTATCACAGTCAAAATACTTGTTTTCCAACACAGGGAACTGGTGGAATGTGTTCTGATTTTCAAATTGGTTTGGATTTGTTCTGGGTACCTGACTCACATTAAATCTAGGATTTTCCATGTTCTGTGGGGCCATTGGGACTTTTGGAACCTGCATCTTAGCAACTCATGACTGTACTGACGTTTGCATTCTTTGAGCAGGCATCTGGACTGGAATATTCTGCATCTGTGCTTGATTTGCTCCTTTAATTTGCCCATCACCGCTCATTCTATTGGGATTCTGTCTACACTCTCTCTTCCAATGCCAAATTTTGTTACAATAATATCAAGGAGTAGACTTCTTCAATGTTGCAATGTCTATCCCAGAACTCGGATCAATCAGAACACTTCTACCTCTACACTTGATACACCAACTGCTCCTTGAGTAACTTGACTCCCAGCTTGAAAACCAACACCTTGCATTCCACTAATATTCCCTCCAAATTATTGATTCTTAAAACCTTTCTGCACCAATTGTGTCTGTGAAAGCACAAACTTCTCATATAATCTTTTCAGCTTCATCTCTAGCTCATCACTTAACTGTTTTGCATAGCTCAGGATCGCATCGAATGGTTTTGTCTGCCAACAAATCATGTTTTGCTGTATGTGCATATTGATCCCTGGTCACAACTCAAGAACAAACTGTGACGTGTAACTCTCCTTATACCTGTTCTCTGGATTTTCTTGTCTGCTGTGTTGTTTAAACACCTGTAACAAGCGTTTATAGTAAGCATCCAGTGATTCTTTTGCCTCTTGAGTAGTTCTATTGATTTTCAGCCAATCAAAGTCTCTCGCTGGAACTTTTCCTTTCAAAAACATAATCACCTCATCGTATTTTGTCATTATCACTGGTGAGGGTGCATGAGTACCCGCATCTCTCGGAGGCTCAGAATGTGCCCATTGTACAGCTATTTTACACTGAGCCCACAAATCACTTGACGCTACAATGTCAAAGAAAGTATTCAAATTGGTCCACAAAGTTTTAAAATTTAACAAATATGTCAGCTTTTCTCTACCACTGTGCAGGATTCTCTCTTAGTTTTGGAAAATTGTTAGTAAATGTTGCACGATCCCCTCTACTCCATGGCACATGAACATAACCTACACCTAGTATTACCCTCATTGGAAAAGTAAGTGCCTCATCTTCATCTGGAGGTGCTGATGGCGGCTTACTAATTGCTTCTGCTGCATCTGAGACTTTCTTTTTCTTTTCCTGCTTATTTGCCCATTTACTCTCTAATCTATCAAAATCACTCCATTTGCGGATGCATTTTACTAATTCCATAATGTGTAACCTCATCCCTGAAGACCTCATTGCCGCAATAGCTTCATCTAATTGTGTCCTAAAATTTCTCTGGCAATGAACACTCTTCTAAAGTTCTACCTCATAGTTTACTGCCAATTCAGTTAAACTGTCATGTGCTGCAGCGACACACCTTGTGATTTTTTTTCTCAAATATATCAGTTCATTTTACTGATAATGATCCAAATACTAAGGGGTCGATTCCGATTCGGGCCGGAAAAAGCACCGACCGACTCGGATCCGGAAAAAATACCGACCGACACGTACCCGTGGCGCCCGACACGCCAAGTACGATGCAAGGCGCGAAAAATCCGACCGACACGTAACGAAACCAAGTCGACCGACCGAGCCGCACGGAAAACAGCAATCCGGCCGGAAAAACACGCGAATCCAACCGACCGACACGCACCCGGAACAAATCCGACCCGAAACGTACACGCTAACTCCAAACCGCTAAGTACGATGCAAGGCGCGAAAACCACGAGCGAGTCGGACGGAGGACAAGCCGTACGACCGACACGCATACAAAACCGAGCCGAAGCAACACAATACACCGCGACCGACGCGTACGCAGCATAGAAAACTGCACAAACACAGCGTGAACGAAACGGAAAACACCGTACGAGACCAATGCAGGGTCCGACTCGGTCACAAGAACGTTTCCAACATACACAAACAGCACAAAGGAAAAATCACCCAAAAAAGGCCAAACATGCAATTACCAAGCCAATAAATACTGGGGGTGGGGACAGAGAACAAGGACACACCCACAACTCCACCTATATAAAGGACACAAATCACTACCATGAGCCTTTGCAAATGCCATTCCACTGCCAGCACCCAAGAGAAAGCAACCACACACCCACAGCTCATCCCTCACACAAGCCACACACCATCAGCACACCAACAAATACCTACCTCACATACACCCAGCAAAACACACACTCACACACCCTCACCTGCACACCAACACACACATCACCCACCATCACCACCCATCACCATGCCCCCCAAGAAGAATCCCAAGTTCCTAGATAGTGAATTGGAAGTCATGGTAGACGAGATCCTCAGGGTGGAGCCACAGCTGTTTGGCACTCTGGTCCAACAGACCCCCATGTCGCAGAAAACCAAGATGTGGGAGAGGATCATCAACAGGGTGAACGCCCAATCACCATGTCGGCGCACAAAGACCGACATCCAGAACAGGTGGTATGACGTGCGCAGGAGGGTACGGGACATGCTGAAGAAAGACTACATCAACAGCCAACACACCGGCAGTGGCCCTCCTTACAAGCCAATATACCTCAGGCCCTGGGAGGAGAAGGTGCGGGCCATCCTTCCGCCAGTGAGCGTATATGGACTAGAGGACATCCCAGAGCCTGGTGAGTACACAACAAATGTACACAATAAACTGCCACAAAACACACACATCACTGTCAAGGGGAGAGTCAAACCATGCACTCATAGCAATTACACAGCAACTAGAACAGAATCATCCCAAAATGTGTATGTCAGTCAGATAAACACAACACATGCCATCAAAAAAGTCACATCCAACTGTGCCAACACATGTACAAACACAACCACAACTACAGCTAGGCAGTGGCACAAATAGAACTAACAAACACATCCACACATGTAGCCACCACAACAACACCAACACACAGTGAAGACCACTCAAAGGAAGGAATTCTGTGTATGCTGGCCAAGTCAGTGTAGCCAATAGCATCATGGGAGTCGCAGTCACACATATTGCCCGCCCCAAAACTGTCCCATCAACACCACCATGAACCATGCGCACATCACAGGGAGTGGAGAAGGACTCACAAGATGGCTGACACTGGCTACTGCTGTGGGGAGCACAAGGCCCTGCTGCCAACTGTGCACCAACAAACAGCAGGACACCACTGACTGACATCCTGAGAGACAACTTACACTCCCTGCAATGCAAGCACGTTCCATGGTGGGATATCTGGCTGGCTGGGTGGGAAGGGGGACTTGCAGCACTGACTATAGTCACCAGCACCTCCCCTCACACCCCCCAACACAAACTCCACAGTACCCACCTGGTAGAATGCAATGCCCACCATCCTAACACAAGATCCCACAAAGCACCACCACCCTGGGTTATGTTGTGTGAAGCACAGGGACACTCTTGGGACTCTTAGCCAAACAACTGCCAGGACAACACTCCCAGCCATCCTGTCAGCACAGCCAGCCCACCCCACAGGGAAGCAGAGTCAAAAGGAAGGAAGCATGGGCATGCTGGGAAGGGGGTGGAGGCAATAGCATGATGGGAGTCGTAGTCACAGACATTGCTCAGCCTCACAACTGGCCCATCAACACCACCCTGAACCATGCTCACATCACAGGGAGTGGAGAAGGACTCACAAGATGGCTGACACTGGCTACTGCTGTGGGGAGCACAAGGCCCTGCTGCCAACTGTGCACCAACAAACAGCAGGACACCACTGACTGACATCCTGAGAGACAACTTCCACTCCCTGCAATGCAAGCACGTTCCATGGTGGGATAACTGGCTGGCTGGGTGGGAAGGGGGACTTGCAGCACTGACTATAGTCACCAGCACCTCCCCTCACACCCCCCAACACAAACTCCACAGTACCAACCTGGTAGAATGCAATGCCCACCATCCTAACACAAGATCCCACAAAGCACCACCACCCTGGGTTATGTTGTGTGAAGCACAGGGACACTCTTGGGACTCTTAGCCAAACAACTGCCAGGACAACACTCCCAGCCATCCTGTCAGCACAGCCAGCCCACCCCACAGGGAAGCAGAGTCAAAAGGAAGGAAGCATGGGCATGCTGGGAAGGGGGTGGAGGCAATAGCATGATGGGAGTCGTAGTCACAGACATTGCTCAGCCTCACAACTGGCCCATCAACACCACCCTGAACCATGCTCACATCACAGGGAGTGGAGAAGGACTCACAAGATGGCTGACACTGGCTACTGCTGTGGGGAGCACAAGGCCCTGCTGCCAACTGTGCACCAACAAACAGCAGGACACCACTGACTGACATCCTGAGAGACAACTTACACTCCCTGCAATGCAAGCACGTTCCATGGTGGGATATCTGGCTGGCTGGGTGGGAAGGGGGACTTGCAGCACTGACTATAGTCACCAGCACCTCCCCTCACACCCCCCAACACAAACTCCACAGTACCCACCTGGTAGAATGCAATGCCCTCCATCCTAACACAAGATCCCACAAAGCACCACCACCCTGGGTTATGTTGTGTGAAGCACAGGGACACTCTTGGGACTCTTAGCCAAACAACTGCCAGGACAACACTCCCAGCCATCCTGTCAGCACAGCCAGCCCAACCCACAGGGAAGCAGAGTCAAAAGGAAGGAAGCATGGGCATGCTGGGAAGGGGGAGGAGGCAATAGCATGATGGGAGTCGTAGTCACAGCCCTACATCCCCCACCACATGGCCCAGCAAGCTCACACTCACGCATGCACATCCCACAGAGAGTGGAAAGGCCCATCAAAGATGTCTGACACTGTTGCTGTGTCGTGGGGAGCACAAGGGCATGCTGGGTACTGCACACCAACCAACAGCAGGACACCACTGTCAGCCATCTTGCCATTGCCCTCACACCCACACCCACTGAACTCCACACAAAAGCAAGTAAGTATGGGAATGCTGGCAAGTGGGGTGGAGGCAATGGCATGATGGGAGTCGTAGTCACAGACATAGCTCACCCCCACAACTGTCCCATCAACACCACCCTGAACCATGCTCACATCACAGGGAGTGGAGAAGGACTCACAAGATGGCTGACACTGGCTACTGCTGTGGGGAGCACAAGGCCCTGCTGCCAACTGTGCACCAACAAACAGCAGGACACCACTGACTGACATCCTGAGAGACAACTTACACTCCCTGCAACGCAAGCACGTTCCATGGTGGGATAACTGACTGGCTGGGTGGGTGGGAAGGAGGTCCGGCTGTCAACCAAACACAAGCAATGCAGACCATGTTCACACCCCAGAAAATACATAGAAATGCCCAAATAA
Source organism: Calotriton arnoldi (assembly GCA_963921515.1). Taxonomy (NCBI): domain Eukaryota; kingdom Metazoa; phylum Chordata; class Amphibia; order Caudata; family Salamandridae; genus Calotriton; species Calotriton arnoldi. The sequence goes on along the minus strand of CAWUFW010010056.1, from coordinate 619,756 downwards.
TGCAGGACAATGTGCCACACCAATATCAACCCCTGACTGTGACGACTTAGGACAATGCAATGTACAGCCCGCACCCAGAGGCACAGTCACAACTGTCATGTGTGTCAACCATTGATGCCTGCAGAAACATGACATACATTGTTTGTGTCTCCCAAAAACAGGTGATGATGGGGACACAGCAGCAGACGCTGAGGAGTCCCAGTCCCAGGCTCAAGAGGATGCCGAGCTCACTGGCGTCGTACAGCCTCTGTCCTCCTCGGACGATGAAGAACAACCTGGCACATCCGGTGCAAGTCAACATGCAGCACCAGCAGGACCACCAGCTGCAGCACCAGCAGGACCACCAGCTGCACCCCCTGCACCCACCCCTACAACGACTGTCACCACGAATACCATCCCTGCCGACATGGACAGAATAAGGAGCAACACCAGCACAGTGACCCTGGACCAACCTGGGGCCATGGACACCACCACCACCACCAACCCCCAAGGTGGACCAGGGTTATCTGTGCGTGCCACTGCACACACTGCACATGTCAGCAGGGGTGGTGGGAGGGGTAGGAGACAGAGGTCGCTGCTTGCAGACGTTGCTGGTGTGCATGACGACCCACAACTGGTACGCATAGCTGATGCGTACCAGTCCAGCACCGGAGAGCTCAGCCAGGTAGTGGGGCTCCTCAGAGACATTAAACAGCAGCAGGCTGCCCATCATGCCCGCTTGGACTCCCACATGTCCCACGTGGAGTCACACATGTCCCGTGTGGACTCACACATGTCCCGCGTGGAGTCCAAGTGGGATGCACTGCATGAGATGACGGCGGTGCACAGGGACATTTTACAATGCCTCCGCCAGATGAACAGCAACCAGTCCACTCCTCCCTGTGTGCCAACAACATCTGGTGCCGAACAAACTGCAACTGCCACAGGGAGGGAGGAGGACTCTGGCGGAGAGTCCCCTGCACCGCAGCAGCCTGCACTTGAGGGCCCCCCCCAAGAAGAGGGGTCGTCCGAGGAGGGAAAAGTGAGAGGCCGATGGCCAAGCGCAACTCCCAGGAAGCCTGAACCTGTTCTGGAAGTTCGCCTTTGTGCACAGACTGTTCACCCTGTTGACGGCAACACTACTCCCACACATTGCATGGGGAGTACAAGTTGGACCAGTGTGTCAGACAACTGTGGCCCCGATACTGGGGATCCTGTCTACCCGGACTTTCAATTCACCTAGGAACTTGGGATTGCAAGATTCATGTACAGCACCACCCATCCTATGCACTATTAACACAAATGTATCACAATAAACACACTAATACACCATACTTGCCTCTGTCGTGATTCCAACGTGGGTGCTGTTATGGGGATGATGAACTGCAAAATTACACAGTGTATGCGAACTGCAACAGCAAGGACAACACAGGCATGTGAGTACAGGCAACGTGACACACATGAGGGAGACACACCACCAGGGCTACACGACACATACACACCTAGGCCATCTGACTCATTGCCTACACTGATGTTGCCAGGGAAGACGGTGCAATGCACAGACACCACACCCATTCCCAGTTGTAGTCAAGTAGCCCACAGGTGCAGTAAGCAAATGGCAGTCAAATGTGTGACCACAGACAACGCACATCACAAAGTGAAGCACAGGTTTATTACACAGTTGCAACATGCCGTAACCACTACAGATGCAAGGTAACCCCACCTGGTAGCGGGCACACAGTCAACAACTGTAGACGGAAGGAAGTCCATGGGTGTGGCGCACATCACCTGTAGGGACACAACAGCTACCAGCCTGGATGTGCAATCACGTCGTCGGTGGACACAGTTGACCAAACGAATCTGAAAGTACCCTGTGAAGGACAGAAATGACACACAGTCAAAAGCAATGGAGTACAGGACAGAACAGCAAAACTCATGCACAATACATGTTACAAGATACCCACCCAGAACCAAGTTAGCATGTCAACACTGTTGGGGAGTACAGCCCACCTGTCACCACACATCGCAACACACATCCAGTCAAGTAGCCCATGGACACACTCCAACAGCACCAGAGCACCACCCACACATCATGCCAACTCACATCATTGACATGACACCTCAGGATACTCACATTCAGCTAAAGAAGTTGGTGATGAGCTGTGTGCGGACATCACCATCACCATCATCATCATCATCATCGTCACTGGCATCGTGGTCCAGGCCAGGATCCTCCACAGGTGGCGGATGTTGGTCATTGTCATCCTGGATGAGAGGCAACTCCTTCCGCACTGCCAGGTTGTGGAGCATGCAGCAGACGATGATAATCTTGCACACTTTCGCAGGGGCATATGGGAGGGACCCTCCGGTCTTGTCCAGGCAGCGGAAGCGGCTCTTCAGGAGACCAAAGGTCCGCTCAATCACTCTCCTGGTCCGACCATGTGCCTCATTGTAGCGCATCTGGGCAGGTGTCACAGGGTTCCTGAGGGGTGTCAGCAACCACGGCATGTTGGGGTATCCCGAGTCACCTACGGCCAGACAAGTGCACATTAGCTGACTTGGAAAAGTGGGCGGAATACTACAGATCAGATCACACACAATGGCACAAAGTCAGTACACACCAACAAGCCAGGCACGCTGGTTCTGCATCTGTGCCATCATCCTGGGGATGCGACTACTCCTCATCACAAAGGCATCGTGTGCTGAACCAGGGAAACGGGCACACACGTGTGTGATGATCATGTCTGCAAGACACACCACCAGTGCATTGACCGAGTGGTAGTGCTTGCGGTTCCTGTAGGCCTGCTCCTGGGCCTGTGGTGGTACCAAAGCCACATGTGTCCCATCAATGGAGCCAATTACATGCGGCATCCTCCCCAGGGCATAAAAGTCACTCTTCACGTCAGTGAGTCGTCGCAGTCTAGGGAAATAGATGTACCGGTTCAGGAAGAGCAACATTGCTGCCAAAACATCGCGGAGCACACGGCTGAACATGGTCTGTGACATCCCACCAGCAGTCGCCACAGTATGTTGGAAGGTACCGGTGGCAAAGAAGTGTAGGGCTGCCATCACATTCACCTTGGGGGTCAGCGCTGTAGGATACGGCCGGCCAGGCTGCAAATGTGGGGACAACTGCACTGCCAAATCCTCAATCAGCTGCCTGGTGAAGCGGTACCGTCGGATGCTGTCCCGTTCCACCATCGTTGCCAGGTCTGGGAATGGCCGATGGACAGCAGGAGCCCTGCAGTGCAGAGGAGAAGTAAGCAAGATTGTCAGTCACCCCACATATGCGGCATTGAACACACTCAAGATCCCAACATACATCATTATGAGGCACAACTACATGAAGTGTGCAGTACCGGAAGGACATGTATGGTACATACATGGCCAACATCTGTCAACACGGTCCTACAGGTGGCATCAATTTGTCCCAGGTTGGCCCATTGGATATCATGATGCCGTGTCACAGTTCCCATCTCCTGCTGCCGTGTCACATTCACCCCCATAGTGACATGTGAGGACAGATGTGCCCCAGGCACCACAGCTCAACGACAGGTACATTCCCAGGGACCCTGTAATGCCACATGGACACTGGCATCACATGGAGTATCATGTGTACACCACAGCAAAACAAACATGACCCCCACAGGTAGTGGCCCCACTTGCCACGGCAGGACAGACATGGACGTCTGTGACACACACGCACAACATCAGAGTCCATGCACACACATCGTGGATGTGGAGACTGTCTCCCATTGTGCACATGAAATCAGAGACATTGTAAACACTACATGCACAAAGACTGTGGAGGTCCATCACTATTGTGCCACTGGGACACCCTGGCTCAAACATACCGTCCCACATGGGACTCACGGGGTATGTGACATGACATACACAAACACCACTGTGAAATGTGACCATGGCACATGCACAGATATGAACAGTTGCACATCACAGTGGTCACGTACACGTAACACCCAGGATCCTGTCCCCATGAACACGTGCACAGCCTGGGGGTGGCTGCCCACAGGTGACACCCACAGGACAACATGTACACCAACATACACACAATAGGAAATGCAGCCTTACATGCCTTATGATAAGGTTTGGACAGGCTGTCGTGATGTAGGTGTGCCCCTCACTCCCTGGGAGCTATCTGTGGCTGGCATATGTCCATCTGAGACAGGCATGCTGACATATGCCAGTCACATGTACAGTGATGCGTTGTACTGCAATGGACCGATCGGTGCCTCCGGCCGGCCCATTGCTTTCAATGTGTGGGGTACGCGTTGTACCCCTGTGCGCGTTGAACTGCAATGGACCGATCGGTGCCTCCGGCCGGCCCATTGCTTTCAATGTGTGCGGGTACGCGTTGTACCCCTGTGCGCGTTGAACTGCAATGGACCGATCGGTGCCTCCGGCCGGCCCATTGCTTTCAATGTGTGCGGGTACGCGTTGTACCCCTGTGCGCGTTGAACTGCAATGGACCGATCGGTGCCTCCGGCCGGCCCATTGCTTTCAATGTGTGCGGGTACGCGTTGTACCCCTGTGCGCGTTGAACTGCAATGGACCGATCGGTGCCTCCGGCCGGCCCATTGCTTTCAATGTGTGCGGGTACGCGTTGTACCCCTGTGCGCGTTGAACTGCAATGGACCGATCGGTGCCTCCGGCCGGCCCATTGCTTTCAATGTGTGCGAGTACGCGTTGTACCCCTGTGCGCGTTGAACTGCAATGGACCGATCGGTGCCTCCGGCCGACCCATTGCTTTCAATGTGTGCGGGTACGCGTTGTACCCCTGTGCGCGTTGAACTGCAATGGACCGATCGGTGCCTCCGGCCGGCCCATTGCTTTCAATGTGTGCGGTGCACGCGTTGTACCCCTATGCGCGTTGAACTGCAATGGACCGATCGGTGCTTCCGGCCGGCCCATTGCTTTCAATGTGTGCGGGTACGCGTTGTACCCCTGTGCGCGTTGAACTGCAATGGACCGATCGGTGCCTCCGGCCGGCCCATTGCTTTCAATGTGTGCGGGTACAGCGTTGTACCCCTGTGCGCGTTGAACTGCAATGGACCGATCGGTGCCTCCGGCCGGCCCATTGCTTTCAATGTGTGCGAGTGCAGCGTTGTACCCCTGTGCGCGTTGAACTGCAATGGACCGATCGGTGCCTCCGGCCGGCCCATTGCTTTCAATGTGTGCGGTACGCGTTGTACCCCTGTGCGCGTTGAACTGCAATGGACCGATCGGTGCCTCCGGCCGGCCCATTGCTTTCAATGTGTGCGGGTACGCGTTGTACCCCTGTGCGCGTTGAACTGCAATGGACCGATCGGTGCCTCCGGCCGGCCCATTGCTTTCAATGTGTGCGGTGCAGCGTTGTACCCCTGTGCGCGTTGAACTGCAATGGACCGATCGGTGCCTCCGGCCGACCCATTGCTTTCAATGTGTGCGGGTACGCGTTGTACCCCTGTGCGCGTTGAACTGCAATGGACCGATCGGTGCCTCCGGCCGGCCCATTGCTTTCAATGTGTCGGGTACGCGTTGTACCCCTGTGCGCGTTGAACTGCAATGGACCGATCGGTGCCTCCGGCCGGCCCATTGCTTTCAATGTGTGCGAGTACGCGTTGTACCCCTGTGCGCGTTGAACTGCAATGGACCGATCGGTGCCTCCGGCCGGCCCATTGCTTTCAATGTGTGCGGGTACGCGTTGTACCCCTGTGCGCGTTGAACTGCAATGGACCGATCGGTGCCTCCGGCCGGCCCATTGCTTTCAATGTGTGCGGGTACGCGTTGTACCCCTGTGCGCGTTGTACCGCAATGGACCGATCGGTGCGCACCCATTGACAATGGGCTTGCCTGGCAACGGACGCGTTTTCGAATTTCGAACGAGTCGGTTGCTGGAAAATCAGTTGGTCACCCACAACAATGTTGCAAAATCATGTATGTCATGAAGTTGAAGATTTGAAGGATGCTGTGGGCGTGTTTTGGTGCTGCTATTCCATGGATTGGCCAGATTCAGAAGATGCAAACGACTTGGACCTATCACTTTGGACACAAGGGACAGTATCTGCCTCTCCAGCACATATATATTGCTGGCTGTTCCCCTGAGAGCCCACTTGCCTGCACTACATGCTCCAAGACGACATCTGCCACTGCACTGCTGCTGTCTCTGCCCCTCTGGACCCTGCAATGGCACGTACTGTGGAGAGAGCCCCAGCCTTCAGCCTTGAAGAGAACCAGGCCCTGCTGGACAGCCTACTTCCACAGTACAGCAAGCTGTATGGGACACCAGGGGAGCAGGTGAGTGTCCTGTGCACTGCCTTTCTGAATGTGCATTTTGTCTGACTAGCAAGGCTGAGAGTCTACACGCCACTGGCTAGCAGGCTCACTGAGTAGTTGTCACCCCCCATAGTGTGTAGTGACTTGCACTGGACAGGTATGGTGCAGTGACAGTGCTTCTGAACAGGGTTTTACTCCCCATGCAATGATACCATGTAGTGACTTCTGGAAAACTGTCCATGGGCAGCCGTGCACTGCCTGTGTACACCATGTGCCCCTGTGATTGCGACATGTATATGCAACTGTGTCATGCACGGATATGTTGCATGTGTAGTAATGGCCTTATCACTTTGTCATCCTGACAGGCTTCTGCCCATCGGAAGCAGGAGATCTGGAAGGACATCGTCCGGGCTGTCCGGTCCGTGGGGGTCTACAAGCGCCGGATCCGCAACTGCCAAAAGAGGTGGCAGGACCTTCGGGGCTGGACCCGGAGGATTGCACGGGTCCAGCTGAAGCTGTCGCCTCCTCGCAGGAGGGGCGGAACACGGACCCTGACCCCCACATGCTCAGGATCCTGGCGGTGGTCTTTCCAGACCTGGATGGGCAGCTGAAGGCCAGAGAGCAGCAAGGAGGGGGTGAGTCAAAGACTGCACTGTGAACTCTGTCTAACATGCTATGTGCCCTCCTCGGGCCTGGTTAAACTGCCACAGTACAGCAGTCATGTTGTCCAGGAGCCATGTCCCTCTATTGTGCACTGCCCACTCCTCATCTGATACCCAGGTGTGGCCCTTACATGCAGGGAATTCTGTCACTTAGGACTGTGTCCTTGCAGTTTGCTTGACTCAAGGTGGGAGACAGCATCTGTTTCCCTGACTCTGTGGTGGGCATCATGGGTGGGTCCATTGCTTACACAATGCCTGTATTCTGACATGTATTCAGCGTGTTACTTTGATCTGTGGTCCAATTGCTGAGCTGATCCACCACATGTGGCTGGGGTATCTGGCACACACCCATGCTGCGGGTGGGAACAATGTTTGGGCCCCAGGAGTATGTATATGACGTGTGTCACACATACTTAGCCAGCTGCCTACAGTCCAGGGCTCATCCCTCATTCATGTGGGGCTGGACAGTCATGCCTACTCCAGGCCATACAATACACTCTGTACTCCCACTCCCGTGTATCAGCTGACACATTGTGCGCAGTGATTTGACCCCTCAGGTGTCTGCCTCTGTGTCAGTGTGCTGTGGATTAGTCGCCAGGACTGCTGTGGAGTTTCTTGGTAGGGGCTCAGCATGCCACTGGAGATGTGACCATAGGAGACGATACTTGTGTGTCACATAGGTGTCTGATCAGCTGCCCATGCAGACTGGGGCATGTGAATGTGAAGTTCAGCCAGCTGTTCCCCATTCACAGCAGAGTGTGAGGGGCTCAGGTTCAGAGGGTAGTGTCACAGGTCTCCCATATGTCCAATAGGTATGACCTGGACAGATGAGGGTTAAGAGGATGTGTTGTGGGGGGATGTACATGTGCACTTGTGCAGCTCCAGAACTTGCATTCCCCATGACCTACTATTGTGACACAGTGCAGAGTGTTGTTGTCTGGCTGCAAAGTCATACATCACTGAGACAGTGATGTATGACTTTGCAGTCATGCCTCCGCCATGGCATGTGTCTACTGATTGGTGAGCCTGCAGGGGAGTGACATGTGCTACATGCACACCATAGTGGCGCTGGCTATCAGGACATGGGTGCATCATGGTGTCTGTCGCTGGTATGCATCACATGCATTTCCTATTTGACTCTGGGCATCCCTTTCATCCGGAAACCTGTACTGACTCAGTGGCAAGAGCTGTGATGTGTGCATGTCCACATGCCACACCGTGTCCTCTGCACTGTCCAACTACTGTGTACTTGGTGCATGTGTCCACACTGGGGTGTTGCAATCCAACAGACACCAGACAGATGGGTGCAAGGCCATGTGGGATGTGAGTGCCATGCTTGGCATCAGACTGACAATTGGCTTCTCCTGTTCAGTTAGGGCACTTTTAGCAATGTACAACTAATGATGCCAGGGCTTGCTCTGTGATGTGCTGTGCTCACAGTGGTGTGTGCGTTTTGTGCAGGTGACTGATGTCTGTCTGTTTCCCCATTGTTTGCAGATACATCCACGGCCACGGAAGGGGACAGCTCCACGGACCAGGAGGAGCCAGAGAGCCAGACTGGGTCAGCAGCCGAGGAGTGGTCGGAGGGACCCAGTGGCACGGAGGGCGAGGGGAGCCACACCGAGGAGTCCTCAGCAGCATCCACCTCAGCTGAGGACCAGAGCAACTCGGAGGATGACTCCCTTGTGGAGGCGGGTGTCAGCAGCCACCACACCCCAGCTAGTGTTGCTGTCCCCGCCACCACCAGCACCACCACCGCCCTCCCATCGGCTCCCATTCCCCAGGTCCGTGGAGGCTCCCATGTCCGGGAGCGTGTCTCCTTTGGGCCAGGCACCACAGCCCCTGCCCCTGTGTCCCCTGCTGCCCTGAGTGAGGAGTCTGTGTACCTCCTTCGCCAGCTCCATGTAGGCCAGACAGCCATGCTGAGTGTCCTCCATGCGCATAGGGGCTGTTGACTCAGCTGGTGTCGTTCATGGAGGGCATCTCATCGGGCATGTCTGACCTACAGAGGGGCAATAGGTCCATGGACTCCTCCCTGACGGCAGCAGTGTCCCTCCTCAAACGGTCCCTCACCCCTCCTGCCTCTGCTCCATCCACACTCCCCAGCACCTTACCCATCCCAAGCACACACACACCGGCACAGGCACACACCAGCACACACACATCCAGCACACTGACACACACGCCAATGACAAAACGCACACGCACGCACATTCAGGGGACTGAAGCCAGACTCACAGGGGATGGGGCCCTGGAACACACACACGCATCCACATGCACTGCGCAGTCCTCAGTTCCCTCTCCCTCCAAAGCACCCTCCCTTGCCTCACCTGCAACCCCAAAGTCACAGCAGCTCTTCCTCTGTGACCTCGGCCTCTTCCCCACCGATGAAGCTGCTCCAGCATCCCGGGGGAAGAGGAAGCCCACCCACACGGAGCAGAGTGCCCCTCGCCCCCGGACACCCTCCCCCAGGTGCAGACGGACTGAGGCCCCCACCCGCAAGTCCCCCGGAGTCCTAAGAGCAAGACCCCACCACCGCCCTGCAGCTCAGGCACAAGGTCTCCGTCCTCCATCCCTCAGGCCCCCACTGCACAGGTGCCCCACCACACCCTGCCCCAGGTTCCCCCACCCACAGATATACCATCCCCAAGAGGATCAGGCCTTCTCCCCCTGCCACTTGCTCTCCCAGCACCACACCCCCGCTGCGCTTGTCTGTGCCACTGATGTGGTGAGGGTGTCCTCCCCCTCTGTCCAACCCACCTTGCCTGTTCCCCATTCTCCTCCCCTGGAGGTAAGCACTGCAGTGGAGTCCACTACCGCCCTGTCTGACTTGGGCACTGGAGTGGCGGACCTGTCCACTCCATCTGCAGGGTCCACTGCAGTTGTGCCGGCACCCACGACATCTGAGTCATGCCCCCAGTTGTGCCGGCACACACCATGTCAGACACCTCCACTGCAGTTGTCAGTGGCTCTCCAGCACCCACCACCCCTTCCCTGACTCCCCTGGTGAGCCCTGATCCTGTCCCTGCGGTGCCTGGCCTGCCCCCCGGTTGCCCCTCCTAGTGGATTGTCCCTGGTTTTGTGCAGGCATGCGTAGGGTGACATCTGCCAGTGTCACCCTGTTTGAACTTTGACAATGGACTGGCCATTGGCCTTTGCTCTTTTTTCTGGACGTCGTTTTCATTCAACACATATGCTGAATAAAGCAACTTTCTTTTCTCTAGTGCTCATGCTTCAGATGTACATGTTGTTGGTGCTGCTAACCATGCCCTTGCTGCAGTGATGGTGATATCTGGTCTCATGATTATGAAGTGTTACTGTGCAGGAACCCATGTGGTCCAGGGGGAATGTGTCCTATCATGTGGTGTATCCATGTCATCCATAGCAGCATCTGAGGGTGTCATGTGTTCAGTATTTGGCAATGGGATTTCCTACTTACATTAGCAATTTCATATCTGTGGCTTCCACCCCTGCACATCTGTTGTGCCTGCCATTGTTGGATTTGTCTACTTCCCTGACCGTGTTGCCATCTCCACTGGACATGCAGGTTTGGGCATCAATGGGGAAGGACTCATCCGTGTAGTCAGTGCAACATTGCTATACAAGTGTGTTGGATCTGTGCTGATGATTCCGTTGGCACATCCATGACCAGGCTGATGTGACGGGAGCCCTCATTTGGTGCTAATTGTTGATTGTGTGACCAAGTGCTCAGCTGACATGATGGGGCCCTACTGAGGCAACATATGGCACAGCTTTCCTCACACAGGAGTGGAGTCCCCTCATGGCAGTGTGTACACGTGTGACATTGCCTGCGCCCAAGGTGTGTGTTGTATGTGCATGTCTGTGTGTTAACTTCCATTTATCTGCGCATGCTGTGATCCCTAGTGTTGTACCTGTTTGTGATGCTTGCTGACTTGAGCTATGTTCCCCCAAAGTCTTCTCCCTGTGTTCTCTGTGATGTGGGTGCATGGCACATTACTGGTCATCAGGGTGTCACCCATAGGTGTGTTTGCTGTCAGGGCTGAGTTTGTGTGCAGACGCAGATGGGTCACAGTCAGGTTTCCCCTTGGCACTTGTTGTTTGCCCCTGTCATGTGATTTTCAGTTCGTGTTATCTTTAAGTTATTGTGACACGTTGTGTGTGTGACTGCTGGCACTCCTCAGGGTCCGGGCTGCGATGTTGGTTGTTGTCTATGTGTGTTCTTTGTGGGTGACCTTGGCTTCTTCATTGGTGTGTGACTGTGGCTGGGATCCCATTGGTTGGTGTGGTATCGCCGTCATGTCCATGTACAGCGTAGTGTGCAGTGTGTCAGACATTCAGGAGTCTTGTTGAGTGGCCATGTGTGATGTGTTTCTGCACCTTGGTTCCCACCCACCACCCTGGAAAAGTCATGGGTGCATGTGCAATGTCACCAGTGCATGTGTACTTCACTGCTGCACATTGTTGGAGGTCGAGGGGTGTGGTCTTGAGTGTGTGCAGATGGGAGTTGTTGCCCAGCTAGACCCCTGCCTCCATGTTGGCCTTGGCTTACTGGCCATGCTGATTGATTTGTGCTTGTGTCGGTGTGATGGTAGTTTGTTGCTCAGGACACATGACTGTGGTTCACAGTGTGAACCACATTCAGCTTTGTCATCAGAGTGGGATTTTTATGCAGCCAAGGGTCACCACATTGTGGGGGCCCTGGGGGTGGTGCTGTGGTGTGTCTGTGTCCTGCTGTGTCAGTTGTTGTTCCTACGTGCCTGTGTGACATGTGTGTTTTGTGCTCCCTCTCATCTGACAATGCCTGCTTGCCCACATAGGGGATTTGGATCCATGAGTTACCTTAGTGTGGCAGTGTATGCACATCTGTATGATTGGTATTCAGCTCTCCTCATGTGTTGTGTGGTTGCCTGGGGACACTGGCACCCCCCTCACCTGCTGTGTATGATGACAGTGTTGGTCTGCCTGTTTGTGTTTGTGCATCTGCACCACTGCATTGGCATATCTTGGGTGTGCCATTGGCTGTATGTTGTTTGGTGTGTTTCCCCTGCTGTCCCTGGGACTCCTAGGTCATCGGTCAGCACAGTGATCATGGTTTGTGTGTCCCATTGCTGCCATGGTATGGTATCTGTTCACCTCACATCTGCTGTCTCCACAGGATATCTGCATTTGTGTGCCCATTGGTGCAAATATGTGGGTCTGCATTCTGATGGTCACTTCTGTCATTGTGTCATTGATGAATGTTGACGGTGTCAGCCCCCATGGGTGTTGTTTGTCTGCACATGGCCAAAGGAATGTCTCATTTGCACTGCAGTATTTGGCTCACCCAATTTATGTTGCAATGGGACACATACACTACTTTGCCACAGATGAGTTTTTGGTTCTGTGACCAGGAATGATCCATGCAGTTTGGCAGTTGCAGCTCTTTCTTTGTCAACACTTACCTTTTGGTCACTGTGATGATGGGGGTGTAGACCCCATTGCCACAATGGTCAAAATGTGCTTCAGCTATGGACCCCACACTTCCCTTTTGGTCACTGTGATGATGGGGGTTTAGACCCCATTGCCACAATGGTCAAAATGTGCTTCAGCTATGGACCCCACACTTGCCTTTTGGTCACTGTGATGATGGGGGTTTAGACCCTATTGCCACAATGGTCAAAATGTGCTTCAGCTATGGACCCCACACTTGCCTTTTGGTCACTGTGATGATGGGGGTTTAGACCCCATTGCCACAATGGTCAAAATGTGCTTCAGCTATGGACCCCACACTTGCCTTTTGGTCACTGTGATGATGGGGGTTTAGACCCCATTGCCACAATGGTCAAAATGTGCTTCAGCTATGGACCCCACACTTACCTTTTGGTCACTGTGATGATGGGGGTTTAGGCGCAATTGCCACAATGGTCATGGGCTGCTTGCATTGTGGGTGCCACACACATATATGTGTGGCACATGTGCTAGGGGGTCACATTGTATGTTCAAAGTCATGTTCGGTGTTGTAGGCATTTGACACAGCCTACACACGCTTGTCATGGTGGTGGGGGGATGTCTTTATCTTGCATTCCCTAGGTTGTGGTGTGCTGGTTGTGTCATGCATTGTCCATCCTATGAGTGGGGGTGGTAGTAGTGGTAGGCATCCTGCCCCCCTGGCTAAGGGTGGTAGTAGTGGTAGGCATCCAGCCCCCCCTGGCTAAGGGTGGTAGTAGTGGTAGGCATCCAGCCCCCCCTGGGTGAGGGTGGTAGTAGTGGTAGGCATCCAGCCCCCCTGGCTAAGGGTGGTAGTAGTGGTAGGCATCCAGCCCCCCTGGCTAAGGGTGGTAGTAGTGGTAGGCATCCAGCCCCCCTGGCTAAGGGTGGTAGTAGTGGTAGGCATCCTGCCCCCTGGCTAAGGGTGGAAGTAGTGGTAGGCATCCAGCCCCCCTGGCTAAGGGTGGTAGTAGTGGTAGGCATCCAGCCCCCCTGGGTGAGGGTGGTAGTAGTGGTAGGCATCCAGCCCCCCTGGCTAAGGGTGGTAGTAGTGGTAGGCATCCAGCCCCCCTGGCTAAGGGTGGTAGTAGTGGTAGGCATCCAGCCCCCCTGGCTAAGGGTGGTAGTAGTGGTAGGCATCCTGCCCCCTGGCTAAGGGTGGTAGTAGTGGTAGGCATCCAGCCCCCCTGGCTAAGGGTGGTAGTAGTGGTAGGCATCCAGCCCCCCTGGCTAAGGGTGGTAGTAGTGGTAGGCATCCTGCCCCCCTGGGTGAGGGTGGTAGTGGTGGTAGGCATCCAGCCCCCCTGGGTGAGGGTGGTAGTAGTGGTAGGCATCCAGCCCCCTGGCTAAGGGTGGTAGTAGTGGTAGGCATCCAGCCCCCCTGGGTGAGGGTGGTAGTAGTGGTAGGCATCCAGCCCCCCTGGGTGAGGGTGGTAGTAGTGGTAGGCATCCAGCCCCCTGGCTAAGGGTGGTAGTAGTGGTAGGCATCCAGCCCCCCTGGCTAAGGGTGGTAGTAGTGGTAGGCATCCAGCCCCCTGGCTAAGGGAGGTAGTAGTGGTAGGCATCCAGCCCCCTGGCTAAGGGTGGTAGTAGTGGCAGGCATCCTGCCCCCTGGGTGAGGGTGGTAGTAGTGGTAGGCATCCAGCCCCCTGGCTAAGGGTGGTAGTAGTGGTAGGCATCCAGCCCCCCTGGCTAAGGGTGGTAGTAGTGGTAGGCATCCAGCCCCCCCTGGCTAAGGGTGGTAGTAGTGGTAGGCATCCAGCCCCCCCTGGCTAAGGGTGGTAGTAGTGGCAGGCATCCTGCCCCCTGGGTGAGGGTGGTAGTAGTGGTAGGCATCCAGCCCCCCTGGCTAAGGGTGGTAGTAGTGGTAGGCATCCAGCCCCCCCTGGCTAAGGGTGGTAGTAGTGGTAGGCATCCAGCCCCCCCTGGCTAAGGGTGGTAGTAGTGGCAGGCATCCTGCCCCCCCTGGGTGAGGGTGGTAGTAGTGGTAGGCATCCAGCCCCCCCTGGCTAAGGGTGGTAGTAGTGGTAGGCATCCAGCCCCCCCTGGCTAAGGGTGGTAGTAGTGGTAGGCATCCAGCCCCCCCTGGCTAAGGGTGGTAGTAGTGGTAGGCATCCAGCCCCCCCTGGCTAAGGGTGGTAGTAGTGGTAGGCATCCAGCCCCCCTGGCTAAGGGTGGTAGTAGTGGTAGGCATCCAGCCCCCCTGGGTGAGGGTGGTAGTTGTGGTAGGCATCCAGCCCCCTGGGTGAGGGTGGTAGTAGTGGTAGGCATCCAGCCCCCCTGGCTAAGGGTGGTAGTAGTGGTAGGCATCCAGCCCCCCTGGCTAAGGGTGGTAGTAGTGGTAGGCATCCAGCCCCCTGGCTAAGGGTGGTAGTAGTGGTAGGCATCCAGCCCCCTGGCTAAGGGTGGTAGTAGTGGCAGGCATCCTGCCCCCCTGGGTGAGGGTGGTAGTAGTGGTAGGCATCCAGCCCCCCTGGCTAAGGGTGGTAGTAGTGGTAGGCATCCAGCCCCCCTGGGTGAGGGTGGTAGTAGTGGTAGGCATCCAGCCCCCCTGGGTGAGGGTGGTAGTAGTGGTAGGCATCCAGCCCCCTGGCTAAGGGTGGTAGTAGTGGTAGGCATCCAGCCCCCCTGGCTAAGGGTGGTAGTAGTGGTAGGCATCCAGCCCCCTGGCTAAGGGAGGTAGTAGTGGTAGGCATCCAGCCCCCCTGGCTAAGGGTGGTAGTAGTGGCAGGCATCCTGCCCCCCTGGGTGAGGGTGGTAGTAGTGGTAGGCATCCAGCCCCCCTGGCTAAGGGTGGTAGTAGTGGTAGGCATCCAGCCCCCTGGCTAAGGGTGGTAGTAGTGGTAGGCATCCAGCCCCCCTGGCTAAGGGTGGTAGTAGTGGTAGGCATCCAGCCCCCTGGCTAAGGGTGGTAGTAGTGGCAGGCATCCTGCCCCCCTGGGTGAGGGTGGTAGTAGTGGTAGGCATCCAGCCCCCCTGGCTAAGGGTGGTAGTAGTGGTAGGCATCCAGCCCCCCTGGCTAAGGGTGGTAGTAGTGGTAGGCATCCAGCCCCCCTGGCTAAGGGTGGTAGTAGTGGCAGGCATCCTGCCCCCCTGGGTGAGGGTGGTAGTAGTGGTAGGCATCCAGCCCCCCTGGCTAAGGGTGGTAGTAGTGGTAGGCATCCAGCCCCCCTGGCTAAGGGTGGTAGTAGTGGTAGGCATCCAGCCCCCCTGGCTAAGGGTGGTAGTAGTGGTAGGCATCCAGCCCCCCTGGCTAAGGGTGGTAGTAGTGGTAGGCATCCAGCCCCCCTGGCTAAGGGTGGTAGTAGTGGTAGGCATCCAGCCCCCCTGGGTGAGGGTGGTAGTAGTGGTAGGCATCCAGCCCCCCTGGGTGAGGGTGGTAGTAGTGGTAGGCATCCAGCCCCCCTGGCTAAGGGTGGTAGTAGTGGTAGGCATCCAGCCCCCTGGCTAAGGGTGGTAGTAGTGGTAGGCATCCAGCCCCCTGGCTAAGGGTGGTAGTAGTGGTAGGCATCCAGCCCCCTGGCTAAGGGTGGTAGTAGTGGCAGGCATCCTGCCCCCCTGGGTGAGGGTGGTAGTAGTGGTAGGCATCCAGCCCCCCTGGCTAAGGGTGGTAGTAGTGGTAGGCATCCAGCCCCCTGGCTAAGGGTGGTAGTAGTGGTAGGCATCCAGCCCCCTGGCTAAGGGTGGTAGTAGTGGTAGGCATCCAGCCCCCTGGCTAAGGGTGGTAGTAGTGGCAGGCATCCTGCCCCCCTGGGTGAGGGTGGTAGTAGTGGTAGGCATCCAGCCCCCCTGGCTAAGGGTGGTAGTAGTGGTAGGCATCCAGCCCCCTGGCTAAGGGTGGTAGTAGTGGTAGGCATCCAGCCCCCCTGGCTAAGGGTGGTAGTAGTGGCAGGCATCCTGCCCCCCTGGGTGAGGGTGGTAGTAGTGGTAGGCATCCAGCCCCCCTGGCTAAGGGTGGTAGTAGTGGTAGGCATCCAGCCCCCCTGGCTAAGGGTGGTAGTAGTGGTAGGCATCCAGCCCCCTGGCTAAGGGTGGTAGTAGTGGTAGGCATCCAGCCCCCCTGGCTAAGGGTGGTAGTAGTGGTAGGCATCCAGCCCCCTGGCTAAGGGTGGTAGTAGTGGTAGGCATCCAGCCCCCTGGGTAGGGGTGGTGGTGCGCATTCAGGCCCCTGTGTGCATATGTGGCATTGGTGATGGGCATCCCGCCCCTATGGTGCTGCTGTTGCTGGTGTAAGTATATTCAGCATCCCCGTGTGTGTGTGTGATGTGTCGTGTACGTGTTGTATGTGTTTTGTGGTTGGTGTCTGGCTTACCTTCTGCGCCGTACGCGTCCGTGCCTGTTCCGGTAGTAAATGTAGAATATTGGTATGATCGGGACGAAGGGATTCATGGTTGGTTCGTGTCGTTCGTCCTTCTCGTTGCTTGGCGTCGTCCTCGTCGCTTCGCCTCGTCCTCGTCGCTTCGCGTCGTCCTCGTCGGTGCCGTGTTCGTCTCGGAGCCGTGGATCGTGTTGTGGCGCGAATCGGAGCTTATGTGTGCCTCTCCCGGATGCTTTGACGTGCCGTGCGTAGCGACGGGTTCGGAGCGTACGGAAAGCGCATCGTACTTGTCCGGCCGGACGGGGCTGCATTTTTCCTTCCGTGCGACTCGATTCGGCGTTTCCGGATTCGCCTCGGTCGGAGAACAGGACCTGGTTTGGGTGAGTACGGCTCAGCCGGATTTTTGCTGTTGTGCGCATCGTACTTGCTCGTTCGGTGTACTGTACGGATCGGTCGGGAAACAGGCTTTCGCATGGCTTTTTTCCCGACCGAATGGTATTGGGTGCGCCTCCGACCGAGATCGGAATCGGTCCCTATATGTCCAAACAACCCCATTTGATCTCCTCTATTTCTACTGTTAATTTCGGCACATCTCAAAGTCTTGCCTTTTCTTGACTAGCAGGTAGTCTCTTTGATCTCTGTACTCTCTTAGGGGCCGATTCACAGAACTAATCTGAGATAAAATCCTAAACTTACAACTTTTGGTATTCACAGAAGGCATTTAGTAGTAGGAAAGTTAGGACTCCTAACTTTACTACTACTAAACTGAGACAAAATCCTAACTTTACGACTTTCGGCATTCACAAAAGGCATTTAGTAGTAGTAAAGTTAGGAGTCCTAACTTTACTACTACTAAATGCCTTCTGTGAATACCAAAAGTTGTAAGTTTAGGATTTTATCTCAGTTTAGTAGTAGTAAAGTTAGGAGTCCTAACTTTACTACTACTAAATGCCTTCTGTAAATACCAAAAGTAGTAAGTTTAGGATTTTATCTCAGATTAGTTCTGTGAATCGGCACCTTAGTCTCTTCAGTTTCTTCAAACCATGGTGAAAAAATCCCATCCTCAAACTGTTCTGTCTCTCCCTGTGCAATAGGTTTCGTAAAAACAATCCTTCTCTCTTCCCTCAGTGATTAAACATTTTGCATTGGTGTCCAGGCAACAATATGCAAATTCTGCAATGTCCGGGCAAACCCTGTCACAGCTACTTCTCCTACAGCACCTTGAGCTTTAAGATTCAGGATGGTTTTTATTGGGGCAGTCGCAACTGGCCTTTCCAATGTCTGTGCAGTCATAACGTGTGATACTAGTACAGGAACAGTTACAGTTGAAGCAGTAACACATGGAGTTATTACAGTATTAGCCACTTCAAGTGGTGCAGGTGCAATTTGAAGTGCTGGAAATGGTCTCTCAATCTGAACTACACTTGGTTCAACAGGGCTGTAGTTGCATCAGTATCAGTATTTGTTGTAGGGGCTATACAAGGTGGTGGATACAAAGCCATTAAGCATCCAGAATACCATCCCCTGAATCATTATCAGTGTCTATTTTATTTGCAGCTTCTTCTTCATTTTTCTGTTTCTGAATCTTTTTTTATCTTCTCTGTAGTTATAACTGGATACATTCTAGCTCCCTCGATTACACATTTTCTCCACCTTTGCTGTCCTTCGTCCCATTGTTCATCTGTATAATTTCACACAACTTTCTTTGCCTTACTCTGATATTTCTCTTTTTCTTTAGCCTGAGCTGCTCTTTCCCATGCATTTAATACTTCATATTGTGTGGGTCTAGGAGGTGGTTTCATCTTGTATAATTTCTCCCTCAAATGTTCAATGACCTGTAAATTGAATGTACCATATTGGGGAAGTTTAAACGAATCCTCATTCTCAGTAATGTTGCACCATTGATGAAGCTATAAAGATGTATGTGATCCCTACATAGGTCGTCATGTAATGTGCTGGCGTACCCTCCGGAGGAGCCTCTTCACCCTTCCCTTACTCACCACCCCTCATCAAATCTCTCATAATTTTAAAACATTACATTTTTCTCACTCCTTTCAGCAGTTCACCCTCCTTTACAATTTACTCAAGCACAAATTTTGCAACTCTAAGCAAACGTAATACACAAATAACTTTGTCTGTTCCACTATAGAAAATCAAAGTACTTCAATCATACAAGAAAAGAGTCAGAAACAAGGTTTTAACACCCTCTGACCTCCCTACACACACACTCACGCACACAGACACAGACACACACACACACACACACACACACGCATACACACACACACACAACATCTCAACCAGGAGGAAATCACTCTAACTGATGTGGCTTCCCCTTTCTGGCAATAGGCTCCACTAACACCAATCAATATTAGCACAATCACAGCAACGTTATAGTCCCTATCTGAATTGTGCAAATCAATTGTACCTCACGAATATATACCACAAAACTTAGCAGACAAATATCAACACAACTTCAACAGTTTTTGTTTCTATCCCGGGATCTTAGACTACCTTGAGCCCGATAATAAACTGCTCAACATTTAGCAATTACTCACCACTTATTTCGCAAGCACAACAATAAGACAAATCTCAACAAAGACAATAGCGCGGCATGACCCTATTGATTCCCACACCGTCACCACTGCAACCACCTTCAAAACTGCAACTCCGTTAATCTTCAAATTTGGGCTTCGGGCTTAAGGACATGGACATTTCTAAACTACTGCTAATTATTATTACAGTTCTTGTCTCATGAACCGCCCTTCTGCTACTAACTGCTGGAGCTCACGGTTGTGCGTCACTTACTCCTCACCAAGAACCCAGTGCATATTCTTAGGTCGATGGATCTTTGTTGTCAGCTGAGACTTCTATTTAAATCTCAACATAAAGCATTACCAATCATCACCACTTTAGTTCAGTCAATAAAGAGAATTTAGTCAGGTTAAAGGGTTTTATTTTATCTGTTCTTGTAATTCATTCATTTACTAAAGTATTAATCTCCAATAATCATCATAAAGGTTAACAATCAATAAATCAATAATTATGAATAAGATAGATAAATTCAACAATCGGAATAAGCATTAACAAAGTAAATATAACAAGCATGTTCCATTGAGAAAAATCCCTATTCTAAGCTAAGACAAGTTAAATACAAAAAAGGGATAAATGTGTCAGTACAGAAACCTATGAAGTGTTCTGACGAGAAAATCGAGCATAAGCATTAAGCCCTAGCAGAATAAGTTGGAAATTATTCTCAGTTCAAATAACAGAAATTCAGGGAATAAACTAAGACTTCTCATGAAGAGATGTCCAGAAAACTCCTCTCAGTGAGTCAGGAAAAATGAAACACATCTAATGTGCTTCTGCGGAAAGAAGTTGTGAGTCTAAGCTAGGAACATGCACTAATATAAAACATGATTTCTAAGTTTGTAACATAAATGTTCTTTTCTTCTTCATGTTGACCAATAATAGTTCTACATGATCCTGGGAACAGCTCTACTCCCCATCTTCTCAGCTGAGTACAATCGTCTTTCAACCATCTCCTTAAATGTTGCGGGCACATTCTTTCTTGTTTGTAATATCTTCTTCCCATAAATCATCCTCGTCGTCATCTACATGTTTTGTGGTGAGAAACTCACTATCAGTCGTCTAATACAACAAATGTCTATTCATTAAATAATAAACAGTAGCTTTTGAAAATGCAATGTCTGCAGCAAAGAGAAGAAAAACATCTTGCATAATTGTGGGTTAAAGTGAAAAACAAGCATTTCAGTATTAAGGGCCTTCACAGAAAAGCATGGGGTCATTACAGATGTCAACTTAAAATAAAAATCCAGGCCTCATTACTAGGTGGCAGGCCATAGGTTCTAAGTATGTTTGCCTACTACAATTTTTGCATTGAGTATTTTTCATTTTTAACCTAAAAACTTTTGGCAAATAATTAAGTTTGTGTTAGTGGTGTACAGAGTGGATTTACAGTAATGTGTCCTTGTGAAATTACAGTCATGATTTCAGCAGAGTAAGGTAGTGACAAGGGGCCAGATGTCCGACCATGACAATTTGCAACTCGCAAATTGCGCTCGATTGCGAGTCGCAATTTGCGAGTCGCAATTTGCCATGTATAACAGTGTCTGAGACACTGTTTGCGATTCCCAATGGGGTCGCAAATTGCATGCCTCATCAATATTCATGAGGCACTCGCAATTTGCGACCCCATTGGGAATGGCTGGCCCTCCCAGGGATGGTGGCCTGCTGGGCTCAGCAGACCTCCATGTCTGGGACTGCTTTTAAATAAAGCAGTTTTTAAAAAAAAATGCAGCCCGTTTTCCTTACAGGAAAACGGGATGCATTTAAAAAAGAAAAATTCAACGTTTTCGTTTCATTTTTTAAGGGCAGGTAGTGGTCCCTGGGAGCACTGCCGGCCCCTAAAAAATATTTTCCCCTGCATTCACAAAGGGGAAGGGGTCCCCTGGGGACCCCTTCCCGTTTGCGAATGGGTTACCACCCTCTTGAAGAGGGCAGTAAATTGCGAGTGTTTTGCGACCGCAATTGCGGTCGCAGAACATTGTTACATAGGGTAGCGAGTTGCCATTAGGAAGGGACGCCCTTGGAACGCCCCTTCCTAATAGCGAGTCGCAAATCCTATTTAACGAGTCGCAAAAAAATTGCGACTCGCTAAATAGAGCTTGTACATGGCCCTATTGTATTTTGCATGCGCAAACGGGTCGCAAACCCATTTGCGCATGCAAAATAGGGTTGTACTTCTGGCCCAAGGTGTATTGTAGAGATAAGAATACAATTAGAAACCTAGTGTATCTATGGACCTACCCATGACATCTTTAACCCAGTAAGATACTGCCATGGTACAAATCCAAGCAGTCAGAATCCAAAAATCAGGAAGAAACAAATGTAAGCAAACATATATCAAACCTGAATTGGTGCAAGCAATAGGGTGATTTAGAGTTTGGCAGAGCAGTACCAGCGCTGTAAATTAGTGTCGCTCCCCATCTATCAAACCCATGGTTGTCCGGCTGATTTAGAGGTGGGTGAACCACCCAGTTTCCAGAAATGGGGTCTCAGCTGATTTCCCTGTGTGGAACCTTTGACCTGTTCACCAATCCAACAGATGGCCGCCAGGTTATAGTGATGGTTTATATAGTAAATCCATCTTTCCTGCATAGTCACCACACATTTTTCATCTTTTTCTGGAAACTGTTTATGCTGGCTTTAGAACTCTATGCACTCTACTCCTGCTAACCAGGGATACAGTGTCTGTTATCCCCCTTTAAACATGGTTAAATTGGCTTATTCCTAATTGACTCTTTTCACTTGACTTGAGGTCCCTAGTATATGGTGTAATAAATGCTCCCAGGTCCTGGAAGTTAAACGCCACCTGTGGACTGCAGCACCTACTGTCATCCACAGAGTTGGCCTACAAAACAACTTTGGGCTTATTACTGTAAGTTGGCAGTTGCAGTGTAAAACTTGCAATGCAATCTGTTGAGATAACCCTTTTTGACAGACAAATTGTTCCCTTTTAAATACTAATAAGCCACCCTTATGTGCGCCTTGTAGCCCACAAAGGATGGTGCATGATAGTTAAAAGTTGGCCCTGTAGAGAGTTTATGTAATTACAACCCTACATTAACAAGACCCCAAAAATTATCTTCAATGTGGCACCCACCCTTCTTGTGTATGTTGCTGTCTTGAGGGAATGCACAAAGTGTAACTGTCACCCACCCCTGGCGTTTATTGGAGACGCGCTGCAGGCATACAGAGCTAAGTTAAGAGCAGAGAAATTTGCACTTTCTAAAAGTGGCATTTCTAAAATAGTAATATTAAATCCATCTTTACCACTAAAGAGGATTTATCATTACTATACCAAAGATATGAAACATGATGCAGAAACTCCTTTCTAATCAGGAATTAACGCTTAAAAGTGTATTCAGGAATTCCCAATGCTAGCCTATGAGAGAAGTAGGCCTCACAGTAGTGACAAATGAATTTAGCTGTTTGTCACTACTAGGACATCTAAAACTTACCAGTACATGTTCTACCCTTTTCTATGCTTACCTTTAGATGGAGAATATGCCTGATGAATTGCTTTTTGATTATTTATACAAGTGTGACTACAGGGGGATGCTCCTGCTTGCACTCCATTTTGAGCAACAGCATTGACGAAACTTGGTAAGAAACCGTCTGACCTTACTCTTGCTTTGATAAATTTATCTACACCATCATTTTCCCACTCGCTGCTGGGATGGGAGTTTGCGTGATGAGTGACTATAACTGTGGCTGGTGGCAGTCAGGGGATTTCCTTGAGTACGCCTATAAATGTATGGGACTAATGTACAATATAGGTGGGGTCTTCCCTATAAACCTCAACCAGGAGATACGTTTATATACATATATTTTTTTATGACATTTGAAAACGTGTGGTTTTGTGTTGTTTTGATTTGTATTTATATTTATGTGGTGTGTTTGTCATTTCAGTAACACATGAGAGTGTCTACACAGAAATTGACAAGCCAGGTCAATATATGTAGTAACACGTATCATGTCAAAACACACATACTCCCTTGAAGAATTGGTTATTTACCAGGAAAGGGATTTGCACAGATCAGGGATTGTTAGTCCTAAGGAAGGCCAAAACGAGTCTTTATGGGTGATAGTAAAGGCTGAAACATGTCGACCTAGAAGCAGTACAGGAGGGGAAGGAGGTCCTAATCTCCCCTAGATCATCTCTGACTTTTAACTTTTAATCCTATCCAGGGAACTCAGGAATAAAAATTTGGTAAAGGGTATCTCTGAGTTAGTTGTACACTTTCCCATTCACTGTCTTTTTGTTTACTGCATGGATCCCAACACATTTATGTTTGTTATGTCCTCTCCTCCCTTTGCTCCATCCCAGGCTTTGGTCTGTGCAGGGATGTTGTAGCAGCCCTATGATGAAGCATGCCACCATCTAGTGGGTGAGGGCAGTTTTTTAACAAACCTCACATTTTCTTAAGTTTTCTAAAGAGACAGGTGATACTTTTGGCAACCCATCTCTTGCTCCTTTTCCTCATTTTGTGGTTACAGTATGAGCAGAACATGGAGGATGTAAAAGGAGTAGTACCTCTCTCCCCTTTTTTTTTGTGTGTTGATCTATCTTTTACTTACACAGCACTCAGTCCTTAGGGCTATCTAGGGCCTACCAAAGGGGTGACTTATGTGTAAGAAAAGGGGAGTTTAAGGCATGGCAAGTGTGATTAAATGCCAAATCAAAGTGGCAGTAAACTGCACACACATGCCTTGCAATGGCAGGCCTGAGACAGGTTTGAAAGGCTACTTGTTTGGGTGGCACAATCAGTGCTGCAAGCCCTGGGTATATGGTATACAACTTTACAAGGGTCTTACAAGTAAATTAAATATGCCAAACAGGTGTTTGGCATATTTTTGGATATTTGATTACATTTAGAAGAGAGGGCACATGCACTTTAGCACTGGTTAACAGTGGTAAGGTGTTCAGAGTCCTAAAGCCAACAAAAACAAGGTCAGGAAAAGAGGAGGAGGAAGGCAAAATGTTTAAGGTGACCCTTCAGAGAAGGCCATTTTCCGACACCAATCTACCAGGTTCATCATAGATTGTACTATAGAGAACACCTCCTTAGCCGAGTTTGCCCCGCTATTAATTTTAATGTCAAAATAATTGGCCTGAGTACGTCTCATCCAATGATGATAGTTGTTAATAGCTTTTCTGTAGCCCTTTTTAGAGCTCGCATCATAAGATTTCCTCCAAATTCTTTCTAGTATTTTGCAGTTTTTTTTTAATTCTCTTAACTTGGAGTTAAACTATGAGGTCGCTCTCTTTTTTATATTTCCAGGTGTTTTTCTTAACCCTTCAACTGTTTCCCCCCCAAACTCTCTTGTGTTGAGTCCTTTTTGGCTATTTGGTATCCATGCCAAATTTGCAACAATTTATTCCAACATCCTGGAGATTCTAAAGGTACCCAGGGTTTGTGAATTCCCCTGGAGGGGACAGAGAAAATAGGCAAAATATAGCTAAATTTTGAGTTTTAAAACAAATTGGGAAAAAGTACTGTTTTTCCCCCTCAGAATGGCATCAGTGAACGATTTATGGTGCTAAATTCTTCACAGCTTTCAGGAACATGCAGGGGTGAATAAAAAGCACAATTTTGTTTACCACAGCTTCAACATTTTTAAAAGAGATAGCTAATTTTCCCTATTTTTTTGCTTTTAATCTACTTCCAGTTTGTGGTAGAAACAAGTGTGAAACCCATGGGTGATCCAGGAAGACTATGGATATCTGAAAAGTAGACAAAATTCCAAATTCAGCAAAGGCTTAAATATGTGGATCCCCAAGGTTTTTCCAAAGAAACTAACTGTAGAAATAAAGAAATATTGAAAATGAGTAGGAAAAAAATGGCCCTTTGTGACAACGATTTCATCTGTAACTTTTTGTCACGATGGCCAATTTACAAAAATAGTATGCCATTACGTCCGCTATACCCTTCTGGCTGTGCAGATATATAGTGTTTGTAGGTTCTTCAAGAACACTAGGTACTTTATGTATCATGTATAGACCAATTCATATGGGAAAATATATAGAGTGAAAAATGGATATCAAGGAAACCTATGTTTTTCTGATATGGGCACAAGATATGGAGATTAGGAGCATTGGTTATTTGTACAGCTATTAATTTGTGGTGCACGTACTAGCATATCATTTAGAGGGTATTTCAAAATGTCTTCTTTTTTACACTGGCTTACATTTGGAAGGCACAAATGCAGCAAAATCCAATTGGCAATAACAAATGTGCCACTATTGTATGCTCCCACAAGTCTTCCAATAATATTTGTACCTCACAAGTGTGTGTAGGCCTAGTGCCTGCAGCAGAAAATGGTCCAAAACACAACATGGATACATCACATTTTTTCACTAAAAATGGACCCTTTTTTACAATGGGGTAGCTACGGATTTTGGGCCACTTCTCAACTGGCACCTAGGGAAACCCAGCGAACTTGCACATTTTTTTAAAACTAAACACATAGAGAAATCTAAGATGGACTGTCAATTGGTTTTCTTTACACAGACTCCATTGCAAGTGATAGAGCGCTTACAGCACTCTAAATTGTAGGGGTGCTGTTGGACTTGGCCCTTTTTGCAGGGTCATCCCTGAACTTTTTGCCTTCCTCCTATATTTTCTCTGACCTGTTTTTGTTGGTTTTATGACTCTGGGCACTTTACCACTGCTGATCAGTGCTAAAGTGCATATGCTCTCCCCATGATAAATTGTGTTATGGATTAGTGACTCCATGATTGGATGATTGGTTTACTTGTCAGTCCCTAGTACAGTGCACTGCGTGTGCCCAGGGCTTGTAAATCCAATGCTGCTGGTGGGCTTGCAGCACTGGTTGTGCCACCCACAGGAGCAGCTTGTAAAATGTGTCTCAGGCCTGCCATTGCAGAGCCTGTGTGCAGTCTGTGACTGCCATGTCGACTTGGCAAGTGCACCCACTTGCCAGTCCCTAAACCTTCCCTTATCTTCATATCAGACACCCCTAAGGTAGGCCCAAGGGCAGGGTGCATTGTAAGTATAAGGTAGGACATGCCCTGGTGTGTGTGGCATGTCCTAATAGTGAATTACAGCCATTTTCGTTTTTCACTATTGCAAGGCTACCTGTTCTCCATAGGCCAGAATGGGCAGTTTTGATTATTACACCTTATAATCCTAACTGACCCAGAGAACATGGTAGAAAAACGAATTTAGTATGCCTGAACTCAGAATGATAAAATACATCTTTTAGTGAAGTTGGTTTTAACATTCTTTGTTTGAAAATACCACTTTTAGAAAGTAGGTATTTTCTTGCCTAAACCATCCAGCTGCCTCTGCTCAGGTTGTGTATTGTGTGTCTGGATTTGTGAGTGACAGGGGCTGGGGGATTCCAGGAGGCAGGGTGAGTCAGCACAGGGCTGAATAGGAAGGTCTGCATCCAGAGTGGAGGGAGGAGTTGCACCTGGGTCTGAATAGGGCTGTGCCTGCCTTCCACAATGCTGGCTCCACCTCCTGCCGGGCGTCTGATGGCTCTGCCCCTCACTCACAAAGGAAAGAAGGAGTCAGAAAAACAAAGTGCTCCAGGACTGACCAGAACTGGTTTTGGACTAGGCAGAGGCCTCTCTGCCTTCAGAGAACAAAGGGAAAAGGTGTATAAAAAGGGGACCCAGACCCCTAGGAAATTAGATCACTTCTGGGAAATCAAGAAACCTGTTGCCAAGGAGAAGAACCGGAGAAGCTGAAGGAGGAGTACTGCCCCTGTGCTGTTTTGCTGATTGGGGTTGGCCTGCAGTGGTTGCTTTCTGCCAAGGACAGGAGAAAAGACTTTGCTGTGCTTTGTCATCTTGAAGAAGGGAATCTCCAAGGGCTTGAACTGAGCTTGCCTCCTGCCTGAAGTCACAGGGACACAAAGACTTCACCCCTTCTGTTTGCCTGCATCTGGAACTGCTGTTTTAGCTGCTAACAGAGGGAAATTGCAACACCGACGCCGGCGAGCGACGCCGTAACCTGCACCGAAGCCGTGGGCACCGCTCGTGAAGAGCACGACGCACCGCCCCGACTTGCACCGTAGGCCCGACGCCTGCCGACGCCGTGCGACATCGACTCCGAAGCCGTCATCGAGGCCGCTGCCTGCACCGGAGCCGAGGACACCGCTCGTGACGCTCACGACGCACCGTCCCGACTCGCACCGCAGCCCCGACTTCACCGACGCCAGGGCTTCATCATCGCGGAGCCGATCCTCGACGTGGGTGACCCCGAATCCATCGACGCCGCACCATCGTAAGGAACCGACGCCTCGCCGCCATCCGTGACGTCACCTCCCCGACACAGTAAGGAACCGACGCCTCACCTCCCTGCGCTGCAGTAAGGAACCGAGACATCACCTCCCCTGGGGTCGTAAGGAACCGACGCCGCCGGCGCCAACGAAGCATCACCTCCCCGACGCCGTGCACCGTCTTTGTTTTCATCGAATTCCAGGTACTGTTCTTTGTGGGTCTGCTCGACTCCGGGCCCGACGCCGCGCACCTCGCGGTCGGCGCCGTACTTTGGGATTTCCACCGGTCACGACGTCGTGATAACTCCAAGTGGAGTTATTTGTTGCTACAAGCTTTATTTGATTGACTATCCTATTTTTGAAGATAACGTGAACTGTCTCTATCATTTTAAGTCTATTTTTGATTACAGTATTGTGGATTTTTGCTATTGGGTCTTGTGATAAGTCTATATAAAGATTACTTATTTTTACATAAACAACCTGTGTGGTGTCCATCTGTAGTGTTTTCACTGTATTACTGTATGTGGTCACAAATGCTTTACACACTGCCTCTGAGATAAGCCTGTCTGCTCGTGCCAAGCTACCAGGGGGTGAGCAGGGGTTATTTTAGGAGTGTTTCCCCCTTATCCTGACTAGAAGCAAGGGTCCCTATTTGGACAAAGGTGCAAACCATTGCCAACTAGAGACCCCCAGTTCTAACATTGGTGGTCAGCGGTGAGGATTTGGACTTGCATTTGTGATTCATATACAGTGATTGGTGTACACTACTAGTGAGTGCAGACCAATACGCGACCACATACATTTTGATAGGACTTTTTTCCTTGGAACCTTTATTTTTGTTGAGAACTGCCAATTTTCACCATGAGCAAAAAAGGATCCATTGCACCTGCAGATATTGAATTTGAAGAAGATAGGGTTGATACCTACACTGTGCCAGAACTCAAAGCTGTTTGCAAAAAGTTTAAAATCTCTATGAGAGGCCTCACCAGGAAGGAGGAGTTTCACAAGGCGCTAAGGGCCTGGTTGGAAGCACGGAATGCCAGTGGGCAGTCCGAGGAGCCTGTGGAGGAGGCAGAGAATTTAGATGGGCAGCTTGAGGGGCCATTGGGCTTAACTGGGAGGAGAGTGCCTTCCAGGGAGGGCAGCAGTGTTTCTCAAAAGGGCCTGTCTCCAGAGGAGCTGGAGGACAGGGACAAAAGCAGGATGCATGAAATGGAAATGGCCAAACTGAAACAGGGAAGCCATGATAGCCTTGAGCATAAGAAATTGGAGTTAGAAAGTAAGAGGTTGGCCATGGAAGAAAGGAAGATGCTTTTAGAGCATGAGAGAATGATGAGGGTGTTGGAGTTCAAAGCCAGGGGCTTAGGGATTCCTCCCTCTGGTGGCAGCAAAATTGTATTACCTAGTGCTGAGGGAGTAGTACACACACCCAGAGATGTGGTGCCTGACTTGGAGGGGTTAATATACACCAGGAGGTTCAAGGACATGAGGTAGCTCCAGTAGTGCGCAGTGTCCCTGAGAGGAATAGGGAAACTGACGCAGGGATTCATGGTCCTAGTAGCAGGAGGGACACTCTACTGACTCTAGATGGGAGGTGCAGGGAGAGTGGTTCCCCCATGTTTGAATTCCTGGGGTGTGAGTGTGAAGACCGCCCAGAAGAGTGTGGGTTGAGTGACAGAGACAGTCAGATACTGTCTTGCCAATCTCAGCAGAGTGGTGTGGGGTACATGTGTGAGGCACTGGATGGTGAGGTGAAGGATAACTTGGTTAACACCTGTGAGGGGTTGTGTGATCCAATTGTGGGAGAGCATATTGTAAGTCCCTGTTTTCCAGAGCTATGCCAACACCTGTTGGAGTGTGAGTTCTCTGACCTCAGGGAGCTCACATGGGAGGAAGACCTTTTGGTGGTTTCCAGAGGGTCTGAAAAGGCATTGGGGAGTGACCCTAAGAGGAGTGGCTCAGGTATCTTCCAGCCCAGAGTGGTGGAAGTGGTTCAGAGTAGCCCAGCTAGGTCCCGGTGTAGTGGGAGGGGTGTAGGGGCTCACGTCCTGTCTCAGTGGAGAAGGAGTGAGTGTGGGGCTGCGTGTCCCAAGGTGCCCGAAACCCAGTCTCAGAGCCTGGATGGTTCTTTAAGGGAACACCAGGTAGGGAGCCTAGGCTGTCCTGATGGGCCGCCTCTTGAGGAGGATCTCCTAGTGTCTAGAGAACCTGGAGCGTCTGTAAATGGAGCTCCAGTGTTTCTGGTATCTGGCAGTGCCGCTCCACTTGGGAGGGTGCAGAAGCCCAGAGTGAGGGGTGAGAGGGGAGAGAGTCCCCAGTGGAAGAACCAGTGGGTCAGGGACCAGCCAGAAGGGCTGAGTCACCAGTGAATGACCATGGTGACACCACTTCTGTCCTGGGGGATCTTCGCGCGCTGTCAGATGGACAGGGGTCGGGAGATCTGCGCCAGGCGGACTGTCACACAACACATGAGAGCTGTGTTACCCTCTGGGGGGGCATGCGTGCTCCCCAGGAAGTCCTGGTGCGCCAGGCAGATTATTACACAACTCTAGAGGAGTGTGTTTCCCTTGGGGGGGTTGGTGTACCCTCCCGGAAGTCCTGGGTTGCCAGGCACAGGTCCAGCCTAAGGGTACAGACCCTGGGTTGGAGGACCAGGTTCAGGGTGTCCCCCTGACCTGGAGGAAGGGGCAGCTGCTAACAGTGCCCCTACCAGTTTGTCTTCTGGGGGCACCGCTCCAGGTGGGAGGGTGCAGGACCCCAGTAAGGGGGCGGGGAGAGGACAGCCTCACCCCTGGCCTCTGCCCAGTCTAAGGGTACAGACCCTATGCTGGGATCCCAGTTGCAGGATAGAACCCCTGAACTGGTGGGCGAGTTGTGCAGGACCCCTGCCACAGGTGCCCTGACAATTCTGGAAGGGGGTACAGCTCCAGGTGGGAGGGTGCAGAGCCCCAAGGAGGAGGACCAGGTGTGGGAGAGCCCACCCCAGTCTCCTGTCCAGCCGCCGGTTACAGGCCCGGGGCTGGTGGGTCAGTGTCAGGATGTCATACCTGACCTGACGGTTGGGAGAGTGGACAAAGGGTGCCAGGCACCTGGGGCTACTGCCCCCGCTCTCTGACACCACAGAGGTTGGAGAGCCATGAAAGGCCTGGGGCCTGGCTCTCATCACTGACGGCTGTCAGTGGCCACTGTGGCTTGCTGTCCTGGTGGACAGAGTTGCCCCTGGGAGGGGGACAGAAGTCACACCCCGGGGGTGGACTAGGCCACACATCTGTGTTGGCCATGTGGGTACTGTCTGTCGGTTGGGACACACCTGTGAGCAAGCTAAGGTTAGGTGCTGCACAGGTGGTGTCCACAGTTGAGGAGAAGGGTTCCCCATGGGTTAGCTGGGTGGGCCCTGAGAGTATGGACAGAGGGATCCAAATAGGTTCAGATTGGCGTAGAACTGGAGTATGCCCCTGCTGTTGTGGGCCAGGGTCCAGGTTCTATCGCCCAAAGCAGAGAAGCCCATCAGGGTAGTGATTGGTCTCCCCTGCGTTTTGGCTGGAAGGGGGTTGTGTTGGACTTGGCCCTTTTTGCAGGGTCATCCCTGAACTTTTTGCCTTCCTCCTATATTTTCTCTGACCTGTTTTTGTTGGTTTTATGACTCTGGGCACTTTACCACTGCTGATCAGTGCTAAAGTGCATATGCTCTCCCCATGATAAATTGTGTTATGGATTAGTGACTCCATGATTGGATGATTGGTTTACTTGTCAGTCCCTAGTACAGTGCACTGCGTGTGCCCAGGGCTTGTAAATCCAATGCTGCTGGTGGGCTTGCAGCACTGGTTGTGCCACCCACAGGAGCAGCTTGTAAAATGTGTCTCAGGCCTGCCATTGCAGAGCCTGTGTGCAGTCTGTGACTGCCATGTCGACTTGGCAAGTGCACCCACTTGCCAGTCCCTAAACCTTCCCTTATCTTCATATCAGACACCCCTAAGGTAGGCCCAAGGGCAGGGTGCATTGTAAGTATAAGGTAGGACATGCCCTGGTGTGTGTGGCATGTCCTAATAGTGAATTACAGCCATTTTCGTTTTTCACTATTGCAAGGCTACCTGTTCTCCATAGGCCAGAATGGGCAGTTTTGATTATTACACCTTATAATCCTAACTGACCCAGAGAACATGGTAGAAAAACGAATTTAGTATGCCTGAACTCAGAATGATAAAATACATCTTTTAGTGAAGTTGGTTTTAACATTCTTTGTTTGAAAATACCACTTTTAGAAAGTAGGTATTTTCTTGCCTAAACCATCCAGCTGCCTCTGCTCAGGTTGTGTATTGTGTGTCTGGATTTGTGAGTGACAGGGGCTGGGGGATTCCAGGAGGCAGGGTGAGTCAGCACAGGGCTGAATAGGAAGGTCTGCATCCAGAGTGGAGGGAGGAGTTGCACCTGGGTCTGAATAGGGCTGTGCCTGCCTTCCACAATGCTGGCTCCACCTCCTGCCGGGCGTCTGATGGCTCTGCCCCTCACTCACAAAGGAAAGAAGGAGTCAGAAAAACAAAGTGCTCCAGGACTGACCAGAACTGGTTTTGGACTAGGCAGAGGCCTCTCTGCCTTCAGAGAACAAAGGGAAAAGGTGTATAAAAAGGGGACCCAGACCCCTAGGAAATTAGATCACTTCTGGGAAATCAAGAAACCTGTTGCCAAGGAGAAGAACCGGAGAAGCTGAAGGAGGAGTACTGCCCCTGTGCTGTTTTGCTGATTGGGGTTGGCCTGCAGTGGTTGCTTTCTGCCAAGGACAGGAGAAAAGACTTTGCTGTGCTTTGTCATCTTGAAGAAGGGAATCTCCAAGGGCTTGAACTGAGCTTGCCTCCTGCCTGAAGTCACAGGGACACAAAGACTTCACCCCTTCTGTTTGCCTGCATCTGGAACTGCTGTTTTAGCTGCTAACAGAGGGAAATTGCAACACCGACGCCGGCGAGCGACGCCGTAACCTGCACCGAAGCCGTGGGCACCGCTCGTGAAGAGCACGACGCACCGCCCCGACTTGCACCGTAGGCCCGACGCCTGCCGACGCCGTGCGACATCGACTCCGAAGCCGTCATCGAGGCCGCTGCCTGCACCGGAGCCGAGGACACCGCTCGTGACGCTCACGACGCACCGTCCCGACTCGCACCGCAGCCCCGACTTCACCGACGCCAGGGCTTCATCATCGCGGAGCCGATCCTCGACGTGGGTGACCCCCGAATCCATCGACGCCGCACCATCGTAAGGAACCGACGCCTCGCCGCCATCCGTGACGTCACCTCCCCGACACAGTAAGGAACCGACGCCTCACCTCCCTGCGCTGCAGTAAGGAACCGAGACATCACCTCCCCTGGGGTCGTAAGGAACCGACGCCGCCGGCGCCAACGAAGCATCACCTCCCCGACGCCGTGCACCGTCTTTGTTTTCATCGAATTCCAGGTACTGTTCTTTGTGGGTCTGCTCGACTCCGGGCCCGACGCCGCGCACCTCGCGGTCGGCGCCGTACTTTGGGATTTCCACCGGTCACGACGTCGTGATAACTCCAAGTGGAGTTATTTGTTGCTACAAGCTTTATTTGATTGACTATCCTATTTTTGAAGATAACGTGAACTGTCTCTATCATTTTAAGTCTATTTTTGATTACAGTATTGTGGATTTTTGCTATTGGGTCTTGTGATAAGTCTATATAAAGATTACTTATTTTTACATAAACAACCTGTGTGGTGTCCATCTGTAGTGTTTTCACTGTATTACTGTATGTGGTCACAAATGCTTTACACACTGCCTCTGAGATAAGCCTGTCTGCTCGTGCCAAGCTACCAGGGGGTGAGCAGGGGTTATTTTAGGAGTGTTTCCCCCTTATCCTGACTAGAAGCAAGGGTCCCTATTTGGACAAAGGTGCAAACCATTGCCAACTAGAGACCCCCAGTTCTAACAGGTGCACTATACTCCTGATACAAACACACTTATATATCTTTTGTCGTGTGCAGTGTTTTATGATTATTAAGATGCATTTATTCATGTCACATTAAAGTGAAGTGAGCACATGTAAGTAGGATCTTGTGTGTATTAGAAATATGATATCTGTATGTGTAATGTGCAGGACGACATTGTATTCATATAATGTAACCATGTTGAGTTTAAGTTACCCGATTTGTAGGCCCAAATTGTAGGTTTTTTTGAGTTTCGTTTCTCCTTGGCTGCTTAAGAAATAATTAAATAAATTCTGGTGTGCTCGAAGACAGTGTGTTCTCATCCTACTGCAGGTGCAGGAATTCGACCTCGTTAATCTTAGATTTAAGGAGATACCCGGAATGTCTTTGAAGAAGACTGAAAGGCGAGAAGGGAAGACACCTTTGTGCTTAGCCTATCTGGGAACCAAGGCCACTGGAAGAAGAGTCAACTAATTAAAGCTTCTGTGGAAACTTACTGAAAACGTTGCAAGTGGAAAGGTTTAACACATGACGTATTGTGGGCTGATTATTGTCTTTTTGTATGATGCGCAGGGACAGATTTAGAAGACTTCTACCAGCTTTCGGAGGAGAAGGAGCATCTTAGAGCGAGCTCCATAGCTTTAAGCTATCAGACCCATTTTGACGTGAGTACTTCTTAGGAAGTCAACACGTGCTGACACCTTTGGGATATGATACAAGGGAGATAAGTAGGATTCTCATTGAGAGTAGAGTAGGGAAAGATTTAGCTCCTTCTTAAATGAAAAGAGAATTGTACTTCGCTTCCATTCTTTGCTGTATTTTGATTTTGGAGTTCATCATATTATGCCTTCTGTGCCGAATGACTTATATTCGTAAAATCAGCTCTGTATTGATTTTCCTGTACCTCTATACTCTAATATTGAGGTGTGTTTATATTCAATTATTTTTGGCTTTATAATAAATCCACAAAACTTAAAGTCGGAGTCTGTGGTCTATTACAGCATGACTAAATCGAAAGTATAATCTTGAATTGTTTTCCTCCATTCTACCACTTTTAGCAGGCAAATAAAAGACCATCTGCATTAAATCTAGTGGGGAAAAGTAGGAGTAAAGGTTGGCGTAATCAAATGATAGCAGAGGAGGGTTTGCCTCTAAGAGTGAGGGGAGAAAGAGAGTAGGAGTAGGGTCGGAAGAATATTAAGGCCCTGGACACGGAGTAGACGACGGCGGACATTGATGGAAGTCGGCGGACGTTGACGGTGCAGCGGAAACAGTGGTGGCGTGAGTATGAAATTGTGTGGTGGGTTAGATTGCGGTGATGAAATATTTGTGTGATGTCTTGCGGAGTTGAGATGCATGTCGAGTGATTGTGAATTTATTGGTTTACTGGTTCGGACACGTGTGAATCAGGAAGTTTGGTTAGCGGACTCAAGAGAAGTCCAAGATCCCGGGATAGTTTTGTATTTGTAATTGTCTGATCAAAATCGTGGGCATCGTGAAGCGCTATCGATGATCCACTTGTGATAGGGAACTTTGTGTGAAAGGAGTACGTCGCGATAGAAAGCCTCAGGTACCGGGGGTGAACTATGGCGATTGAGTGACCAACGCAGGTCGGGGGTTACAGCGGATGAATGTTCTTGTAAGAGTGTTCTATCGATCTTTTAGAGGACGGACAATTACTTGTTTATGTAACTGTAAGTTATTGTGACTGTGTTAGGAGCAGTTACTTGGTTTAATAGCTTTTGGTTATACAGTTACTTGTAGTGTGAATGTGTGAGCGAATGAAATTGTAAAGGAGGGTGAGCCGCTGCAAAGAGCGAGTAGTGACGTCAGTGTGCGCTGCGCTGGGATTGGTCGGTTGGTGTAACGCCGCGCTGGGATTGGTGGACGTTCGTTCGAAGCTGAGTATTGAATTTGGAGGGCAAACAATCGATTTTCAGTATGAGATGTTTTAGGGTGCTGCGGGATTTGTGTAGAGGTGATACAGGAGTGGTGACACGGGTAGGAGAAGAAGCTCCACCTGAGGATACACCGGCGCATTATATGACAACAAATGTAGTACTCCATACTATAGTTTGGCTTCAAAATTGGCATAAAATTACAGAAAAAGAAGGGGAATTGGCTTTTCCTCCTTATCGGTCATTTCGTATGGAGGTGCTGTTCCAGCTAAGAGGAGTGATGTCTGCTCTGAAACCTCCGCCTAGACCAACTCAATTTGAGGCATTGGATGCTTGGATGAGAGCAGCAATGGCAAAGAGAAGGGAAGCTTCTCAGGGAAGAATGAAAAAAGCAATGAAGGCATATCAGGATGCCAGGTGGGATGCACAGCTGAAGAGATGGAGAGTAGACACCATAGAGGGTGAACGATTGTATCCATTTCGGTTATTAGAAGAAGCGTCTAAAGGGCAAAGTAAGACAGAAGAGGAAAGTGATACAGATGACAGTTTTCTAGATAGACTGCTAGCAGAACGTCCTCCACCTGATGACTCTAGACTGGAGATGGAGAGAACACAGCAATCAGAGGAAATCCTACGGGTGAGACAAACAGGTTCAGAAGAGCAGACCACAGGAGTCAGGGGTAGGATTTCAGTGGAAATGAGAAGAATTCCAGGAGGGTCTGGAGGGATAGGGTACGCAACTTCGGAGTCAGGAGAGACTGCCTGTAACAGGCGATTACCAGAAGCTCTTTCGGTACCAGTTACTATTGGACTGGTGGTTTCAATATATAACCCCAGAGAGAGAACAAGGGAAAGTCAACAACAGACAGAACAAGGTGAAAAGACTATATCTGGAAGGAGTCTTACTATGAGTGAGACAGGCATGGCTCAGGTACCAGTGGAAGCCAGTACTCAGCTGCCAGCTATGGCTGATCCTTCAAGGATGGACAGTGGGTCAGAATGAAGACGAACAGGGGCTTTAGCAAATTCTGAGTCAGCCATCAGAATGTGGGTTCCACCGGTGAGGGAGTCACAGATATTGAATGATGAATTGGGGTTGAAACAAAAAGCACCTAGAGTACCTTTCGGGCCACAGTATGTGTGTGAGGGTAACCATTGGAGAAGTCGAAGCTGTGAAAGAGAAAGTCGCCCAGTTGGGAGGATGAAGGAGAGTGGGAGTCCAAGAAGAACACAAAGTTGTGACAGGGAGGAATTGGGAAGTGAAAGAGGTCAGAAGGTTTTACATGTTGCAATAAAGGCACCATTATTAGATGTGGTACGATTAAAAGCAGAAATAGATGAAGTGATAGAAGGAAATCTGCCATGGGAGAGAATTGACACATATGACTCCAGAGAATTGCTATTTGTAGCTAAAGATGTTACCAGAAAGGCAAAACGAGCTCATGATGCATTGTCCCAGTTGGCACGAAAGTATGAGGTAGATCTAACAAAGACTAAAATGATGCAGGGAACTTGCAGATTGCATTATACGGATAAGGAATTGGAAGAGAAGCGAACAGTAGAATTAAGGCCACAAATTAGGGAATTGGTGATAGGGATGCGAGCGTGGAGAGCATTAGATAAATGGGAAGAGAGGTGGGCCAAAAAGAAAAATGTCAAGAAAGGAATAGGAGACACTCCGCCTCCGGGTGGAGGGACGAGATCGGCAGGACATTACCCTTTGAGAGAAGTGCAAAATGGGGGGTACGTTCATGTGCCTTGGAGCAGGGGTGATTTGGCAGCATTCACTAATGATTTTCCTCGGCTGAGGGAAAAACCTGCTGATTGGTATAAGCAAATAGACCGGTTTGTCAAGATTTCGAAGGTGCTTTGGATTGATTTGAATACCTTATTTGATATAGTGGTCCCAGGAGATTTATGGACGGCGTGTAAAATTGCCATTGATTGGCCTGCTGTAGAACCAGCCAGAGACCCGAAAAATCATGGTCCTTCTCCCGAAGTAATGAAGAAATATGAGCAAGTGATTACCTGGTTAAAATCCAAGGTAGCTCCGCAAACGGTCGATTGGCTTAAAATCGATCATACTACTCAAGATTCTAAGGAGTCGGTACATGACTATTATGAGAGACTTTTAGTGGCTTTTAAGCAGCATAGTGGATTGGATACAATTGAGCAGAAAGATATGGGACAGTTTGTCTCAAAATTAGTGCTTGGACTAAGATCTGATGTTAGCTTGATGATACAAACACATTTGATATGTTGGCAGAATAAGACGGTGGATGAAATCCTACGTTATGCAAAATACTGTAGTGATCAAGTAGAATCGGCACAAAAGAAATTGAAAGACAAGTTGATGTTGGTGCAGTTGAGGAATGCCGAAAGGCCTGATCAGATGCAAGGGGTTGGAGGAGCGATGGGTTGAGGTAGAGGAAGTGGTAGAGGAATGGGTCAACAGATGGTAACCCAACCTGGACAAGGAAGAGGCAGGGGAATGGATGTAGGTACAGGAGGTGATTGGGTGGCGAACCAAAAGAAGGTCACTGCTTGTCATTATTGTCACAAAATCGGGCATTGGAAGCGCGAGTGTCGATTGAATCCAGCCAATCAATTGCAGAATGAGGGAGAGGGACAGATGTCAGAGACTTTGAATACTGTAACTAGACCTAGGTCTATTTATGGGGCAGGATATGAGCCACAAATGCAGATTCCTCAATCTCCAAGAATACCCACTCATAATCAGGTGTATCATCAGATGCCCTATTTTGAAATACGAGACAGATCTGACCAACCACAAGATCTTCATGAGTGTCAGAGGGGGGTGCAGGAAGAATGCCCTTTGGATGTGATCCTGGAAGTAGATCAAAATGGACCATTTGTAGATGCAGAAGTGAATGGACACTCTGTTGCCTTCTTATTAGATACTGGAGCTGCGCGCTCCACAGTAAGAACTGAAGAGGTTCCAAATTTGTCCCTGTCAGTACAAACGATCCAAGTGGTGGGAGTTACCAATCAGAAAATGACTAACCCATTGACAAATGAGTTACCGTGAGGATAGGACCGTTCCGAGACAAACATCAATTTGTAGTTTGCAATTCAAGCCCAGTCTGTCTGTTGGGACGGGACCTGTTGTGTAAACTAAATTGTGCCATATCTTGCACTCCGAGGGGTGTGGAGTTGCAAACTTGTGATGATGACACTGATTTTAAAATGGATAATATGAGCTTGTGTACAGAAATGTTCGTGGTTCTTACGATAGAGGAGTTGCCACATGATTTGAGAGATTCGGTTTCTCCAAACGTGTGGGACTTCATGGGTGAGGAGATAGGATTGATTCGAGGGGTTGAACCTGTTAAGATACAGGTCAAACCAAATGCAGAATTTCCACGAACTCCGCAGTATAAATTAACTCCAGAAACTGTGGCTGGAATAAGACCTGTAATTGAGTCTATGATTGCACAAGGCATTCTCAAGGAGATACGAGGAAGTCCCTGCAATTCACCTATTATGGGACTGCAGAAGCCTAGCGGCAAGTACAGAATAGTACAGGATTTGCGTAGAGTTAATGAAATTGTGATTCCATGTTGCCTGTGGTACTGAATCCAGCTGTTATTCTGTTCCAAATACCATGTGAAGCAGAATGGTTTACAGTCATAGATTTATGTCAGGCATTTTTCTCCATACCATTGCATGAAGACAGACAGTTTTTATTTGCATTTAGGATGGACGATCGTGTGTTAACATGGTGTAGAATCCCCCAAGGGTATACAGAAAACCCCTCTATTTTTAGCCAGAGTCTGAAGAAGAATCTTGAAGGGCTAACGATGCCCCAGAACTCAGTCCTAGTGCAGTATATTGACAACCTTTTGGTCGCTTCAGAGACTGAGGATGCCTGCAGAATTGATACTGTGGCTTTGCTGAATCATTTGGCAGACAATGGACACAAAGTGTCTCCGAACAAACTCCAGTATTGTCTGAATGAAGTACAGTATTTAGGTCATCAGATTGAGAAAGGGAAACGGAGGGTGTCACCAGATCGCATAGAGGCGATTCTGCAAATGGGAACTCCAAAAACACAAAAAGAAGTCCGCATGTTTTTGGGAATGGCCGGCTATTGTCGACAGTGGATCCCAAATTTTTCCTTGCAAGCAAAGCCATTGTTGAAATTGACTCGAAAGGACATTAGCGATCCGGTGCCATGGGATGATGATTGCCTGAGAGCCTTCCTCGAGCTGAAAGAGAGCCTATGTCGCGCTCCAGCTCTGGGAATGCCGGATTATAATAAAGCGTTTTCGCTCTTCTGCTGTGAAAGGGAAGGATGTGCGTTAGCGGTCCTTGTACAGACACATGGAGATGCTCGCAGACCAGTGGCTTACTTTTCAGCTACATTAGATCCAGTAGCTTCTGCGTTGCCCGGATGTCTCAAATCCATTGCTGCAACAGGTGTCAGCACTGAAAGATGTGAAGGCATAGTGATGGGTCATCCGCTTACGGTTTATGTGCCTCAATCAGTAGAGTTGCTAATGACAAGAACTAAGACACAGCATTTAACGAATAACAGACTTACAAAGTATGAGCAGGTTATATTGGCTTCTGAAAATGTCACTTTGAGACGTTGTACCACCTTGAATCCTGCTACATTGTTACCTCTTCCGCAAGAGGAGGAAGACGATTGTGAAGAGCATGACTGCCTGGATGTTACTGAGCTATCTACCAAACCCAGACCCGACATTGTTGATGAACCTCTGCCTGAAACTGATTTGATTCTTTTTGTTAATGGTTCATGCTTAAGAGACAATGAAGGGTGTTTGAGAGCAGCGTTTGCTGTGTGCACCATCTTGAAGGTGGTGGAAGCTGCCTGTTTGAAAGGAGTATACTCTGCTCAGGTAGCTGAAATTATTGCTTTGACACATGCCTGTATCATTTCAAATGGAGTCCGAGTGACTATCTATACGGACAGCCAATACGGGTTTGGAGTGGTTCACGACTTTGGCCAGTTATGGTCACAGAGGGGATTTTTGACATCTTCAGGATCCCCAATCCGTAATGGAGAATTTGTGCACCAATTGTTGGAAGCTTTGCAAAAACCCAAAGAGATAGCTGTAGTAAAATGTGCAGCCCGTGGGAGGGGAGAGGACTTTGTTACAAAAGGAAATAACTATGCCGATGAAGTAGCACGTTTTTGTGCTATACATGCTTGTGTTTTCAATGGAACATATGTAGGAGAGAGCACAGAAGAGACTGAGCTCAGCATGTTAGCTATAGCCAACACCTGGGATGAGGTAAAGCGACTGCAGGATGAAGCCTCAGAGGAGGAAGTTGCATCATGGGTCAGAGCAGGCTGTGAAAAGAGAGAAGATGGCATTTGGGTGTCAACAGATGAGAGAACAGTATTACCTAACTGTCTATTGAGCCCAATGGCAAGGCAGATTCACGGAGTGGTTCATCTTGGGAGAGATGCCATGGTGCGAGTGTTCAGGCAGACTTGGTTCAACCCACGATTTCGTGTGCATGCTGAAGCGGTGTGTCACAGGTGTGTTATATGTCAACAAATGAATGTTGGAAAGAGAACTGTGGTCGCAATGAGTCATATTGGAAGGTCATAAGGGCCTTTTAATAGGATACAGTTGGACTTTATTGAGATGCCTAGGTGCAATAGGCTAAGATATGTTTTGGTGGTAGTGTGTATCTTTTCGCGTTGGGTTGAAGCCCATCCAACTAGAAGATGTGACAGTCTCACAGTGGCAAAGCTGTTGTTAAGGAAACTGATACCACGCTTTGGATTTCCGACCTCAGTTGAGACAGATAGAGGAACACACTTCCATAGTGAAATCATGAAATTGTTATGTACAGCTCTAAACATTGATCAGAGATTGCACTGTAGTTACAGGCCTGAGGCATCTGGCCTTGTGGAGCAGATAAATGGCACAATCAAGAGGAGGGTGTCGAAGGTTTGTTCATCAACTGCATTGAAGTGGCCAGATGCATTACCATTGGTATTAATGAGTCTGCGTAGTACTCCCGATAGGAGGACAGGACTCTCCCCTCATGAGATATTGATGGAAAGAGCTATGCGATTGCCTATGGTACCAGCTACAGCATTGATAAATATCACAGATGATTTGGTTTTGGATTATTGTAGGGGACTGGCTGATGTGGTTAATTCTGTGTCCCACCAGGTCGAGGCTGCGACTGCATCCACCTCGAGAGACCTGCTGCATGATCTTAACCCTGGTGACTGG
This sequence comes from Calotriton arnoldi, assembly GCA_963921515.1. Lineage (NCBI taxonomy): Eukaryota > Metazoa > Chordata > Amphibia > Caudata > Salamandridae > Calotriton > Calotriton arnoldi. The sequence continues at coordinate 578,164 of CAWUFW010010056.1, read as the reverse complement.
GTGCTTGTTCGAAAGCACGTGAGGAAGAGCTGCCTTGACGCTCGCTGGCGAGGACCATACCAGATGATCTTGGTTACAAGTACAGCTGTGAAGTGTGGAGGATTGCCAAAGTGGATCCACGCTTCGCATACTCGTCGCGTTCCAGAACCTGAGGAGGCAACGATTCCTCTTGCTGAAAATGCTACAGAAAATAAAGAAACAGGTCAGGTCGTAAGAATTCTTGACGGGGCTGAACAACCAACTGAGCAAGAAGAAAGAGATTCAGCTGCTCCAAAGTTGAGTTCAGATCCGGAGATAGACGAAATTGCAGAAGTGAATGTTGAACCAGATCGAAGTGAACGGCCTGGTGCAGAAGGATCAGATCGAGAGGAAGAGAGAACAGGTGCGGAAGCAGAAAAGTGGCCAACAAGAAAAGAAAGGCTGAACATAAGGCTTGCATCTGAGAAAAATCTCGCTCCAATTCCTGAAACGTCTGAATCAGATCAAAATGAAACTGAGGAAAGATCGGATGGTCTAAGACGATCCAGAAGGGAGACGGTACCGTCTCAAAAGTACACCTCTCCTGAGTGGACGTACCTGGCTGCAAATGCAGAAACCGAAGAACTCCGGAAGGTTGGGGACTGCTACAGTGAGTTACGGAGGGGACACCCTCACGATTGAAATTCAGCTGTTGATCCCTGGAGTTGAAGCCTTTGGAATCCTAACTTTGACAGTCCCCGATCCACCAAGGCTAAGTGGTTTGCGTTTTTTGATTCTTAACCAGGTTGCTTTCCCCACATTTGGTCGACAGCCCACTGCACAGGAACTGGGAGAGATTCGTGCAGAAATTTTGCAGCTTGTACTTTCCATACTTGGATCTAATATCATTAATGATGAAGCTTGAACTTTGAAAGAATAACTCATTAGGCTTTAGAAAGAAGATAACCTAGGCCCGAGTGGAAGAAGATTTAAACTAGGGATTTTCAATAGAAGAAGAACTGAGGGCTAGGGCTGACTACATCTCTTCAATAGGACATAGATACTTGACTGAATATTGCAATAATCGAATGGGAAAAGGACAATAATAAGATATTGTAAATACCAAAATAAGGCAAGAAGAAAAGAAAAGAGACTTTGATTTGTTTGCGCTTCGAAACCGAAGGTGGTTCAAAATGGAATCTGGAAATCCAAGGCGCAAGCAGAAATGCATAATTGGTACCCTTATCGTTGTGGTACTTATTGTCATAACTTTGGTGATTATTACATCTTTAGTTGAGTCACACGATGCCGAAAGGAATGGGGAACAGACAACACTTACCCCACCTACTTCAGAATTCGAAGAGGATGCATCCGCAAAAGATAGAGAGATGATTAGGGAAACGAGTCGGATGTTACATGTAGTTCTCTCAAAAGGTGATTTCACGTTGAATGCATATGCTCGTTTGTTGTATGAGTATGTTGATACAATGGAAGCGAAAGATTGCTATGTGTGTATGCAACTGCCAGCATCCGTAGAAGAAGGCATTCGATACCATCACTTACCTGTGACCTATTGTATTACATGCAGCGTGTTATTGAGTATGTTTTATAGTAAGGCACATTTTGAGTACTACTTCTCCAATTATGATGTGGTACTCTCAGAGGTTCCAGTTCTTAAATACATGAATAAATATGATTACTATAAGCAGGTAGAAAGGATGTCTGCATATTTTGTGCCTACTATTACCTTAGATACATCTTATGCCCATAGACACAATTTGACCTGCATGTTAACTGACATTGAAAAGAAGTTTGTGGATCAGATAGAAGATCGGCATAGGCAGACCTTATTTAGACCAGATCCGAAGCACAAGGTGATCCCATGGACACAGGAAGAATTAGATCATAAGGCAAAGGGGAGTTCTGGTCCAATAGCTTTAGATTTCCAGCAGAAAGGAAGACTGTGCATTAGATACCCGTCCACATACTATGACAAAATATTTGTGGGTGAGAGTGATTGTGAACACATTTTCTTGATTGAAGAATCCATTAGAAAGGCGCTGTTGGATAAATTGACCATAGTGCCAAATGTGTACTTTGTGTGCGGTAAAAATGCTTATGTGAAGTTGCCCAAGAATTGGTATGGGACATGTTATTTGGCTGTAGTATTCCCCAAGATCTTCGATGTGGATGATTTATGGCCTTTGGAAGGGAAGAGATCTCATAGAGGAAAACGTGGTGCAAGTGCTGGAAAAATTATTGGGGATGTATTTGGAGCTATGATACCTAGTTTGGGTGTGATTTTGAATGATGTGAAGATTAGAAAGCTGGCAACTCTGGTAGATAAGCTCTCTGTGAATACGGCCCAAATCCTATTACTTGTTGATGGGGAGATGGTTTCGATAAGGGCTATGGTTCTTCAAAATCGTCTTGCTGTAGATGTATTATTAGCAAAGGCTGGAAGAGTCTGTAAATTATTGAAAGTTCAACAGTGCTGTACTTATATTCCTGACAATAGTCGGGATATAAGGAAGTACATTAGCAATATTTCAGAGATACATCAAGATTTACGTGATCTGGCTGCTGATGGACTCTGGGAACAAATTGGCAAGGGATTTGGCAAGATAGGAAGCTGGTTTGGAAGTTTGGGACAAGGAATAATAGGATACATCTTGAAACCTATTATAATAGCTGTCATTTGTATAATCGTACTGTTGGGAGTCATAAAGACTTACAAATGGCAAAGAGCACCACATGCTGAGAATTCTTTGAAAAAGCGAGAGCAGCAATTAGAACGACTGCAGGACAGTCATTATCTGCATCTGAAAGGGTTGGAAAGATTTAGACAAGGACGGCAAGCTACAACCTCTGTTTAGGTCGGTCTCTTCTACAAGGAGAATCTTATAAGAAGGGAAAAAGGTTGGTGTTATGACACTAGTCATAAGAGGGGGGAACTGATAGAGCGCTTACAGCACTCTAAATTGTAGGGGTGCACTATACTCCTGATACAAACGCACTCATATATCTTTTGTCATGTGCAGTGTTTTATGATTATTAAGATGCATTTATTCACATCATATTAGTATTAAAGTGAAGTGAGCACATGTAAGTAGGATCTTGTGTGTATTAGAAATATGATTTCTGTATGTGTAATGTGCAGGACGACATTGTATTCATATAATGTAACCATGTTGAGTTTAAGTTACCCGATTTGCAGGCCCAAATTGTAGGTTGTTTTGAGTTTCGTTTCTCCTTGGCTGCTTAAGAAATAATTAAATAAATTCTGGTATGCTCGAAGACAGTGTGTTCTCATCCTACTGCAGGTGCAGGAATTCAACCTCGTTATTCTTAGATTTAAGGAGATACCCGGAATGTCTTTGAAGAAGACTGAAAGGCGAGAAGGGAGGACACCTTTGTGCTTAGCCTATCTGGGAACCAAGGCCACTGGAAGAAGAGTCAACTAATTAAAGCTTCTGTGGAAACTTACTGAAAACGTTGCAAGTGGAAAAGTTTAACACATGACGTATTGTGGGCTGATTATTGTCTTTTTGTATGATGCGCAGGGACAGATTTAGAAGACTTCTACCAGCTTTCGGAGGAGTAGGAGCATCTTAGAGCGAGCTCCATAGCTTTAAGCTATCAGACCCATTTTGACGCGAGTACTTCTTAGGAAGTCAACACGTGCTGACACCTTTGGGATATGATACAAGGGAGATAGGTAGGATTCTTATTGAGAGTAGAGTAGGGAAAGATTTTGCTCCTTCTTAAATGAAAAGAGAATTGGACTCCGCTTCCATTCTTTGCTGTATTTTGATTTTGGAGTTCATCATATTATGCCTTCTGTGCCGAATGACTTATATTCGTAAAATCGGCTCTGTATTGATTTTCCTGTACCTCTATACTCTAATATTGAGGTGTGTTTATATTCAATTATTTTTGGCTTTATAATAAATCCACAAAACTTAAAGTCGGAGTCTGTCGTCTATTACAGCATGACTAAATCGAAAGTATAATCTTGAATTGTTTTCCTCCCTTCTACCACTTTTAGCAGGCAAATAAAAGACCATCTGCATTAAATCTAGTAGGGAAAAGTAGGAGTAAAGGTTGGCGTAATCACAGGCCTCAAACTTTAACTAAAAAGCAGATTTTCCTCACATTTCAGTGGAAAGGTCTTTAATCTGCGGAGAGCCATAAACTTCCTTCCACTCAGCATGTCCCCAAGTCTCCTGGTAAAAATGGTACCTCAGTTGTGTGGGTAGGCTTAGTACCTGCAACAGGCAATGACCCAAAACGCAACATGAACACATCACATTTTTCCACTTAAAGCTGACCCTTATTTTTACAAATGGGTAGCTGTGGCTTCTGGGCCCTACCTCAGTCAAAACCTAGGGAAACCTAGCAAACCTTCACATTTTTTAAGAACTGGACACCGGGAGGAAATCAGGGTGTGGTGACTTGCATGGTTCTCATCAGATTTTATTACCCAGAATCCATTGCAAACCTCAAACCTTGACTAAAAAAAACACATTTTCCTCACATTTCTGTGATGGAAAGTTCTGGAATCTGCAAGAAGCTACAAATTGTCCCCTTTCCAAATATACCTCTTCCAAAAGAATTAGTGCTCAGGGGCTGAGCTATACCTGTGATCACAGATTCAGTGAAAATAAAACAGGCCCATTGACTCGTTTTGCTTTCACTTTTACTGCAATAACATCAGAATGCCCTGCACGCTGATCGTCATTACAGCAAAGAAAAATAACACAATCAGGCTGCTCGAGAAGCTCTTCCTTAGCAGCCTGGTGTTAAAAAAAAGGACTCTCTCCGATGCAGAGCACGAGAGGGGACATTATATGCCTCCCCAGTGTTGCCCAATTGCGACACACGCGAGAGTTACTGCGAGTGTGATGCTTAAAAGATTAAAGGAATCAGCTGGTCTAGAGCTGGGGTCAACCAGTCCTCAAACTTATGGTCGAAATTTACTATATTGACCTTCAGCTTACACTTGGTATTTGAAAGAACTTGCTCAAACTCTGCACAATCCAGTTTGGACCAGAGTCTTTTGACCCTTTGTACTTCCTTCCCTTTAAAAGAAGGCGGAGAGACCACAAGTGTAATAGGGATCACCAGGTGATCAGACCAAATCACTGGAAAAGCTTGATTAACTACCACATTCGTCAAATTTGATAATTTTGGATCTACTTGTTGGCTTTTATTATGTAAAGTGTATTTTACCAACTGTGTCACCTACAAGGCCTCTAGGTCTTGTAGTGAATTGGACATTTAGGTGCAGTTTACATCATCTATATGAATATTCAGATCTCCCCTAAGAGTAAAAATTGCCCTCCAATTTTTCTAATAATAGTAGCCCTTAGGGATAGTCCACAAATTTTGAAGCCTTTGGCAGCAAGCCATTTAATTGCATGTTCATCCCTGGGCCTCATTAAATTGTATGTCCGATAAAAAGAACTAGAGTGCCAACAAAGATGGTGGCTATAGATGTCCCTGTAATGGCAGCTGAGCACCACACTAAAACTGTACACAGAGTGAAAAGGGCTCAAACATACCAGTAAAAACACCACTTAAAAAGTGTTAAGTAGTAAGGAAAATTAACTTTTGAATATTATCTTTACCCTGCACGCAGCTCCTGGAGGTTAATTTGCATTAGCCCTCCAGTAGCTGCCCATTCTTTAATGAGGTGTAAAAGTCCTCCCAACAGCTACACAATAGACCACTTTGATTGACAGATAGACCTGAATGGGCAAGGGTGACCTCTCTGAGCTCATCTTGACAGTGTTAGGGCTGGGGCTGGTGCCCATCTTGTTGACACTACAGCTTCAAATCCTTCCTTAAAGACCTGTCTGTGGCACAGGTAAGCTTTTCCACACTTAAAAGGCATCAGGTAGGACCGGAAGACAATTCTTGCTTCTTTGCTAAAGTACCCTGCATTGCTTCTATCTCATTTTTTCTGTGAGTCAAGGACCTTCTTCAAGCTGGATTTTAGATGCAAAAGTACACTAGTAATTTCCATTGTTCACTCTCCTTCACACACCTCACCACAGGCTCTCACAGCCCAAAATTAGTGCAGCTGAAGACTTTGAATTGACCTGAAACATTGCATTTTGGGCTTGTTTCCATTAGGGCAGACAGGAACTACTGAAAAATGTGTTAGACTGCGACGTGTGACCTTTTACTCCATTGGCTAGCGAGTGCCCAGGAGTCACCCCTAGCCACTAGCTAGTCTCAACCAAAAATGTGGCACCCTTAGGCATACTCCTCAGAATACTTACTGGACATGTGGAAGATCAGAAGTGGACTGAACCTGTTGTCTGTGACCTGAAAGGAGCCCTTGAGGATTGGACTTGCTCACTCTTGTGGACCCAGGACAGCAGTGAACTTGAAGTGTTAGCTGGCTAACCTCCTATGTAGCTACAGCGACACAAAAAGCTGCAAGGGTGTTCCCTGAATTGCCCAGCTGAATAGTGGCACCTGAACATTAATTGGACTTTGCTGTTGGCCTCTGCCTGACACCTCAAGAGTCTTTAAGTGCCTTCCATTGAGGTCTTAGAGGTGCACTCCTGTGGTTGTTTGGGCACCAGAACAAAGTTCAGAAACTTTTGAAACCTTTTCCTCCAGAGCTCCATAACTTTGGTGAAACTGCCAGGAAAAGCACTTGACCAGCATTCCAACTGCATTGGATCGAATTTTATCTTCTCCCTGCACAGAGATTGTGCTGCTCCAAAAAATGGCAAAGTCCAATTCTGCATTGAGACTTGACATTTTTTCTGTGAGACGAGAGCACTAGTGAGACAACACAGCTTCAAGTATTCCACCTTTGGTTCGACGGCGACAGCTACAATTTCAGTGGCTTCCCTTGCAGTGAGGAGTTTCCTTCTCAGGAAATGACACAGTCCCCTTCTGCTTTGGGACTTGGAAGAAAATTAAACTTTTTTGTTCAAGAAAGTCCCTCTCTGTAGTTGGACATAGAAACTTCGAACTTTTTGACTTCCAGACTTTTACCAGAACCAGTCCATGCTCAGCCTGTAATCACACCTTGTTCCTAGTCTACCACTTCAATAGACTATTATTGGTGCTTAGTTCTTTTTGTCTCTATTTTTCTTACAACTTTAAGAAATCCATTAAAAAAAATTCATATCTCTGGTTACTATATTGTTCTTATTTGGTTTGAGATTTTGAGTGCTTGGTGTTTTGACTCTATTGCTGTTTTGGTACTAAATAATTAGTTTACTCTGTACCTTAAGAGAAGCCTTTCTGCTCTGTGCTATAGCTGCCAGTGGGTTGAGCTCAGGTTAATTTAGTGATTTTGAGGGTTCACCTGGACAAGAGGCATTATTGTTCCTTGAGGTGGACATTCGCCAATCCCAAATGGTAATCCACTTTCTTATAGTTGCCTCCATGTCCAAAGCAGTCTCAAGCAGGGAAATTGCACAATGGCATCCATGCATAGAGAGAAACCTCTATGGATGTGTGGGCTATTATTTTTGGTTTTACAAGTACAAACGCCTGCCTTTGAAGTTTATTCTTTAAAAAAAAAGAAAAATGTTTGCCAATCGGCACTTGCACCTGTGGTTACTCTCAAGGTCTAGAGATCCCCACTAGGTAGGTGGAATCTTTACGTATGGCAGTCAACTATCTACCAAAGGAGCAGAAGCTACATCCTCTGCTGCCATGGTGGGTCTATAGGACCAACCTGCCCAAAAAAACATTTAATCATATATCCACACGTTGATTGTGGACACTAGTTTGGGATTAAAATGCCTGGTAGAAGTCAGATTTGCAGGAATCTCTATCATGATTTTTGATGAGCGTTTCCAGCAGAGATACAGTATTTTCAACAAAAAGGGAGGAAGGGAGAGAGGATTGGTGGCAGTTTTAAATGATGATAATCTATCCTGTACCATAACTCTTGTCTAGACCTTCCAGACATGTATTCTTTCACGCTGTGAGGTCAACACGAATATATCCTTCATAACTGCTGTGACATGTGAGTGAATCATTCTAGGGTTCAATCGACTCCTGAAAGGTCCTGCCCACTTATGTGCCCACATGCTACACCTACAGTATAGCATGACTCTAGCAATGCTCATATCACTAGCTGAAGACTCTTCATTCCCGAAACTTGTTATGGACAATCCACCCTCAATCACATATATATGAAACAACCAAAGCATTAAATTCCAAACAGAAACAACTTCCTCAGCATTAACATCTGCATTATGTCTGCACAAGTATGTCTAATGCCATGCTTTAGAAACCTTCTCCTAGCACACACTGAATCCCAAATTCCCACCATCATTTGTTGTGTAAACTAAGACTTTGGCTTAGCTCTACAAGGCTTGTTTTCACACCCACATGTGACACGAGTGAACTTAGTACAATCTACTGACGCTTGAATGTGAAAGAATATGAAAGACATATTATTGTAGCCCCACAGACCCCACCCAATACATATTTGAAGTGGAGCCATTGCTTTTGGGTTACTAACAGTCCCTAAACATAGATCCAGAGATGCCATGTTTATTGGAAACTACTTCGCTCTCCTCAATACCCCACATACAAACAGCACTAAGAAAGGACACTTCAATTAAAAAGCATTTGTTTTCAGTCTCATTCTGAAGCTTGGTACATCTAAAATAACCACACAAAATATCATTAAAACAGCACAAATGAAGGTTGCAAACAATGAGAATAAAATGAACATTTTTACCACAGTTAAAATGTCATCTAAAAACCTAATACCTTAAAATCTACTTCTATGCACTACACTAGGAGAGCATGGAGTAGTATATCTTGCATCTAGAGTTTCTTAGGGAAAATCAGCACACTGCATATCTGTTTACAGCAAAGTGCTGTAGTTGTCGAAAGCCGGGGAGGCCATGTTTCCTGCAAAAAGTAAACACATGTCATATCAGCTTCTCTCCTCCCAGACTTGACTCGATATCACCTTTCAGTAGAAAGTGTGCTGCGGCCACATCTCTGGCAGTCAAGATCTTCTCTGGCAGTCTCCTGCACCATAATCGGGGGGCGAAGGACCTCTCCTGACAAGTAATCAAGTGGCAGCCTTTTTATACTGTAATTTATCAAAGATAGGAATCTCTGATATAACTTCAGGAATGACCAGCAAAACCTATGTGCATCAAAATGCTAGCCTTAGATGCATTCTTTTAAACAAATAAGGTAAAAACATGTCAATTTAGACTACACTGTTTTGGCTATGTTTCTTATCTTGCGTAGAAATAGAGATAACAAGGCATTTGTCGCAGACTGATGTCTCATCATGTGTCTTATCAATGTCGCTGTCTGAGTGACTTGACACTTTCACAAGTTCTTGGAAAGATAATGGCATACAACACCTGTGTCAAAGGCAGACATTTTAATGATTCTGCAAAAATAGAGAAAATGGAGTCTCTGCCTGCTCAAGACTCAAGATGGAGTCAGGCCTTATGGTCTTTACATCATCCCCGGCTTGTACGCCTGAATTGTGAAATCATATGTGCAGAGCAATATCTAATTTATAGGGAAATCCATGCTCTCAGAACAGTAGAATAGAAACTATGTAGCTAAGAATATTGTCATAAAATTCATCAATAAACATACCTAAATGTAACTTGTATGACAGATATGGGGCCAGATGTAAGACCCTTGTAAATTGCGCCTCGCAATTTGCACTCGATTGCGAGTCGCAAATTGCGAGGCGCAATTTACAATGTACTACAGTGTCAGAGACACTGATTGCAATTCCCAATGGGTGTCGCAAAATGTGAGGCTCATGAATATTAATGAGCCACTCGCAATTTGCTACCCCATTGGGAATGGCTGGCCCTCCCAGGGATGGTGGCCATACTGGGTTAATTACTATATCCTCCAAGAACACTAATTAAAAATCAAGTACTGTTACCTTGCCCTATGGCGAAGAGAAAGTTATTCTCTTAATCTGAAGAGATTAATGACACTTATTTAGCCCGCTTCCTTTGTCAGCATCCAGGTTTCTTATAGAAATAACACAAACCCCTCACCCACAATAAGTAGCATGCTTCATCACCAGAAACAAAAATTGCAAGGTGGGCTCTCCCTAAGCTCTTTTGCACTCAATATTTATAGGAGAGAAACTGTGGAGTGCTCTGTATCCTATCATAAGTTTATGATTTTTTCCATGTGGGGTCACTGAACAGTTAACATTGAATAGTGGTTGCTTAGAAGTTCCTTATTGATTATCTCCCTAACACAAGATCAATTATCAGACTATGGGATATTGGGATCCTGTAGTCATATAGTCTCTGTTATACATGTCGATGTGGTCCTGAGCTCGTCAACTGCTTCAGAAGCATAATCCCTGACAGAGTCATCCAGGTAACCCTCCCTACATCATTGGGCATCCCAGTTAACTTATTTTAATGTAGGAAGGTAAGGGGACAGAGGTAATCTGCATGTTCCCAGCATAAATCGACCAGCAAGGCCCATTCACATTAATGCTACATCAGTAGTTCTCAACTGGATGAGGGCAACAAAAGTGTGTCTTTAAATTCGCAACACGTCCTCCCAGTTGGCTGTCACTTTCTGATGCGGACCATTTATTAGGGGAGAAACAACCTAGCTCCAGTGTAAGTGCCTCCATCACAGTGCTCAAGGGTTTAGATCAAACCCCCTTCAAGCCATTAGTCTCTCCAATACTCTATAATTGAGAGGTAAAACCAATGAGGGCAGAAGACTGCCGTACAAGGTTACAGGAATTACTTTTCAATTAAAGGTTCTAAATAAGGGGGACAAAAAAGCCAATCTTATGCAAAAAGAATTTGTACAGAACAACCATTGCTGCTAATACACTTCCCCTTACTTCCTTAAAAAGGACGCACTTAATTACCAAATATTTACTTTTGCACGCAACTTCTATAATTTGGCTATTTAGCGACGATACAAATTTAGGGGAAGATTTATCCTTGCTCATGCAACGCTGCATTGTGCAGCGCTGCGTGAGAATGTGTTACACCATGCTGCAGCAGAATCCTTCGTCATGGATGAGCCATATTTACCATAGCACAGGTCTAAAGATGAGTCATGCACTGTGACTCAAAGTGGTAGTTTTGTTGCAATGCAGCATAACGTGACTTCACTCTACGTGATGCAATGTTAAATTAGATACCGTAAGACACCTCTATGTGTCGCAAATCAACATTGTGTCACGCAAGAATGCAATGCATTACAGAAAGCTACAAAATGTCACAGTGCACAAGAAAATCTTTGTAGAACTACTTCTGCTTATGTGTATTTTGCACCATGGAAGGAGCAACAGGACAGGAGACCACCAATCCACAAGACGTTCAAGAAGTATGTGGGAAGTCTATCTTCACTGAATAAGAGAGTGAAATACTCATACGTGAGGTCACCAAAAATGACAATTTCTTATTTGTAACCTCAAAATTACCATAACAAAATATGATACATTATGGCAATCAATAGTTGACAAGATCAACTGTGTGGCGCCAACAAGAAGGACTGTTGTGGAATGTAAATAGCGTTGGCATGACCACAAACATAGGACCAAAGAAAAATTGGCCAGGAACCTTAAGACTGCAATGTGGACGGGAGGAGGAACATGTGTCCAGGAGGCGTTCGATCCATTGGAGGAGCAGGTGGCATCACTCATTTCAATGGAGTTGCTTACTGAAGTTGAAGGCCATGACACTGCTGTCATAGAGGACCAAGAATATGTACAGGTTGAGCCTGAACCAATTGACTGTCAAATGTTATCACAATTTTATATTACGGCATATGACAAATATAGAGGCACATGTGTAAAAAGGTCATGTAACACAAGTACGCGTTGTTAAAAGAGTAACAGACCTGTTCCAGAAACTAATCAGACTGGAATTTAAGGCAATTTGTAAACTGTTTACGCAGCAAACCAATCAGGAAATAAATCAAACTACGACACAATAACAATCAAACAAAACGTTTTGTTAATAGAGTGAAGACAAACAATTACTAGAGTACCAAAGTTGTAAATAACTAATCTTGAGAACCACATACAGGCAACTCAAAAGTGTCCTGAACAAAAAGGGGGAAATTGCAAAAACTCACAACTGTGGTCTTTTAGTTGTGCTGGAATGTGACCAAATCAAAAATCTAGGGCAACTGTAATGGACTGTGGGCCCAATACAGGAAAGAATAGGCTTGTATAACTGGAAGTATGAAGGTAAATCTTGGTTTTCTGAGTGTTGGGTATGTGCTGTGCTGCAGTGTTCCAGATGTGGATGTGGGGAGATGTGCAGGGCTAAGTAGGTTCTGCTGCACAGGACCAAAGGTGGTTTTGCAGAGCACATGCAGGGCCACTTTCCAAGGTCCAGGGTTTCTGGTGGCACCACTTGGGGGCTAGTACTCACTGCAGACACGGGTCAGGCACCCAGAGAAATGTGTTTTGAGGCATTCATGCCCCTGAGGCCCTGATGAAGAGGCAAGCCAATTAGCCTATTTTGATAATCTGTTGATTCAGTGGCGAAGAACCATGTCTACTACTTCCAATGTGACAGCAGGTCTGCAGTGCAACAGAAGAGCAGTCCTTTTTGCCGTGGCCTACAGCAGTGTTTCTGAGTATTCAAAAGCTCCAGAGATAGAATGAACAGTTGGGCAGGAGATACCTATATGATCTCCCTTGTGCTCACTGAATAATTCGATAAGGCACTAGACTTTTCCCCTATCGCCCCCCTCCAGGTGTTGTGGTCATCATGCCAGTCTGTCTGGGGCTCAGCTTGCCCAGGGTGACAAAACCCTGTTCTCTAATCCTTTGTGACTTAGCTGAGGCAGTGTATGCGATGTGCAAGTGTGTTAGGTGACACCTCCTCCCCCTTACGAAGTTTGAGCTGATTAGTCATGCCAACATCTATGTGCCTTTGTCTCACATTCTATGAACAATACCCAAAGACAAACACAAAACTACACATGGTTAGGTGACCCAAGATACATGCATCTGTCACCAACTACTACTGACAAGGAAATGTTCAATTTAAAAAAAGGCAATAGGTACAGATTTTCCACTCCTAACCCAACATTGCTTTTGCACTGTGTTCCATTATTCAATTTGTTACAAAATCAAATCAACTTGTCCACTTGATCCCAGTAAATATTGGCCACTCATGATATGTCACAAGATAAGGCAATTCAATCCATTGGGAGATGCAGACATCACAGTGTTCACAAACCAGGACATATCTCATTTCAAAGTTTATGTGGAATGAATAAAATACACTGCTCACTGCCTTCTGGCCTGCCTGTTCCTACCTGGGGGGAGAAGTATATGCAGGACAAAGTGCAGACTTGGCTTGGCAAGGGGTATATCATGGCTGGTCCAAATGGCTGTGTACATATTCACATACTTGCAGCACTGGCAAGCCACAGTCATGTGCAAAGCCTATATAAATGGGTGCTACCATGAGTGGTGGATGGGCACTAGTTACAAGTAAATCACAGGCCCTGGTACATGTAGTACTACTTTACTAGGGTTTTAAATGCAACAAATAAATTGTAATTTTTGCAGGAAGTCTATGTAACCATGTTGAAAGGAGAGCATATACACAATAGCATTGCTGAGCATTGGTAATGTTAGCCGAGTCCTAAGGGCATCAAAAATAAAAAAACATAATTATCAAGCTTTTGTGCCATACTAGCAGCGCACAAGGGGGCACGTGTGATGCAAAACCAAAAAAAGAATTACAAGGCCATGCAAGGTCACCTTTTGTGGCCCTGCAAAGGTTGAGAAATCTATAGGGATGCAAGTCAGAGCAAATGATTGCCTTGTGTTACTTTGCGGCAGGAAGGCATGCCATGGCTGGAGCATTGGTGTTTCCACACATCCACCAATATTTTCTGACACATTCCCAGATTAACAACCACTGGCAGACCTGGGAATGCATCACAATTTTACGCCTCCCCACCAGAGGCACAATGAGAAGTATCTTCATTTCTCCTTGTTGTTTTCCTTTACTAAGTGTGCTGCATTGTCCAACTCACATAGAAAGCAGGAAATGCCTCTGAAGTTGTTTTGTATCCCTTCCTGCATCAAAAACGCCCTGCCTGCTTTGCAGGAACCCATGCATCATGGTGCAAAAGTGCCTGCGATGATACTAGCCAGTAGTTTGTGTACCCATGCAGACAGAAAGCAGGAATGTGCCATATACTGGTAAATATGGCCATTTCATGCACTCTCCCTTTCATGCAGTGCAGCACAGCAAGGTGGCTTGCAGCATTGTGTTGTGTGAAAGGTAGGTAGATATGGCCTAAATTCAGCTAAATCAAGAGGTTGAAAAGAATGTCTTTGTTTAAAAAAAACAACAAGGATGTCAGGTCATACAATTGTTAAACCAAACATTGAACTTGATGGGGTGATGACTCGGGTAACATATAACATACACCACAAGTTGGAAATATTGATGTGCTGTAACATAATGCTGATAAAGTAACTGTCTAGGACAAACAGTAATGTTAGCCTGTCATTAATGATGTCTGTTCATGAAAATGCTAATCAGTAAATGAAGAATGGTAAAAATTCTACCTCAATCTCACAGAGGGGATTCCATCATCTCCTGTGCAGCAGCCTGTTGATGATGATTAACCTGACCTTGACTCCACCCTGCCCCCTATAGATGAAGACACCTACAATCAACTCCTGGACACTATACACACTCCTCCTATGGTCTTGGCAAGGGAGGAAGACGTTGTTTCTCCAAATGAACTGACCTAGACTGTGTATCATCCACCTGTTCACCATACTGGCAGCATGGACTCTGATGACCCCCAAGTCATGTTTCAAGAGAGAGTTGCAGGGGTTCAGCACTGTATGGTGGAAAATGTCATGTTGGGGGTGGAGAAAATAGTAGGCTCACTTGACGGAGTCCTGAGGTGTCTCAGCCCCAACAAGGGGTTAGAAGGGGCTGTTAGAGACACCGATTCTTGACTACATGGAACTGATGTCTCCTTAGCAGACATTGCCGGTGTGATGTTGAACGGTGACAAAGACAAAAATCCTCATACCTCTCACACCAGTGATGAACTACAGAAGGTAGGCGCCATTAATTTCTCAATCCATTCTTTGGGGACACTATTTGAAGCCAAGTTGAACTCCTACATTTCAGTGACTACTGCCCTTAACAGCAACATCCTTGCTGGGTTGCAAACCCAGCAAGCCCTTCCCAGGGATTATCAAGCACCCTTACTGGCACTCACTGATGTCATAGAGAAATAGGGCTGCACCTCTTCATCATCTGATGTCTGAGGTGTGGAAACAACAAGCTTCACACCTCAGCCTCCTACTCCACTACCACCACAAAAGGAGGGTGAGCAGTCATCAGAGGATGTAGAGGAACAGTTTTATATTGTACAGCGACGATCTTCCCTGTGAACATTGGTGAGTGTGTACTGGCCAGATCTTTAAATTGGTATGTGTTAATCATCATGCCACCCTATTATCATGCCACTACAGTCTTCAATTGGTAACATGCAGTTGTTCTTGGTCAGCTGCAATTGTCATTCAGCAGTCTTCTTTGCTAATGATAATGTGATAGAGAGGACTCACAATATAGAGCACCTTGTTCTTGATTTGTGTGAGATGTCCACCTTCATTTCACAAATACATTTATGTATTGATCTCCTGCTCTACAGCCAATTTTTCCCTTTTTGAATGTGCAACTCAAAATATGTGTGTTAAATTTGAGTTTTGTAAGTACATTTCACAGATACCAATTAGCTAAATACGTGTGTAATTACCATGGTATGTTCTGTAGAACTTCAGAGCTTATTTCATGCGGTGTTGATGTGTCTGCAGATTTGCATGTAAGCTTATCAGTCATCAATGTCTACATCCTTAGAAATAACTTTACTTTCAATCAATGAAAAACTGCATATAATATTTCCTCATAGAAACATGTCAACCACCCATGGTAAATAGAAAAATATTCCCGCAATTTTACACACACTAATAAAATATACCTAACTAGCTTATCTTAACACTATATTACCTACTCTAATCTACATTATCCTATAACTACAACTATGCTAATTTAACTTAATTATCTAAGACATGAAACATACTGAACATCAGCGCCCCCTTACAATACATGGATAGACCCAAGACCTACATATACAATGTCCTCCACATGTACTAGCGTAACACATGAATCTAAACAAATATATGTTTTGGGGTTTTTGTTTTAAATTGTTTAAAACATGTAACATCATCCCCTCTCCCACAAACTAATTGCTCTACCTAAACAAATATATTTATAAAACACTACTTACACCTAACTACCTTACCCTATACCTACAGTACATCTACACTACCTATAATACCTATTTAACTACAAATTAAAAAAACTCTATACTAGAAGAGGAAAGAGTAGAGGGGATATAGAAAGAGTGAGAGCAGCCAGCCCACTATTTCTTCTTCAGGGCCTGGAGGCACGCATGCATCAAATGGTGAAGTCTTAGCATCCACATGTTAAGTCTCTCAAAGTGGCCATTTTTACACTGCTAACTACCATGATTCATCTTCATGTACTGAAGCTTTGCCAACTCAGTTATTTGTGTCTTAATAATCAGTGTCAATGAGAGGATTTTTGCTGCAGTGTGGCTCCTTCTCCTAATAGTCTTCTTCATGCCATGAGGTGTGGTTGTGCCAGTGGACGTGGTTGGCATTGTGGGTGCAGGTGGATTGGCCCATGTGCCCCAACCGTCGAAAACCTTTTATCACCTTGCAGATCTTCACATAACGTGCTTTTTGGGATGCAAACCTTTCTTGGCATCTGTTGTCATATTGGCTACACATGAGGAAAAGGTGTATAGAATTATGGTGAATACTAAAGGAACGTTTGATCTACAAATATCTCTAACCCATGGTACAGCTCAAAATGCATATGTGGCATTTTATGCTATGAGCACTTCTATATCATCATTTTCCAATGGCAGATCACATCTATCAATAGCTGAGAGGAGTTAATCACAGTAATCTTGACTTCTTTGAGGAAACCTGCATGTCTGTACCAATTGATAAAATCCACAAACACATACATCATTGTAAAACATAGTAACTGACATACACTATGTATGTCAAAAACTACCGGCCAATCTCCCTTCTCCCATTCCCAGCGAAGGTACTGGAAAAGATCATCAATAATCAACTCATGACACACTTAGAGCAGAACCAGCTGCTCTATGCCTCCCAATATGGCTTCCACAGCAATCACAGCACAGAAACTGCCCCGATCACAGCCACCAATGTCATCTGAACTCTCTTGGGCAGAGGAGAAACAGCAGCCTTGATCCTCCTCGACCTCTCAGCAGCCTTCGACACCGTATCCCACCACACAATGATCGAAAGACTCCACCACATCGGCATCCAAGGGGACGCGCTCAGATGAATCCCCTTCCTCACCAGAAAAACCCAGAGGATCCACCTCCCACTTTTCACATCTGAACCCAAGGAGATCAGATTACCAGCAATGTCCCCCAGGGCTTATCCCTACGCCCCACGCTCTTCAATGCATATATGACCCCGCTGGCCAATATCGTTGGTTCCCACGGTCTCCACACAATTTCCTATGTAGATGACACCCAACTAATCCTCTCACTCACCAATGACCCCACTACCACCACCACCAACAACTTCTACAGATGTATGACAAATGTAGCCAACTGGATAAAAAACAACTGCCTGCAGCTGAACACAGACAAGACGAAAGTTATGATCTTTGGCAACAGCAACAACACATGGAATGACTCCTGGTGGCCATCAGACCTAAGACCCGCACCCCCTCCCTCTAACCACGCCAGAAACCTCATAATAATCATTGACAACAAGCTCACCATGAAATCACAGATCAACGCCGTCTCCTCCACCTAGTTCCTCACTCTGCACATGCTACGTAAGATCTTCAAGTGGCTACCCCTACACAGGAGACGCACCGTGACACTAGCCCCTCATCACCAGCAGACTGGACTATGTCAATGCCCTCTACGTAGGAGTCATCACACACCTTCTAAAGAGACTTCGGACCATTCAGAATACACAGCCATACTCATCCTCAGCCTTCCCGACAAACCCACATCACACCCCACCTCAGGAAACTCCACTGGCTCCCCGTACAGAAGAGATGTCAATTCAAGCTGCTGACTCAATCACACAAGGCTCTACACAATCAAGGACCCACCTACATTAATCACTGACTGAACTTCTACCAACCGCTGAGAATACTACGCTCTGCCTCCCTTTCACTTGCCCATACTCCCCATATATACCAAAGCAGAAGTGGAGGACGCTCGTTCTCCCACATAGCAGCAAAACCTGAAACAGTCTCACCACGCACCTCCGGACCATCACCTCACTTCCGGAATTCCAAATGGCCCTCAAGATCTGGCTGTTTGAATAAGCCTCTGGGGCCTGCAAGCGGCTGGATACCCTATTGGGTGATTTGCTGCGCTTTATACATCCTGATTGATTGATTGTGTGTATCGTATGGCTATCCAAACATACTTACAATCCTCTGTGGTGCATCAACTGTTGCAGCATTCACTGTAAATAGTTTGTCATAAGTGGCCAACACATACATCAAAGGTACAACACTTCCTGACAACACCATCATGTGACATGGTTTGTATTACATATTTACATGAAGGTCCAGGCTTTTTCTTTTTTTAGAGGCAAGGTGATATAGCAAGATACATGGTTGCAGTATGTTGTGTTAAAGGGAGAGTGTTGGAAAGAACCATGCATGTTGTAGGCCTGTGTAGGTAGTGGCAACACATAAACACTTGTGGCATGTTGCATGTGTGGGAGGTCAACCGCCAGCATAATTTCTACATTTGACTGTGTCACATAGCTCTTAGGGTAAGTTGTACCATGTCAACCAAAACCAACATGTAACACTCTACTGACATCAGTACATGGTGAAAACTCTGAAAGTGTGGATGCCTTATAACACCCTAGCCATGTCATGCATCCCTCGTGCTGACTAAAGCAAATGTCACATAGAGCTGCATCATGTCAATCCACATTAAAAAATCTAAGCAAGATCATTGTAGTTGGTCTAGAGTGGCTTGGTATATCAAATGTTAGCCTTGCCTTGCCCTTGTGTCATTTTGTAAACCCTGCATAAAGTGCCACCCTCTGTCATCAGTACAGTAGGGGCCAGATATATAATTATTTCATGCAGCACAACACAGCAGGCCACCTTGCTGCACTATGCTGTGTGAAAGAGAAAGGGTATGAATGCACAGAATTGATCAATTTATGGTGTACACCTGTCCTATCGCAGCGCTGCTGCACGTTAGGCTGCCTAGCATAAATGTAGGCTCCCTTGCATCATGGTGCAAGGGTGCCTGAATTGTATGCAGGAACTATATTTGTGTACAGGAAGGGGCATATTCTTGCAAATAACCAATGCTGAGAGGCA
This sequence comes from Calotriton arnoldi, assembly GCA_963921515.1. NCBI lineage: Eukaryota > Metazoa > Chordata > Amphibia > Caudata > Salamandridae > Calotriton > Calotriton arnoldi. The sequence goes on along the minus strand of CAWUFW010010056.1, from coordinate 558,752 downwards.
TTTTCCTCTTTCCATGTGTGCATTCTGCAGCACACATTGAAATATGAACAAACTGGTAGACATAAATACATTTGTCCTCTTTACGCATCACCTGAGGAGGCATAGCACTATGAAGCATTACCAGGTTCACCACTAATAGTAAATCTGGGAATGCACCCAAAACTATGGCAGGATGCATGAGAACACCCATGCTCCCCTGCCCCAGAGTAATGCAAGGCAGCTATGAGAACTCCCTTGCGTTTCTCTAGAGTTATCAACCCATGCAGGACCATAAAAGATGGCCTTGCATAGATTGATGAATATCACTTAGTTTTTGGTTTGCCCTTGGGCCCCCTTGTGTGTTGCAAAGGTGATGTAAAAGCCTTAATAATATTGGATTGGTGAGTGCTTAGTAGGCGATAGTGTGACATAGCATTTATCCATCATTTCAATGCACCATAACCTTAATGATGACAGATATACACCTCTGAGCTACGTTGTGTATGTCTGCTAAAACATGCTTACTGTGTTCCATTGCACCAACATGGCCAAACAATCAACATGTTGCAGCGGTACAATATTCAAGGAAATCATGTATGTGTCCAACCTCATAGCATAGTATACCAAGATAAGGTACTGAACCTGATTTATATATTTCCGTCGCCTGTTTGATCTTCAGTGTCAAGCGTCAAGCAACAGAGCAGAGCAAGCTGCAGAGCTGCAGAGCAGAGCGAGCCGCGGAGTGGAGCGGTGCTCCCAGACCCATTAACCTCTGCGGTGAACTCAAAGCAGGCAAGAGCTGACCAAGACCCGAGCATAATCGGTGAGTGCGGGCAAGTGCGGGGGAGACCACCCACGATATCAATGATGCAAGAGGTGCGGGAGGCACAGAGGCCCAACATTACCCCTGAAATCAGACCTGCGGTCCTGCTCAATCTTCTGCTTCCCGCACCTCTCGTACCCAGCCTCTCCCCGCCCCGTATTGTCTGGGGCCCAACCAAGCATGGTGGGCTCTGAATGCGGACGCAAAGAAGAAAAAAAGCCTGCTGGACACGGCGGTGCTTGGAGGTAAGACAAGGGGCATGAGTGCAGTGGTAGTAGCTAGCCGATACATTTTGGTTTAACTTCATATGCCATCAGGGCAAGGCATTTACCCAGTTAGCACGCAAATCCGGTTAACTATTGACAGACAAGATAAACTTTGAACTTTGTGGTGTGCATCCCATCATCTTTATCAATTTTGCATTATACATTGCCCTACAATGGGTTTGCACCCTAAGAATTAAATGTGACTAAGAGAAAAATGTTTCCATCACAATCCGCAGTTTCCATACGTTTGGCGAAAACATCTTGTGCGTCAAAAAGTTTGTGTTTATGGTGTCTTTTTCAATTAACTTTAAAAGCATTCGCGCACTCGAGGCGGCAGATATCTAAAATATATATATTTTCTTTAATCCGTTCGAGTGAATTTTTAGAAAAATTAATTGTTGTAGGCCATGATAGGTTGATTATTTTGATTGTTGGCAAGGAATTGCATGTTGGGAGTTGTAGTTTATTTTCGTAATAGAGGTTGTTATAGCAGCGGGTGGATCAGGTGATCAATTGTGCATCACGCACGAGGGTGGGACTATGGTGGGACTGGTCAGCTTAAATTCGGTCGGTCCAATGGGGGAGGGAACATTCCTTTGAACCGAGCAATGGGGATGAAGGCATGATGAAGTTTGTGCAGGTACGTGGGTTCATGAGGATTGAGCGTTATTAGAATGCGGTGTATGTTTGCATGTTTGGGAGGCGTTAGTGTGGGTGGAAATGGGTGAAAGGAAGGGGTGATTAGGCAAGGGGTGTATGGAGTTCTTTGTGAGGGATATAGTGAGGTGGGGAGGTTGCGTATTAAGTGTTTGGGCGAGTGGGGTCGTTTGTGAGAAGTGGGGATGTTTGTAGTAAGAGGGGGTACATGGAGTATTGAGCTGATGATGAATGTGAGGTATCAGAGTGTTTGTGGTGAGATTCAGTAAGGGTGGAAGTAGGAAGGGGGTGCAACCAGAGAAGGTGGGGAGGTATAAACATCAGTGGATAAAAACACGAGGATTATTGGAAGGAGAAAACCGGGTGAAACAGTAAATAAGAATAATGGGCATTGAGGTAGAATATTTGGTTCAGGGTATGGATAGTAGGGAGCACTTTGGTAGCTAGGGGTGATTCATTCAAGTCGGGGGAGAGGGGTTGTAATTTGAATTCTTGAGTTGTTGGATTAAGACATGCAGGATTTTAATTTTGCTGATGTGTAGTTTTGTGAAAATTTGACACCTATCACAATAGTGATAGTGTTGTTCTGGGGTAATTTGTTTCTCATGGCTAGTATGATTGTTTATCGTGATTATAGATAATGCATTAATGGTGAATGTTTCATTGTTCATTTGTAGTGACCCCTGAAGAAGGGCTCAAGAAGCCCGAAATGCATTGGGTTGTAATAAACACTGCTTTGGACGAATTGCGCATCTATTCGTGTTCTTGAGAGAGGTCTGGATGGGCACATCGGAGCATGGGAAGCTTTGAAAACAGCGTGAAACCCCACGTATGGATGAGACGGGATGAAAAGTGACTATAAATTGAAAAAAACTTTGAGTACATGGACAAAATATGGATTATCATAAATTCAGTGTATGGTACAATTTACCTTCGAGCTGTGCAATTGGGCTTGGGGTGTAATTATGCCCCGATACATTTTGGAGTAGCTAGCACCTGCCAAGTGTGAACCTCGGCCCCCACAGAAGCGGCCCAGCTGGCTCTGGGTGCGGCTTTTGGGGTGACCGGTGAGTTCCCGCACAGGCCCCATGCTCCAGCATCTCCTAGTCAGCATATCCTATCCAATCAGTACCTGCCCCAAGCCTCGTCCTATAGCGCCCCCCTATAGCGCCCAGCAATTAATGATCACCCTCACCACATTGGACTTACCTGCCACAAATTAACGCAAGTGTGCCCCCTGGCCTTCGAGCAGGTACCAGGTGCCAGGCCGCCTCCGGGTGCATTGGAGAGACAGGCAAGGGTGCCAGGCCAACTCTGGGTACGTCGGGGACACTGAACATCACTGGCTTTAGTAGGACCAAAGACAAACTTCAGTTACCTCGCCAACATTTCCTGAAGAAGAGAGCTGCTGCAACAGCGAAATTGGGGTGATCTCAAACTCACAATTAACTAAAAACTAACTAAAAAGTTGACCGAACCATCCGTGCCCCTGTGTCCCCTCACCAACCTATCTTACATCAGCAGGATCACAACAGACCACCCCCAGAGAGGCAAAAGGAGTCAGACTCAACCGTGTAACTGCCTAACCGCCCCTAAGCCAATATCGCACTCAACCGCACAATTCCCTCACGGCCACTAAGCCAATTCCGCGCACAAGTGCGGATTAGGGTGCCGAAAGGGAAAAGCAACCGCAACCGTAAAGTAACTGTTTGACATGCTCACCGCCATTATGAGATCGGGCAGGGTCTGAAAGACAGTTAAAGCAGTTAAAGCAGCCAAGAAACGCATCCCAAAGCCCTAATCCAAGCTGCCAGCGCAAGTCCACTTCACAGTAACTGACCAACAAAGGAGAGATCCACCCAACAGCCTACCCTCAATAACTACTTTGGAGAGTAGCCCCCTCAGCTATCACTTCCCTTCCCCCAATTTCCCCAATTCCCAATACAGAGAGCACAACATTGCAATGCCAGAAAGACCATTGGAGACTTCACTAGAGTGGCAAGATTGGTTACTGTTAGACCTGGCATCCTTGGCGTGGGTCTCCCTTCCATTTTTTCATAATGCCTCCACTGTTGCCGATATGTTTTTGCTGGACTAGATGCTCATGGGCACTTTGCCGCTGCTAATCAGTGCCAAAGTGCAAGTGCTCCCTATCGTTAATTGATACATGTATTAGTGACTCCATGATTGGATGATTGGTTTACTTGTCAGTCCCTAGTACAGTGCACTCAGTGTGCCCAGGGCTTGTAAATCCAATGCCGCTGGTGGGCTTGCAGCACTGGTTGTGCCACCCACAGAAGCGGCTGGTAAAATGTGTCTCAGGCCTGCCATCGCAGAGCCTGTGTGCAGCCTAGGGCTGCCATGTCGACTTGGTGAGTACACCCACTTACCAGTCCCTAAACCTTCCCTTTACTGCATGTTGGTCACCCCTAAAGTAGGCCCTAGGGCAGGGTGCATTGTAAGTATAAGGTAGGACATGCCCTGGTGTGTGTGGCATGTCCTAATAGTGAATTACAGCCATTTTCGTTTTTCACTATTGCAAGGCTACCTGCTCCCCATAGGCCAGAATGGGCAGACTGACTATTACACCTTATAGTCAGAACTGACCCAGGGAACATGGTAGAAAAACGAATTTAGTATGCCTGAACTCAGGATGATAAAATACATCTTTTAGTGAAGTTGGTTTTAACATTCTGTGTTCGAAAATACCACTTTTAGAAAGTGGGTATTTTCTTGCCTAACTATCCAAGCCTGCCTCTGCTAGGTTGTGTATTCCTTGTCTGGAGATTGAGTGACAGGGGCTGGGGGTGGCTACCGGAGACAGGGTGAGTCAGCGCAGGGCTGAATAGAAAGATCTGCAGCCAGAGTGGAGGGAGGAGTTGCACCTGGGTCTGAATAGGGCTGTGCCTGCCTTCCACAATGCTGGCTCCACCTCCTGCCGGGCGGCTGAGCACTCTGCCCCACATTCTGAAAGGAAAGAAGGGGTCAGAAAAACAAAGTGCTCCAGGACTGACCAGAACTGGTTTTGGACTAGGCAGAGGCCTCTCTGCCTCCAGAGAACAAAGAGAATCAGGGTATAAGAGGGGCACCCAGACCCCAGGAAGATTAGATCACTTTTGGGAACAAGAAGAAACCTTTACTGAGGAGCGGAACCAAGAAGAAACTGAGGAGAAACTATCCCTAAGCCTGAAGTGCTGCTTGGGGGATTGGCCTGCAGTGGTTTGCCTGACTGCCAAAGAGAGGAGAAAGGAACTTTTGCTTTGCTGTGACTTTCATCAACTTGTGAAGGATCTCCAAGGGCTTGGAAGAGAGCTTGCCCCCTGACCGAAGTCCCAGGACCATTGGACTTCACCCCTTTGTGAATTGCTGCTGGAAACTCTGTTTCAGTGGCTACAGAGGTAGGGAGCTGTGACCGACTCTCACGACCGACTCGGTGTCCTGCAAGCACCGCATCGAAGCACCGTCTCGCCCTGCAACGCACGGCCCTGGTCTCACCGACTCCGTCAACGAGCCGCTGCCTGCACCGCATCGAGGGACAACGCGTCCTGCAACGCTTCGCTACGCCGAATCGAACTGGTCCGACCGACACGGTCACTGCTGCTGAGTTCGAGTCCTGTGACCGCACCGGAGTTGGGCACCGCTCGCACGCTTTGCGACGCACCGCCCGACTCGCACCGCTGTCCGGACTGATCGACGCCAGCTCCTGAATCCGGCTCCGTCGCCGCACCGCAACCTGCCAGCACCGCATCGAAGCACCGTCTCGCCCTGCAACGCACGGCCCTGGTCTCACCGACTCCGTCTCGACGACGTCAACGAGCCGCTGCCTGCACCGCATCGAGGGACAACGCGTCCTGCAACGCTTCCATTTTTGCATCGCGACCGCGACGAACAGCCATCCGGCTCGCACGCCCGTGCCTGCCGCTTCAAGTAAAGGTACTGTGACCGAGTCTGTCTACGCTGGGTTGGCCCGTCTCGACGCGGTCAGCTGGATTTGTTAGACTCTGTTTGTTCTCGACATCGCCGTAGCCGGAGGAGGCTACCGACTCGCACAGAACCTTGAATTAAGCCTTTTTGATCAGAACTAAGTATTCTTAACAGTATTGTGGATTATTTTTGTCGTTTATGGTCTTGTGATAAATCTATATAAAGTATACCTATTTTTATAAATATATAACCTGTGTGGTGTCCATTTGTAGTGTTGTCACTTGATTACTGTATGTGTTCACAAATGCTTTACACACTGCCTCTGAACTAAGCCTGTCTGCTCGTGCCAAGCTACCAAGAGGGTGAGCAGGGGTTATTTCGGGAGTGTACCTACTTTCCCTGACTAGACGCAAGGGTCCCTATTTGGACAAAGGTACATACCTCTGCCAACTAGAGACCCCCAAATCTAACATTGGTGGTCAGCGGTGAGGATTCTGGACTTGCATTTGTGACTCATGTACAGTGATTGGTGAACACTACTTAGTGAGTGCAGACCAAAACGCAACCACATACTTTAATAGCAGTTTTTCTGGGATTTCCTATTTTTGCAAATGCCAAGTTCAGTCACTATGGAGAAACCAGCATCAGTAGCCTCTGTTGAATGTGATTGGGAAGAAGAGAGGCTAGAATGCTACACCCTTAAGCAGCTCAAGCAATTCTGCAAAAAGTTTAAAGTGTCCATGACCGGGATCTCCAGGAAGGAGGACCTCCAAAAGGCGCTGAGGGCCTGGGTCGAATCAAGGAGTGCCCCTGTGGAGGGGGCTGAGAATGCAGAAGGGCAGCTGGAGGGGCTATTGGGTCTAGGGGCTAGAAGACCACCTTCCCCAGTAGGTAGCAGTGTTTCTGCCAGAGGACTGTCTCCAGAGGAGTTGGAGGACAGGAAAGAGAGTAGGGTGCACGAAATGGAGCTGACCAAACTCAAGCTGAATAAGCAGTTAGAATTCGAAATGCAAACAAGGAAATTAGCCCTAGAAGAAAAGAAAATGCAGTTTGAACATGAGAAAGTTTTGAGGGAGTTGGAATTGAAGGCCAAGAGCTTAGAGATTACTCCCTCTGGTGGCAGTGTACCGCCTGTGCCTGTTGAAGCTAGGGTGTATATTCCCAAAGATGTGGTGAAGGAGTTTTTTAAAAATGACGACATAGGGCAGTGGTTCAAAGCCTATGAGGTAGCCATGTCTTCCCACCGGGTCCCTGAGAAGGATTGGGGAGCGGGGTTGTGGGGACGGTTCCTCAGTGAAGGGCGGGATACCTTGTTGGATTTGCCCTCTGAAGTCTATAATTCGTACAGCCACATGAAGGATGCCTTAATGACTAGATATGGTTTGACCCCTGAGCTTTATAGGCAAAGGTTCAGGAACTGTAGTAAGATTGAAAGCAGTACCTGGGTTGAATATGTGACCTTCTTTTGCAGAGCCTTGGATGGTTGGGTAAAGGGTAGCAAAGCGACTGATTTTCAGGCGCTCTTTGATTTGATTGCCTGGGAGCACTTGTCCGGTAATTGTTTTCCTGAGCTACGCCAGCACCTGATTGATAGTAAGCTGACTAACCCTAGGCAGCTTGCTGAGGAGGCGGACCGCTGGGTGAGTACCCGGGTCCACAAGGGTCACGTGGGAGACTCCGCCAAGGGTGGGCAGGGTCCCCAGCAGAAGAGTGGGGGGACAAGGGTAAACAGAAGGAGTTCCATAAAGGGCCCCAAAGTAGACCCCAAGGGAACCCAGGGAAAGGTTCCCAGCCTCCCCCTGAGAAGAAGCCAGTGGCCCTGACAGGCCCCCTGTTCACCAGGGACCACTGGTATGTTACAAGTGTGGCGCCCCTGGCCACAAGGCAAACGATCCTCGTTGCCCTTTGCATGGAAAACCAGCACCCACCAGTGCAGTCCCCCGGCAGTTGGCTAGTGTAGCCCTGGGGGAGGAGTTGGGTGCCCAAGGTGGGGGGATCCCACAGTGTTTTCCCTTGTCTCATTAGGAGACTCTGAGATGGTCCCTAGGACCCCGCTGCCTGAGAACACTAAGAAATACAGGCAGTGGGTGACCATCAATGGCCATAGGGTGGAGGCTCTGAGAGACACAGGAGCCAGTGTGACAGCTGTCAAGTGTCACCTGGTGTCTAAAGAGCAGGTTATCCCTGATGCATTCTATCCGGTTGTTGCCGCTGACAACACAGAGAGTCACTGCAAGGTGGCTCAGGTTCCCTTTGAGTGGGGGGGGTCTCGGGTACTCTTCAAGTAGCTGTGAGGCCAGCCATGCCTGTTGACTGTTTGTTAGGGAACGATTTGGAGAGCTCACCTTGGGCTAAGGTGGAGCGGAGTGCGCATTTAGAAATGTTGGGCTTGCCTGATTGGGCATGTGTGACCACCCGGTCAATGGCAGCTAAAGGTGTTCAAGAGGACCTGGAGCCTGAGAGGGAGACCCAGGTGCCTGCCGGAGAGAGAGGAGGCAGGGGCGCGGGAAACCGGCCCCCGAGGTTCCCACGGTCCAGGAGGAGGCAGACCCTGAGGGGGATGCCCTGGAACCTACAGGGGAACAGGTAGCTGAACTGGGGGACCTACCTGAGCTGACCCATTGGCAGCAAGAAGGAGGACCCTCCAGGGAAGAGTTCTGCAAGGAGCAGAACACATGCCCTTCTCTCGTGGGTCTGAGGCAACAGGCCACAGACCAGGCAGCAGGTGATCAGTCTGGATCACATTGGGTTTACTGGGAGAATGGTCTCCTGTATTCAGAGCCTAAGGTTGCTGAGCCTGGGTCAGCCCGTGTGCTGGTGGTACCCCAGCGCTTCAGAGCCTTCCTACTGGGGTTGGCTCATGATGTACCGTTAGCGGGACATCTGGGGCAGGACAAGACCTTTGACAGGCTTGTTACCCATTTCTATTGGCCCCAGATGCGCAGGAGTGCCGCCACTCACTGCAGGACATGCCAGACTTGCCAGGCAAGTGGAAAAAGTGGGAGGAAGCACAAGGCTCCTCTCCAGCCATTCCCTGTGGTCAGCACCCCCTTTGAACGGGTGGGTATTGACATTGTGGGGCCACTGGACCCCAAGACAGCCATGGGCAACAGGTTTATCCTGGTCTTGGTGGACCATGCCACCCGGTACCCTGAAGCCATCCCTCTGAGGACAGTGACGGCCCCCGTGGTGGGACGGGCACTGATGGGAATTTTCTCACGTGTGGGATTCCCTCAAGAGGTGGTGTCTGACAGAGGTACCAACTTCGTGTCCAAGTACATGAAGTCCCTGTGGCAGGAGTGCGGTGTAACTTACAAGTTCACCACTCCTTACCACCCTCAAGGAAATGGTCTGGTTGAGAGATTCAACCGGACCCTCAAGGGCATGATTATGGGTCTGGAAGAACCCATGAGGCGTAAATGGGACGTCCTCTTACCATGCCTGTTGTTTGCATACCGGGAGGTGCCACAGAAGTCTCTAGGGTTCAGTCCCTTTGAGCTCCTCTATGGACACCCGGTGCGAGGACCTCTGAGTTTGGTCAAGGAAGGCTGGGAGCAATCTCCCAGGAAACCTCCCCAGGATGTATACAGTTACATGCTGGCCTTCAGGAACCAGACTAGGCGTTTCAGAGAGCTTGCTGAGGCAAATCTGGAAGCCAGCCAGGAGGAGATGAAGCGGTGGTACGACCAGAATGCCACTCTGGTAGAGCTTCAGCCTGGTCAGAAAGTGTGGGTCATGGCCCCTGTGGAGCCCTGTGCGCTCCAGGACAGGTGGACCGGCCCTTTTACGGTGGTGGAGCGCAAGAGTCCAGTTACCTATTTGGTGGACTTGCAGTCTCCCAGGAACCCCTTGCGGGTCCTGCATGTGAACCGCCTGAAGCCCCACTTGGAGAGGTCCCAAGTGGGCATGCTCTTAGCTACAGATGATGGAATGGAGGAGGAGACCGAGCCTCTTCCTGACCTCCTGTCAGCCCGAGAGCAAGATGGATCAGTGGAGGGAGTAAACCTCTCTACCTCCCTGACACCTGAGCAGCAGGGTGACTGTCGCCAACTGTTGGGACAGTTCCCTGACCTGTTCTCCCTGGTTCCCAGTGTCACTCATTGGTGCGTCCATGATGTGGACACTGGGGACAGTCTTCCTGTGAAGCACAAGGCTTACAGGGTGACTGACAGGGTCAGAGCCTGCATCAAGGAGGAGGTCTCCAAGATGTTTGCGCTAGGGGTGATTGAGTCCTCTAACAGCCCTTGGGCCAGCCCCGTGGTCTTGGTTCCAAAAGCTGCCGCGCCTGGTGCCACACCAGAACTCCGGTTCTGTGTGGACTACAGGGGACTCAATTCCGTCACCAGGACTGACGCCCACCCCATCCCCAGAGCTGATGAGCTCATAGATCGGTTAGGGGCTGCGCGGTACCTCAGCACGTTTGACTTAACGTCTGGGTACTGGCAGATCGCCTTGACTGATGGGGCAAAAGAGAGGTCAGCATTCTCCACACCAGATGGGCACTACCAGTTCCGGGTGATGCCCTTTGGGATGAAGAATGCCCCTGCCACCTTTCAGAGGTTGGTCAACCAGGTGTTGGTTGGACTGGAGGATTTCAGTGCCGCCTACCTGGATGACATCGCAGTGTTCAGTGCCAGTTGGGAAGAACATCTGCGCCACCTCTGGGAAGTGTTGATGGCGCTGCGGAGAGCAGGCCTCACAATCAAGGCGAGTAAGTGCCAGATTGGGCAGGGTTCTGTGGTGTACTTGGGACACCAGGTTGGGAGCGGCCAGGTGGCGCCCCTCCAACCGAAAATTGATACCATTCTGGCTTGGGAGCCCCCCAAGACCCAGACAGAGGTGAGAGCCTTCCTAGGACTCACCGGGTATTACCGGAGATTCGTCAAGGGGTATGGCAGCATTGTTGCCCCCTTGACCGAGCTGACTTCCAAGAAGCAGCCCAGGAAAGTGATTTGGACTGACGCCTGTCAAAAAGCTTTTGACACCTTGAAGACTGCCATGTGCACGGCGCCTGTGCTCCAGGCACCCAACTTCTCCAATGAGTTCATTGTTCAAACCGACGCTTCAGAGCATGGTGTAGGGGCTGTTCTATCACAGATCAATGAGGAGGGCCTAGACCAACCTGTAGCCTTCATCAGTAGGAGGTTACTTCCCCGGGAACAGAGATGGAGTGCTATTGAGCGTGAGGCATTTGCTGTGGTCTGGGCACTGAAGAAGCTGAGACCATACCTGTTTGGGACTCACTTCCGGGTTCAGACAGACCACAGGCCCCTCAGATGGTTGATGCAGATGAGGGGTGAGAATCCAAAGCTGTTGAGGTGGTCCATTTCCCTACAGGGGATGGACTTTACGGTGGAACACCGCCCTGGTACAGAACACGCCAATGCTGATGGACTGTCCAGATTTTTCCGCCTTAGCGATGAGAACTCCCTAGGGGTAGGATAGTTCTCCCCACATTTCAGCTGGAGGGGACACGTGTTAGACCTGGCATCCTTGGCGTGGGTCTCCCTTCCATTTTTTCATAATGCCTCCACTGTTGCCGATATGTTTTTGCTGGACTAGATGCTCATGGGCACTTTGCCGCTGCTAATCAGTGCCAAAGTGCAAGTGCTCCCTATCGTTAATTGATACATGTATTAGTGACTCCATGATTGGATGATTGGTTTACTTGTCAGTCCCTAGTACAGTGCACTCAGTGTGCCCAGGGCTTGTAAATCCAATGCCGCTGGTGGGCTTGCAGCACTGGTTGTGCCACCCACAGAAGCGGCTGGTAAAATGTGTCTCAGGCCTGCCATCGCAGAGCCTGTGTGCAGCCTAGGGCTGCCATGTCGACTTGGTGAGTACACCCACTTACCAGTCCCTAAACCTTCCCTTTACTGCATGTTGGTCACCCCTAAAGTAGGCCCTAGGGCAGGGTGCATTGTAAGTATAAGGTAGGACATGCCCTGGTGTGTGTGGCATGTCCTAATAGTGAATTACAGCCATTTTCGTTTTTCACTATTGCAAGGCTACCTGCTCCCCATAGGCCAGAATGGGCAGACTGACTATTACACCTTATAGTCAGAACTGACCCAGGGAACATGGTAGAAAAACGAATTTAGTATGCCTGAACTCAGGATGATAAAATACATCTTTTAGTGAAGTTGGTTTTAACATTCTGTGTTCGAAAATACCACTTTTAGAAAGTGGGTATTTTCTTGCCTAACTATCCAAGCCTGCCTCTGCTAGGTTGTGTATTCCTTGTCTGGAGATTGAGTGACAGGGGCTGGGGGTGGCTACCGGAGACAGGGTGAGTCAGCGCAGGGCTGAATAGAAAGATCTGCAGCCAGAGTGGAGGGAGGAGTTGCACCTGGGTCTGAATAGGGCTGTGCCTGCCTTCCACAATGCTGGCTCCACCTCCTGCCGGGCGGCTGAGCACTCTGCCCCACATTCTGAAAGGAAAGAAGGGGTCAGAAAAACAAAGTGCTCCAGGACTGACCAGAACTGGTTTTGGACTAGGCAGAGGCCTCTCTGCCTCCAGAGAACAAAGAGAATCAGGGTATAAGAGGGGCACCCAGACCCCAGGAAGATTAGATCACTTTTGGGAACAAGAAGAAACCTTTACTGAGGAGCGGAACCAAGAAGAAACTGAGGAGAAACTATCCCTAAGCCTGAAGTGCTGCTTGGGGGATTGGCCTGCAGTGGTTTGCCTGACTGCCAAAGAGAGGAGAAAGGAACTTTTGCTTTGCTGTGACTTTCATCAACTTGTGAAGGATCTCCAAGGGCTTGGAAGAGAGCTTGCCCCCTGACCGAAGTCCCAGGACCATTGGACTTCACCCCCTTTGTGAATTGCTGCTGGAAACTCTGTTTCAGTGGCTACAGAGGTAGGGAGCTGTGACCGACTCTCACGACCGACTCGGTGTCCTGCAAGCACCGCATCGAAGCACCGTCTCGCCCTGCAACGCACGGCCCTGGTCTCACCGACTCCGTCAACGAGCCGCTGCCTGCACCGCATCGAGGGACAACGCGTCCTGCAACGCTTCGCTACGCCGAATCGAACTGGTCCGACCGACACGGTCACTGCTGCTGAGTTCGAGTCCTGTGACCGCACCGGAGTTGGGCACCGCTCGCACGCTTTGCGACGCACCGCCCGACTCGCACCGCTGTCCGGACTGATCGACGCCAGCTCCTGAATCCGGCTCCGTCGCCGCACCGCAACCTGCCAGCACCGCATCGAAGCACCGTCTCGCCCTGCAACGCACGGCCCTGGTCTCACCGACTCCGTCTCGACGACGTCAACGAGCCGCTGCCTGCACCGCATCGAGGGACAACGCGTCCTGCAACGCTTCCATTTTTGCATCGCGACCGCGACGAACAGCCATCCGGCTCGCACGCCCGTGCCTGCCGCTTCAAGTAAAAGGTACTGTGACCGAGTCTGTCTACGCTGGGTTGGCCCGTCTCGACGCGGTCAGCTGGATTTGTTAGACTCTGTTTGTTCTCGACATCGCCGTAGCCGGAGGAGGCTACCGACTCGCACAGAACCTTGAATTAAGCCTTTTTGATCAGAACTAAGTATTCTTAACAGTATTGTGGATTATTTTTGTCGTTTATGGTCTTGTGATAAATCTATATAAAGTATACCTATTTTTATAAATATATAACCTGTGTGGTGTCCATTTGTAGTGTTGTCACTTGATTACTGTATGTGTTCACAAATGCTTTACACACTGCCTCTGAACTAAGCCTGTCTGCTCGTGCCAAGCTACCAAGAGGGTGAGCAGGGGTTATTTCGGGAGTGTACCTACTTTCCCTGACTAGACGCAAGGGTCCCTATTTGGACAAAGGTACATACCTCTGCCAACTAGAGACCCCCAAATCTAACAGTTACTCAGTCCTTTTGAGGAGAAAGATGACGAAGACAGGGCCCGCCCAAATCCAATAGTGAACTCTGGATCAAAGCACGACCATAATGCTTTGCTTTCTCCAACAAAAATCCAGTCCGATAACGGCCCCAGTACCAGCACCAATAAATCTGAGGATACGTCCAAAGACAAGGAAAATCTAACAAGTAAGGCTCTCTCACCTACAAAACCAGGCAGGTCAGCCCCGCTTTCACCACTGCCCTCAGCACCCCTATGGACCCCATTCATAAATACAATGAAGGTGATCTCCTCAGTATTAACATTCCACTCAGAAAAACTGGAAATTCAAGTCGACTTATTGAACGCTTTGGCCACTCACATCTCCGGTATTGAACTCAATCTGCAGGAATTAAATTGTTTAATCAAGTGAGTGCAAAAAGACCCCACCACAGCTTACCACTCCTGCCAATGTTCCTCTACCCTGGACCACTCAACATCAATTTCAAACATCCTGTCGGAAATCTTAATGGAAGTTAAAACCTCAAAGCAGCCATTAGAAATATTCGCTATATCAAGCCTGGATAGTCCTGTCGTATTTCCCTTACAGAAGAACCCAATAGTCAGGGTGGTCCCTCAGCCTTTCAGGGCAATGAGGCCAACACCAATCTGTCAAAGGAAAACTCACAACCAGCAACAATAACTAACGAATCGGAAAGTGGAAGACTCTCCACCCACCCGATGACTTCGCCACACAGCACCGACTGTCCCTAACCAAATGGGAACTCAAACACCTCAGAAAATCATGGAACAACAGACAAAAAAGTCAGCCAACATAATTACATTCTCAAACGGCCAAAGATTCAACTGCAAACAGAACGGATAGACTCCGACAGCTGGGGCCAGATGTCTACCCAATATTCCAAAAAAACACAGCACTGACTAATGAATCATCATCATCAAAGACCATGGTGGATCCGATTCGGCAACTCAAATGGTATTCCCTCCGCATCAGCCAATCACATTGGCAGAGCACTCACACATAACTGTTTCCCCAAATAATCAACTTCTTTGTGAATCCTGACTCCAGGGCATGGCCACAAAAGATCACTGCTCAATCAATCTAAAAATTGAAGACGCCATCACGTTTGCCCTGATGCAACCAACACCAACAGTACTAGTTACAAGTTCGAGCGACCAAAATCCTTCACAGCAAATAAGAGGCACAAAACCGGGCCGAGGCCAGGCCCAGCCAATGGGTTATAAAAGACCACTATGCAACCAATCCTGAGCTAAGTCTAACCAACATGTCGCTCCCGATTGAACCATCAGCAACAGTACCTATTACAATTATGAGCGATTATCTCTATTCCCAGCATAGGCCAGAGACACAAATATGGGCCGAGGGCCGGAATAGACAACAGGCTCAACTTTGCCAGAAACTACCATTACCGGCCAAACCCACCCCAACACCATTCAGAGGCACAAACTCGGGCAGGGGCCAGGCGTAGCCCAGGGACCATTCACCTTCTCAAGGCCAATGTGGGAGAAGCTCCACCAAAATTAGAAATTATCCTCCTCTATAGGTCTAGAGGACGACATGACATATTAAACAGAAGCTCAATTTTGAAACTAGTCAATAGAATAGAAAACCTGAACCACATAAGTACACACGATATAGAAGCATTGATTTTAAACCCAACCCGGAAATGGCAGGTGCAGAAGTAACAGTGGTCACCTAGTCCAACTTAAAAACAGCTATGGAAGTATGGCAACTTAGGGGCCACTGTCTAAATTGGGGCATTGAATTGAAAAGAACGGATACCCTAGCCCCTTACAGCCACAACCGAACCATCCAACAAAAACTGGTACAGTTTTAGTGGGTACCTTCAGGGGTGCAATTGGACCAGCAGGAAAACATCCCATCAATCTAGAAAACCTCTGCATCATCCACACAACAGCCCCTGGGGTGCTGAGCTACATGAGACAGGTCTCCCTGCAAAACTTGAATGGCCCCATACCACTAATGACCGTTGCATGAGTAAAATCAAACACAGTAGCATTATCCCCAATCTCAATTTAAATCTGTGCTCTTGGAACATGAACAGCTTCAGAAGTAAGGTGGGGAGACAGACTTCATTACTTTTCTTCAAAACTTTGACATCCCACTACTTCAAGAAACCTGGGCCAAGAAGCCAACACCATTCACAGGCTTCAAGGAGTACCAACAGGTAGCAGTAAAAAAATAAAGAGGGCAGAGCCACAGAAGGTCTCTCAACTTATATAGCAACCCACCTTCAGAGTCATCAAGAGCATGTAGACCTCGGGCTAGCATGGACTCAATGTATTAAACCTTCATTGCATAGGGATTCAAGATCAAGATACAAAACCTGCTACACCAACTTACTAATCTGTAATATCTACATCCATCCTGGTCAAAAGAACAAACCTGACCATATTGCTTCACTGATAATACTCCTAAAATCACTGCAAAAAAGTTCCCCCAATACAAAATCATTTTGCCAAGAGATTTCAACATGCACCTCTTACAAATAAACAGCGAATACCCAAACAACAGCCCCATTTGACTGCTACAAAGCCATTACCACCAGTAATTGCTCATCTTCAAAAAACTGACTGCTATAGGTTAATGTGCAAAAACACCCTTAAGGAAATTGGCCTGTGCTCACTTAACGGCTGCCTTCCACAAGATCAACTAGCCGCCTATACTAGGATCTCAAGCAAAACGTATTCAACATTGGATTATACATTTTTGATAAGATTATAAGCTATTGCATACTATCCAGAGTCGAGAGCGACCACCTCCCCCAGCATGTAGATTTCCTAGTACACCTCTCAAGAGCTCCCCAATCCAATGATCTGATGGTTCAACCTTGTGCCTACAACCTGAAACATTTAGCCTGGAATGGATGGACGACTACTGCGATAATAAACAACATGATCATGTTCATGTCCCAAACACCGGACACCGAACAGACACAGTGGACTCACTGGGAGGCTCTTACTACTGCACTAGCCACCAACTGGCCATCCAATCGCTCGCAACCCCTTAACTCATCCACCAAAGGGGCGCCTTGGTTCTCCATAGCCCTTCGGAGAAAAAAAGCAGAGTTGAACAAGGAAATTAGGCAGCTGCGAAAAAACGATCCAAGGCTGAGTCATTCCAACATGAACCAAATGGCAGTTCTGAGGCGTACTTATAAAAAGGCAATCTGGACAGACAAAAAAACATGTCAAGAAAACATATGACTAAAATTACTGCACACAAGTAAAACAAAAAACAGCAAACCGTTCTGGGCAGCAATCAATTCTTTCAAAGATGGCGAATTTCACCATAATAACGCTGAAATTACAGAATTAGACTGGATAACTCACATCAAAGCGGCCCGTCCAGGAAAGGTAGCGAATTACACAATTGTGAAAAGCACAAACAAGAAGGGATTATCGTCCTTAGAGTCTCCGCCAGAGGGAAAATGGCTGAAAGAAAGACAAGTTGAACAATCCTTGAAGAAACTATGATCAGATGGGGCACCAGGAGCAAATGGTCTCCCAAACGCCCTCTTCAAGCATGATCAAGCCTTTTGGGCGTCGTATCTTACCCCATTATTTAATCTGGCACTCTCCACCAATATAATTCCTGCATCGTGGAGAGGAAGCATCCTCCATCCCATCTTCAAATCAGACTCGCGGACAAATCCAGCAAACTACAGACTAATTGCCCTGATGGATGTCGAAGCCAAACTATACGCTGCCAATCCATTAACAGATTTGAAAGCTTTAGCATCAGCGCAAAACATCATCTCGGCCACACAAACAGGTTTTAAGGCAGGCACGAGCACAACCACCTATCTTCTTGCCCTCAGTCTTCTCACTGAAAAGGCCAATCACAAATCCTCCAACTTATACACCTGCTTTGTTGATCTAAAAGTTGCATTCTACACAGTCCCATGGGACCTGCTCTGGGCAAAAATGGCCTGATGGGGTGCAGCACCGAAACTCCTCGAAGTAATAATCAACTTTTAGTCAGATACCTGGGTACGAGTCAAAATAGGCACGGGTGATAGAACGACTAGAAAGATTCCCACTTTCATCGGTCTAAAACAAGGATGTGTTCTCGCCCCATGCCTTTTCAATATATATACAGCAGACTTGGATGCCTGTCTAGCAAAAGCTTTAAGTGATCCACCTAAACTAACAAAGAGACCTGTGTGCAGTCTACAATATGCAGGTGACATTGTCTTATGCAGCCAGACCCCAATCTGCCTCCAGCAACAAATTACAACTCTCCTCGATTTATCATCAGGCGTGAAGTTAAATTATAGCAAAACAAAAATCAACTGTTTCTCGTCAAAAGGCAGCCAGCAAACCTAAAATTCAAATGGAAAGCAGCAGGAAACAGCCTTGACTTGGACAATACTTACAAATATTTAGGGGTGGAAATAGACACTAGATTAAATTTCAAACAGCACTTAGTATAAAGAAGGGCTCTAGCCAACAAGCTATACTTTGCTTTTAACCAACTTAAAAAAAAGATGGGGAGCTCGTCGCAATCACATCTGTTCCAAATCGTTGGGGCGAAGTTTCTACCCTCACTGACAAATGGTTCGGAGCTGCTAAAGGGCAAAGACATAACCACCCTAAACCAATTACAGCCTGTTTTTTTTCAAATGCATCTTCCATTTACCACAACACATTTCTCAAGCACAAGTGTGCATGGAATTCAGGCTTTTTAACCAACTCCCGGTAAGGATGGCCGCCATAACCAAATTGTGCTGGAAGATGAGAGCTGCACCATCCGAATCACTGGCTGCCTTGTGCTGGGCTGAAATGGAGAGCCAGTTCACCCAGAAAAACGAATGGCCTACAGTACTCCGACAAGCTTTAACAACCCTCGATCTCTCCAAGGTCTGGTAGTCAAACATCAGTTTCACAGCATTTTAACAAATCGCTAACAAAGAGGCCAAGTTAAAATCCTGGGCCATCGACAAAGCAGAAATGGCTGGGAAAAAGCATGGCTGGTCAGTCTTACAATCCCACTCAACCTGGGGTCCCCAACCATACCTCATTAGCCATATTTCCCAACACTTTCTCCTACTAATCCGTATGGGAGTTTTCTCTCAAAAGATCAGGTCCCTCCCTGGAAACAAGGTTGGTCGGACTCCTTTTGCCGTTTATATGGTTGATTTGAGGAAAACCAGTTACACTTTTAGTGCATTTGTCCTGCTTTCAAACGACTCCGACAGAAATTACTTTGCCCCAGCCTCCGGGCACTCAAGATCAGAACTTGCCGCCGTGCAGTGAGAACATTATTGAACAGCCAGTCAATCCAGCTTTCCTGCAGGGCCGCAAAGTTCCTTTTACAAGTGAATAAATTATTATCAGTACAACAGAAGCCATGGTAGATAAGAAACCGCTGCCCTAGGTATGGGCACATCTAACAGTCTAAACGGGAGTCACCATTCAGACAGGCGGCTGAGCCCCATGACAAGCCAAATGGTAGTTTGTATTCAATCATGGACCGTTGGTCCTTCAACCTTCTCCTGGACAAAGCCACCCTTGCCCGGCATGTATTTCTCTAAGCCAATTTAACCCATAGTAGACAGTTTTATCAGTAAATATTTTAAAGTTTGAGAGGTTTATATACTCCACCAGTTCCTAATTACTAAATCATTTCTAAAGTATTCTGTAGCAGGAAGTGTGTAAAAATCAAAGTTGAAAGGCTGCTGTCATCATGCCGCGATTGCTTTACTTTAATGTTTGCCCATTTTGCATGAATTCAGTTCAGTTTCAAATCACTTATTTGCTTTGAAAATGTATACAAGCAAGAAACCAGCTGAATGACCTTTGAATTGTTTGGTACATAATTTATGATGTTTATGCAACGTGATGAATTATAGATTTTTAACTCATGAAATTCTTATGGTTTTAACTAACTCAAACAATAAACTTAAACTTCAACTTAAAACTGCAACTGATCTTACCGATATTACCTACTGGCAGTCGCTAGTAGTTAGTTATAGTTAGGACCTAGTTTCCATTGGAAAAGCGTTTTTTTGATTTGCCAATAACTTTGGAGCCGTTCGACGAATCATTGCAACATTTTTAAAACTAATGGGGCGGTCACGTCAGCTGCTGTCTTAAAAATGTCAGAGTGATTCGTCAAGCCGCGGCCGAGAAAAAGGGGGTGTCCCAAACACTTTTTCACTATGTTAATTTCCATAGGAAAAGTTTGACGTAGCTACAGCCCGAACTGCTGAACGGAATTACACCAAATTCGGCAGAAAGGTAGCTCTTGGTCCAGAAAGCACTCTTTTTGTTAAATGGTGTAAATCCGTTCAGTAGTTCTCGAGAAATTTAAAGATTTCTCAGATATAGAACTGTGGCCGCAGTGGATCCGTGAACCCTCCTGACCTCCTGCCTGAGATCTGATTGGCTGCAGATACTTCAAACCAGGACGTGTTAGCAGCCATCTTGTGACTCAGTTTAAGCAAAAACATTTAAAAAAAGAAATGGGGCAGGGTAGAAACACCCTGACCCCCTAAGCCTGTTCAGGGGGTCTCCTAGGGACCCCAGGACCAAAAGACAGCATTTAAAAAAAAAATTTTTAAAAGCTTTTGACTGGATCCATGGTGGATCCACAAATCTGGCAACGTTTTTTTTTTAAAAAGCACAGACTTCCACGCTTCATTTTCTTTAGGCCCCCGGGTGGGCCAAGTCCCGGAGGCAATTAAAAATAAAGATGCGGGGGCCCACCTCCCCAGGACTAATTGGTTGAAGTGCGGGGGCTATATTTTGTTATAATGCTTGGGGGGGGCTCCAGCACCCCCACGCAACCCTGGGGACCACTACCTCCCCGGGGCTAATTTTGTGAAATGCGCGGGGCTAGCAGCCCCGCTGTAGGACTGGGGCCCGCCACTTCCCTGGGCTATATTGAAATAAGATGCGTGGGGGGGCTCTGGCCCCCCACGGAGCCCCGGGGACTGCCACCTCCCTGGGGCTAGTATACAAAAATGCAGGGGGCCACCTGTCCCCCCCCCCCACTGCCCTGGGGACCACCCCCTTCCTGGGGCTATTTTCCAAATGGGAGGGGGGCCACGTGGCCCCCCCTCCTGGAGCTGTAAATGGCCCTGGGGGCTCCAACCCCACATGACAGGCTCCAGCAATGTCCCGGGGTGGCCACCCCAGGACATTGCAGTTTGCTATGGGATAGTGGGAGCACTGCACAAAGATTTAAAACAAAGTGAAGATCTAAAAGCCGCAATGATGAGGAGGCTTAAAGACAATGAAAGCGGTATTCGTAAACGCAAACGAGCAAAGTTCCAACGGGATGAACAGGACTATCTCTCTGGGCGTGTTTTAACATTTGCCCGTAAATATGATATCCCCAGAAAAAATCTAAACCAACAGAAAACAGGGATAGCAAGCAATAAAGATACCTCGGAGTCAGAGGTGGAAGTCTCGGAAGGAGAACAAGCAACCGCAGAGGATAGCCATTCAGCTACAGGGTCCACTTATTTTCAAGAATACAAATTAATTCGAGAAAATCACCAGAGACCGGCGCAACAAACGCATCCACCAGCTCAGCAGTCAAAAAGAAGCGAAAAACGAGAAGGGACAAGAAAAGAGGTCGAAGAGGCACCATCTCCCAGAGTCACCCGGAGCAAGGGAAAGCGAGGCAGATGGTAACAACCAAAACAGTCATCAACCTCTCAGAGTACTTAGTGATGCAGAAACACAAGCACTACAACTAGGATTAACTTTCTGCCCCACTGCTGATTTCGACTTTGTTGAAACTAGAGTGGACTTGTTTAAATACACACGAAAATTGAAGCTGCAAAAAAATCCATATGCTACGTCCACAAATGACTCCAAATCAAGAGATCGTTTCTGCAAATGATATGGATTTACTCGTTGGCTCTGATCTAGACACCCTTTTGACTTTGCAACTCCTAGATACCTCTGAATCAGGTACTGATATTTACCAACAGCCAGTTAATGACAATGCTCTAGAAATAGCGGGTATCACACAGACGGGCGGCAAAAGTGGCCTGAAGAGAAAATCAAGAAGAATACCTCAAACAGCTTTTGATGCAATCGATGTCTTCAGTGAAGCTGTTGTCACTGATTTGAAGAAACTAAGAAATGACAAACTTAATAAAAAAAACAAGGACTATAATATTCCAATTGAACAATGGCAAGCTATTCAATCACTTAGAAATGATGATTCAATAGTAATAAAGCCCTCAGATATGGGTGGTAACATCGTTTTCTTTTCTCAGGAACACTATGTTGCAGAATCCTTAAGTCAATTGGGAGACAAAGATTGCTATTTGCCAACAAATAGAACTGTTTATGCAAATTGTATTAAGACTTTTCATCAACTACTAATGACATGGAGAGAGGAGGGTATGATTGACACAGATGAATATAATTTCTTACTCTGTGAATATCCTGTAATTCCCACGTTCTATCACCTCCCCAAAATTCATAAAAATGTTAGCAGGCCACCAGGGAGACCTATTGTCGCCTCTATCAATAGTTTACTAGAGAATTGTTCCACCTATATAGATTTTTTTTCTTGGCACCGTGGGTCAGAGATCTTAGCTCTTACATACAGGACACTGGTGATTTTTTGAGAATTATTGAGGGCGTCACCTGGGAGGAAGACATGCTTCTCATTACATTAGACATCACCAGCCTCTACACATGTATTAATCACAAGGATGGTGTGGAGGCTGTTAAGTGGTTCCTAAATAAGCGACCCTTGAAATATATCAAGCATAATGAGATGCTCTTGGCAATGCTTACTTTTTGCCTTGAAAATAACATCTTCATCTTCTCAGGCCAACTCTATAAGCAGCAGCGCGGTACAGCGATGGGCACGTGCTTCGCCCCCAGCTATGCAAATCTTTTCGTTGGCTGGTGGGAGAAGCACGTGGACTGGAGGGATGTACCCGAATGATGGATGGATCATATCGTATTATGGGCCCACTACATCGATGACCTGTTCATCGTGTGGAAGGGCACCCGTCTCGCTGCTGAGGAATATGTCGCTTTCCTGAATTGTAACAATCTCAACCTAAACTTTAGTGGTCAAATCAGCAACACCAGTGTCTGCTACTTAGATGTAGAGGTCTATATAGAGAATTCCAAAATCTTGACACGCTTATATAGAAAACCCACAGCGAGAAATGCTTTGCTCCATGCTAGAAGTGCCCATCCGAGGAGTATGATTAACAACATCCCCTATGGGGAACTCCTCCATTTAAAAAGAAATTGTACAACCTCGAGAGAGTATGAGAAGGCAAGAGAAGAGGCCTTTCAGAGGTTCAAAAGCAGAGGATACTCCCCGGGCATTTTGCATCAGGCTTCTCTGAAAACAGACAAAATAGACAGATTACAACTATTGATACCGAAAATTTCTAAGTCTGAAACTGCACCTACGGTCACTCCAGTTAGAATGATTACACGCTATAATGTCAAATCTCCAGAAGTGGTCCAAATTTTTAAGAAAAATTGGCATATTCTTCGAACTGATACCACCCTAAAAAAGCAATTCCAGTATACCCGCTGATTACATATAGATGTAGCAAATCTATAGGTGATCATCTTGTACATAGCTACCTCTAATCAACAGTACCACAAACTAATATGGTGAGAGGGTTTTTTCCATGCCTGAATTGTAAGGCTTGTAAACACAGTCATAAAGTACTGGATTACGTAACTCTGGAACGTGGGACTATGACAAGAAGGATAAAACATCAATCGGCTCTTGAATTGCAACTCTGAATACACTGTATATGTTTTAGAATGTCCCTGTCCAAAAAGATACGTGGGCAGTACCATCCATCCAGCAAAGAAACGTATACTGGCGCATATGCGAGCCATCACTAAGAAAGATCAGACCTATTCGATGGCTCGCCATTTCGAACATATGCACAATAGTGACTGCAAACAACTGAAGTTCTTTTGTATTGATCAGGTTCCAAAGAACGAAAGAGGGGAAGACAGGACTAGGGCTTTGAGGGCCCTAGAATCCAAACACATAATTGATCTCCAAAATAGAACCCCCCCCCCCCCCTAGGCCTCAACATCGATGAAGAACTATGGGCTCACTTGGAATAACTGGGGGGTATCACATGGTCTGCCCCGTTTTTCATATCTTACCGTCCTTCTTTTAATGAGATGATTATCCACTGTGTATTCCTAAACCCTGTAATAACTTTATGAATGAATTATTTCCAGGTTTTATTTCTCTTCACGTATCCCGTTATATTGGTTTGCCCATTCAGGGCGCAATTGTTAATCTGCCAGTACTCCCAGTGGTTCTCAAGCTGCAACAATATTTATGGAATGAAGTGGTTAAGAGGTATTTACCTCCGCCACAAGCCGCTCTTTCCAACATTTACCTCTTTCGTAGAACAATCCCAAAAAAAACGCATTTTTAGAATCATATACAATTCTTGGATTTTTTTAACTATGAAATGTATTTTTAACCATGTATAAATAGTTGTATATATTGATATATAACATTGGAGTACTGTTTTGGTATTAACTTGCTGTGCTCTGGAACAGGTTCAAAGATGGCCGCAATGTATTCTGCATTAAGTAGTGACTGTACGAAGCCATCTTTTATTTCCATGCTTCTTTTAATTCACGTTTAGCCCTTTAAAATGGTGTCTTGCACTTGGTTACACTGACATCGAGAAAGGCAGATTGCCGAAACGTGTCTGTCAGTGCGGGGGGGGGGGGTTTGCACGAATAAAGTAACTTGAAGCAAGGACCTGTGAGTGCTCTCCTGTTTACGCTGTCGGAATTGTTGGGCGTGTGGAGTAATATATATATATATCTCATGATCTTCGTTTTCCTATACCTCCTGGATGAGGAAGAACGAGCACAGACCACAATACTGGTGCATATTTTTGCTGACAAGCCTCAACCAATCGTAGTGAGGCGTTTGACATTTAAATGTGGGAACTTTTAGAAATGTTCACTTTGCGGTATTTGAGGAAGGCATTGGCCGAAACGCGTCATGACGTGGTGACATTAAAAGCGGTGATTATCCTTAAGGACATGTGTGGGCTTGACTTTTTTCCAGAAGAGGAAGGAGTGTGGTTGGTTATGTTGTGTGCAGCCACGAGCACACTAGAGCCCCCATCTCTAAAGCTGTTCAGCGGGAGAAGTGGTAAAGCTGGTTAACTAAAAATGTTTTGGTAACGCCGAACCGCCACAACCCTATAATTTGACCCTGCTGACATTGTTTGGACTGTGAATTGTACAGAGATAGCGCGCTTACCTAAGTGACGCTTCCAGGGACATCACAGGAGTTTTTGTGGTGAGATGAAAGTACGAGAAATCGTTGTTTTCCACAGTGAGAGCCAGGCGGGTAGAGGGACGAAGCAGACACCGCCCACTTGGGAAGTACTCATGTTGTGTGCCTGCTTCTTGCGGATTTGGGAGTCCCGAGTCTGCGTCAATCACCCCCTGCCTGCTGACAAGCCTCAACCAATCGTAGCGAGGCGTTTGACATTTAAATGTGGGAACTTTTAGAAATGTTCACTTACTTTGCGGCATTTGAGAAGGGCATTGCGCCGAAACGCGTCATGCCGTGGTGATTATCCTTAAGGACATGTGTGGGCTCGACTTTTTTCCACAAGAGGAAGGAGTGTCTATATATATATATATTCACTGAAAAAACCATAGGTTTCAGACATGTTATAGTTAGAAATTAGCATTTAAAAAACCTTACAAATTCACTGAAAAAACCATAGGTTTTAGGGACAGTTATAGTTAGTTGGACATTGCACTCGTACAAAACCCGTGAAATTCCCCCGTTATAGTTAGTTCAGCTAACTATAACTCGCGCCCCCTCAATGCACTGCTGATGACGTCACATATTACATCACTCATGACATGGTCAGTGACATCACTGATGACATCTCAAATGACATCACTGATGACATCATCCAGTGACTGTGTGTTTCTGTAAAGTTTAAATATTTTTAATATATATAGGGAAAGGCGTATTGAAGAATGAGTGGGTGTATAAGTGTCTGTATGGATGATTTAGTAGGTGCGTGACTAACTCTATAAGTGAGTGATTAAACGTATCTTCCTGAATGCATGGGTTAGTGACTAAACTAGGTGAATGTCTGTATCCGTCTGTCTGTTGCTGTGTAAGTGGCTGCATGGGTTTGTGAATAGCTACATGAGTGTCTATATGAGTTATTGATTGGTTGTCTGAGTATCTGTATGGGTGCCTGAGTGTTTGTGTGGGTGGGGTGTGTGCGACTCTGTGCATAGATGTGTAAGTGGGTGATTCACTGGGTGGATGCTTTCAAGAGTACATCTGTGATAGACTGTATGGGTGGGTAAGTGTGTGTAAGAGTGTGTTAGTGAGTGAATGTATGTCCCAGTGGTACATGTGTGAGTAACTACATATGTGAAAGGCAGTATATATGTGTGTTGGAGTATATAAATAGCTATAAGTGAGAGTGTGTGATTGTGAGAGTGACTGTATGGATGAGTGTGCTTGTATCAGTGATTGTATAAGAGCGTAAGAATGTGCTAGTATTTGTATGAGTAAGTGAGCTGGTGTGTGTATAACTGTATAGGTGAGTAAATGGCAGTGTGTTTAATTATTTCCATGACTGACTAGGTGTGTGAGTACCTCTATGGATGAGTGGCGGTGTTTGAGTGTCTATATAGGAGTATGAGTGCATATGATAGTCCTGTACTGAGTGACCGTAAGTATGAGTGACTGTACGGGTGAGTGAGTGGATGTGTGTGTAGACCTAAGAATCAGTGAGTGGGTATGTAGTTATTGGTGTTGGAGTGTCTATGGTTTTGCGAATGGCAGTCTGTAATTTAGAGTGGGTGTATCAAAGGTTATATTGGGGTGTGAGGAGGTGCATCAGATTATCACGTGGATGATGTCATCAGTGATGTCATTTGAGATGTCATCAGTGATATCAGTGATATCACTGACCATGTCATGAGTGATGTAATATGTGACGTCATCAGCAGTGCATTGCGGGGGCGCGAGTTATAGTTAGCTGAACTAACTATAACGGTGGAATTTCACGGGTTTTGTATGAGTGCAATGTCCAACTAACTATAACTGTCCCTAAAACCTATGGTTTTTTCAGTGAATTTGTAAGGTTTTTTAAATGCTAATTCCTAACTATAACATGTCTGAAACTTATGGGTTTTTTCAGTGAATTTCAAAGGTTTTGTAAATGACAATTTTTAAATGTATTAATTGTTATATTTATTTTTTTGATACTGATTTACTACATTTTTTAAAACTATTTATTTTTAGATATTTTATTTTTTAAATTACATTGTGATTACATTATACATTACAAAATATACTTTCTCTGAATGAATTAATTTAGTTTAAATACTTTGCAAATAGGCAATAGACTTTTAAGTACAGTAGTTACAGTTGTTGCAATGGGCAACACATTTTCAAACACAATGCAACATTCAGCTCAATGTGAATTTCTAGTTAAATGCAATTAGTTACTTTATGGATTACTTTTCTAACCACAGGACTGGATCCTAGATTCAGTCCTGGGATATCTCCTGTAAACAGTTGAGTAAAAGCGTTTTGGTTACAGTAGTGATTTTTAAGGAATATTATTGTATTTTAAAAGTTGACACTTGGAAACTTTTTCACATAGAATCACCAATGTTATCCTATGGGAGGAAATTCACTTAGCAGGTAAGTAGTGTTATCGTTACTTTTTCTTACTCAGTGGTGGATACTGGATCCAGCACTGGTGCATCTCCAGTAAACAGTTGAAAGAATGCGTTTAAGTCATACAGGCGATTTTTAAGGAATATTTGTAGTTTGTGAAAATTGACACAAACTTTTCTGCTGAAAACCAGACCATGGATTCCTATGGAAGGAAATACAAGTTACTGGTAAGTACGGTTAGAATTACTTTTCAGGGTCAGTGCTGGGCTAAAAGATGCAGCACTGGGTTCTCTCCTGATAACAGGTGAGTAAATCGGAATTCGTATTTCGGCTGATTTTAGAGGAATATTATAAAGTTCCAAAACTCCACACTTAGAAGAATTTCCAAGTGAAACCAGTCAATGTTAGCCTATGGAAAGAAATTCAAGTTACTTTTAAGTACGGTTAAAATTACTTTTCAGGATCAGTACTGGGCTCAAAGATGCAGCACTGAGGTCTCTCCTGATAACAGGTGAGTAAATCATAATTTGTAGTTCGGCTGATTTTAGAGGAATATTTGCACAATGGTGAAGGAAGGGGGTGGGGCCTGAGGTGACAAGTCTGCAAACACGCCCTGTGTCGTGTTTTAAGTTGGAGAATTAATTCCTGCTCAATCCTGAGGGTCCCTAGGGGCCAAGTAGCCCACCAGATACCTCCAGTATGCGCCAGGGAGCTGCGTTGCAGAGAGGTGTTCAGAGGCCATGCCCCTTTTTACACCTCTCTGCAACGCAGCTCTGTGGTGCTTTCTGGACATACCTGGTGGGCTAGATGGCCCCCAGGGACCCTCCGGATTGAAGGGGATTTAATTCCCCATCTTAAAACGCGCCACGGGGCCTGTTTGCACACATGTCACCTTTAGCCCCGCCCCCTCCCTTCACCACTGTGCAAACGCGCCCCCCGCATGCCCCCGGGACTTGGGCCACCCGGGGGCAAATTAGCATCAAAGCGCAGGAGACCGCGTTTCGATTTTCTTTTTTTTTTTTTTTTTTTTTTTTTTTCTTTTTTCCTGCCCAGGGGGTCCTTGTGGGACCCCCTGATCAGACCTAGGGGGTCAGGGTGTTTCTACCCTGCCCCCTTTGTGCGTTTTGTGCACTTGTTTCTGTGCCTCGGTTCTACCGAGGGACAAAATGGCTGCCAACACTTCCTGATTTGGAGTGTTGACAGCCACTTGACAGCCAATTAGCATGCAGCTAGTGATCGGGAGGGTACGCGGACCCTACTCGGCCATAGATATATATATGTGACTTTACTTTTGATTTTCTCAGGAACTACTGAACGGATTTACACCATTTAAGCAAAAGGCACGACACTGAACCAAGGGCTACCTATTTGCCAAATTTGGTGTAATTCCGTTCAGCAGTTCGGGCTGTAGCCGCGATAAACGGTTCCTATGGAAAAATGAATGGGGAAAACACGTTTTGGGACCCCCCTTTTTTCTCGGCCCCCGCTTGACGAATAACCCCGAGACTTTCAGGATAGGAGCGGACCGGAGCGCCCCAACAAGTTGGAAAATTTCACGAAGATTCGTCAACCGGCGCCAAAGTTATTTCAAATGGAATGTTGCGGATTTCCTATGGAAAATAGGTCCTAACTATAACTATCTACTGGCGACCGCCAGTAGATAAAATATATATATATATATATCATGATCTTCGTTTTCCTATACCCCCTGGATGAGGAAGAACGAGCAGAGACCACAATACTGGTGCATATTTTTTCTTTATTGTGGAATGTCCGCCATTACGCGTTTCAGCCGTTGCCGGCCTTGATCACATGATATATATATATATATATATATATATATATATATATATATATATATATATATATATATACTTCACCAAATGCCACCATCAAGCTGACGAACTCTTTCTGTGAGCGGGTGCTCTGTTCGTGAAGGTGGCGGCTTTCACGCTATAAATTTCTCACCAATGCTACAAAAGGAACTTTCACAGGCACTCCGCGGGTTTCCAAGTGACAATTTATTCATACCCAGGGAGACGCGTTTCAGCAAGAGCTGCCTTTCTCAATGGCAATATTACAAATAAAAAGGTCCTAATGTGGTTTCTTTTAAATGTCTTTCACTCGCTCCCATTGGTGCACAGATCATCATCAGTGAAAACGGACTGTTCGTTGTCATTCAGTCCCTTATCAGCTTGCCGCCATCTTAACATGATTTCAGGACCTTAGTTCATTCCAGTCACTGCATCCGTGGGCATATTTACAGTTTGAATAAATGTTCTCTCTGCAGTCACACAATGCCTGCAATAGAAAGCATGCAGCTGGTAAATTATTCATTATGGCATCATGGGAGTGGTACCACTGTAATGTCAAACTGACCTTTTGTTTCCCTCGTTCATACCAAAAGGATAAATACTCGTTACCAAACATATACTTGCAGATGTGAGAGAACTTGGGGGCATATCAGCAAGGCGAGGCGATAAAATTATCGCCGCTTTAGCGTCCGTTTTCGGACGAAAAGCGGCGATAATTTTATCGCCCTATCAGCATGGACACGCTAACGCGTGAATCCATGCCTTAGCGCCTGTTTACTGAACGCCCAGCTTTGCATCTCTAATGAGATGCAAAGTGGGCGTTCCTTCCCGAAATAACTGGAGAAATGTCGCTAACCGACATTTCTCCAATTATCAAGGGAATCGCTAACAAGCATAGCGATAAGAAAAGTAGCGCTAACCACGGTTATCGCTACTTTCCTTACGCATGCTTTAATTCTGACTCGGCCATGTAATCCACCTCCCATTGGATTACATGGCTAAGTCCACTCTGCCCTATCAGCAAGGTATCGCCGGTCACAGTGAGATTATCGCTGGTTTCCCAGCGATAATCATACTGTTTTCCAGCTATCGCTTGCATTTCTATCGCTTTGGAGATAAGCGTTGCTGATAGCACGCTATCTCCGCGATAGAAAGCAGCGATAGCCGGCGATAATTATCCTAGCGCTAAGTGCGCTTAGCGATAATTATCGCCGGCCCTTGCTGATATGCCCCTAAAATGGCATTTGTGGTATGAACGAGGGAAACAAAGGTCAGTTTTACGGTGGCAGTCCTTCTTTGGTCTTTGAAAGTGTGATTTGTGCCTGCCGACTGCAGGGGACTAGTGCCTCTAGACCTAGGGAATTCTGGTGATGTTTTTCAGTTTCAAAGGGGTTCACCTTCTTTTTGGAACTGGTTTCTGGCCAGGGACAAGCTGTAGTCAAGCGGGTGCCGCGGGGCTGCCACAGGTGCAGAACTTCATGCCTTGTCTTTGTGGATTCCTGCCTTTTGACATGTCTCGTCTTTGTCCTTTTTTTCTTCAGAACAAATCTGGGGTTCTGGTGTCAGGGATGCCCCTTAACCGCTTCGCCGCGATCGGAATTCCGCCCAGGTGCTGGACATTCCGATCGCGGGTGGGGTCGTGACGAGCTCAGCTCGTCATGCGCACACGCCCACCGCGCAGCATGACGAGCTGAGCTCGTCATGAGCATCGAAGGGGTTAAATCCTGGATTTAGAGGGTGTTAGGGGTTAAGGGCCAGTAGCCAATGGGCTACTGATCCTGCGGCTATTCCACTCCTGAAATGACCACATCCGGTAGAACCCACTATTCTTGGGACTTTTCAAGATGGCAAAACCCATCTTTGGCTGTACAGTCCAGGTAGCCTATCCTAGAGGTATAGCTGACTTTAGGGTGTGTATTCCTCCTGACTAGCTAATTTCACACTGTTCGCAAACATGAGTGCCTAAGGGCAGAGGAGTTCTTTGTCCTCGGCTGGGGGACAAGTCACTTGTATATCAGAGGCGGTGTAGCCTTTGAAGTTCACCTCCTTGATGTACCATTCACTAGCCATCCTGGGAGGTTGGATGTGTGACCTCCTTCCGGCCCCGGCCTTTTTATTTTTTTTTAAATTTTTTTTTTTATATAAAGTTTTTATTGTATTCTTGTAAACACATACAACAAACATTACAGGCTTACAATAACACTCGCTACAACGCTGCGAGTTACATATATGCCAATTATAGATAGTACAATACAACATACTTTTCTATTATCTCCAAGTAGATCACAGTAAATTAAACAGTGGGGGTCATTAACATCTCTGGGTGAGTCCATAAATGATCCGTTAGGGGTGTCCAGTAATCTCTGGGCTTAGATTTTGTTGGGAGTTCCTCTTCATATGTTTTCAGAGTGTCTCTACAGTACGCCATATCTTTGAGCCATTGTTTACTGCTAGGGCATTTCTTGCCCTCCCAGAGCATTGATATCCTCCTTTTCGCCAATAGTAGTGCTGTCGTACAAAATTTTCTTTTGACAGATCGCAGATTTGCCACAAGTCCCAACAGACTCACTCTGATTGTACATTCTATTTTAGTTTCTAACACATCACCTAATATCTCAGTTATGGCTTCCCAGTATTCCCCACCCAATGGCTGTGCATTGCCATGCTAAATGTACGGCCCAGGCCTTTTGTCTTCATCTTCTGGGAGTAATAGCACTTCCCAGTAGGAGGTCAGACTTCTGCCTTGGTGGCAATACACCCAAAAAGCCCACCAAGGTACAAGAAGACTGAGACATCTAGGTGGCAACCTCTAAGGATACATGCCAGTTCGCCCTCCACACAAAAATCATGTCAGGGGTGAAAAAGCACTGTGTTTGGTATCAAACACGATGGAGTTCGGTGGTACCATAATGGAGCTGACTATCTCGAGGTCGCCCGGTAGGTGACCCTGTCAAACCTGGTGTGTGCAGAATCGAGCTCTAGCAGGCCAGCTGCACGTGCAGGCTGCGATGGCAGACCTGCAGGCTCTTTATTTTTATTTGGGTCATTCCGGATGGCACAAATAGTGCTGCAGCCCTGGTAACCCCCTGTACCATCCTTGCTCTGGGTAATACTGGTACCATATACTAGGGACTTACATGGGGAGTAAAGCATTTTGCCAATTGGGTGTGCCAATTCACATTGCCTTTGAGGGAAATGGCACTGGGGCCTGGTTAGCAGGTCCCAGTGCACTTTCAGATCAATTACCACAGCATCCAGAGCAAAATGTGGGGGGGTAACCATCCAAAAAGGGCACTTTCTAACCGGCGGGTAAAGTGACTGAGTTTTCCTGTCTGCAGGGTGATGTGAGTAGGGTCCATGGGACCCCTTTAAGCACTCCAAAGGTTTGCCTGTATAACACACATACACATAGTGCTGGATATATTATCATTTGTACTTTCAGTACGCATCCTAAAAGGCATGTTTGGCATGGCACAAAGTTCCATTATACATCTCAAGTGCATAGTCAACATGATTCCCTCCGATATAGGAATGATGCACACAAATATGTACACAAAACAGGGCCCATATTTATCATTTTCTCACACAGCGCAATTCAGCAATCCACCTTGCTCTGTAGCACTGTGTGAAAGGGGAGGAACAGGAACGTGCCATATTTAACATTAAACGTCGCTTCCCTGTCCATTCCTGGCACTGGTGCACTTTTGGCAGCGTAGCGCCAACGTAGGCACGCTTGTGTCATTGTACAAGTTTGCCTGCATTGCAGGGGGATTTGGTTTTGTGCAGGAAGGGACACCTTTCTACACTAAAGCAATCCTCAGGAATATTTGCATCTCTCCATGTGTGCTGCAGAATGCAACACATGTTGAAAGAGTCAAAAATGAGAAGCTATAAAGTTATTTCTCCTCCTTACTCCTCACCTGGGGAGCCGTGGCATTTTGAGGCATTTACAGGTTTTCCAGTAAAGGTAAATCGGGGAATGTGCCAAAATCCATGGGTGGATGGGTGTGTACATCCATGTCCTACTCATGTAATGCCTCCCTGCCACAGAGTAACGCATGGCAGTGATGGAGCATGATTTTTGCTAATAAAATCTGCTCGGGAAAATCCACCCATGTGTGTGTTTTAATAAATTACTAACGTGTGTGAAAACTATAATTACTAAAATGTGTGAACTAATAGGTACGACCGAAAAATGTGCAAAGCTGCACGTATTTCTAAGAGTCAGAATAACACATGTAGAATGGAAGATTTCTCTATAGGGTTAAGAATAATAGAATGAGAAGAAATTACTAATTTGCATCTCTAATGTTTTTATGTTTCCTGAACTGCAGGAATATTCAAGCACAAACATGAAAATGCTCTTTATTTCTTCGTGAAAGTAGAGTAGGCCTAGAAAATGTAGGAATTATTTTTCTTTTCTCCCTGTCTTTCCTTGCTGAGCATGCAGGTCTAAGCAAATGTATTAGTTAGGGGATGTGCTTCTGTGCTCCTTTGTTTCTTTTCATGCTGTTTCCTGATGTCCTTGTAAAGAATAACATTTACATCCTTAAAGAGCAGAGAATAGTATGACTCTTTCCTGTCTAGGCGAGGATTCAGATTGAAACTGTTGCTATGTAGTTACAAAATGTATAAATTGTAGTTTTCTCCTTCCTCTCTAGGAAGTTATACAATTTTAGACAAAGACTGTTTAGAGAAATTTGTAAAGTCATCATTAGGAGTTGTTTTCCTTCTCTAGGATTTAGGAAAGTTTCAAACTTAGTGTAACAAAGTTACGAAGTCAGTATAAAGACGCTGGTGGGAAAATGATCATCGGCTCGTTCATATTCTGGTGACCTGTCCTGCATCCGTGGTATGCTGTATGCTGTGCTGCATTGATTCCTGATTTGGCTGGCAAACCTGACTGTGGAGAACTTTTCTCTAGACTTTGCACATCATCGGCTGGTGATGCTGCCCACACTATTCTCCTACGGCCGTGGAGATAGTTTTCTTGACTAATTGCACGCTGTGCATTAGTTTTCTCTAAAATTCTGAGAGGTAACTGAACTGTGATTACCCTGATGTTCACTGTTTTTCCCTTCTCTTTCCCACCTGAATTTGATGATTTTGAATTACTCTGTTTATGAAGAGCTGTGATTGTTTACCTGTGATATTTGTGAACAAAGTGTACTCTTATGATTTGTATTTGTGTATGACCATTCATATTTCTGAAATAATACCAAAAAAGGTACCTAGAAAGAATAGTGTCTGAGTCATGACTTATTTTAGGATAATAATTGTCATATTACTAATGCATTTGTAGTATATTGTGGTATAACTATTTCTTCATTACAGGTCCTCGTGAAGGAATAGTTCTCTGATGTCTTTACTTAGTCCCTTTTAGCTCTACCAAAGATCCATTGGAGGACCTTTGATATTGCTATTACTAATAGAAAGGATAATGACTTATGGGCCCGTCATTATAGTATTTACGCTTCCTTAGGTATTGTAAAGGTTGGTGTGGGATATATATGACCCCCCCCTCTCCCCCCCCCCCCCCCCACTTCCACTGCATCAGCAGCGATTTGTGCACTCCAGATTTATAAACCCATGCAGGGTCACACGAGGTGGCCTTATGTGGCTTCATGAATTTCTCTCAGTTTTTACATTACCTTTGTGTGGAGCAAGGTCTAAGCTAAACCATCAAAAATAAGCCCAATGATGTCTACATGAGGGTTTGCACAAATACCTGCTGCGCCTTTTGTAATAGCTTTGTGGCTTGGCTTTGTAGCAAGATGCAACACGCACAAAATACTCCCAGGGCACAATGGACTGAACACCCCCTTGAGTCAATCAGTATCTCACTGTAATCCCATCAGTTAATTCAACATTGTCATATATTAGCATATCATATCATTAAATAAACAATTTATTCTGACGTACGTAATCATTTTATATTGAGAATAAGCTCATACATATCTACAGGTCCACCGATTCCTGGCCACAGAGGTCCACAAGGTCTCCCTCCCTGGCAACAACATCGGCCCATTTGTGCTGCAGCTGGTTAATGCTCCACTCCAAAGAGGTGACATGTGGTAAGCCTTTGTGGACACCGTTCCCACAGCCAACGTCTTTCCTCCACGCTGTATCTCTGGCTGATTCGGCCTCCATCCCCAAGCATTTGAGGAAGGTAGTGGACAATGAGCCAGATTAAGGCTCCTTCCTCACTCTCCTTAAAGTTACCCCCTATACCCTTACCAGACATAACCCAAAAACACAAAATACTAACACCTCATAAAATAACTACCCCTAACACTACAGAACAAACCTACTGTGAATATATCCCAAAACCCCACAAACAGACAGACAATTTTACAAAATTGCACACTTATAGACAGACAAATAATACACTACCAACAATGATCTACAAAAAAGGGACAGGCTGTATACAATTGACAGTCTACATACTCCACAATGCTCTCCAAAATCTCCAAACACCTTCAGACAGAACAAGCAACCACCAAACACTAGGAGAAAGTGAAACTAAATTTCAGATTGTTCCTGGTACGGTGCCATGTCCGTTGTGTCATTTTCTGGGTGTATCCACCCGATTTGCATTACGTTGTGTCATGTTTTCCAGACGTAAGGGCCATGTAAAGCATTTTTTACACTACGCACCTTGCTATTTGGCCATGCAGGGGCCATACAAAGCATCTTTTTACACTATGCAACTTGCTATTTTTCCATGCAGGGGCCTCGCACAGAATCTTTTTACACTACGCACCTTACTATTTTTCCACACAGGGGCCTCACAAAGCACTTTATACACTGCGCACCTTGCTATTTGTCCATGCAAGGGTATTGATATGCATTCTGTGGATACCTTGCATGGCACTTTTCAACATAGATGCCACATCTAACTTTGCAATGATTGAACATTTATTTTAGGTACCTTCTAGTGGTGCTACAATAAATAAAATATTGCACCAACAGAGGAATAGCAGGCACATAGGTCCAGGGTGCCTGTGTAATGGGCATTTTTTGTGCGTAGATGGGAGGAAGTACTACCATCACAACATTGACTTGATTTACTGGATGAGCTCTCTCAATCTGTGTAGTTTAATGCAGCACACTTGCAAAGTATGAATTTCACAGACACCATCAATGAATGTTCACCTTGTTGGTATAGGAGTACCATGTGTCCACACACACAGATGTCTGAACCCTGTTCAAAGGGCCAAGGGCCAAGTAGGGGTTATTGTGCCCAACCGAGATAGATGGGGCCTTGTACTACCGAGGTCCTGTGGCCCACCTTACTATGGATCCTGCTCAACTGGGTCAAGCACCCCCATCTGCACCTGGCTCTCAACTGGGTAGCATAACACAAGCAGTCAAGCCTTTCTTGGAGGGAAGGGTAGATACAAATCTGTGAACATGACTCATGACTCAACGAGCAAGCAGCGCATGCAAAAAATCAAATTTTGCCATAATTAGAAGTATGTGAAATCAAACTCTATACATGCAAAGGTAATCAACATTCAAAATCAATAACACAAACTCTCCTTGAGGTAGGGGCACTTATAGGTGTCTGGCCACTCCCCGTCTTCCCAATCATATTGTGACAGATTTGTTGTTATGCACCATTCACTTATGACAGCATCCAGGGAATGTAAACTATTAGGTCATACTCAAGAGTTCTCCACTTTCGGAATCTGTGTGCAAGGTGTAGTAACTCAGAGTCAATGGGGTTGTGGAAGCTGGGGCCCCAAAGGCATTGTTCCCAGCTTACCCGCTCTGGCAGTACAAAACCTCTCAGCGGCGCCGCACGGTCCTGTCTGGATCTGCAAAAATCGAGTTGCGTGCAGTTACACATGGCAGCTCGTTGCATGTGCAGGCTCTCTCTCGAGGCACACTTACAAGTGGTCCTGACGATCAGAGTGGCTCCAGCTACTGTGATCAGATGTTAAGTCAGTGTTTCCTTCCTGGGGAATGGGGAATGGGGTGTGGTCTCCTTGCTCTGGCGGGGTTCCCTTGTGTCCTCTTGATTGTCAGGCATCCTTCAGTGCAAGAGTGTGGAGGATGATCCTATCTTGCTTGAAGCAGCAGTTCCTAGGTCATGGGCGACAACCTGGACTTCTCTCTTTAGAGTTTTAGGCGGCACCTCCTGGGATACGGGGTTGCAGAAACCATCCAGCACACAGGCAATGGCTCAATCCATGGGGCACAGATCCTCACACCTTGCTTGGTAGTCCCTCATGTCCAGACTACTCTCTGGAGCTTGCTTACTCCAATGCTCTGCCTCACTGGCACATGTGTCTTGGCAAACAGGCAGGTATTTCTGCTCCAAGTTCCAGGGTGGGTGGTCTTGGCTTCCC
Organism: Calotriton arnoldi; assembly: GCA_963921515.1. Classification (NCBI taxonomy): domain Eukaryota; kingdom Metazoa; phylum Chordata; class Amphibia; order Caudata; family Salamandridae; genus Calotriton; species Calotriton arnoldi. The sequence goes on along the minus strand of CAWUFW010010056.1, from coordinate 521,374 downwards.
TGGGAGATGTACCCTCACCCAGCAGGGAGACTAGTAGGCTGGGTTCCTATTCCTAATCACAGTCAGAAGTCTTGCAGAGCTTCCACTCCTCATGCAGCACGGCTGACTGCTTAGCATATGAATAAGTTTAGGGTCTCAAACTCTCCTACTTATAGTTCTTTTCAAAACAAAAAATAAATATAATTTTGTGTCTGAGTATTTGACGTTTTATGTTGGGGTTCTGTTTATTTCAAATCGATATCTCTCCCCTTTCTTATTCCTTCTGAAGGTGGTCTGTCACAGCAGGCAGGACTCTAAAGCTGATTAATCCAACAGCAAGATTCATGTGAGTGACCAGGGTTCCCACCTGGAGGTCAGCCACAGTGATATGTGCATGAAAAGGTTGATCCTGGGCCCTCAGCCCCACTGTTTTTTTATTCCCTTATCAGTCCTATTTCTCTCTTCCTGAGATGTGTTCAGGCCCCTTCCTTGTGATCCATCACTGAATCAAAAAGTCATTTGGAATGCATAGAAAGAATCTGACTCTACCATCCTCCACTGTATGTCCCACCCAGCTTAGAGGTTTTCAGGAATATCAACCTCTGTTAGGGGGCTACCTCTACTCCTCATGTTTTTACCAGACAGGCTAGCCTTACCCAAAATGCAACCCAAGGCCCTCCATGCTATGTAACAGTGCAAGCACTTCTGCACTCAAGGTACCGTCACAGCACAATCACTGTCCAGTACTGTAATCCACATGCATTATGATACCACCAGCATACTCACATGCATCACACACACTCTGTGCACAATGTTCAGTTATTCAGTACCTCGGAACAACTCCAGTGCATGCTGATAAATGCCTGATTCCTCTGCAAACATGCCACAGAAATAGGAGGCACCATCACCACTTCCACCCCAACGTGATGTTCATCACTGAGACCTGGCTCACACCACTTTCAACCTCTGACATTGTAAACGCAACACCCCACAGTTACAAGATGATGTACAGAGACCAACAAACATGAAGGAGGCATCACCATCATCCACAAGGATAGCCACCAAAGCACCACCACTGTAGACAACATCTCATCAATCTAGGAACACCTTAACTTCCAAATTCAAATCGATGCAAACACAACCATCAGAGGAACCCTCACCTACAGACCCCCGGGTCCATTCACTAGCTTCTGCAACACCATCTCCAAACTCATCACCCCCCCCTGGCAATCAACTCCACGCACTACATCTTCCTCTGAGACCTTAATTTCCACCTCGATGACCTCAATGACACTAATTCCACCAACCTCCTGAAAAGCATGAGCAACTTCAGCCTCACGCAGCTGGTCAGCAGCCCCACACTCACAAGACACACCCTGGACCCCATCTTCACAAAATCAAATTCAGACACAACACCGAGCTCACCTGAACTGACCACAGGATCATCCACTTCACCTTCACAGGCCCACCAGGACCCACTTCCGAACACCCCACCCCTGCACACCACAGATAGAATAAAATCACTGAGACCTAATAGACCATCGTCCTCAGCACCACTGAACCCACAACCACCAGCGACCTTGAGCTAGCCATCCAGAACTTTTCCGACTGACTCTCCAGCTGCACCGACACAGTTGCCTCTATGAAAATGGGCAGCACCAGCAGATCCAGCAAGCAAAAAAGCCATCTGGTTCAACCCTGAACTTCGGGCCCTCAAATGTGAGTGCAAGCGAAAGGAGAGATGATGGTGCTCCAGCAGGAACTCCTCAAATCTCACCACCTTCAAATCTGCCCTCAGCAAATACTACCACCACCACCACCTCAAAGAAGCCAAAAAGGGCATCCTAACCATCCGCATCGAGTCAAGCGCCAATCACACAAAAGAACCTTTCGAAATCGCCAGAGAGTTCTCTTGCCCATCTGCCATCAAGAACACCATTTACCCTTCCCAAACCCTCTGCGACTCCATGGCGGACTACTTCCACAACAAGATAGCAGACATCTCTAGCAACTTCAACCCACAGCCAACTGACTTCTGCCACCTCCTGTCACACACTGATGACTCCCACCCGCTCACCAATTGGACACCACTCTCCACGTTGAACACCACAGTCATCATGACCTTGATTCACTCCGAAGTACTGACAAACCCCTGCCTCCAGCACGCGTTCAACATGGGACAGAAGGAAATCAGCAGTGCACTCATCAACATCCACAACTCATCCATCATCACTGCCACCATCCCTGACGCATGGAAACACGCAGAGGTTAAACCCCTCCTAAAGAAGCCCTCTGCCGACCACAGCGAGCTCAAGAATTACTGCCCCATCTAACTGCTCCACTTCTCAGGCTAGGGCCTAGAGAAAGCCATCAATCACCAGCTCAGAGATCGCCTGGAAGTAAACAATGTACTCGATGCATCCCAGGCCGGCTTCAGCTCCAACCACAGCACCGAGACTGCATTGATAGCCGCAACTGATGACATCAGATCCATCCTCGACTGAGGCGAGACAGCAGCCCTGATCCTCCTCGACCTCTCAATGGCCTTCGACACTGTATCACAACACACCCTCATCACCAGACTCCACCACATCGGCATCAGAGGAAACGCCCTCAAGTGGATCACCTACTTCCTCACAAGATAAACGCAGAGAATCCGACTACCGCCCTTCACCTCCGAACCCAAGAGCATCTGTGGCATCCCCCAAGGCTCTCCCCTCAGCCCCACCCTCTTTACCGCCACATAACTCCATTGGCTGACATTGTCCGCACCCACAGACTCAACATCATCTCTTACACCGATGACACCCAGCTCATCCACTCACTCATGGAAGACAACACCACCACCAGATCCAACTTCCTGAACCCTGTGACCAACATTTCCAACTGGATGAGGTTCAACTGCCTGAAGATGAACACTGACAAGATGGAAGCGCTCATCTTCAGAAGAAACACCTACCTATAGGATAACACTTGGCGGCCCACTGCACTCGGACCCTCAAATACCCTCACTGACCACGCCCGCAATCTCAGCATCATCCTGGACAGCGATCTCTCTATGAAGCACCAGGTCAATGCAGTATTCTCCTCCCGCTTCCACACCCTATGCATGCTTCATAAGATCTTCAGATGGATCCCTGTCAACACCAGGAAAACAGTGACTCTAGCCCGCCTCACCAGCCAACTGAACTATGGAAATGCACTCTATGCTGGAACCACTACCCATCGCTTCAAACGACTCCAGACCATATAGAACGCCAAACCTGCACGCCACGCCGCCGCGCCAGTGTCAGTGAGGCGAGGAGCAGAGAGGAGCGGGGGCGAGATTGAGAGCGTCCGAGTACCTTTCAAGGGCCGCTCGAGTGCCGCCACAGCACCGCCATAGCTGCCCCCCCTGATCGGCTGGAGCGGCTCGGATTTGAGCAGCCAAGCAGCGAGCGAGCAGCAAAGCAGCAAAGCGGCCGTCGTGCCAGTACTTGCCAGTACTTGCGGTACCTTGCGGCACCTTGGAGACCCCAAGGAGACCCCCCCCCAGACATCAGGGACCTCGGGGGGTCATCTCACGTTGACCACACGCACGCTGACTGTGGCCTCGCAGCTGGGAGGAGGTCGCCAACTGCTGAACTCTCGCCAAACTTTAAATCTGTCCTCGGTCCCTGCTCCGGCCCAGCAACTTGGCTTCGCGCCCCGGCCGACCCCCCCTCATAGAACGGGGCCCCCAAACAGCATTGGCCCAGCCATGGGTAATTGAGCAGTGGAGAGCGGCTGAGCGCGGCGGAACCCCCATAGCGGAGCACTGAAAATCGTGCCGCCCAAAGCTTAATTACACCAGCGGGAGAGCTTGGCAAGGCAGGGCACAGGTGAGCACGGCCGCCACTTAGGCCGCGGTGAGTGCGTGCCCCTGGGGGGCCTTCACGGAGCCAGGTGCAGCTGTGATCCACCCTGCGAGCCCCGCTGCCCGCCCTGCCTCCCACCATCAGCTCCACTGCTCCGCTGCTCCACCTGCTCCCTGCCTTCCCGCCTCCCGCTTGGGAGAGGACAGTGGTGCACTAGGGGCATTGTGCATAACCACGGCCACGCCAAGACCCCACTCTTGCAATTCCCCCGCAATACCCCAGTGTCAACGAAAGGAGCGCTCGCCCCCTCAGCATTCGCAGCAGCAGCACAGAGTGGTAAGAGCTGTAAGTGAACTACTCGAGCAATTGGACAACTGGGCAGCAGGAGGATCACCCTCAGTGTTTCACCTAGCCAATGGGTCCCAAAAGAAAAGGCTGAGTGCACACGACTCCGGAGGAAACCCTCAAAAGTAACTCCTCCAACAAAGGGATCACAAGGATTACAAGGAGCAAATCACTCACAGACAGCCCAAAGGAAACATCGCAAGACGCCGCACAAAGGGGTTCAATTAAATACTTTTTCAGGAAAAATGATACCCCCCAGGGCGTACTACCTTACGCCACGAGCCTGGCTCAAGACAGCAGCCCCAATGGGCTGGGCAGACTACCCCCCCCGAGCACTCCCGCATATGTATGGAGGGCCTACCTCCTTGTGAGGAGTCCAGGAACCAGATGGAAATGGCAGGCGTAGTCCGTGGGCAACCGGATCCAACGCAGCTTAATGGTCCATCCAAGTGGCAAACCCCTCTTCAACTTTCATACACGGGGCGAGACGCCACAATCACCAAGATCCACGACACAGTTTCGACTAAAGATGTCTCTACAGCAGTGACGAAGGCGCAAATTCACCACCTTAAAGCCCACGGCCCAGACATTCGGAGCACGGAGATCGAAGATAAATCTATGAGCCCGTGGTCTCACCCAGCTTCCGAGGGTCTAGAGTCCCCTGTGGGAGGGGACCTTACAGCTTCATTCCTCCATAATCTTGGCCAAAACATTGAAAGAACTTTAGAATTAACCCCAAATCTGCTGCTGCCATCAACACCCTCATGGGGCACCAATTTAAAAGGAGACCACAAACTCTGCAATGATAGTGCAGATGCGGATCTGGAGAAAACTCCCCCGAATGAGATAAACTGCACCACCAATAAAGCTCTTTTGTGGCAATCATCTAAAATGGAAGTTCAAATAGACCTCCTACAAGCCATTGCAGTCCGCCTAGTCAACATAAGCTCCAGGGTGGAGGAACTAGACAACAGGTTCGCCCAGTACCTGGTCTCCAACCTGGGGGACTGCTCCTGTTGCTGTTCAATACTCATGGAGAAATGGGCCTCTCTCCCCGAGGTCCTAGTAGACATAGTAGAGATAGTCAAAGGACGCAGGGAGGCATTGAGTACAAACAACACAGATGAGAGGGCGTCGTCTAACTGCAATCTCCAGGAGGCAAGACAGCCAGTAGGGCCCCGACCGGGACTGGAACCGAAGACATCAGCCAAACAGGGCAAAAGAGCGTCACACACGACCGAGAACTCTGCCAGTAGTTCTAAAACAGCCCAAGGCACACCATGCATAAACTGTGGGAGCAGCGGGGGGAGTGATGCCCCGGCCCTAGACTTGCAGGAACATATCCTCAGCACAACGGCCGCACAAGAACCTACTCTTTCAAGGCGAGCAAAAAAGAAGCTGAAGAAACAACTGAAAAAACAGTCAAGAGGGAGACAACTGCAACTGTTGAAGAGTGACCACCCACCCCTGCAAGGGGACACCAACACAACTCAGCCCTACCCAATTTTCATTGCTAAAAACTGGGGGAAAAAGGTCTCCCCGGTTGGTCAGCCTCCGGATAACCAGCAAATACAAACAATATCACCGAGCGCCCTAACAGCGAAGGACCAAATGCCATCAGCAAGGCCAGACCAGCCTATAGGCAACGATCCAACAGCCGGAATAAGCTCGGCACCTCTTGAAGCAAGCCCCAAGTTAGCGACGGCTACAACAGTGCTGCAATCGATGGATCTAGACCCATTTCAGCTAGAACCTGGACACCAGTCTGGTGCTAGAGGCACCCAAGGCCACAATAAACGGTCCCAAGTAGGATACTCTACAACCAAACAAGGAAGCCAAAGCAGAGGATTAATCTCGGCAGAGCCCGCCCCACGAAGAGGCAAAGCGGCCCAAACTCCGGGCTCACCAATTGTAGTCCAAGAGGTAATCCTCACCCGAGGTATTTTAGCACAGGACAGCATGACATCTTGAACAGGAGCAACATCCTCCGCCTCCTTAAACATCTGGCCACCCTAGAACAGATACAAACGGGTGACTTAGAATGGGTGACTTAGAATTCTTGAGCATGAAGGGGGACACACACGGTGGCTCAACAGTGGTGGGCCTGAAGCATATACAAATACAACAAGCAATTGTGAACAACTCTACACAACTCGCCGAGTGGGGCATTGATGTCCAGATGCTGCCGCACCCAAAATACCCACATGTTTTGGTACCGGATAATAGGGGAAAGGCCCCCTGGTCGATCCTGCATGGGACAAAGAGTTTGGGTTCCCCGGGTGGAACTCGGATGGGCCCCAGGGACCCAATGGGCATCAGGATCGCATGCCAAAATAACCATCGGGATATTTGTGCAGGCCCCTCTGCTCCGGACTTACCCAGAATCTTAAGTGGATGGCATCAGTATTCCTAACTGCGGTGAAACCCAGCCCGGCAGGGGAGCGGCCAGGCGAGGAGCATTCCACAAGCAGCAATTAACTTTAATTTCCTGGAATATGCAGGGATTAGTAAAATCAGTGAAAATGAAAACTTGAAGCAGTTCCTGGAAACTGGTGATATACTTTGTCTCCAAGAGACCTGGGCTTTGTCCAGTACTCTACTGGCAGGGTATTGCGAACACTTTATCCCAGCCACAAAAAAGAACCTATTTGGCCGACCGTCTATCAGTTTTTATAAAGCCCGAAAGCGCCCTCGAAGCTACAAACATCGTCTTAAACTCACCCGGATTGCAAGCTCTACACATCAAAGGCCTGAACCTCAATTCACACCCAATGCTCCTTCTAATAATAAACTGTTACATCAATACGTCGCAGATCACCATGAAAGAGCAGTTGGAGGAATTGTCAGGGAAACTAGATGACCTCTTTTTCAAATATAAATCACACCAGGTTATCCTAGCCGGGGATTTTAACCTGAGGGATCTTGATATAACCGAATCCCCTCCCCAGGGATCAGGCAGGGTAGCACCCTTTTTCAATTTCCTTAACAACCATAAACTGATCTCAACTCACGCACTGAAAAAAGCCCACTTGAACTCCTGGGTTCCTCTCCCTACCTTCAGGGACATCTCAAGAATTGACTACATCATGGCCAGCGAAGCGATGGCGGCCAGATTGGATGACTTTGAAGTCGAAGACAGGGCAGAAAGTGACCACAGGCCATTAAGAGCGGTCTTCCAGCTGAATGTTCCGTCAGCCTTCCGCCACTAAACCATTGGCGTGTCAAGAGGGGACGAAAAACATAGTGTCTTGAGGAGGATCAAATGGTCAGACAAGATAGGCAACACGCTCCAAACGTGGCTGGATCAGAAACAGGAAGTCAGTCTGTCCTCGTCGCTCTCACCCATAAAGGACTGGGAGAATATTGTGAAGGACCTACAAGCAAAGCTTGGGAACTCCCAGCCACAACCACTCAGGCCCAAAAGGCAACCAAGATGCGGTAGTACTGGGCCAAACAAAGACATACAAGATTGCAAACGGCTCCTGCGTAAGGTCCTCGCAAAAAAGAAAAGAGGGGGCGGATCATCGGAGGGACCGTTGGTTGCATCGTTGAGGGCAGCCCTAAGGAAGAAACTATGGGAACACAAAAATGTCGCCATGGAAAGGGAATGGCTCAAAGTCTTCTCCCTGCTTAAACAGAAGAACCCAGCGCAACTGTGGAGACATATAAACCAGCTGAGCAGTAGAGGACTCTCAAGAGAAAACGGAGTAGCAGAAAAAGAATGGCTGATCCATGTCAAGCAGCTATATGCAATTGCCCCCCCATACAAAGACAGCACAGAAGGGGCCAGCTGTGGGGCGGGCCGAGTGTGGCAATCTAGTACAAAGCCAGGAGATACGATCGCTAGCTCAGGTAACCCGCCCATGGGTAACAGATCTCTGGCCGAAGCACACTGTACACTACCAGCCCAGATAAACCCCCAAATGGTCATCAAGACCTTTAAGAACATGAAGAACAATGGGGCCCCTGGGCCCAATGGGATTCCAGCACCGGTCTTCAAAAAGGCCCCCGACTTCTGGGCAGCAATGCTAACTCCACTTTACAACCACACTTTCTCGGCAGCCACAACCCCTGACTCTTGGAGAGGCTCCATTTTGGTCCCTATTTCCAAAAAAGGAGACCGTTCAAAACCATCAAATTATAGGCTCATCGCCCTACTTGGCCTCGAAGCGAAGGCTTACGCCCACCTACTATTGAAGGACTTGGAGACGTGGGTGGAAGAGAACAGTATTATACCTTTCTACCAGACTGGCTTTATGTCACAGTCATCGACCATGGATGATGTTCTGGCGCTAGCGCACTTATCAGCCCAGGCAACCCTGAAGAACCACCCTCCACTTTTCTGCTGCTTCGTGGATTACAGCACAGCCTTCGACAAAGTTGTTCGTAGAAGACTATGGTGAAAGTTAGAAAACTGGGGCATTCCACCAAACCTACGGAAGGCAATTAGATCGCTATATGAAGACACCTGGGTACGGGTTAAAACTAGCGCCTGCACAGTGCCCCCCAAAATAACTACGGAGAACGGGCTGAAGCAAGAATGCGTGTTGGCCCCCATCCTTTTTAATTTATACATGGCGGATCTGGGGGAAGCCTTAAAAGGAGCCTGTCTAGTAGCACCAAGACTAGGAAGTATGAGGCTGCTGGTGCTACAATACGCCGATGATACAGCCATAATGGACCATACAAAGGTGGGCCTGCAAAGAGCTCTATATGCACTAAATCGCTTCAATAACATCAATAACTTGACAGTAAATCAAGGAAAGACTAAGGTCATTATCTTTGGGACTTACCATCTGAAAAAGAAAGCACAATGGCAAATGGGTAATTTGCAAATTAACACGGTGGCATCATACAATTACCTAGGGGTTTGGCAGACGGAACGGGCTAAGGCGAATGCCCACCTGAAACATCTGAGCACCAAGGCTAACAAGGTCACATACCTACTAAAGCAATTAAGCCACCACCTGATCAGTCCGACTGCCGGCCCAATACTGAAAGTTTTAAAAGCGAAACTTCTACCAGCAATAAGTTATGGTCACCTGGCCTTCCCCGGGTTACAGCACGCCTTCCTTAACTCAGTCCAAGCCAAAGCATACAAAACAGTGCTCCATATTCCGAGGTCAGCAAGGAAAGCAAGGCTAAGGCTGGAGTTAGGCGTGGCAAGGCCAGACCTGACGTGCCAGGGGGAGATCATAAAGCTCTATCTAAGAATATTAAGGGCCCCAGCTAACTCACTAAAACATCAACTGAGATCCATTTTCGAAGAGCTATGCACGACCTGGCACACTACCCTAGAAAAAGCGATCAAAACACTGAAGATCGTGGAAGAGAGCATATCGCGGCCGGATATCCCCCTGAATGCTTGGAAAAGAGCCATAAACAAACAAGTGTGTGAAATCTCATTTGATCTCGACCGCAAATCTCTCCGTTCAAGTTCCCACTTAGAGCCGCTGAACAGCTCTTATACGGCAGGCAAAGCTCAGCCCTACTTAAGTGAGGCTCTCACTCCATCGGCCCGAAGTAAAATTCTTTTTATGAGATTAACCACTCTAGGAATTGCGGATTTCAACCCTGCATGGGCCCGAAGGGGGGAAGCCATAAACTGAAGACTGTGCCCCTACATGAGGGAATCGTGGTGGCATCTTCTATGCTGTTGCCCCAATCTTATCAGCGAACGTAGGCGACTACTGCGCCCGATCTGTACCATCAACGGAATAAAGTCCTGCAGTGATGCGTCAGCTATGTGCTTTTCTACCTCTAACACGACGACCCTAGCAAGACTGGGGAAATTTATCCATCACATCAGGACAGCCCTAAAAGCTGCTAATGAATGCAATAAAACCCCGGAGAAGAGCACTGTAAACCCAGCGGAAGAAAGCTGAGGGGGTCTCCATTGAGCACTGACGCCGTTCGCACTTCCAGCACCCCCTCAAGGATAGCGCCCCATAGGATGACTAACTAGAGTGTCAAGGGGAATGGGTCACAGCTTTGCAATGCAGCCCATCCTCATGGTCCAATGTTTTTTTTTTTGATCGTGCACAAGGCTACACGTCCAAGATTACAAACTCTGGTGAAGTGCTGGTACTGGGGAGGGGCGGCAAATTTTACTTATCACAAATTGAAGTTTTTATCATTGTTTTAGTTTTAATAGGCCGACTGTTTTTTACTGTAATGATTTTAATTAATTGTACAGTTAATAAATTCATTCATTCATTCATATAGAACGCCACAGCCAGACTCATCCTCAACCTCCCCAAATGGACCAGCATCACCCCCCATCTCAGAAGCCTCCACTGGCTCCTCGTCCAGAAGATATGCCAGTTCAAGCTGCTGACCCACATCTACAAGGCCCTCCACAACACCGGACCATCCTACATCAACCACCGCCTGACCTTCCACCAACCAACCAGACAAATACGATCTGCCTCCCTCACCCTCGCACACATCCCCGGCATCCATTTGAGCCACAGTGGAGGTCATTCTTTAGCCTACCTCGGCTCCAAGTTCTGGAACAACATCCCTCTCCACCGCTGAACCTCTGCTTCACTCGCCAACTTCAGAAAGGGTTTCAAGATCTGGCTCTTCGACTAAGGCTCAGTAGACCTCAGCGCCTGGATACAGACTGGGGTGATAAGCCACGCTATACAAATAATGATTGATTGGCATGCATTCAGCACATGGTTTTATCATGCACACACTTCCACATCAACCTGATGTTGGCCAGGGTTGAGTTAAACACACAGCAGAGGAACTTTAGAAAAGGTGAGTAAGCCTGTAGGCCTCACTCCAGTGACCCAAGGTATAATGTTTACTAGTACTGTTCATTACATGGTATGCTTCCACCACTGCGCTTGTCGTGTTTTACTCCTAGTCAAAGCACTAGCCCTCCACAACTATGAGAGTAGCTCTTTGGGAGCCCCTCCCAGTATATCAAGACCGCAATCTGTGAGACAGGCCTTTGTTCTGGCACACACATATGATCCATGTTCTCCTATGGAAAGAAAAACAGCATTAGGGATCCAGACAACTATACAGTTGGGCACTCAGGCAAGCGGTACACATCTCTTACCATACAGGGGACTTTCTATCTTAGCACCACTATTACACCATATGTCTCAAGAGTTGTGTATGCCCACAAACATTTGTGCTCGCATGTTGACATTCATGCTTCACACATTACACATCTCTATATTCCTGACATGAAGTGATGCTTTGCAAACATCTCCCTTGTCCTACTTTTCAGATCAATGCTACTTAATGCTACTTTAGCAGTTTAGTATGTTTTGGGACGGGCCTTTGAGCCTTCTTGCATTGCTCAGCAAATCATGCAAAATGTGTATTGTAGCAAGTGTGGACAAATGTAGATTTTACATTAATCTGCTTTGGGAAGGTGTTACATGTGTATTTTTGTAGATTACCCCACATGCATCCTTGCAAAGTTGCCATCTGACATGTTGAGTCAATATCCGATGCTAGACCTTTGGCCACAACAGATGACTCCCAAGATCTGTGATGGTATCTGCTGCAACATTTGTTCCAGCAAAGTGCTGCCACTTTTCATACATGTTCAAATCTGCAACACACATCATTTTGAAGATTGCCTCAGGGAATGACTTAATAGGAGGATTGTGATCCTTCATACACTGAGGGCCACATTAAACACACTTTCATTCAGCAGAACACAGCAAGACATCTTGCCATGCTGCACTGCACTGCACAAGAGAGAGAGGACAGGAATGCCTAATATCTATCTAGATTTTGGGCAATCCTGCTCTCTCCCTTTCATGAAGTGCAGTGCATCAAGTTGGCTTGCTGCGTTGATTTGTTCTTAGTTTAAGATTTATATATGTTGAGGCCTACATCTAGTTGAGAAGATGTGAGTGACAATATATGTAGTTTGACATTCATAAAAACACCACACAATGGATACGTTTCCATAAACTTTATTGAATGATAGGTTTATATTTTTCGGTTATTATTTCCATCATTTTAATGCTTTTAAGTGTGTAATTTAGTTGTTTGGCATTGTAGGGTTTTCTAATAACATATTTTCCTGTTTGACACGTGTTTTTTTGGGAAGCCTTGTGATTATGTTAATCTTGATATCTGTTATCAGATCCCAAATCACAAATCATGACAGACAATTGAATTCAGTACTCTTAGTGATCACATTGCCTGACAAACAATGCCTCATTGTAGTAAAAGTCACTGGAGTTGTCTCCAGTTGTAATCACCCCATCACATATCACAATCATTTTTTGTCTCCAATGACTGGTATTAGGTGACTTAAAGATACTTTGCATATGTATCTAAAACAGCCAATTGCATACAATGTAACACAATACTTACTATATATACTAGGTTTTGCACACATATGATATTCCACTGTTTCTAGATTTTGTCAACCATGACCCATTCATGCACATGCTGTAAATTCATTTGAGTAACATTTTTGTTTCAGCATCAACATGTTCATGTATGTTGAGTAAATTGAGGCACTATTACAATTTAGGAAGAACTTAACATGGTTGAACCTTATATCATGTATAAATGTTGTTGCTTGATGACCATGTAGTTATATTAACACATTTCAACACCAGTTTATAATGTGTCCGTATGTATGTGTTGCACAACATTCAGGCTGCTACATGTCTCGACATGACACAGTATTTATGATTGATTGTTATCAGATTATGTGACTTCTTGTAACCCTACATCAACTGTTAGTCCTTAATACGTGAGTTGTGTAAATATAGGATGTCATTGAGTTAAATCAGCTGACAGGGATATATTATATAAAGTTTAATCTCACTTGCCACTACAACAACATTCCTTTTTTCATTGGCTGTATTATTTTCTTTGTTCACATTCACACAAACAAGCATCCTTTTGTGTAAATAGGTGATATTTATAGTTGTTATTTATCCATAGATGAATCATGGTCATTCGCATGCATTGTCTAGAACTGTCAATAAGAGGCTAAAGGATGTTAGGCATATTGTGTGCCGGAAGATGTCCCTTACAGCACACACAAACAATCCTGCATGCAACACAGTCACCCTTACTACATGCTGCAAGGATGTCTGGATTGGTGCTAGGCTGGAGTGAGTGCACCAGTGCTAAGTGAGAACACAAATGCACCAAATCCTGATGTTTTTGGCATAATACATCACTCTCCCTATTAGTCAGTGCAACACAGCACAGCTAGTTGAATTATTCAGTTGCATAGCATGGAATACAATTCATCCATGAGTCCCTAGGTATTAATTGTACTATTTTTGGATACAGTAATGTTAAATTAATTCTTGTAGTTAAGCACATAGAGAAGACAAAGTTGTCTCTTTTGGATAACTTACCGATGAGTAGTCCATTTCCATATCTGCTACACTGAAAATGCTCATTGATGGTACTGTGCCTGAATATATAAGCATCTGGGCACTTCCAGGATACTTTTCCAGAATATTTGTGAAAAGGCCATTATGATCCACAAGTGCCTGGACATTGATTGAGAAATTGTGCTAGTTATTTCTGTAAATATGCGCAGTATCTGCTGGTGGCACCAATTGCACATGGGTGCAATCTATTGCACCAAGCACATGAGGAAATCCTGCAATGGCATTGTTGCACTGGGTTTTGCCCCAGCAGTATGCCCAGATTTTCTGCTTTTGTGATCACCCGGTTTTTGGACTTTTTACTTTGGGTGAGCCTCACTACCGGTGTCTCACCCACGATAATCACAAGGTAAACGCACTGCGCATGTTCACCACCAGTGTCTGCCTTTCAGGATAAGGCTGTTACGAAGCGGTAAGGGGCATGTGGCTGGTGACACATGAACACATGTGCGCACGCATGTGCACACGTGTGCTAGTTGCGCGTGGGAAACTATTGTCGTGCACAGCCCAGAAACAGCACACAGGTAGCCTGGTGCAATAGTGACTCTGCAGGGTTAGGTATTCACCTGGGATAGGCCTCATGAGGTTAGTTTACGCTAGTAGGGAAAGTCAGTATGCATTACTGTTTTAATTATAGTGACACTCAATCATACAAATAGGGAGGGAACTGCCATAGAGTGTCGTTTCCCTTAACCTCGGCCTACAGAGACCATTGACATCTTGAATCAGAGTGCAACCTGTGCAAGAAAACCAAATTTGTAACTTTCACAATGATAACTGTACATCTTCTAGGTCATTCAGAGTTTCCATATTTTCCTGGCTCAGCTCAGGATCAGAGCCCAGGCCTTGTGTCACTCTGCTGTTCCCAGTAATTACATTTTTCCAGCAGTAGGAACAAAGGCCGCCCCCAGACAAAAGGAGCAATTAGCACTACTTCCCCTTGCACCTGAGAAGGAAAGGGGTGGGGATGAATCATCTGCATCAATCACTCAGCTGTCACAGTGCACCAGGGATGGGCTTGCCCAAGCCCATGGAATAAAGGTGTCAAGAAAACTGGAGCCAACCCAGATGGGGGCCCCCTTTGAAATCCTTGTGTGCAAGTCCCTGGCAGTGATGTCAGTGAAGGGTGGAGCTGAGACCCCAGGAGCTAATGTGACCAGTGGCTCCTGGATGATGTCATTTTGGATTATCCCAACATGCTGTGCAGGAGGTTTGGGACAGGGGTGAGAGGTGATGTGGCACCCCAGGATTGTTTAAGGGGGCATGTCTTCTGGAACCTTCCTCTCCCCTTTATAAGCCCTTGCACAAGGGAAAGACCTCTCTCTTGCCTGTAGATTTTCTACCTGTTTCACTGCTGGATCTTGGGACGGCCACAGAGAACGGGAAGGAGGAAACCCCTGACCCCCACTCAGGACCCAGAACTCTGTCCAGTTGACCCCAGGACCAGTGGATCTCCCCAAGGGCCAGTGAGGCTGGCCCCCTTACTCTTCCTGAGGACCAGTTGAGTGAAGCCCTTGACTTTTCTGGACCCACCAGCAAAGCCACAAAGGAGAACAGGTGCAGGGAACCAAGAAGACCAGCTTTTTGAGGACTGCACCACTCTGGAGGTGAGGACGGTTGCTGCAAATGCCCCTGGTGGATAGAGCTCATCCCCAGGAGTAAGATGGGCCCAGGATCATTCAGATCAGCCCAATGGGACCCAAGTTATCACATTTTAAAGTTTGGCAACATTTGACCTTTCCTCGCAAGAACGTGTGGTGCTCGGCTGCATCAACCAGTAAATTCCCTGGGGTGGGCCAGGGCCTGGGTGTCGGCACAAGCATAATTTATGTTTTCCCCCAGGGAGGTCACGTACGTGGTACCCCCTCCCTTTATTCTTCTAAACACTTGGGGACCCAATACCCCGGGCACGCACATTCCAAGGGCGGCGGAACCCCATCCCCGACCCCTGTCAACTACGGGAAAGCACCGTCATGCTTCTGTCACGCTTTCCTGAGATTCCCAGGATGGGGAGCGCCGTCGCTCTCACCCGGCAGGAGGCGGAAAGGGCCCAGACACCATTGCTGGGCCCTGTTGTGTTAATTGAGGATGGGGGGAGGCAGCGACCACTACACTCTTTTGCCCGCTGGAGCGAGCAGACCCACATAAGGACTGCTGGCTCCTGTGGTAGAACACGGATGTGCTACCGGCACGAGAAGTCGGTGAGGGTAGGCGGGGGTGGGCTCCCTGAGCTGTCCTCCATCGATGGCATTCTCGGGGTGCCTGAGTGGGACCTGGCACCCCCTTCAAAAAGGATAAAGGAGGCCGCAGCAAAAGGAAAAATATCACCTCGCTCTCTCCCAGCACCGCGGGAGAGTCACTGCTATAATATGCGCTGCATTACAGAGACTCTCCCCATACTGCGTTGTGGGGCCTTTCACTTAAAACACATTTCTGCCCATAGCCCAGCCTGTGGTGGACCTAGTGCGATGGGACCACCAACAAACTGTTCAGCATGAAGTGCTCCTTCTCCCTGGTCATCTACTAGGTCCTAAACCTAGGTTTGGGGGGACCCCAAAATCATCACCTTTCCCTCTGTTTGGTGCACTTTCAAGTTCCCCCATGACTGGAGCTCTTTTTGTATAGCTGGGAGTAATTTGCACTCTACAGATCTTGTGTAAAATAACATTAAAAAAGACCTGGAGAGCATAGAAGTATGTGTTGCATTGTTTATTTTGTTATGCCCTCTAGGGGTGTATGGTATGGTCACACTACAATGCTTCTTTGCCCTACCTTGTTTACAGTGATGCCCATAGGGGATTTTTTGACAATTGTAGTCTAATACCAAGTATATGAAAGACTGCACAAATGCCAAATTCATTCTTATAAATGTTTGTATTGGATTTTCATGATGATTGCATATGTTTAATTGATCCATCATTGTCGCAATTATGACTATGATTAATGCCAAAGTAATATCATTATTACACCATGACTGTTGGAACTCACTTGATAAGTTTGGAGTGATCACTCTAGGGGGTCACCAGTGACTACACAATGTTGTCTATGGTATGTTCCATCTGCATAATTATATTTGTAAATTATTGTGTAGTATTTAGTAGTGTGTGCGAAATAAATGTACTTCTCCATTTTCTAAAGAAAAAATATGACTGGGCAATCATTTATTGAGTATTATAATTGCATGCCAGTGATTGGTGACCACCTCCCTTGGGTAGGCCTTAGACTCCTCTGCCTCGCTAACCTGGGAAAGTCATGCGCTACAATGGGGTGTTTGGTTCCCATTGAGGACAATTGAGGAAACATTACTTGTGCTGACCACACAACAAAAAACTCAATTTCCAACAGGCATAAAATCCCTGCTTGGTGGCTTGTTGCTGTTGACTAGCTTTAGGAAATGCCAGGTACTGTGGTGTTAGTCTGAGTGGGACGTGTATGCCCAGGCGTGGGTCATGTACTCGCCATGCCATTGGATTCAAGCTATCCTGGCTGTTGAGGGGTGATACCCCATAATCGGCCCTAGGATGCTTGATTCTAGTCCAGCTAGGGCTTGGCCTGGCAGTTTGGGCTGGATTGTTCCCATAGGGAACAGGGACAAGACTGATTTGCACATGGCTGGGTCCAAACTGGAATGACGTGATGTGCAAAAATACAAAGGATTTAGGCCTAGATCTGACTGGGGTGAGTGTTTGACATTGTTCAGTATTCCGTACATCAATTGGTCTTTTTGCAGATGGCATCCAACACAGATGGAAGGAATGAAGAGAAGGTGCCCTGTTAAATGCCAGCCAACATTGCAGATGTCCTCTGGAATGAGCCAGAGGCCAACATGTGTAGGACTGTCAATTTCACATGTGGCGGGATGGCATTGCTCCATTTTGTTGCTAGATGAAGACTTGGAGAAATCTTCTCCAGCAAATCCAGGATGCTCTCCTTCTTCGAGCTATATAACTCGATCAACTCCTCCTCCCTGAGTTCAATGAGGTTTAACCTTTGTCAGAATACACACTCTCTAATCCTGCGCTGTTGCTGTTGTTGTCTCTTATGGACTCCCAGCTGCAAGATGACTGCCTCCATAGCGTAGATGAGCTTGCCAGGGAGTTCTGTGAACCCTTATACTTATGACCTTGCCTCATTCCCTATGCCTGTGTTGCCGATGCGCAGCATTCTGGTCCATTTCTATCATTGTGTTACAATGTGTGGTGATGTGTCCTGCAGTGGTATCTAGATAAATCACACTGCTTATAGCTGCGTTAGGGTTTGTGCGTGAACGCCTACCTTGCATACATTTGATCTTGCATGAGGCAGGCCAATATAACGCAGCACTTGCACCATGCAAGTCTCTACAAACAGCGTAGGAAGTTTATTGCTTTCTTGCATCGCCTTGTCTGACGCAATGGCAATGCAAGGGCTTGAAAAATCTGGCCCTTAGTGTCCGTTCTATCATAGACTAGCAATTGCATATTGACTTTATTTCAGTACAATGCAAAACTGAACTAGACAACTGAAATCAGATTTTATTCCAATTGTTCTTAACTTCATTCCAATGTTACCATAGATTAAAATATTAATTTGAACCTGTGTATCTTGGGAGGAAAGCTTTAGACTTTCCTCAAATATCGAAACAGCACCCGCCCAAAACAATGAGAAAACAAGTGTTAGCGAAGCTAATAGGTCTGGGCCTATTAGGTAAATGTGCTCTTTACTGTATTACCTGTATGTCAGATCGCCCTCACTTGCTATCTGTTATTGTGTACGAGAACTAAATCAGTCTTCAATGGAGTAATTATGAATACCATATTTGTCACAAATTCCAGAGTGTCCCTGGAGGTTGTCTAAGGTCTGATGCACACAGGTTAATGCTGCCAGCCAAATTTGCTTTTCCTTTCTGGAGGCAAAGGCAGAATTGTGATGCACTCTAGCTCCCCTACAAAGAAGGAACCTTTGGGAAGCTCTCTCTTTAGAAGCCAACATGTTGTATGAAAGGTGCAGCACAACCGACATAAAAGGAAATACACACCATAGCACACTTCCACCAGAAAAGACATGGAAGCTGAGAGAGGTATCACAAATTAAAGAGAGGAAGTCACCACCACTCCTCCTCTATAAGTTTCTGCTTCATTTTTCCAGGTCAAAGAGAACTCCTTGTTCCTAAATACTATGGGGCCTATTTATGGGGAAGTCATGCAGTGCAGCACAGCAAGTCACCTTTCTGCACTGCGTGACAGGGAAAGGGCAGAAAAGCACCTTATTTAAGGCAATATGATGCATTCATGTTCTTTCCCCTGCACTGGTGCCCTTTTGGCTGCCTAGCGCCAATGCAAGCACCCTTGCACCATTGAATGCAATGCTGGGAGGCATATTTCTCTTTCTACGTGTGCTGCAGAATGCAGCACACGTAGAAAGAGGAAGAAACATAGAGAAATAAAGATATTTCTCCTTGTTTAAGATTTTGGTGCATTCCCAGGTTTACAAGTTCTTTTAAATCTGAGAATGCCTCAAAAACCATGGGAGCTGCATGGGAACACTCACACATTGAACTAGACATTAGAGAGGTGACAATCACACTCCTAGTTAGCTTATTGTAATTCCTTGTAAATAATTTGAAGGGTGCCAGTGGGTATCGCCTTCTGATCAAGAGGCATAAAAAATCCGAAGTGATGCGTTTTCCTACAGAAGGCAAAACGTCCCCTCCGGCACTCACAAAGTTTTAATTCTCTGAACTTTCATCGATGTAATTGAAAAACTGTTCTTCAAAAACATATGAATTCAAACGTAGACAATTTGCTTATGCAATCTTCCTTTTATTCTTGCCATTGGTGTCAGCTTCATCAATATTATAGTGTTAGGAGATCACACTATGTAGCTATCGTGGTCTTGAATTATCCATGAATATAAAACACCCAATGCATTTCGGAACTCGCCCTTCATCAGGGGATTATTCCTAAAACGTAACATTTCTAATTAATCAAATGACACAAGATACTACTCGACAAGCACAGACATGTAAACTTCAGAAGGAATGTGAATTCGGAAAAATTGGCTCGCAGAAATTCTAAAGTAAGTGGATGAAAATAAAAGAAAATATTGTCCGCAACCAATCTATGGTGCTCGTCATTGCAGTCGACAAAAAAGGTGAAAAGAAGGACGTGTCCTAAGTGCCACTGTGAAGTATTGCAAACAAAACTCCGAATCCGGTATATTAAGTAAAGGGAGTGTAATGTAAAAAAGTCGTACGTTCAGAATTATGTGGACAGTCACCCGTAATGCGTCTACTAATTAAGATGGCTGCTCAGGTAATGAAAGGCCCGGTACTCAACTGCTCGAATACTTTCGTGCAGTACATGGTGGGTCACAGAGCATTTACCTTGTGGGACAGAGCGACTTTTCACCCATTGGGTGGTACGTGTTGAGACATGGTTCTGCACGTTGTGATTGGACATTGAATATAGCATTGTCACAGAGGTTCTTTAAAAGAGCCGGCACATTTAGCATGATGCACCATAGTTCACTGTTTTACTAAAACTCACGCATACTGCACGGAACGTATTCAAACCCTCAACTGGATTCCAAAAAAGGAACGCAAAGATATAAAAAAGACTTTGAAAATAACCATGGTAAAACCTTTTTTTTCTTTGCCAGGTATAATGCTAAACATATAACTGCATTGTAGATTAAAAACATTCTGAATCCTTCTTTCTGTGAAAACCTTTCATTACAAACCAAACCAGAGACCCTCTGAAAGGAGCAATCAATCACAACCAAGCCTTCCAAAGAAATTTCCTTTACTGCAAAAGCTACATCTCATTGAGAGAAAAAACAAACGGAGGTAATTTGTTTTACCAAAAAACAGCTCTCAAAATGAACAATCGACTTTCTTTTCACAGGCGTCAACTTCTAATGCAATTTTCTCAATCAGAGTACAGAAGTAGAAGTAAAAGCATGGCATTCAAAAAGTCAATAGGCAGTGAAGAAATAATGGTATACAAAAGAGCAAGCTGAATGGCTTGCAGTAACCGTGTGCACTACTAGCAAAACAAATTATTCAATACTTATAAACTTTCAAACTACACAATACCACAATGTAAGAGCAAAATAAATGCAACAAAAACTGTAGTCGAAGTGAATGTATCCACAAGAATCTTCATTGATTAGAAAAGAACAATTGTTGACAAGTTGAATGGTTACAAACCATTAAATTACAACTTCAAACACATGTACATTTTTAGTTTGTAACCATTCAACTTGTCAACAAGAGTTCTTTTCTCATCAATGAAGATTCTTGTGGATACATTCACTTCGACTACAGTTTTTGTTGCATTTATTTTGTTCTTACATTGTGGTATTGTGTAGTTTGAAAGTTTATAAGTATTGAATAATTTGTTTTGCTAGTAGTGCACACGGTTACTGCAAGCCATTCAGCTTGCTCTTTTGTATACCAATGTTCTTTAAGGGACAGGCAGCCCTTAGATACCGCGTAGCACACATTGAGTAGTTGAACTGGAGAACTGTTTTTGTCAAATATAGCTCCATTTTTGTTTCTTTAATTATAAAAAAGGTGTGCAGTACTTACTCGTTTTTTCAAACCAAGTGAAGAAATAATGCCATAACAAATTTTACTTTGCAGGTTGTAAGTAAAACCCATTTTTGTAACAAAACATTTACACAAATTTCTATTTTTCCCCTCTTTCTACAGACATACAGTACGACATCATGAAAACAGGCCAGCTATGTACAATCCAGAAGAGGAAATTGACTACTAAAGTACAGTGGCTACCTTTAGTGTAAGGAGAGATTAACTGAGCCAGGTGTGTGCAGTATTTTTCATCCCATTGCACAGGCAGAGCGGTTACTCATAGTGACACCATTGAAAGGACTACTGAGCATAACCACTCTGCCTCTGCAATGGAGATTTAAGTTAGGCAGATTATCCAACAATTAAAAACACTTGAATCCACCTCCAATTAACCCTTTGGCTCAGTGTTGAGAGAGGAATCCCAACACATTCCTATACATGTAGCAAGTTGTATGCCCTCAATTCCCAACTTCTGTAGAATTATACAGAGACAAAAACAGGCAATTAACCCCCAACGTGTAACACCCCAGGCCGATATTAACATCCCACCTGAACTAACTGTAACCTTCACTGATGAAACTTTTCTTTTCCATGACAGCAAAAATACTTTGATGAGAATACTAATCTTCAGCACACACCATAATCTTGTAACTCTTGAGAATAGTGACATTTGGATGATGGATGGTACCTTGAAGTCCACACCCCACCCATTCACCCAAATATACACTACTCACGCCTACATCAATAAAACCATTGTTCCTTTACTTTACAGTTTACTGACTGATAAGCTAATCTCAACCTACACTGCGTTTTTGACAGTGGTAAAATCAAAAACACTGAATAAACACCCTTGAAAAGTGATTATTGATTTTGAGTTAACCGTGATTAATACCATTACTAAATTATATCCCAGTACCCAAATTCAAGGAGGTTTTTTTCACTTTTCTCAGGCTTGTTGGTGAAACCTTAAAAAAACATCCTTAGTTGAAGATAACATATCAGACAGTAAACTACAGTTTGAGTTAAGGAAAGTAACTGAGTTATGCTTCGTACCTCCTGACAGTGTGGATGCATTCTAAACTTTAATAGTACAATCAAAGTATTTTAAACAAAACGAGGACACATTGGCACCTTTGCGAAATTATTTCAAAGATGTATTGGTAATCTAAGCACGTTGGGTCACAGGAGGAACCCAAGGTTCCCTATTGACTGGTGGAACTGTTACACAATCTGCTTAGTAGGAGGTGCCAAGACTAACGATGCTATTGAGGGTGTGGTACAACTCCTTCAACAAATCTTTTGGAAAACCTCACCCTAACTTCTATCATTTCTTGGAAATTTTGAAGAAGAAGGAACATTTCCAAGAAAGGAGAATAGTATAATCATTGACATGTCGTCTCAACCCACATGTTTAAAAAAGGAATATCCGAGTGACTATTGGCCCAAATTCAACAGTTTTTGTTGATGGTGGCTTCCGACTACCTGGACATTCTTGCACACATACTACATTTTGAAAAACATACTAACACCTACTCTAACTTGCTTGCCTGTTGTGACCATTTTTTTAGAATTAGATTGGCATTTTTTAAAAATTATTTTTGAAAATTAATGGAATCTCAGGGTTCCTACATGAAGATGTCTTCTTTGTTCAACACTTGGTGACTTTTCAAATCCACCTGTCACCAAGAGTCTCTTCTACTCCAATTGTCCAAAGTGCAATACACATATTTCAAGAAAATGCCCAATTGCCATGCAAAACAAATACAAATTGGCGAAGACACCATTTCTAACAATGAAATGTTGGATACATTCCTGTGTGGTTTAAAAAACGCAAACCTAATAAAAAAAATCCCAAAAAGCTTCAGTGCTTGTCAACAAACGTAGCAACAAATCCGTTCACAAAATCCACGGTCCAATGAAAAATACAGCCATCCAAGTCCTTGCTGAGGAGACCAAAACTCAAAACTACAAAAAAGTAGTAGCAAAAGTATGCTGGTAAAAACACACCCTACAAAAGATGGAAAAATTAAAGTTATCCAGCTTACCTGGAAAAAAAAAACTGCACCCGATCCAGGGAATCCCTTTTCTTCTTTAAGCCAAGTGCCCTGTCAATACTCCAAACCTCATACAAAAACATGACGCAAAAATAAAATAAATTATTGCTTTTAATTCAAATTGGAAATGACTTTTTAAACCCAGTTTGAAATAAAAAGCAATCATCCCGATGTGGGCCTACAACCACTACCTGCATAGGAATGAAAATGTGGTTGAAACATACAAATCATACATATTACAACTTCTTTACATCTAAATACCTACTCCCTCTCTCCTTACAATAAACTTGGCCACTCCACCGACAGTCAGAATAGATAGATAACTAACCCTGGGCGAAGTACTACGCTACGCTCGCGTAGTTTGCGAAGTTTGCGCTACTTCGCACTACGCAAATTGCACGTAGCACAGTGCAAACACGCGTAGCGGTAATTTTTTGCTTGCTCGCGGTCCTCAGCGTCAAGTTGGCGACCGCGAGCAAGCAAAATGACATCCCGGCGAGACTTTTTCCTCGCTCGCGATCAGCAACATCAAGTTGCCGATCGCGAGCGTGGAAAATAAACCTCCCAGCGAGATTCTCAACGCGGGGAGGTCAGGTTTCTCATTGCGAGTGGTCGCGTATGCTCGCGACCGCTCGCGATGAGAAACTACCAGTCCGCGTTGAGAAGCTGCCGCTCGAGTAGAAATCTACTCGAGCGGCAGAAAACGACTCGCTTGCACTGTGCAAGATGCGGTTTGCACTGATTGCACAGTGCGGACAAGCATCCGGCACTGTGCAATCAGTGCGAACAGCATTTTGCACAGTGCACTACGCAGTTCGCGTAGCTACGCGCAGCTCGCGTAGTGCGAGTGCACTTCGCGTAGCTACGCGTAGCGCTACTACGCGAACTACGCCCAGGGTTATAGATAACCACATACGTCAAGTCTTAAAGTAAAAAGTGAAGAAGGACAATTTTCCCCATTGACTTAAATGGGAAAGTGTGGGTAAAAACTGTAATACATTTTTAAAATAATGTTCTATTTATGGTAAAATTTTAAAATTATTTTTACAAAATACTTTATGCAATTAAATATTTATAGTATTTTTTAGATATTTAAAAAAAAATTCTTGGATGTTTATAAAATAAAAAAAATATGACTTGTCTTTTTTTTGTTCATATAGATTTTTTACAAAACTGTATTAATGTCTGAGTGGTGGTTGTTTATTTCATTTAGTTTTTTATTATATGTTATAATTTTTAGAGGGCCTTATGATACTATTCTAGTTTTTTTAAAAATAGTATTACAGTTTTTGTTTTAAATAAGTTTGTATTTAAAATGTAATACTCAGGATTTAAAAATAATACCTGAGTATTAATACCCTTCCCCACCCAATACCTCTATATCCCTTATATCCCATGCCTAAAGGTGTTTGCTACACCCTTAGATCTATTTTTATAATATTTTTAAATTAAAGTAATCGTAAACAGTTACGTTTTAAATTAATACTCAGGTATTAAAAATAATATCTGAGTATTTAAAAGGGAGATCTGTATCTCTCAAAACAGGATATTTTGACAGGTCGTACAGTAGGTTTTACATTGAAGCTGTCCTATAGTTATGTTTACACTCCCATTGAAGTGGAAGGAAGAATAATGCTACAGTCCACAAGTGCAGTTACCTTCCATGGCCCTGGGTGCATATTCTACACCATATAATAGGAACTTACGAGCAAGTTAAATGTGCCCATCAGGAATAAAACAGTTTAACCATGTTTAAGGGAAACACACGTACTTTACTCTTAGTTAATACTGACACACTTTGGCAAGCATCCTAACATGACAGCCCGTTACTCTGACAACCTGATCGTGAGTTTAATCTGAAGGCAACTCTTTGAACACGCTTTTTCTTCTTTCTTTTTGAACTTCGTATTGGTTCACACAGCAGCATCAGGATGGTTTCTAAAGTCCTCTCAGATATTATTACTCGACCACAGACACTTCAATATAAGTTGCATTGCCTCAAAGGACTCCACATCTCAAGAATCTATCCTTTGGGCGACGTTGTGGTGTTACAGCCTGAGCTGCCGACTTCGGAGGTGGGGAACCAGCTTCGATTCTCAGTGTCGGGTCAACATCCTGTGGTTCTAGGCAAATCACTTATTCTCCCTGTGCCTACAATTCTGCGCCTTGAGACCCTCACGGGTGATTTGTCTCACTTTACAAATCCTGGATTTATTTATTTATTTGCTATATCCATAAAGATCTACTCCTATATCTTTCAACCTATATTGTTGAGTGAACCTACCATACTACGAGAGACTATAATGGCCCGATAATCAAACAAAAGATTGCTGTTTATTTAAACCAACAGTCCTGAGCTTGATATCCCCAACAGTCCTGTACCAACCACGTGTTCTGTGCATATGGAGGGCACGTCAGCGGACCCACCATGATGACTTTAACGTAGTCATCTAAGTAAGAAATCTGTTAACAATACGAAAGTCACAAATATAAATGAATCTCTCAAATCTAGCCATGAACCAGGCCCTCACAGCATGCAGACCGTGGACATTTTGGGTCTAATTTACAAACTGCACTTTGAATTATGTTTTGTAGTACTACAGTATGCACTACAAATTGCAGTTCACAAACTTTGCATGGAGTTTTATGCCTCTGCATTACCTGCACTCATGTGTTTGGAGTTCTCCGCCCTAACTGCAGAGTCGCAACACACTTAAGTATATGTTTTAGTAGTAAATGTGGGTGGGACTGGAGGGAGTGGGTTGGAAAAGGGGAAGTCTTACTCGAAAAGGGGATGAGATTAGGGGGTAGTAAAAAGGGTTTAGGGACAGGTTTATAGAGGAATGTCACCAATCCACACAAAAGTAAACCAATTATATTACTCTGGGGGTGGAGACATGTAATTTAAACTTTTATAGTATGTTTGCACTCAAAGGGCCCAATTCACAAAGGTAAACTGAGACAAAAGTCTAACTTTACGACTTTCTGTATTCACAAAGGGCATTTACGAGTAGTAAAGTTAGACTTTTGTCTCAGTCTTGGTCTCAGTTCAACGTAAGACCAAAACCTAAGTTTAAATGAGACAAAAGTCTAACTTTACTACTCGTAAATGCCCTTTGTAAATACCGAAAGTTGTAAAGTTAGACTTTCTTGTCAGATTACCTTTGTGAATTGGGCCCAAAGTTTGTAAATACGGAGGTCTTGATTCCCTGATTCACAAAGGTAAAATTACACTTTTGTGTATGTTTACATCTTGTTTGGTATTCACAAACTACGAGTTAATAGTAAGTTTACAACCAAGGAGTCTCATTTTTGAACCAGCACTTTTTTTCCATATCGGATATTTCCCTAGAGCAAGAGAGGGAAAAAGACAGAAAGGAGGCAGAAGGAGAAAGTAAAATATGGAAAAACTTCATAAAGGGAGAAAGGTGGAACTTGCAGGAGTGAGATAAAGGGCAAGAAATGTCTTGGCGTGGATTAAAGAGACATGGCATGGATTCGTGACTATGCAGCATTGGTATTTGGCAGGCGCTGACACTTTGGGGCCGATTCCGGCCGGAAATCTCTCCGACCGAGCCGGACCCGGAGAGAATTCCGACCGAATCGGACCCTAGCAGTCCGACCGAACGAGTACGATGCGCACGCATGCCATCGGACTCGAGTCGGTCGGACTCCCATTGAAGTCAATGGGAGCTTGTCGTACAACGCGTACGCGAGCTCCCATTGACTCAATGGGTGCGAGGCGGACAAGGGCGCCCCCTACAGCGTGTACGCGGCGAAGCGATTCGCGCCGTGCACCCACAGGTAGGGGGGACCCATGGGTCCCCCCTGTGTGCGACTCGCGCGCCTACGCGTACAGGGGGGTCCGACGCGGACCCCCAAAGTCCGGCTCCGACAGCTTTTTCGAGCCGGACGGCGCGAGTCGGTTGGACTGCTCGCGGCGCGCATCGTACTTACCCGGCCGGGAAACGTCTCCATAGCACGGTGCGAGTCGTGTCCATGCGAGTCGGTCGGAGCGCGTTGAAGCCGCGTTCGAGTCGGTCGGCGATTTCGCGGGTGCCTGCATTGTACTCGCTCGGCCGGACCCGCGTACGATTCGGTCGGGAAACAGGGCTCCGAATCGGATCCGGTAAATCCGAATCCGATTCGGAGCACTACCGGCCGAGATCGGAATCGGCACCCTAATAGTGTGTAAAATTACATTTACACAAACCTTTTTTAGGAGTAGGCAGTGGCCCCATGGACTACTACCTACTCCTAAAAAACATTTTTGTCAACATTCACAAAGGAGAAGGGGTGCCCTGTGATTCGGGTTACCACCTCCTTTGAGTTTTAGGACGCCCGAAACACAAACCTTCTGTTAGAAATGGGGGTCTCTAGTTGGCAATGGTTTGCACCTTTGTCCAAGTAGGGACCCTTCTTCCTAGTCAGGGTAAGGGGGATACACTTCTAAAATAACCCCTGCTCACCCCCTTGGTAGCTTGGCACAAGCAGACAGGCTTATATCAGAGGCAGTGTGTAAAGCATTTGTGTACACATACAGTAATACAGTGAAAACACTATAAATGGACACCACACCAATTTAGAAAAATAAGTAATCTTTATCTAAACCGAACAAAACGAAAATTACAACAACAAAAAATTCACAATACAGTAATCAAAATGTAATCTTTAGAAGGTAAAAACAGTTCTGTCCATAGCAAACTATAGATGCGACACTTTCAACACAAAGTACCTTGGATGCGTCAAAATCATAAACAAAAACAGCCGCAGGGAAGGTGATGCGTCGGTTCCTTACGCCCAGGAAAGGTGATGTTTCGGTTCCTTACTCCAGGGGAGGTGATGCATCGGTTCCTTACTGCACACACGGGAGGTGATGCGTCGGTTCCTTACTGAAGGGGAGGAGATGCGTTGGTTTCTACTATGTGGGGAGGTGATGCGTTGGTTTCTACTATGTGGGGAGGTGATGTGTCGGTTCCTTACTGCAGCCCCGGTGTCCTTCTAGACTGGGCGCCCCAGTGCAATGTGTAGGGATCGGGGATGCGTTGGTTCTCGATGCGGAGGCAGCAACGGCGCTGCGTTCGTCTCTCCAGCTGCAGTCCCATGATGCATTGGTTCTTGCAGCTGCACAGCAGGGCCTGCGTCGGAATGGGTGCAGTAATCTCGGAGATCGGTGCACAGGATTCGGCGTGCGACGATTTCTCCAGCCACGGGAAGGCGCTGTGTCGGTTTCTTCAACGGCACAACGGCGTAGCGTCAGAAACAGGTGTGGATGTGTCACGTTTCTCGTAGTTGCATCTCTTTTCCAGCTCCCAATAGCAGGAACAACCTCCAGAGGCCCAACTCAGCAACAGGCACCTCTTGGCAGGTCAGAACTCTCACAAAGGAAGTTCAGGGGAGCTGGTGGTGAAGTCTTTGTGTCCCTGAGACTTCAGAACAGGAGGCAAGCTCTACTTCAAGCCCTTGGAGATCTTCTTCAAGCAGGATACACAGCAAAGTATTTGTGCTCTCCTTGGCAGAAACAGCTACTGAATGCCAACCCCAGACAGCACACAGCAAATGGGCAGTACTTCTCCTTCATCTTTCCCAGCTTTTCTCCTTGGCAGAGGTTCCTCTTGAGTCCGGAAGTAATCTAAAGTTCTGGGGTCTGGGCCCCAATATTTATGCAGCATTTTCCTTTGTTCTCTGGTAGCACAGAGGATCTTTGCTCAGCCAAAACCAGTTCTGTCCTTCCTGGTCCAGCTTCCCGGCAGGAGGCGGACATAGCCTTGTGTAAGGCAGACCAGGCCCATTCAGGTGAAAGGAAATCTCCTCCCCCTACTCTAAATCCAGCCCAGGTCTATTCAGCCCAGACCTGACTCACCTAGGAAAGACAGGACACACCTCAACTCCCCAGTGGCTGTCTACAGTGAATGGACATCCCCAGCCCCTATCATTCCAAAGCCAGACAGTCAATCCACAAACCAGCAGAGGCACACAGGATGGCTAAGCAAGAAAATACCTATTTTCTAAAAGTGGTATTTTCAAACACAGAATGTAAAAATTATCCTTACTAAAAGCTGCATCTTTATATTCTGAGTTCAGGCATACTAAACTCCAGCTTTCTATCTTGTCCCAAAAGGAAGTTATACTTATAAGATGCTATAAATAAACTCCCATTCTATCCTATGGGACAGATGGCCTTTTTTAATAATGAAAAATGAAATTCACTGTATTTCACAATAGGGACATGGCACTGATCAGAAGTGGCAAGGTGCCCAAAGCATCTAGACCAGCAAAAGCGAAAGCCAGCACACAGGAAAAATACAGGAGGCAGAGGTAAAAATACTGGGGAAAACCACGCCAAGGATGCCAGGTCAAACACTTTCCAAATCCCAATTCCTTGCTGTTTCCTAAACCCATTTAACAATTCTAAAAACATTTCCGAGTCATTATTGGGGTTTAGTACATTTCAAAAAGTGTTTTAGCAGTCTCAACCCCTCAGATGTATCAAATCTGAGGTTTTGCAACCCTTAAAAAGCTTTGTACATGAGGCTCATATAGCTAAATAACATGTTGGAGCAAATTAACACTATCAATGCCCTAGAACAACTAAGCAATCTTTCCCTCTGAGTGCATGTTGTAAATTGAAACATATTGAGTAGTTTAGAAGAGATTAAATCCAAGCCACAACATTACTTTAATTAACAACTGCTTTGGGTTTTTTATTTTTGCTATGTGAGCATGAAAAAAACATTTTAGCTTGTACTTTTTAAGACATAACAGAAATAAAATATGAGCAATAAAAGTAATATTAAACTAAAATACAAACATATCTATTGTCTGGTGGGGCCCCGAAACTACATTGCCAACATTTCCTCGCAGCAAGGAGGCCACACCAGATTCTTCTTAGCGCCGGGCAGGCGTAAATATCAGACCCAGTACTCCCACAATGTGGCACATATCTACTGCCTAGTGGGGGCTCTGAAACTACATTACTGCATCTGATTCTCCTTAGCGCCGGGTGGGTGCATATAACAGACCCGGAGCTTCCGCGTCGAAGGACACATCTACTGCCTGGTGGGGTCCTTGAAACTAGATTGCCCATGTTTCCTATTGGCAAGGAGGCAATACCTGATTCTCCTGAGCGCAAGGCAGGCTCAGATAACAGACCTGGGACTCCTGTGGCACATGACACATCTTCTGCCTGATGGGGGTCCTGAACTGTGCATGTGCCCGGGGAAAGACCGGGTCAAAACCAGGCCCGTCTTTGCCCATCATCGATAGAAGGAGGCCAGGTGGAGCCACCTCTCTTGGCCCCTTTATAAACATATCTGCCCCTGGACATCCCGCCATACAAACCTCACACGGAATAAGATAACTTTAGGTTTAAACCTTATAGTCTTCTATACTTTTTTACTGCATGGGTAATTCAAATTGATGCAGCATGAGCTAATGGTGGGCTCATGAATCCAATTTTGATATTGCTATAACATGAACACTGGTTTTAAATCACCCTCATGATGGGAACGAGTAACGATGCTCTGAGTCCCCATGGGGACAAAAGGCTCAAGTGACGCACTCACCTGAAAATTGTGTGATATCTGACATAAACAACCTAATAGAAGAGGTGGAAACTTTGCTGGGGGCAAGACTGTGCCATCTTCTGGAGGTAGCCAGCAAGCTAGAAAGATGGCAAAGATTTTTGAGAAGAAGAGGGGACCCCCAACCCAACAATCAATCGACTCCAGCACTTTAAATCCTACAAAGCCCCGTACTTACTCCGCTACTATATCTACATCTACACCACAGGTTGCCTGCAGCAAAAGATATGCACCACTCGAGCCCACAGTACACCTTATTGACCGGGGAACCACTCATTACTCATGTGAGACACTAACTGCTTGCTTGATACAAGAACATTCTGATGCTAATGTGAGGGCATTCAACTTCCAATTTTTAGACCTGCAGTCTGAAATTAAAGTTCTAAAAGTAATGGTCAGCAAATTGATGGACATTGTGGTTACCCTCACTTCACGCAGTTCTAAACAATCAGCAAGGGACCCACAGATAAATAATCCTACAGGCCCTGATTACGCATTGCATCGTGTGAAGAGATTTATATCTCGGCAAACTATGCCCACTAACACCAGTGCTTGGGCACCCAGCTATTTTGAACCTGTTCCCCCTCCTCTTGCCCATCCAACATCTTTGCCTGCCTCGTACAAGAGCAGGTGACCATGGAGTCATACGACTCCCACAGAGTTGAATGCTCATAAAGGGCGAGTGAAGTTAGAAACAATAGAATAGTCCCACACTGCCCTGTTTTTATAACCGAAACTTCCCGTGCTCTCGGGGCAAAGCCCTATGAACTTAGGGGCCTATTTACGAGGATGTTTGCATTGTGTTTACACCACGCAAGGTGGTACATGCGTGACACAAACCTTAAGTAAGATTTATGAAGCCACGCAAAAACACATTGCTTGGCCCTGAGTGGCTTCATAAATCTAACGTGAGAGTAACGCAATGCAAAGCAAAGCGCTGCGTTGCATTACTCTGTCCTGGGAAGGCATTCCATGTGCATTGCGTGGGTGTTCCAATGCAACTCCCATGGTTTTTCAAGCATTTTTTTACACATTCACAGATTTACCAGTACTGGTAAACCTAGGAGTGGAGATTTTTCCTCGCTTGCCAACAATAAGTTGGTGAGCGCGAGCGAGGAAAATCCACCTCCCGGTGAGATTTCTCAACGTGGGCGCCCACATTTCTCAACGCCGATGGTCACGACCGCTCGCGTTGATAAACCTTCCATTTGTGTTGAG
This sequence comes from Calotriton arnoldi, assembly GCA_963921515.1. NCBI lineage: Eukaryota > Metazoa > Chordata > Amphibia > Caudata > Salamandridae > Calotriton > Calotriton arnoldi. Next base: position 489,391 of record CAWUFW010010056.1, on the reverse strand, counting down.
AAAGCTGCTGCTCAGATAGAAAATCTACTTGAGCCGCAAGAAAAGAAGCAGCACCATTTGCGCTGCACATGGTGCCATTCGTGCTGATTATACAGTGTGGTACAAACACCAGGTGCTGAAAATCTATGCGAACGGCATGCCCAAACGCGCGGCAGAGTTTTTTAGTCACTTCACGGAGTTCCTCCACCCAGGCCTACCCAACATAAACATGAGGATGTAGAGTCCCTGACGAATAAAGTAATGCATTGGATCAAAAGTGTGCGGCATTGCTACTCCATTATCTGTAATGATATAGTAAGTGCAAAAGACTATTCCCACCCAAGCAGCAATTGGAACTATATCAAAATCCCTTTGATCAATGCTGACCTAGCAAGGGGACTATTATCTTTAGCCTCAGATCTGATCCACCATCTGGTTCAGAGATCAAATTTAAATCTACCCTGTCTGGAGCTTTTGCCAAAGAAGGTCAAATGGCTGACCAGCTACTCAGCTCCCAGGGACTTTTGCCTAAAGGATGTACATCATGAAAATCACTGCTTCTAGTCCCCAAGTCTCAGCCCGAGTTACCCCCTAACGGTGAACCTGCTTTGCGAATAGCCGAAAACCCAGACAGGGAGACACACATTTTATGTCTAATAATGAACTTTTAGACTTATAAAAGCCTAATCCTACTGGCGCTCCCTATATCACTTTCAATCATATCAGTCGTTGCCTCAGACTTCTTACTAAAGCTGTAAAGACATTAGATGCACCATGGACAAGGAACATTATGATTGTCTTGTGGAATATTGCAGGACCAAAATCAAAAGTATTAAACATTGACTGGAGTCTGTACATTGATACATTTGACATTTGCTTTCTCCAAGAGACATGATGACTACTTGTGTTTTCAAATCTTGCTTCAGAAGCTTTTTAAGTCATGGCTAGAAATTCTCTGGCAGGCCAGGCAGTAGGAGGCTTATGCACTTGGATAAAAAGATCTCTCCAGTGCTCAGTAAAGGAGACTTCTACCCTATGCCCAGACATAATTATTCTTAAACTCACTTTATGTAATGGCAAAAATATTTTGCTCCTTAACATTTTTTAATAGATCATTAAACAGCTCTATAGAATCCCCAACCCTAAGATATTTAGACCACTTGTTAAAGTCAAACTCTAAAGATTATGCAATTATAATGGGAGGAGACTTTAATATCTGGTTCAAACCCTCTCCCCTTTGTGGCATATTAGCTAGAGACAAGGATGATTATTGGGGCATACCGGAACTTGACGCCAGCCGGTCAAGCGCCTGCAGATCATTAATATCACCTTATCGCCAACTCGGCGATGCAGCGAGCGCAAGGTAAATAGTTTTATTTATTTATTTACTTACTTTACTCCTGGCCGTTGTATGTCCGACTCCACTACCCCCCAACCTGCCCCTGCCCCGCCCCACTGCCCCGCAGCACTCCCTCTGCGAGCCGCCACTGTCCTTGCCTTGGACAGTGCCAATTTTACCAGCCCAGTCCTGCCCTGCCAAATTTCTCAGGTCCATGCATAATGCGCTGCCCCAGTCAAGGTATTTCCTTTCAATACTGGAACTTGTAGTGTCCTTTATCCCTTCACAAAACAAGACTACAAGTTACAGAATACAAAGTAGAAAACCTGGACTGGAGTAGCACATCACGCATGGACCTTGGAAACTTGGTAGAAATGCCAATGCAGGCCCCCTTGCACCATGACACTATTGTGCTTGTGTTAGGGCTAGGTAGCCAAAAGTGCACTGTATTGCAAATTCAGTCAATGTGGCTTCATAGAGGGTCAATGTGTCACCAGATGGGGTCTCCAGGTGCTGAGTAGGTGCGTACACTGCAAGTAGTATCACTCAAAGAGCCAGGTGTACAGTTTCTACTACAAATCCATATTTGACACAGCTGACCTGATGTTCTGGGGGAGTGTGGTCCAGGTGTAGGCTGCCACTTATGAGAACACCCTACCTCTTGTCTTGCTCATATGAACATGGGGGTTGTGGGTGAGTGCACGTGATGCAGAGCAGAGGTTCATGATTGGTTGATGCAAGTTTAGATGGTGTGTGAGCTAGGTGGGTCCATGGTAGTGTATTGCCTTGAAGGTGTGGCTGAGCATCTTGAACTGGCAGTATGTCTGAATGGGGAGGCAATGTATTTTTTTGAGGTGAAGTTTGATGTGTGCGCCACAAGGTAGGCTGAGTAATAGTCTGGTAGTTGTGTGTTGGATAGTTTGCCTCTTATGTGTGTAGAGATGCTGTAGTAGAGCAAATTGGTGTAATACAGTCTACATGTGATGACGGCCTGGGTGATGGTCTTACAGGTGTCAGGAGGGAGCTATATGAAGAGATGATGTAGAGTCCCTGGGTCTGACTTCTGATTGCCAGAAGAGTCAAGAACGTTTTTAAGAATGTGGGGCTGAGTGAAGAGATTTGCCGGACTCTGCAGAGGAGCTCCTTGGGTTTGAGGGAATGGAGTGAGCTTGAACTGTTCCATACTACCAATTATGAAGAAGGCTGTCCACTTCAGAGATGCTCCTTAGTTCTTAGTGTTATGGAGTCTGGAGCTGACTGTTGTGTGCTAGGTAACTACAGGATTCCCCAGAAAAATTGGAATTAGGGCATGAACAAGCTCTTCCTCATTCATGCACTTCAGCAGGGTGGCTTGCCATATATTGTTGTGTGAATGTTTGTAAAATATGAATCCTAAGTCACAATAATGCACAAATTGCAAGCAAGACAGTGCAGCAAGGCAGTTTGGTGTGTAGTGATGAGTGAAAGGTAGAGGGCAGGACAGTGTGAGGTATAACAATATATGATATTTCTTGCCTAGTTCTGGGCAAAAACTGATGCCTAGAGTAAATGCAGGCACCCTTTCTACATGGTGCAATGGTCTCTGCAGTGGTGCTAAGAAGCACATTTTTGCATCAGTGCAAGCAGGCAGCAGAAATGTACCATAAAATGTAAAATGTGGCCCATTCCTGAACTCACTCTTACAAGCAGGGCAGGGCAGCAAGCTGCCTAAATGCTTTGCGTTGTGTACAATTTACACAAATAGGCCCCCCTAGTGAATACTGAGTTTGTGTGAACAATGTATATGTATTACCATGTAAAAAGCAACATTAGTACAACATGGCCATATACACTTGCAGAAACATATATTTCACATATCCCTGTGTACTTGAAAGTGAAGACAAATACTTTGCAAATGTAACAGAAATCACTTATGTCATATTCAATCATGGAATCTTCTATTTCTTTCCAGAGGGAAAAACAACACCTTCTGGAGATCAGCCTGTTTGTGATGCCCAACCTGTTGAGGACCCCATCTTGCCCCTATGGATGAAGATACCTTTCAACAGTTCCTGGACTTTTTGAAACTTTTCCTCCGGTACTGGCAAGGGAAGATGATAGTGTTGAGTCTCCAGATGAATCAACACAGACTGGACATGGACCATCAACCTTTGACATCACAGCTGAGACTCTGAGGACCCCCAAGTTGCTTGTCAGTGGTGAGTGGTAGGAGGTCTGGTTGGGGATGGAGACCATAGCGGTCACTCTTGAAGGAGTCCGCAAGTGTCTTAGCCCTAATAAGCGTTTGACAAAGGCTATCACAGATACCTACTCTTGGCTCCATGACATTGATGAGTCCCTAGCTGACATCGCTGGTGTCATGATGCAGAAGGAACAAAAACACCAGCCTTCTACATCTGACAACAGTGAAGTCATCAAGAAGCTGAGGGCCATTAATACATCCATCCAGTCCCTGGAGGCCAAGCTTGAATCCTTAGCATCAATGAGTGCCCTCAATAGCAACGTCGAGGCTTTGTTGGCTAACCAGCAGAAACTTGCCAGGGACTACCATGTTGCCTTACTTCACTCACAGATGTTGTTGGGAACATGGGAGTTATATCTTCTGCCTCTGATGTGTGTGTGCCTGAGGCTAGTAACATCACTCAGCTGCTTCCCAGTTCAACTCAACGATTTCCAGAGCAGACAGAATACTCATCAGAAGAGGAAGATGTAGAGTTCTCCAGTTTCTAAAGAAGAACTTCCCGATAAACATTTGTGAGTGCCCCATGGCCAGTTTTTCTGACTGTCCAGTGTAAGACAACATGCCACCTTCTTTGAACCCAGTAGTGCTTTTTGTTTGTGCAGTAGTTTATCTTGTCTACTTGTGGTCCAAAAGATAATGCTACACTTGAAAATGTCAATTTGTTCCTCCTCACTGATCAGGATAATCACATGTAAATGTGAACTCACATGTGTAAACAAATGAATTGTATAAGCACAATACATCATTATTTTGGATAAATGTTGATACAATAACAAGCAACTACTCACATGTTGTGATGTGAGGATTTGAACATCTGGAATGAAAAATATATTTTGTTTAAAACCATTATGAGTCTTGTATGGTTGTTTCCTAAAAGTCAACATAATAACATGTGACTCTAAAGCCCTAAACCACTGTTTTTGAAGCTGAAGAAGAGTGAGCTGAAGTCAATTGCACATGCTGTCTTTGTATGTGCATCTATACCAATTATGTCCATTACAATGGTATGATAAGCAATGTGTAGTTTGTCAATGTAATATCAGAGTGCATCAACAAGCTAAATGTTCTCGACTGGCACACAGTGAGATTTTTTTGCAAAGGACACAGATACTTACCACCTATAAATGGAATGTGTGAGGCATGTGGGGCCAAAACACTGTTCCAATCACCCACATATATGTAGCAAAGTAAATATGACAACATTAGTACCTAATGTGAAAACCTCACTGCTCATACAAAACATAATCAACAGTACATAAATCTGGATAGTTGTACCAATACTAGCCAGATACTCATGCCCATATTCCTCATGGATTTGCATTGTACTTGTGACACACAAGAAGGCACAAAGGCAACCCAATACGTTGAATGACAGTAACCAAGATATGCAAGGGCACCTTACCTGGCCCTGTGTATATTTATACATGTTGAGTAATGTAACACTGGTGAAAATTGCCATATTATGTAATTCTGCCCCAGAGAGGTCTTACATTTTTTGAGTGTAAGTGCATCCACACATTACATCAATTGTACATTCTATTTTGCACAAATGGGTGCCCAGGGATCCTGTGACAATAATACACCTCCCACAGGGACTGGAAAATGGGAAATACATGGACAAAAAAAACCTTGTTTTTAATTATCTTCTAAGAGAGCTGCATGATGCGCCACACTTAGCAAGTAGTAAACATCAATGATGATGGATGCTGTCCAGGCACGTATGACTTCCTGCAAATGTATCAACAAGGCACCAACATAGCCCCCCTTGTACAATGCTCCAAGGGTGTCTCTGTTAAGGCTAGGCAGCAGTTTGTGTGCCAGTCCAGCTGGAAGCTTTAATCTGTAGTCAAATGTCAAATCTCACACTTGCCTGTGCTCTCCCTTTCACACAGGGCCTTACAGTAAGGAGACTTCCTGTGTTGTGCTGTGTGTAAAATCAAATCCTGGGCCCCACTTACAGTGTTTAAACAATGGAGATGGTTCCATACATAACTCAAATGGGAGGAAGCCCTACAGTTGTCCACAGGACTCTGACAATGCAACATATTCCTACAATGTACTCATGATACAAAACCTAAAATCAAAAAACACTAACTAACCCTAACTAATCTACACTATCATTAAATCTAGCCTATACTACCTATCTAAAACGTAACCTATCTTAACCACTATTGACACATGACAAGTTAAACATCAGCACCCCTCACCCCTTAATACAGATATGGCCAGATGTATGAAAGCATTCGCAAATGGTGCGAACTGCAAAATCTGGCTGTTTGGCAATGCAAAATGGCCTTTCCTTATGTTTGAAAGGCTTTTGGATTCGCAATTTAGGTCATCACAATTTTTTGTGATTGCCTAAATTGGAATGCAAATAGAGAATCGCAATTTGTGAATCCCTAATGCACATGTAAGAACCCTTTCCTAAATGCGAACTGTGCATTGGTAACCATGTGCGAATTTTGAAAAATGCACAAAAATGCATTTTTCAAAGTGCCATGTTGCAAACACATGCCCCTAGGGCTTTACATGTGCACAATTTAAATTTTGGGGGTGCTTAAGGGGGGCCTTAGGCCCCCAGGCACCTTTGGCTTTGCATTCGCTAATTTGCGATTACCAATTAGGTAATCGCAAGTTAGCGAATGCAAAACCATTCACACCTATGGGCCTTTTGGCCCATAGGAACAAATGGAGTCATATTACCTAATAGCGATTCGCTATTTACAGAATTGCTATTAGGTAATATTAAGGAATCTCAAAATTTGCTGTGATTCCTCCATACATAGCATTTTGCGAGTCCCAAATAGCGATTCGGTAAAAATCGCTATTTGGGAATCACAAAATGCTCTTTTGATACATCTGGCCCATAGCTCAGTACAATACAAACATCATCTACATCTTAAACATATACTAACTACACATAGAGGCCTAACAAATACATCTTTTTTTAGTATTTTACATTTTTTTAATTTGTATTTTTCTTTTTTAACACAAAACATCAACCCCATTGCACTTAAAAATCTACCATAATTAAAATTTACTAAATAACTACTGCATAAACACTTCTAACTTATCTAAACTAACCTAAACTATTCCCACACTAAACACTATGGGCCATATTTACAAGGAAGTAACACAGGGAGGTGCCACAAGCCATTTGGCTGTGCAGCGCTTTGTTTTTTCCAAAGCAAAGGGATGCATCATATTTACAACAATATGACGTACCCCTGAGCTCTCCCCTGCACTGGTGACAAATTGGCTGCCACGGCGCCTGCCTTCTGGGTATGATTATTTTGTGCAGGAAGGAACACCTTCCTGCACAAAAACATTCATGAGAGGTGTTTTCATCTTTCTATGTGTGCTGTGGAATGCAGCACGCATAGAAAGAGAAGGAACAGCAACACCCATGGAATGCCCATTTCACGCAAAATGATGCGTGAAAAGGAGCAGTATTTACAAGGACACGAAAAGCCATGCAGGGAGCTTTATGTGTCCTTGTAAATATGGAGCACCACAATGCGACGTCGGTGCATCACAAAAGAGACGCACCAGTGGCACAAGCGGCTTGTAAATATGCCCCTCTATCTATAACTTTGACTACTAAAAATAACTATATAAAACGCATAAATAACAAGAAAGACGATGCCCATGAGAGAGGTTATCAGAGTCACAATCCGGTCAAGTGTCTCCTGGCACTTCTTCAACACGTCTCATTGCCGCATCTGTTCCTTCGCCAATTTGTCAATCTTCTTGTCCATTTTTCTCATCCTCCTGACTAGCAATTCATTAAATCTGTCCCGTACAGAACCTCCAACTTGGCCTTGAGCAGTGGCTTGCTGCTGCTGTGCTCCTGATGGTCCAGGGGTGGGGTGGGTAGTGCCTGGCTGCTGAGTACCACAATGCAAACTTGTAGCAGATGTGGTCAGTGGTGCCTGGGTGTATGGGTGACCCAAATTCCAGCTGACTCGGCCCACGTTTCTGAAGGCATGTGCACTCTTGTTGATTCAGGGATACCGCGACCATTTCAGGGCAAAGGTTTTTGCTATATCAGGTGCCATGTGAGCTAGGAAGAAAATTCCACCTCTTATTAGGGCAAGTATAATATGTACATCACATATTACAAAATATAACTGACACTGTAGTACAATCATGAGTGCCTCTCCATTCATATAACTAATATTGGTATATTGAAATGTCCAATATTCCTTCATTACAATGACTTCTCTAATTACGATACAACAAAATCACCCACCCCAATTTTAGTGTAGGTGTACAAAACATCTATTTAGGCACAATATAGAACCATGCATTTCACTCATACCAGTGTTCCTCACTCATTCAGATCTGTCAATGGTAAATCAAAACTCATGCACCGGATATGTACACTTTTGCATTTGGTCTTGCATCATGCAAGGGGCGGAGCGGCAAGGTCCAGGTAAAACCTGAGTGAGATGTGTAAAGGTAAGCAATGGAAGCTTGTGTGGCTCTGCATGTATTAGGTCATCTTGAGTAATGGAAGACAGCGCACATTGCTGACTTTGTTTACCCTGCGGCAGGGAGCCATTCCATAGATGGAGGGTGAGTGTCTCAATGCATCAACAGCCTTATTTTGATGACTTCACAGATTTAGCATCAGTGCTATACCTAGAAATGTGTCATAACGCATCAAGTCTACAGGTGAACCTAAACTGGGTGAAAAAATCCAATTTCATGTTTCTGTTACCTCTTTCTCTCTGTGCTGCATTCTGCATCACACAAAGAAAGAGCAAAAAGCCTCTCAGAAGTGTGTTTATGCAGGCAGCTGTCCTTACCTGCCAAGATCTAGTTTACCTACAATGCAGGCCCCCTTGCACCATGATGCAAGGGTGCCTGCATTGGTGCTAGGCAGGCAAAAGTATGCCAACAGTAGGAAAGAATAGGAATGTGCTGTATGATGAAATCACTGTGGTTCATGACCTCTCACGCAAAGCAGCAAGGTAGCTTGCCACGTTGCACTGCATGACAGCTTGACAAAAATGCCACGTTGGTTAGATACTGCCCATGAGGCTGACATTGTTATGCTAAAACATGTAAATCTAGTTCATATGTCCTGCTGGCCAAACTTAGGCCAATAACTGTGTATACATGCAGTGAGGCCTACTGGGGATGCATAGGGATCACAAAAATGCTATTGCCACTCTGTGCTCAACAGATACATAAATTACTGCAATATGCAGTCTGCCATCCACTGTACAACTGCTAGGCCACAGCACAAGTTCCCTGACATGTATATGATGGAGCAGGGTTTTCTAAAACTGAAACCTGCTCGAATTGATACCCCCATAATATGTACTAACAGTAGGTAGTTGTTGAAAAACTAATGTGCACCCAACACAAACACAAGGGAAATTGCTTTGCGCATGTCTGAACTAACGCGAAAACAAAATAATATTGCAATAACATTGTGTTTAGAGAAAACGAGAAGCGTTGGATGAATAGGCTGAAAATGCTTCAGTGATTTACATCTTGCACAATGTTTTGAACTAATAAATAATGCCGCCTTTGCAAAAGCTTATGCTAGGTAACACTAATGGGGAATAGTGCAAAGTGGGAGGTAAACAGTGAAGGTTTCATTATCATACAATTAATAAATGTTCATTTTCATTTACTTTAGTGTGTTAGATGAAGCAGCCATCTTTCTAAACTTGGTTAAAACGGGAGGGGGAATACGAGAGGAGCAAGTCTGCTCTGTCAGAAGCAAGACAGACGCGCAGTGCACCGCAGATGACATGAGAAGGGTGAAGGCCAGAGTGTCAAACGTCTGCCAAACGAAGTGCCCAGGCATGGGACCGGAGACACAAACTGTGGATGATGTTGAAAAAATGAATACAAATTGTTAATAATTGTAACACATGAAAATAAATGAGAACAAGCTGAAAGCCATACCCTGGGAATGAATAGCGAACAATAAGGTAGTCAAAATGAGTGTGAAGTCATAGTGGTGTGACAACGCCACCTCCCAAGCCCACCAATCCCTTTGCGAGATTTAATAAAGTTTGCAATAAGTGTGGGATGGACATGTTAGTTTGAGGGTATAATTGGGGTGCCTTTAGGAGTGTGGTTTAGAGCTTAGGCTGACAGGAGAGAAAGAGGGGAGATGCGTCGCTGTCCGTTGGTTTGCAGAGAGGCCTAGCTGTTCCTGTTCCTGTCCTGATCCTGTCCTTTTATACTTTGTTCCCTGATCCTATTTCGGGGAACCCCCACCTCCTCCTAGGCCAAGGGGTTGGTTTTTCTTACAGACCATTAGGTTTGTATTTAGTCTAACTCGCTCTCAGAATTTAACTTATCGATGTATTTTGTCCCTGAAACTTTTGTCTCTTTACCTATCCACTCCGTCAATGATATATGTATTATTTAGATGACACTATTGTCTCTTCATCTATCCCCTCTGTTAGGAATATGATGTTTTGCGTATTTGTTTGCTGAAACTATTGTCTCTTACTCTATCCACTCCTTCATTGCATAAAGTCATTGTTATGTAAATGGGTTCTGTATATCATTTGGGCTGCATATGTGAATCTCTCCTTTCGTGATGTTCAGTGTTTGTATTTTGTGACCAAATGCGGTTGAGCATAATCTAAATTTATTTGAGATAAACTCATTTATTAACGTCACCGAGGGTCTGTGATTATTTCATTTGTCTGGAAATAAGCCTAAAGAATGTCATATCATTATCATCAACTATTCAACTAATTGGTTCATCGACCAAGTAGAGGAAGAGTTGATATATATAATATAGATGGGTATTTGAAAATGCCATTTAGCAGGAAGAAAAATGAATCTTGAAATAAAATAAGAAACTCCAGCGCATCAGGGATTTGGGTGAATGTATATGGGCCATTCTTCTGCGATAGTATTGACTTTTGATCCCTGATCAGGTATTGACCTTCGCGATGGATCCGTTTCTTTTCTGGTAGCAGAGGACGGTTTAATTATTGATTAGTTTGGTAATGATTATTGATTATTGATTGTATGTTCTTAACATGAAAAGTTAGTGTCATGTTCTATGTTGTCTAGAAGTTCAGGTACGGTCATACCTGAGGAATCCCGGGAATGGAATTTAGCCTGAAATAGGCGGAAGAAGAGTGTGGTAAAGAAGCCATACTGCAGAAGTCATTTGTCTGTTGGAATAATACCTAAAAGCTATGGAGGGCTGTAGGTGTTACATTAGGGAATTTTCATATGTAAGTCAGGTAACTGAAATAGCGAAGGGTCCGCTTCCGAAACTCTAGCCTCATCCCCAGGAGAGTAACAAGACTCCTTTTCACGCCAAAAAAGTCTTCTTGTGAAATCTTGGCCTTATCCCTAGAGGAGTAATAAGTCCACCTGGAACTTGTTTGAAGAGTAAAATAGCGCTGGTCGTTATTAGGACTCGTAGTGAGAAAAACTCTTGAAAAAGTGAAAAACTATCTCTTTATTTAGTGGAACAGACAAGGTAGCATTGTTTTTTTTTTGTGTTGTTACTAACAAAAATTTTGATTAAGAAAGTTAGAAAATGTTGCCGTAGTATTTTGTAAAGGGAGGGTCAGTAGTAGGAGTAATACTGACGTCAGAAAGACCACGCTGGCATTGGTCAGGCAGCGGGCGTGTATTGAGCAGTGATTGGTTGGTTGGTGTGAGCCGCGCTAGTATTGGTTGAGATTTTGCTTACGTAACAGTACTGTGATTGGTTGGTTGGTGTGAGCCACGCTGGCATAGGACAGGAGTTGATCAATAGAATACGTAGAAATACGGAAGGTTTGCTTCGTTTATTTTGGTAAGGTACGCTAGTGTAAAGGATTCGAAAATGAAGCTGCTAAAGAAAATAAAGATTTTTTTCAATAAGGACAAACCGATTGTGACTAGAGAGGGAATTCCGATTCCGCCCCCCAAAACGCCTGCTTCTTATATGATGTTGGAGCGAGGATACCATACGGATATGTGGTTAGAGAATTGGGTTGAATATACAAAGGACTATGGTGTCATAGCTTTTCCACAGCATGGTACGTTTAATGTTGGATATTGCAGAATCTGAGAAACCGAATGAATGCATTAGAACCAAATCCTAGATTGACGCAGTATGAAGCATTGGAAGAATGGGAAGTGGAGGGGTTTGAGAGAGAGAAATATAGAGGAGGTAACGGAAGATATAGGAGTTGGAGACATGGCTATCCTTTCGAAAGTAGGGAAGAAAAGTTGAAAAGATGGAGGAGAAATGTATTAACAGAAGGTTTATATCTAGTTTTAGTTGCTGATGATCAGACTGGAGGAAAATGTAAGGAGAAAAAGAAAAATATAGAGACTTCCAGTTTTAGAGATGACCCGAATAATTATGAGGATGATGAGTTGTTGGAGGATATGATGACTAAAAGACCTCCGCCTTATGAAGAAAATTCAGGAGAAATAACCCCAAGTGCTCCACAGATGGGAACCCCTTTGCCCCCCCAGATTACTGAAATAGCTAGAATAGTGCCAGAAAATGAAACAAATTTGTTGAATAAGGCCAGACTGGAACAGGTTCAGAAAATAAATCAGTTAAGTGTGAATGCGGAAGCATTGCCAGTACCAGTGGCAATTGGTCCCGTAGTTCCGTTGTATGGGGAAAGACAGAATTTGTCAAAGGTACATACATTGGCAGTTCAGAGAAATGGAAACAGGAGTGGATTGGTAGCGGTAATGAATGATAAGGATCAAGACGATCAGAATAACACACTGTTAGATCTTCCGGTTTGTGAGTTAGTAACGGAAACCCCCCAGAGAGGAATACAATTAGACCCAAGGAGAATAGGGCAAAATGTTACTCCAGAAGCAGGGAGTTCAGCAGGTCTTTCACCAGAAGATTTGAATAATTGGATAAAGGATATGACAAAGTCGAAACCTCAGCCACAGAGTATTAATGTGAGTCAATTGAAAGTAGATTTGGAAGAAATGATTATTGGAACAGAAAGTCCAGACAGATTAGGAACTTATCGTGATGATGAATTGTTGTTCTTGTGTAAAAGCATTAAATGGAGAGCAAAGAACTTTCATGAAAAGATAACTGAGGCTGCTAGCGAATATGGAGTAGACAGAAAAATCGAAGGTGTTACAGAAATCATACAGATTGGCTTTCACTGACAAGGATCTAGAGAGTTTAAATGCGTCTGGGAAAAGATTACAGATAAAGGAATTGATGAACATTTTGAAAAAATGGGGAGATGTAGATCGGTGGAAAACTAGATGGGCGAGAAAGAAAGAAGAGGCAACTGGCAAAGGAGCATCCATGTTTCCGTTAAAAGAGACAGAACAGGCTGAAAGAGTGTGTCCAATGAGAGAAGTACCTGGTGGTGGATATGTTCATGTGCCGTGGTCAAGACAGGATATATTGTCTTTCACAAATGATTTTCCCAGGTTAAGAGAAAAACCAGTTGAATGGCATAAGCAGGTAGAAAGGTTTGTTAAGGTCTCAAAGGTTCTGTTAAAAGATTTAGATGGTTTGTTTGAGATTGTTGTTCCAGCTGACTTATGGACAGAGTGTGAGATCACTGTTGATTGGCCAAAGGATGAATATCCTAGAGACGCTAAAACAGGTGCACCATCAGAGGAGGTGATGAAAAAATACAATCAGGTAATCACGTTTCTGAAAGGGAAAATGTCCCCTAAAGAAACAGATTGGGTTAAAATTGACAGGACTACCCAGGAACCAAAAGAATCAGTGCACGCCTACTATGAAAGGTTGTTGCAGGTATTCAAGCAGTATAGTGGATTCGAAAATATTGGAGATAAAGATATGGGACATTTTGTGTATCGTTTTGTGTTTGGTTTAAAACCAGAAATTAGTAATATGATTCAACAGCATTTAATTTGTTGGCAAAGCAAGACAATAGACGAAATTTTGAGGTATGCAAAGTATTGTAGCGATGACATTGAATGACAGTATAAAAAGTTGAAAGAAAAGATGATGTGGGCACAGGTGAAAGTGGCAGAACAGCAAGAGGTGAATAATAATAGTCCTCAAACCAGTTATCAGGCGGGTGGTCAGAGTCAAAATGGACAGAATTTCAGTGGAGGAAAAGGAAGGGGAAAAATGAATAGAGAAGAAGCTATGAAGAAATATCCTTGTCATGCATGCGGAAAGATTGGACATTGGAAGAACGAGTGCAGATCTGCAAAAAAGAATAATGGGGCAAATCAAAATTTTATTCTACAGATGCAGAATGAGGTGGGTGTAAATCAACAACAGCAGTAGCAGATAGTTACTCAACAGTTACAGGTGCCGCAAGCTCCCATGCCCAATAATGTGAATGCTCAAGTGCAGAGGTACAGTGTGAACACTGGATATCACGGAGGTGACCAAATTGGTAAGAATCAAGGTGTGATTCCGCAGTATTGGGTGCGGTGCAGTGAGAATGATTCAGACTCATCTCAATGACGGTGCCTGAGGGGGGAGGATTAGTGCGTACTTGGCGCATCCTTGGCGGTAGATCAATCAGGTCCATTTGTTGACGGAAAAGTGGAAGGTAATGATATAACATTTTTAGTGGACACCGGTGCTACCCGTTCTACTGTGAGAGCCACAGAAATTCCAAACCTACCCCTCTCGGGAGAAACTATCCAAGTTGTAGGAGTCTCAAATAAGCATATTAGAACACCGGTTACAAGTCCAATTCAAGTCCACATTGGTAACTTCAAAGACATGCATCGATTTGTAGTTTGTGACTCAAGTCCAGTAAATGCCTTGGGAAGAGATTTGTTAGGCAAAATGAACTGCACCATCTATTGTACACCAGATGGAATTGCATTTCAGACACCTGATGAGGATGTTGAATTTAAAATAATGCTAGCGAAGCAAGGAACAGAAGTGGATGAATTGTATTCACTTCTCACAGAAGAAAGTTTGCCTGAAGAATTAAAAAGTACAGTGAAATCTGATGTGTGGGATTTTTCAGGAAAGGAGTTTGGCTTAATGGCAAATGTAGACCCAATTCAGATTACAGTAGAGGATGGTGCTGTATACTCAAACACCCCTCAGTACAAGATGAGTCCAGAAGTAATTGCTGGAGTCTCTCCTGTAATCGATCAAATGATCGAACAGGGAATCTTGAAAGAAATAATGAGCAGTCCATGTAATTCACCTATTATAGATATCAAAAAGCCCAGTGGAAAGTACTGGATAGTACAGGATTTGCGTAAAATTAATAAAATTGTAGTACTCTGTTGTCCAGTAGTACCAAATCCGGCTGTGATTCTTTATCAGATCCCATGTGATGCTGAATGGTACACAGTTATTGATTTGTGCCAAGCCTTTTTCTCAATTCCTTTGCATCCGGAAAGCCAATATTTGTTCTCCTTCCGGTTCGGAGACAGTGCTTTGGCATGGTGCGTAGTTCCTCAAGGGTACATAGAGAGTCCCTCGATATTTAACCAGATCTTGAAAAAATGTTTGGAGACTCTGGTTATGCCAGGAAATTCAGTTTTGGTTCAATACATTGATGACCTACTGGTGGCATCAAAGACACGAGAAGCATGTGTAACAGACACAGTCGCTTTATTGAACCATTTGGCAGAAGGAGGACACAAGGTGTCCCCAGCAAAACTGCAATTCTGCAAACAAGAAGTCCAGTATCTAGGCCATAAAATAGAGAAAGGAGTTAGAAAAGTGACCCCAGAAAGAATTAAAGTGATCAAACAGATGAGTCCACCCACGACACAAAAGGCAAATGTTTTTAGGAATGGTTGGATATTGCAGGCAATGGATCAGTGGTTTCTCACTGATCGCAAAACAACTGCAGAGGTTGACACGAAAGGACGTGAAAAATTCGATTGTTCTGGATGACGAAAGTATGGAAGCTTTTGTAAAATTGAGAAGCAGTCTGTGTCATGCACCTGCATTGGGGATGCCAGATTATTCCAAAGAATTTGCATTGTACTGTTGTGAGAGAGATGGGTGTGCACTTTCAGTCCTAACACAGAAACATGGAATGGCACGACGACCAGTAGCATATTTTTCTGCTACTTTGGATTCAGTGGCTGCAGCATTACCAGGATGTTTAAAAGCAGTGGCTGCCACCTGTATGAGTCTGGAACAAAGTGAAGCGATTGTGATGGGATATCCAATAAAGGTGTATGTGCTGCATTCTGTTGAGATTCTTTTAATTCGTACCCGTACACAGTACTTGACCTCTAGTCGGCTGACCAAGTACGAGAGAGTGATTCTGGGTGCTGAGAATGTGACTGTGGTGAGGTGCACAACTGTAAATCCGGCAACTCTATTGCCTAATTCTCGTTGTGAGGAGGTGAGAGAGGAAGCAGATCATGATTGTTTGGATGTGACAGAACGGTGTACCAAACCCAGTTTTGATATAGAGGATGTTCCTTTGGAAGAACCAGATTGTGAGATATTCGTGGATAGTTCATGCCTGAGAAATGAAAGAGGTGAATTGTGTACTGCCTTTGCTGTTTGCACCGTAGCGGGAGTTCTTGAAGCATCCTGTCTGAAAGGAGTAAACTCCGCCCAAATAGCTGAGCTAATAGCTCTGATTAGAGCATGGAAAATTGCCAAAAATTTGAAAGTAACAATATTCACAGACAGCCAATACGGATTTGAAATTGTCCATGATTTCGGCCAGCTATGGATGCAGAGGGGATTTCTGACTTCTTCAAGTTCCCCTATTAGAAACAGCAAAACTGTAAAAGAACTATTGGATGCCTTGCAACTGCCCAAAAGAATTGCAGTGGTCAAATGTGGCGCACATAAATCAGGAGATGATTATGTGACTAAGGGCAACAGATATGCTGACCAAATTGCACGTTTCTGTGCACGAAATTTAATGGTTTAAACCGAGAAATTGAAAGAGAAAATACCGAATGCCATCTCATGTTTACAAACATATATGAAAACTGGGATGAAGTGAGGCAGATGCAGGAAGAGGCAAGTGATGAGGAAAAGGAAATTTGGAGAAATACAGGCTGTAGAAAGCGAGCTGAAGATGAAGTGTGGGTATACTTTGACGAAAGACCGGTCTTGCCAGATTCCTTACTTTCCCACATGGCCAGGGTTTAACATGGAATTGCACATATTGGAAGAGATGCAAGGATCAGGCTCTTCAAGTGGACATGGTATAACCCTAGGTTCAGGGTCATTGCAGAGAGCCTTTGCCAGAGGTGTGTCACCTGTCAGAAACAAAATCCAGGCAGAAAAACAGTTGTCAGTTGGGGACGAATTGTAAGAGCAGGGGAACCATTTACCCGTCTCCAATTAGATTTCATTGAGTTACCCCCATGTGGTGGGTTAAAATATGTGCTGGTTGTTGTCTGTTTGTTCTCTCGCTGGGTGGAAGCCTATCCGACGAGAAGGAATGACAGCTTAACTGTCACAAAATTACTTCTAAGAGAACTAATTCCTAGATATGGATTTCCAGTCACTTTAGAGACAGATAGAGGAACGAACTTTAATAATGAAATAATTCGGATGATTTGTGCAGCATTACAGATTGAGCAGAAGCTGCATTTTGCCTATCGACCCGAAGCATCTGGAGTGGTTGAGCAGATTAACGGCACAATAAAATCTAGGTTAGGAAAAGTGTGTGCATCCACAACACTGAAATGGCCTGACGCTTTATCCATTGTATTAATGAGTCTTAGACGCATTCCTGAGAAAAAGACGGGTTTGAGTCCACATGAAATCCTAATGGGAAGAGCAATGAGACAAGCATACATACCAGCGAACAAATTGATGAATATATCTGATGATCTAGTGCCTGATTATTGCAGAGGATTGGCTGATTTGGTGCGTTCTGTGTCTCGCCAGGTTGGAGAAGATGCCACAACCACACAGCCAAAACAAGCTCATGATCTGAATCCTGGTGACTGGGTACTCATCAAGAATCACGTGAGGAAATCGTGTTTAGAACCCAGGTGCAGTGGACCTTACCAAGTTATTTTGGTGACGACAACGGCCGTGAAGTGTGGAGGTCTGCCAAACTGGATACATGCAAGCCACACAAGACAAGTCCCAAGTCCACTTGAAAGACCAAAGGAGCAGCAACTGGTAAATAAAAGTCAAAGACCAGAGGTTGAAGTGTGTGAAGCTGAAGAATCTAGAATAACAGATTCTGAAGAACAAGCTGATGACGAACAGCTGAGCACAGGTCAAGTAAAGTGGGCACCAGCTACTGGGTCTTGTGAAACTGCCATCGAACAAGGAGAAAGAGAGTTCACTACTGGGTCAGGAGAAAGTGAGTTCAACACTGAGCCAGAAGAAAGTGAATACACTGCTGAACCAGAAGTCAGTGGAAATATTGCCGGAACAACTGAAACAGACGTTACTGAAAATCCAGAAGAGGGAAAAAGGCAGATAAAAGAAAGGCCAAACAAAAGAACTTATGAACCAGATACAGAAGATGAAAAGGTAGTTCAAAACAAGAAACAAAGAAAAGGTAATAATTGGCCAGAGGGAGTGAAAAGACTGAAATATACACTTGTGAGAAGAAAGACAAAGAAAAGACCGGAACACAGTAATGAGGTCTCAAGTCAGACAGAACAGGGAAAGTCAAGAGAAGAATTAGTGGGACAAACAAGGAGAATAAGAATTCCAAGCAGAAAATACAAAGCACCAGAATTGTCCTACGTCATACTGGAAGAAATTGAAAGTTCTGATCCAAGTAAAGAAAAAGATAGTTCTGACACTGAGCAAGTCGATGAAAGCAAATTAAGACCACCTTAAAAGAACTTTTAAGGAATTAAAGAATGATGAAATTTGGCAAAAGAAAAAGACTGAATGACTCAGAAGACCAAAAGAAAATAGAAATAAAAGAAAAGGGGTAAAGAAGAAAAGCTAGTAGGTGTAGGATTGCACCATCATTAATTTTTGTCCTGAATATTTTATTTAAAATTCTTAGAATTAGATAGATTTTTATTTTTAGGCCACAAAATGGCTAAAGCAGAAGTGACTGAACGTCCAAAATCTAGTTTAAAACGTAGATGTATTAAAGCTTGCTTATGTAGTGTCTTGATGTTAACATTGATGTGGATGTTATTAAATGTCCTTGTACCTCTTCTAATGATAACAAATGATGCAAACAATACTAAAATTATAACAAAAGAAAGAATGAGTGATGTCACTAATGAAACTCCTAACACTAAAGTAGAACAGGTGACTGGAAGCATTCTCCATCATGATAAATCAATTAATGATTTCTCGTTAAATGTGTTTACAAAGTTGTTATACGAGTATGTTGAAACCATGAATGTAAGTGATTGTTACGTGTGCATGCGATTACTGTCGTCTGTCTCAGAGGGGGTGACTTACCATCACCTACCTTTAACATATGGCGTGTCTTGCAGTATTTTAACCAGCCTATTTTTCGTGACGGGGAAACTTGAATACTATTATTCTAATATAGATTTGGTATTTCCAGAAATACCAATTATTAAAGAATTAAATAAAGTTTTAAGTAGCAAAAATGCACGTAATATGGGAGAATTTTTTCATATCACTAAAACTTTAGACGTAGAATATGCTTATAGAAATAACTTAACATGTAGCTTACGGGTGGAAGAGAAAATCTTTATAAAAATGGTGGAAGGTAGAAGGGAAAATTCCAAAGAAAGGCAGTTGAACAGGAGTCACCGGTACCACCATGGGCTTTTAGAGAAGGAGCTTATGAGAAAGGCAAGACATACGCTGCAATGTCCCTGGACTGGTCACAGAAAGGAAAAATGTGTTTACACAGAATGAAAACAAATTATAACAATTATTTTATTGGAAATAGTGAATGTGAGCACACTTTCCAAATTACTGGAGGTTGGGGATTGAAGGGTGGAACTGATCCTGTCTTTCCAGGAGTTTATTATGTGTGTGGCAAAAAGGCTTATTACAGAATACCTGCACATTGGTATGGTAGTTGTTATTTTGCAATCGTTTTCCCTAAAGTCTACCATGTAGACCGAAATAGTAACCAACTAAGTGAAATATAAAATGGACTAACACGTAACAAGAGAGCAAGTTTCTCAGAAATTGTAGGTGATATTTTTGGTGCATTGATACCCTCAGTTGGAGTTGTCTTGAATTCTCACAAAATTCGAAAATTGTCCACAGTGGTTGATCGTTTATCAACAGATACTGCTGGTGGGTTCTTGATGATTGATACTGAAATGGTTGCAATCAGGTCAATGGTTTTGCAAAATTGACTTGCCCTTCATATTTTATTAGCAAAAGAGGGTGGAGTCTGTGGCATGTTGAAAATCCAACACTGCTGTACCTATATCCCTGATAAAAGTAAAGAAATAGAGGGATATATAAAGAATATTACAAAATTACATGAAGACTTGACCCAACTGGAGGTTGATGGTGTTTGGGAGAGACTTGGTAAGAGTTTTTCCTCTATAGGTAAATGTTTTTCTACCTTTGGGAGTAGTTTATTAGGACAAATAATAATGTCAATTGTTTCAGTAGCAATAATAATATTAGTAATAGTAACAACCTATAAATGTTGTAAGTGCAAGAATGGAAGAAAAGACATGACAGAAATAAAGAATAAACGAAGAGCACGAAAGAGAAAAAGGGAAGAAATAGAATTAGAGAAAATGAAAGGCGAGTACTATCATTTGATGAAAGATTTAGATGAGGGTGCTATAAAAAGAGAGAAGAATACAGAGTTATAAATGATTTAAAGATGGCACTCGGTATGGAAGGTATTTTATGATGGCTCCAATAAGCTATCAGAGGGGGGAATTGATGGAGCAGGGTGTCGCAAAAATTGAAACCTGCTCGAATTGATACCTCCATAATATGTACTAACAGTAGGTAGTTGTTGAAAAACTAATGTGCACCCAACACAAACACAAGGGAAATTGCTTTGCGCATGTCTGAACTAATGCGAAAACAAAATAATATTGTAATAACATCGTGTTTAGAGAAAAACGAGAAGCGTTGGATGAATAGGCTGTAAATGCTTCAGTGATTTGCATGTTGCACAATGTTTTGAACTAATAAATAATGCCGCCTTTGCACAAAGCTTATGCTGGGTAACTCTAATGGGGAATAGTGCAAAGTGGGAGGTAAACAGTGAAGGTTTCATTATCATATAATTAATAAATATTCATTTTCATTTACTTTAGTGTGCTAGATTAAGCAGCCATCTTTCTAAACTTGGCTAAAACGGGAGGGGGAATACGAGAGGAGCGAGTCTGCTCTGTCAGAAGCAAGACAGACGCACAGTTCACCGCAGATGACATGAGAAGGGTGAAGGCCAGAGTGTCAAACGTCTGCCAAAGGAAGTGCCCAGGCGGGGGACCAGAGACACAAACTGTGGATGATGTTGAAAAAATGAATACAAATTGTTAATAATTGTAACACATGAAAATAAATGAGAACAAGCTGAAAGCCATACCCTGGGAATGAATAGCGAACAATAAGGTAGTCAAAATGAGTGTGAAGTCATAGTGGTGTGACAACGCCACCTCCCAAGCACACCAATCCCTTTGCGAGATTTAATAAAGTTTGCAACAAGTGTGGGATGGACATGTTTGTTTGAGGGTATAATTGGGGTGCCTTTAGGGGTGTGGTTTAGAGTTTAGGCTGACAGGAGAGAAAGAGGGGAGACGCGTTGCTGTCCGTCGGTTTGCAGAGATGCCTAGCTGTTCCTGTCCTATCCCGATCCTGTCCTTTTATCCTTTGTTCCCTGATCCTATTTTGGGGAACCCCCACCTCCTCCTAGGCCAAGGGGTTGGTTTTTCTTACAGACCATTAGGTTTGTATTTAGTCTAACTCGCTCTCAGAATTTAACTTATCAATGTATTTTGTCCCTGAAACTTTTGTCTCTTTACCTATCCACTCCGTCAATGATATATGTATTATTTAGATGACACTATTGTCTCTTCATCTATCCACTCTGTTAGGAATATGATGTTTTGCGTATATTTTTGCTGAAACTAATGTTTCTTACTCTATCTACTCCTTCATTGCATAAAGTCATTGTTATGTAAATGGGTTCTGTATATCATTTGGGCTGCATATGTGAATCTCTCCTTTCGTGAGGTTCAGTGTTTGTATTTTGTGACCAAATGCGGTTGAGCATAATCTAAATTTATTTGAGATAAACTCATTTATTAACGTCACCAAGAGTCTGTGATTATTTCATTTGTCTGGAAATAAGCCTAAAGAATGTCATATCATTATCATCAACTATTCAACTAATTGGTTCATCGACCAAGTAGAGGAAGAGTTGATATATATAATACAGATGGGTATTTGAAAATGCCATTTAGCAGGAAGAAAAATGAATCTTGAAATAAAATAAGAAACTCCAGCGCATCAGGGATTTGGGTGAATGTGTATGGGCCATTGTTCTGCGATAGTATTGAGTTTTGATCCCTGATCAGGTATTGACCTTCGCGCTGGATCATATACATCTACCCTCACAATGTGCATTAGAAGACTGTGAGCTATTGCGATGAAGCAAACCTTGTATTGATACATGAGCAGCCCTACATGTACACAGCCCCAGGGCATCAGCGTAACGGGGCCACCATCACTCCATTCTACATAGATCTGACATGGACACCTCTAATGGAGGCTCAGTCCCTCCTGAAACAGCTGTACCTCAGGTAAGTGGGAAAACTGAGGGAATGTTTACATGTCATACAAATGACTCACACCCCTTCGGCAACACATGTTGAGATGTCAATTGTTTCCAACAAAAGGTATCCTACCACCCAGAGATCAATGGTTTCTATTTCAATTTTTTTCATATATATACATATGCAGCCTCGCTTTCACGATGGGAATATTAAATATTTTTTTAATTCGAATCCTCACACACCCAATTGGAGTCACGCTTCATCACCGGGTTGCACCCGGGTGGGCTCGACCATATTCCAGGGAACACGTTGGGGAGAGTAGATATATCAATAACCAGTGGTTACTCCAGCTTCCCTTTTGGTACCACTGATATGGTTAAAATATTTTAAAATTTGTTATATGGAAAAGGGTTACTATACCTATGCCCTCTGGAAAGTCGAAATGTTTCAGTTTTTTTTTATTGCCCTGAAGGGGTTCCAGGGTTTCATCAGGACTGAGAGACAACCCCGTTTCCTCAATCATCTTGTTATAATTATGAGCAGGCTAGTTGCGTTTGTTACATCATTTTGTTAATCACAAGTGTATTACATGCACAAACATGCATAATGTGAGGCTGGCCTACTTGCCTGAGCCTCTAATGGGGAGGCATGCCGGTGTGCCTTGCCTCCAAAGCATTTCCAATCACATTATATGGGCTGGTGGGACACATCATTGTAGCCACACTCACTCACTCCAAGGGTTCCGTGTCCTGCTGTTTCACTTTCACGCAGGGTAGGGCAGCAAGGTGACTTGCTGTGCTTTGCCGCGGTGCATGAAGATTTGATAGGTGTGTCCCTTGGTACATGCATGATAGCCTTGCCCACAGAGGAACCCAATAACTTGTGCAGTGTGGATAATGATCTGCATTGTTATTCTAGCCATAGGGACTGATATAGCCACAAATTGTGCAGTGTTTGCATCACGAGTGAGTGAAAATAACAATAAGTGATTAATCCAAATACATTTACAAGCAGAAACCTTCTTCCGTGCTGGATACTGCTAAATGGTAACCCTTATTTGGACAGAGGGCTGCTTAGCATTAAGATTGGTAACTCCCTGTAAGACAACACTGCATTTATGTCAGGTGTGCTCCTTTGTGTGATAGTTTGATACGTCTGTCATCTAGAGTCACTCTGTTTTGTCTTGTGTGTCACAAGGCATTTACACATCGCAAATAAATGTTGATATTGATATGTACCTTAACAAAGATAGCTACATTAACACATATGGATGGTACATTAATTCATACCTACGGAACCTCCAATTTCCAATCCCAGATGATCCACAACATCTGCTTCCCGGGCTATGACATCCGCCCAATGATGTTTGATTTGGGAGATGGAGGACTCCTCATAGGCCACCTTGCTCAGGTACCAATGCACCGGCTCCCACTGATCCTTCCGATCTTTTGGTCGATACCCTTGGCTGACCCTTTCCCCTGCAGCCTGCATCAATGGCAGAAAGTGCTTCACGAACCAGATGAGACACCCAACCTCTCTGGCACTGAAGTTCTTACCTCTTCCCTTATCTGACATGGCCACAATGGCACAAGACCTACCTAAACCTTGACCCACTAAATAAAAAATAACCCCTTAACCCCCAGACTATATCTAACTAACTATAACCCCAAATTGCACAAACACCCAATGATACTATACTATTACAAAGACAAAAAAAAACACTTAGGCACTAAAACTACCCAAAATAGATTTGACAGGGTCAAGCCAGACACAGACTACTCCACAAATAGTCAAAAACTCCTCCAAATTGTTCAAGCACTCCAAAAACCACTAGCCCCAACCAACAGATATTAACAGAAAGTGAAAGTAATATATACACTTCCTGATATGCAGCCAGCCACATCCATTGCAACATTTCCTGAGTATAACAGGCACATTCTCTACATTTACATTGATTTTTCGGATGCATTGCTACACAAATGTACATTGCGTGATGCACTGTGCAGTTGAACTTATGCAACAACGCTAACATCCATTCAATACTGGTGAATCGGCGGTTCTGACCCCTGTAACAGAGGTGATGCGCCGGTTCGACTCACGCAACAGAGGCGGAGCACCAGTTCCAACCCATGCAACAGAGGCAATGCACTGGTTTGACAGAAGATGCTTGGCTTCCTTAGGCCCGCTTCCAAGGGTCCATGACTGCGATGGCATCATTTGGCAGGGCAGACTGACAGATGCCAGAGTTCAGGTGCAGAAACAGGATGGATGGAAGTCTTTTATGTCCCTGAGACTTCGTAACAGCAGGCAACCCAGCTTGCCTTGGAGTCACTCTGGGTTCAAGGGATGCAGGTAAAGCCATTGCCACCCAGTCTGGGGAACAGAAGTTGCAGGCAGGCATGGCAGGACTCCAAAGCTGATTGCTCCCACATCAAGATTCATATGAGTTACCGGGGTACACACCTGCATGTCACCCACTGTTATTTGTGCATTAAAAGGTTGTCTCTGGGCCCTCTGCCCCACTCTTTTATGTTTCCTATTCAGCCTGATCTTTCTCCTCCTGAAATATGTCCAGGCCCCTTACTTGTGATCTATAACTTTTTCATAACTCACTTAGGTAAGCACAGAGACAGGCTGGCTCACCCATACTCCAGTATATGTCCCACCCAGCTTGAAGCTTTGCTGGACTATCAAACTCGGTCTGGTGGGATCCCTCTACTCCTCATGTGTTCTGCAGGCAGCCATAATCTTACCCATAAAGGAGCCCAAGGTCCTCCATGTAGCAGTGCAGGCACTTCTGCACGCAGTGTACAGTCACAGCACATTCAGGGCCCAGTACTGTGATCTACATATATAATGCTACCACCAGTATACTGACATACAGCACACACTCAGTCTGCCACAGTGTTCAGCACTAAAGCCACTTTGCACTGTACTAGTGTTAGTCACTTTGAACACACACTACCAGCACACACACATTAACCATGTACACACTGTTCCACATTCCACCCTATGTGTAGTGTATGTCTTGCACAGGCACATGGATTCATCACATGACTTTATCACGCACACACTTCCAGATCAATCTGATGTTGAGCAGGGGGAAGTTGAACATGCAGCAGGAGAACTTTAGAAGAGGTGAATGATCCTGTAGGCCACATCCAGCCCCAGGGTTGATTGGTCATGTTCACTACTACTGATCACTACACGGTATGCTGCCACCCCCAAGCTTGCAGTGTTTTACTCCAGGCAAAGGCAGTAGAGTACCACAACTCTGAGGGTAAATCTTTGGGTGCCCCTCCTATTCCAACAAGACCACAATCAATGACACAGGCCTATGTCATGGCGCACATGCATATCCCATGTTCTCCTTTGGGAATATACCAACATTAGTGATCCAGACAACAATGCAGTTGGATACTCAGGGTAGGGGTACAAAACTCTTACCATGCAGGGAAAATATCCTACCCAACACCACCATTGCATCATATTTAAAATGTATGTATAGGTCCCCAACCATTTGTGCTAGCAATATGACATACATGCTTCACACATTACACATCTCTGTTTTACTGAAGTGATGTGATGGTTGGCAAACATCTCCCTTGTCTTACTTTTCAGATATGCCACGCATTGCTATTTCAGCAGTTTAGCATGTTTGGGTACGGGCCTTTGAGCCTCCTTGCATTTATCCTCAAAGCATGTAAATGCGTATTGTATCAAGTATGGGCAAATGTAGACCTCAAATCAAGCAGCCCTGGAAAGAATTTACATGTGTGCTATTTTGAGGTTCCTCACACATGCATGAATGCAATCTTTACAAATGACATTTGGCATCTACACCTGAGGCTATGTCTTTGGCCATGACAGATGTGTTCCATGATCTGTGATTGTATCTGCTGCAACATTTGTACCAGCAAAGTGCTGCAACTCCGCATTTTAGTCCATGTGTGAAACACATCAATTGGAAGATTGCCTCAGGGACTGACTTATTGGGAGAATTGTGGTCCATCATACACTGAGTGCCACATCAACATGCTAAGTTTAATATTTAGCCAGGAGATTACCAGAATGATTTTATGTTACACAAGATTTCCACTCAATTTGTATGCAAAGTTTAAAAATTATGTTCAGATTAACTTGCATACATTTAGCCCTATATAGGTAGTGACAGTGCGATCATGTTTGACACTCACACATACATTTGTACTTTTATCACCTATTATGTCCTTGCTTGCCTACATAACAGTTGCACAGCCTTAGATTAGTGTACATATGCTAGCATAGCTATTTGCTACCAATATGTTACCAATTTTCAACATGTGACATATATATTTTATTTGGCTTTATTAATATATCAGTTAATGATTTTTGTATGCAAGTTGCCTTCCTGATCTCAGATTGACACATAGGTATGGCAATGTAGCCCTTTTTCGTGTGGGACAACATGATATAGATACAAGTGACTTTAGACTACAGACCTGTTCTCAACTCTTTCTGTATTCACATGTGTGTATGTGCTTTTTGCCTTGTAGGTGAATCCAGGGGTGGTGCCTCTTTGAGGGCATTGGGGCATTGCCCCCCTATATTTATGCCCCCCAGGCCCTAGTTGTGCCCACTATACCCAGTATAAAAGCAATAAATCAAACACTTTGTTTTCTGGACGCGGCAGTCAGCTTTTCAGCCGCAGGCCAGTTTCTTTAAGTTCCTTCCTGAATCCTCATTGAGGGAGGTGGGTAGGGCGGGGCTTCAACACGCTGCCCACAGTAAACAACATCCTCAAAGGCAGACATTCACTCACTCAAGTGCGCATGGCAGGTTGGCTGCAGAAGGTAGCCGTCCCAACCCGACATGCGCACTTGAGGCCTTTCTCACCTGCTCAATTAGTGAGCCAGGGGCCTCGCAGCTGCAGCCCCCTGTCTCCAAATAAGCGTTAACTTCACCTGCTCAAGCTAATCCTGGCACTGCTCTCAGCAAGAGAGCAGTGTAGGATTGGCTCAAGAGATGCGTTAGTAAGCCTCTCTGAGCCTCTGATGCACAGCGCAGGAGTGGGAGGGTTCCTTTCAGGCTCATGGAGTTCGTGACCAATCACTGTATGGCTTTATTCTGAAGCAATGCAATGTTAGGCCCTTACTCCTGTTGCCCTGCTGAAGTCTCAATCTTCCTGCCATTTACCTCCAAGACCAGTCCAGCAGTACCCCATTATCCTGGCAAACAGTCAGAGTTCAGACGCTATGAAGGAAGCAAGCGAAACGGTGCAGTCGGGGTCTCGTAGGCAAGTTACGAGAGGTATTTATTCCTCCTTCTGTCCATTACTTCACTAATAAATCACCCCTGTCTGACTCTGTCTTCCAAGTCCCACCGTGCCACATTTAGTCCCGGCCCCTGGCCTCACCGCAAGGCAGCACTTGGAGTCAGACTTGAAAATCGATTTGAAGCCGGCGGCGGTGGCAACAGTGTAGAACAAATAAATAAGAGGTAAAAATAATTTGATAATAAAATGTTAAGTCACTGATTGCGAGTTGTTTTTTCTTTGTTTTCTCATAGTTAGATGAATTGTATGTATTAATTGATATTGTTCACCTCATGGAAATTATTTGTTGCAACCTTTTGCACCACTTGAATGACTTACTGCTGGTTAAGTAAGCGCATGCCCTCACACCTTTCTTCCTTTTCACACGCTTTGCAGGGGTGCGGTCGACCGTGTGTTGTTAAGCTGACTGCCTTTTCTAAGTCCTTGTTGGGTGTTTTTGTAAGGTGTAGGCCAAAACCGGTGTAGGCTTTTGCTGCTGTTCCCCTGATGGGACTGATAAACAAACATTCCCCTTTCGAAGATTTGCTGGGCGATTTTGTCCCTGGGACACCCCTTTCAGCCAAAGTGCAGACACGATAGAGGAAGGAAGCGCAGCGGTGTGCAGTTGGAGTCTTGGAGTCAAAGCCCGCATGTCATCTGTATCTGCCCAGCCCTGCTACCCGAGAGTAGATCGAGGCTGCACAGGGTTTTCGATCATGCTGCAATTCGAACCTGTATGCAAGCCCTTATTGCAGTACTCACATACCTGCCCAAACAGAAATGTGGTAAATTTTCTGACACTATTTGAAGCTGGAGTAAAGGTCATTGTGGTGTGACCCGAGAGACCTCAAGAACTTCCGGCCCATCTCCCTGCTCCCGTTCCCAGCGAAGGTCATCGAGAAGATCATCAATGGACAACTGTCCCGCTACCTCGAGGAGAACAACATCCTGGATCCGTCCCAGTCCGGGTTCAGCAGCAACCACAGTACCGAAACTGCCCTCATCGCTGCCACCGATGACATCAGGGCCCTGCTGGACAACGGTGAAACTGCGGCCCTCATCCTCCTGGACCTCTCAGCCGCCTTCGACACTGTCTGCCACCGCACCCTACGCACACGCCTCCACAATGCAGGGATCCGAGACAAGGCTCTGGAATGGACCACCTCCTTCCTCTCCGGCAGAACCCAGAGCGTCCGCCTCCCCCCATTGCGCTCCGAAGCCTCCGAGATAATCTGCGGCGTACCCCAAGGATCATCCCTCAGCCCGACATTGTTCAACGTCTACATGGCACCGATCGCCCACGTCGCCCGACTGCACGACCTCAACATCATCTCTTACGCCGACGACACCCAGCTGATCCTCTCCCTCACCAAGGACCCCCTCACCGCCAAAACCAACCTCCATGAAGGAATGAAGGCCGTCACCGAGTGGATGAAGAACAGCCGACTGAAGCTGAACTCAGACAAGACGGAGGTCCTCATCCTCGGCTCCACCCCCTCAGCCTGGGACGACTCCTGGTGGCCCACCACACTGGGAGCAGCACCGACACCCACCAACCACGCACGCAACCTGGGGTTTATCCTCGACTCAACACTCTCCATGACCAAGCAAGTCAACGCCATCTCATCCTCCTGCTTCAACACCCTCCGCATGCTCCGCAAGATCTACAGATGGATCCCCACCGAAACAAGAAGAACGGTCACCCAGGCCCTCGTCAGCAGCAGGTTGGACTACGGAAACGCCCTCTACGCGGGAGCCTCGGCCAAACTCCTGAAACGACTGCAAAGTATACAGAACGCCTCGGCACGCCTGATCCTCGACGTCCCACGCCACAGCCACATCTCACCCCACCTGAGAGACCTGCACTGGCTCCCCATCAACAAGAGGATCACCTTCAAGCTCCTCACCCACGCACACAAGGCACTGCACAACACCGGACCGGCATACCTCAACAGACGACTCACCTTCTACGCCCCGAACCGCCAGCTCCGCTCAGCCAACCTTGCCCTCGCCTCCGTCCCCCGCATCCGAAGAGCGACCACCGGCGGCAGATCGGTCTCCCACCTCGCCGCCAAGACCTGGAACACCCTCCCCATCCTCCTACGGCAGACCCAGGACCTGCTAACCTTCAGGAGGCTACTCAAGACCTGGCTGTTCGAGCAGTAGCAGCACCCCCCTCCCCCCAGCGCCTTGAGACCCTCACGGGTGAGTAGTGCGCTTTACAAATGTTCTGATTGATTGATTGATAACGAGGTATTCTGCCATAGCTGACTACATGACCTTACTGACCCTCGGAGTTGAAAATAGTGCTTACTGACACCACGAGTCGATGGCCCACAGATGGATACCATTACTGTTACCAAATGATAACATGGCCGAGCAGTTTCATTTTAGCAAACTTTGCACAACCACCATTTTGGATGACACTTTCTCTGCTCTAACAGTGCTGCAACTTGGTGTGCCCCGGGCGGCGCTGCCACTGATCGACTCTGAGCTGGTCGAGCTTCAGTACATAGGATCCCATGATGACTACTAAGCCTGGGCGTAGTTCGCGAAGTAGCGCTACGCGAAGCTACGCAAAGTGCAGTCCACACTACGCGAGCTACGCGTAGCACTACGCGAACTGCGTAGTGCACTGTTCGCAATGATTGCACAGGGCCGGATGATTGTCCGTACTGTGCAATCATTGAAAACGGCATCTTGCACAGTGCGAGCTGTCTTTTACTGCCGGTCGAGTAGATTTTTACTCGAGCGGCAGCTTTCTCAACGCGGACTGGTAGTTTCTCATCGCGAGCGGTCGCGAGCATACGCGACCACTCGCAATGAGAAACCTGACCTCCCCGCGTTGAGAATCTCGCCGGGAGGTTTATTTTCCACACTCGCGATCGGCAACTTGATGTTGCTGATCGCGAACGAGGAAAAAGTCTCACCGGGATGTCATTTTGCTTGCTCGCGGTCGCCAACTTGACGTTGAGGACCGCGAGCAAGCAAACAATGACCGCTGCACTACGCTACGCGTGTTTGCACTGTGCTACGTGCAATTCGCATTGTGCGAAGTAGCGCAAACTTCGCAAACTACGCGAGCGTAGCGTAGTGCTTTGCCCAGGGTTAATGACTACACCACGGGAGGAGACTAATGTACAGGCTCGTCACTAAATCGCTCACTTTATGAATGTTATTTAAGTGAATCAGAGCAGTGAACTCAAGAGGTATTTATTCCTCCATCCTCCTTATGACCATCACCTCGCTCATCACCTCTGACTGTCTCTGCCTTGCACGTCTCACCGTGCCACATTCAGGCCCGGGTCCCTGGTTTCACAGCAAGGCAGCACTTGGAGTCAGACTCGAAGTTGCTTTGAAGCCGGCAGCGGCAGCAGTGTAAAAAAATAAATAATAAACGAGACCCTTCAGGAATCGGCACCCTGTGCCCAGCCGTCACCAACTCACTGCCCCAACACTCAGAGATATTGGTTTTGATTAAGGTTCAACAACGGGGCATAAGGAGGGGTAGAGAGTGCATTTTGTAAAGGAATAGAAACACATACAGCTTAACTGAGCCCTGTTGATGAGAGGCAGAAATGAAATTCCATTATTAAAAAAAAATTCCAGAATGCTCTGGCACTCACTCGTCTCACTCGTCACTGCTCCTGTCACACCTCTGAATCTTTATTTTTCTACAACCTCCTAGGAATGCCACAGCTACCTCCCCCTCCCCATGTGACCCTCTTTCTGAGCCTAAAATGTCCCATGCCACCTTGCACATTCCCGCATTGGCTTGAAAGAATGAGTCCAAGTCAACTGCAGAAGGGTTTGTTTGCAGTCTATTCTGTTGCACGATATACTAAACACTCCCAAAAATGAAGAGAGCAAAGTAGACATTAATTGGCTTTTATTGGTTGGTTGATTGTATTGTTATAGTCCACTTGAAGTACACGCTACCAAAAATTAGGCTTCAGATTGTTGTTGCTCTGTCCATACAAAATTGAATATTTATTAAGAACAAAGATATTGCAAGTTTTCCAAGTTTTTTCGTAGATTTACAACAGAACTCTGGATGCTGTAACCGCACCGTGTTCTGAAATCTCAACCAGGCATTTGCCCCATCTTCTGCAGTCTGCTGTTTTTATTCTATAGGTCAGTTGTAATTAGCACACCCTGAATAATTATTTTACATAATCCCAATTTGAATTGCCAAATTACTTATTTCGTGCAAAATCCAAGATTAGAAAGAAGTAGCTCTCCAGGTTTCAGGGTTATTATAGCTAGTCTCTTTATTGATATCATAACTACCCTTTCGCAGTTGCCTTATTAACATTCTTGCTTTCTCAAATTTGCTTAAAAATGCACCATTTGCCCACTCTTTTTTCAAAATGTTCCCCGAATCCCCCTTATGAGTCTGACCGTCTGGCTCGCACACTACGCTCGCTCACTACATGTCACTCACCCCGAACTTTTATGCCTCACCACTTTCAAATGTCACCAGCTGCCACTGGGTGAATCTGTACTTATATGCCTTGATTCTGACATCAATTATTTACTATTTACGATTCCAGCCAACTTTGCTTTCGCCAAATTAAATGTTTGGGGCATCGAGACGATTATCTAAAGGTACGCCATTTCTGAATACCCTATTGTCACAAGGGTAATATTTTGCGTCTCATAAATCAAGACGGTTTTTTAATTAGGAAACAGTTTGTAATACTTGGTTCAAATACGGCTAATGTTTTACTAGTACCTGGGTAGTATTCAGTTCAGAAGCATATCACCAAAATCGAGTTTCTATTTCCCTTAAATAATTTTATGTGACATGACACACTTATTCTAAGCTTTTATGCAACTTTATTGGGATGCACTAACTGCTAAAATCATCCCAACTTCTTGACTTCTAGGTCTGATTTGATTCCAGACCTTTCTTGAAACTTAATAAGTACTTGAGTCTCCAAGGACATCTTTGGAATTTTTGAAAAAAACGAGCAGACGTAATATACTTCGGCATCGTCTGATTAGAAGTGAAGAGGTAAAACTCTTGACCTCTGTCATCTTTCTACAGCACGTTTCTTTATGGTATCGATGATAGTACATAAATTCCTTTCCCTTTTGGCTTCTGATCATTGCACTCTATGGTTGCCTCACGCTTAAGGTCTGATTGCGGAAGATACTACTTGGTGCAACTCAAAACTGTCCTCTTCTCGTCTTTTCACTTTTTTGTAGATGTTCAAGCACGATAATATGCATGATTACTATTACTCTTCACTTGTGTCTAGGAATACCATGTATCAACGACCGCCTCTCTTTGCACAGTCCTTTGTATAAATCTAGGTTCACACCTTTTGAACAAAATATGTGTAAATAGTAAATTTCAACAAAAATGAAATGTATTTATTTTAAATTAACAGCCTTGAAAAAGTTGTGATCATGACGAAACACGTGTCTGCTGTACCATTTCTTCTGTGACCTGCACGTCAACAAAATTCTTGGATTGAATCAGTTTGTGAATAAAAGTTGGTCTGTGAAATAGACAGATCTAAATGACTGTGTTGAGTGTAGTGCTCTGGATTATGTAAATCTATTTCTATGTGGAAACGCTGTTTCTATATTTGTACACACTACTTAGGTGGCATAGTGTGGATCCATTTGAGCACACGGGACCCTTTGTATTCTATGTACTAACCTTGACTTCTTTGGCATAGGCAAGCAGTTTGTTCTTACCACTACCATCTTGTTCATTTCCTGACATCTCAATCTTTGCTAAGATTTATCCTTTCTACTCATATTGAATTTAATTGTGGACCACATGATTTGTCTTTTGAATTGTTTAACATTGCAGAAATTGTGGTTCTATCCACTCACACAGTGTAAGATGAAACAATACTTCTCACTGTGGAATTTTTCCGACTTCCATTGCAGGATCAGTGAGCAAATCACACAATGGGACATTATTGACAAAATGTTGGAGTAAGTTACTCCCACTATGTGCACATGACACAAGATCCAGACACAAACACTTAGATAGCTATTGTGTGATACGATACAACTTCTTTGTTGGTATAATATATATATCTACTCTCCTTACCAATGAGTAGGCCATTCACATATCTGCCATTCTGAAACCGCTCATTGATAATACTGGGGCAGAAGATGTATGCATCATGTGCACTTCCAGGAAACTTTGCCACAACATTGATAAACATTTCCTGATGGTCCACTATCGCCTGGACATTGATGGTGTGCTTGCGGTTTCGGTACAAGTGCGATGTTGCTGCAGGGGGTACAAATTGGAAATGTGTGCAATCTATGGCAGATATGGTGTAAAAGACTTGCTTGGTATCCAGTCGCTGTTGGTTAGTTTTTGGGAAATGAATGTTCTGGGGTGTGAGTTTTATGACTGCATCCAATACAGATGGGAGAAATGCAGAAAATGTTCTTTGTGAAATGCCTGCCAATCTGGCCACTGTGGTTTCGAAGGGTCCTGAGGCCAACATGTGCAGCACAGCAATCAA
The DNA here is from genome assembly GCA_963921515.1 of Calotriton arnoldi. NCBI lineage: Eukaryota > Metazoa > Chordata > Amphibia > Caudata > Salamandridae > Calotriton > Calotriton arnoldi. Next base: position 455,459 of record CAWUFW010010056.1, on the reverse strand, counting down.
TTTTACATGTGGTGGGATGACATTGGTCCTTGCAGTTGCTGGCTGGAGACTTGACACTATTTTCTCCAGCAATTCCATGATGGACTCCCTCTTCAATCTGTAGAACTGTGTGACCTCCTCCTCCCTGACGTGAATGAGCGATATGCATTGACTGAAAACATGTTCCTTCCTCCTTCGCTGCCTATGTGCTTGTCTCCTAGCTACTCCCAGTTGCAGTATAATACCCTCCATTGTGTGATGTATTGTGTTGCAGCCACTGCATCATTTCCTATGCCTAGGTTGCCGATGCACATTTCTAGCATTGTGTTGCTATAATACATGATGCATGACGCAGTGCTAAACTAATAAATAACACTGTGTTACTGTTGCATTGGATTCTGAACTGGAATGCCTACGTTGCATTTATTCATTTCTGCACGGTGCAGCAGGATTCAGCACAGCTTTTGACCCACGCAATCCTTAAAAAATGATGCATTTGTGTAGATTTGACACCTTTTAAATATGACTTACTACTTGTGCCGGCCTTGTATCACACTATGTGACTCAAGACCGGTGCAGCCATTTGATAAATGTGCCCCCAAGCCATTAGTGCTGCAATCCATGGAGCTGAACAGTGGGGCCAAAGCAATGTTGAAGATCTTGTACCCCCGAGAATTCTTTCACAGGATCATTGTTGAGGCTGCCACAGAGTACCGCTTTGTTACCTTTGCTGCTAGACTTAGGCCTGCATTCAATAAACGAGCGTGCAGCCCTAAAACCTATTTTATATTGGCGCAATGAAGAACTAATGCTCTTACGAACAGGCGTCCGAGATATCATTACTAGACCACAAGTGTTAAAAATTACGTGGTTGAAGTACATTAACCCAGTCTGTGCTCATGACGGAATGGTTCCGTCATAAGCACAAGTGCAAGTGTGCTCATGATGGAACCAATCCGTCATGAGCACACTTGCACAAAATCCCTCTGCTGTAAACAGCAGAGGGATTTCCTATTTTTCTTTTTTGCCTTGGGAGGTGGGGAAGAGCTTCCCCAACCGATCGCGCACATGGCGCGCTGACGTCATTACAATGAAAATGAAACTGAAACTTAGTTTCAGTTTCACTGTTTCGGTGCTCGTTGGGTTATCTCAGCCCCCCAAGCACCGAAACAAATGGGAGATGTATCATTGGAAATGGGAGAATCTCCCCTTTCCAATGGTATCCTACCCTAGTGGATCTCTGCTTGGGGATCACCCTCCACCCACCAGCACCAGGGAGGGGGGAGCGGCCCCTTGGGCAAGGGCCTTTGCTCCCCCCATTTTATTTTGCCACAATTAGTCTTTCTGCCCCCCCCCCCAGGGGGGCAAGTGGGGCAGTAGCCCCCAATCTGCCCCCTGGGGGGGGCAGAGGGAACCCTAGATGCCAGGGATACTTTTTTTATATGCCAGGGGCGGGGGCTGCCCAGAATGGGCATGCCAATGTCCCCATCCTGTCCCCACAAATAAGGCAAAATACTTTCTGCCCCCCAGGAGGCAGATGGGGGCAATAGCCCACTAGGCACCAGGGATTTTTTTTTTAATACGTAGGGGTGGGGGCTGCCCAGAATGGGCATGCCAATGCCCCCACCTCAAAAAAAATTGCCACAGTCTTTCTGCCCCGGGAGGCAGATGGGGCAATAGCCCCTTATCTGCCCCACGGGGGGGCAGAAAGTCCACTAGGCACCAGGGATTTTATTTTTCCAAAGTTCGGGGTAGGGGCTGCCCAGAATGGACATGCCAATGCCCCCACCCCTCCTCAAAAAATGCCACAGATGTTCTGCCCCCCCAGGAGGCAGTTTGGGCCAATAGCCCCTGATCTGCCTCCCGGGGCAGAGTGACCACTAGGTGCCAGGGATTACGCTGGCTTTTTTGTATGTAGGGGTGGGGGCTCTACAGAATAGGCATACCAATGCCCCCACTCCCCAAAAAAATAGTCACAGTCTTTTTGCCTACCTTGGGGGCATATCAGGGCAATAGCCCCCAATCTGCCCCCCCAGGGCAGCAGAAGGCCACTAGGCACTGACCTATTTTTCGCAATGTGCCTAGCTGTGAATTTTGGGCCCTAGAGCAGTCGGCACCTAGGGAAACCTAGCAAACCTATACATTTTTGAAAACTGAACACCAAGGGGAATCCAGAATGGTGTGACTTGTGTGCCTCTCACCAGATTCTGTTACCCAGAATCCTTTACAAACATCAAACTTTGTAAAAAAAAACACATTTCCCCCACATTTCTGTGATGGAAAGTTCTGGAATGTGCGTGGGTCCACAAACTTACACCCACACCGCATTCTGTAAAGTCTCCCGATAAAAATGGTACCTCACTTGTGTGGATGGGCCAAGTGCCCGCGGCAGGGAAGGGCCCAAAATGTATTGTGGAGACATCAAAATTACCTATCACAAAACGACCTGGTTTTGCAAGGGGGGCCACCTGGTTTTTCGGCACGGGCTCGGCGGCCATCCTAGGAAACCAACCAAACCCACATAGTTCTGAAAACTAGAGACCCTGGGAAGTCCAGGGAGGTATGGCTTGCGTGGATCCCGCAACGTTTTCCTACCAAGAATCCCCTGCAAACCTCAAATTTAGCTGTAAAAATCACTTTTCCCACACATTTTTGTGTGGGATCACCGTGCCGGCACAAATGCCATACCACCCAGCGTTCCCCTTGGTCTCCCGAGTAAAATGATGCCTCACTTGTGTGGCTGTCCAATGCAGAATCGGCGAAAAACTTATTTTTAAAATAATTTAGCGCTTAGAATTCGCTGTGCTATACTCTTAATCCCTATGTTTTTGGCCCTTCCCAGTCACAGGCCCTTGGCCCACCCACACAAGTGAGGTATCATTTTACTCGGGAGAACAAGGGAAACGCTGGGTGGTAGGACATTTTTGCCGGTACGGTGATCCCACACAAAAATTTGAGGAAAAATCCAGGTGCCCCCCCCCCTGCAAAACCAGGTCGTTTTGTGATTTGATGTCTCCACAATACATTTTGGGCCCTTGCCTGTTGCAGGTACTTGGTCCACCCATACGAGTGAGGTACCATTTTTATCGGGGGACCTGGGGAATGCTGGGTGATAGGAAATTTGTGTCAGCCCGGTGATCCCACAACTTTCCCACACAGAAATTTGAGAAATATTTTAATTTTTTCAGCTAAATTTGAGGTTTGCAGGGGATTCTGGGTAGGAAAACGTTGGGGGATCCACGTTAGCCATATCTCCCTAGACTCCCCTGGGTCTCTAGTTTTCAGAAATGTGTGGGTTTGGTAGGTTTCCCTAGATGGCCGCCGAGTCCGGGGCAAAAAACACCAGGTGACCCCCCCTTGCAAAACCAGGTCGTTTTGTGATAGGTAATTTTGATGTCTTCACAATACGTTTTGTGCCCTTGCCTGTCGTGGGTACTTGGACCACCCACACGAGTGAGGTACCATGTATATCATGAGACCTGTGGGAATGCTGGGTGGCAGGAAATTTGTGTCAGCCCGGTGATCCTACGCCTTTTCCCACACAGAAATTTGAGAACATTTAGATTTTTTCAGCTAAATTTGAGGTTTGCAGGGGATTCTGGGTAGGAAAATGTTAGGGGGTCCACACAAGCCATACCTCCCTCAACTCTGGGTTTGGTAGGTTTCCCTAGATGGCCGCCGAGCGCGGGGCCAAAAACCCAGGTGAGCCCCAATTCAAAACCAGGTCGTTTTATGATAGGTAATTTTGATGTCTCCACAATACGTTTTGGGCCCTTCCCTGCTGTGGGTACTTGGCCCACCCACACAAGTGAAGTGCCATTTTAACCAGGAGATGATAAAGAATGCGGGGTGGGTGGAAGTTTGTGGACCCACGCAGATTCCAGCACTTTCCATCACAGAAATGTGGGGAAAATTTGTTGATTTGTTTTACAAAGTTTGAGGTTTGCAAGGGATTCTGGGTAACAGAACCTGGTGGAAGCCATACAAGTCACCCCATCCTGGATTCCTCGGGGTGTTTAGTTTTAACAAATGTATAGGTTTTCTAGGTTTCCCTAGGTGCCGGCAGAGCTAGGGTTCAAAATCCACAGCTAGGCACTTTGCAAAAAAGGGCCAGTTTTCACTGTAAAAATGTGAAGTGTCCACATTGTGTTTTGGCCCTTTTCCTGTCACGGGCAATAGGCCTACCCACACAAGTTTGGTACCGCTTTTATCGGGAGGCTTTGGGGAATGCAGGGTGGGTGGAATTTTGTGGATCCACACAGATTCCATAATTTTCCATCACAGAAGTGTGAGTGAAATGTGTTTTTTCTTTACAAAGTTTGAGGTTTGCCAGGGATTCTGGGTAACAGAACCTGGTGAGAGCCACAAAAGTCACCCCCTGCTGGTTTCCGCTGTGTGTCTAGTTTTAAAAAATGTATAGGTTTGCTAGGTTTCCCTAGGTGCCGGCAGAGCTAGGGTTCAAAATCCACAACTAGGCACTTTGCAAAAAAGGGTCAGTTTTCACAGTAAAAATGTGGTGTTTCCACATTGTGTTTTAGGCCGTTTCCTGTCGCGGGCACTAGGCCTACCCACACAAGTGAGGTACCATTTTTATTGGGAGACTTTGGGGAATGCGAGGAGGGTAGTATTTTGTATAGCCATGCAGATTCCGGAACTTTCCATCACAGAAATGTGAGGAAAATGTGTTCTTTGTGACAGAGTTTGAGGTTTGCAAGGGATTCTGGGTAACAGAACCTGGTGAGAGCAACACAAGTCACCCCCTTCTGGATTCCCCTGGGTGTCTAGTTTTAAAAAATGTATAGGTTTGCTAGGTTTCCCTATGTACCAGCAGAGTAAGGGTTCAAAATCCACAGCTAGGCACTTTGCAAAAAAAAAAAAGGGTCCGTTTTCACTGTAAAAATGTGGTGTGTCCATGTTGCGTTTTGCCTGTTTCCTGTTGCAGGCACTAGGCCTTCCCACACAAGTGAGGTATGATTTATACCGAAAGATATTTTGGAATGCAGGGTCTGTGGAATTATGTGGATCCACGCAGATTCAAGAACTTTCCATCACGGAAATGGGAGGAAAATGTGTTTTTTGTGACAAAGTTTGATGTTTGCAAGGGATTTTGGGTAACAGAACCTGGTGAGAGCCACACAAGTCACCCCCTCCTAGATTCCCCTTGGTGTCTAGTTTTCAAAAACTTATAGGTTTGCTACGTTTTCCTAGGTGCCGGCAGAGCTAGGGTTCAAAATCCACAGCTAGGCACTTTGAAAAAAGTGTCAGTTTTCACTGTAAAAATGTGGTGTGTCCATGTTGCATTTTGGCCCGTTTCCTGTTGCGGGCACTAGGCCTACCCACACAAGTGAGGTACCATTTTTATCGGGAGTCTATGGGCAATGCGGGTGGGTGGAAATTTAGGGATTCACACAGATTCCAGAACTTTCCATCACAGAAATATGAGGAAAATGTGTTTTTTGTGACAAAGTTTGAGGTTTGCAGGGGATTCTGGGTAACCGAACATGGGGAGAGCCACACAAGTCACCCCCTTCTGGATTCCCCAGGGTGTCTAGTTTTCAAAAATGTATAGGTTTGCTAGGTTTCCCTGGGTACCGGCAGCGTTAGGGTTCAAAATCCACAGCTAGGCACTTTGAAAAAAAAGTGTCAGTTTTCACTGTAAAAATGTGGTGTGTTCACATTGTGTTTTGGCCTGTTTCCTGTCGCGGGCTCTAAGCCTCCCCACACAAGTGAGGTGCCATTTGTATTGGAAGACTTTGAGAAATGCAGTGTGGGAAGACTTTTGTGGATCTACACAGATTCTAGAACTTTCCATCACAGAAATGGGAGGAAAATGTGTTTTTTACGACAAAGTATGAAGTTTGCAAGGGATTCTGGGTAACAGAACCTGGTGAGAGCCACACATGTCACCCCCTCCTGGATTTCCCTGGGTGTTTAGTTTTTAATAATGTATAGGTTTGCTAGGTTTCCCTGGGTGCTGGCACAGCTAGGGTACACAATCCACAGCTAGGCACTTTGAAATAAATGGGTCAGTTTTCACTGTGAAAAAGTGGTGTGTCCATGTTGCATTTTGGCCCGTTTCCTGTCACGGGCACTAGGCCTACCCACACAAGTGAGGTATTATTTTTATCGGACGACTTGGGGGAATGCGGGGTGCATGGAATTTTGTGGATTCACACAGATTCCAGAACTTTCCATCACAGAAATGTGAGGAAAATGTTTTTTTTTACAAAGTCTGAGGTTTGCAAAGGGATTCTGGGTTACAGAACCTGGTGAGAGCCACACAAGTCACCCCCTCCTGTATTCCCATGTGTGTCTAAGTTTTCAAAAATATATAGGTTTGCTAGGTTTCCTTAGGTGCCGGCAGAGCTAGGGTTCAAAATCCACAGCTGGGCACTTTGCAAAAAAAAGGGTCTGTTTTCACTGTAAAAATGTGGTGTGTCCACGTTGCGTTTTGGCCTGTTTCTTGTTGCGGGCACTAGGCCTACCCACATAAATGAGGTACGATTTTTATCGAAAGACTTTGTGGAATGCGGGGTTTGTGGAATTTTGTGGATCCACGCAGATTCAGGAACTTTCCATCCCAGAAATGGGAGGAAAATTTGTTTTTTGTGACAAAGTTTGATGTTTGCAAGGGATTCCGGGTAACAGAACCTGATGAGAGCCACACAAGTCACCCCCTCCTAGATTCCCCTGGGTGTCTAGTTTTCAAAAACATATAGGTTTGCTAGGTTTCCCTAGGTACCGGCAGATATAGGGTTCAAAATCCACAGCTAGGCACTTTGAAAAAAAATCAATCAATCAATCAATCAATCAGGGAATTGTAAGCGCGCTACTCACCCGTGAGGGTCTCAAGGCGCTGAGGGGGGGGTTCCGCAGATCTGTTTAGCTGAAGAGCCAGGTCTTGAGGGTCTTCCTGAAGGTGTTCAGGGAGGGGGCGCGTCCTATGTCTGCCAGTAGCTCGTTCCAGGTCTTGGCTGCAATGTGAGAGAAGGATCTTCCGCCTGCTCTGGCTCTGTGGATGCACGGGGTTTCGGCTAGTGCGAGGTTGGAAGATCGGAGGTTTCTTTTGGGTACGTGGAAGTTGATTCTGTCGTTGAGGTATTTGGGTCCGTTGTTGTGTAGGCATTTGTAGGCGTGAGTGAGGATTTTGAAAGTGACTCTTTTCTCCACGGGGAGCCAGTGGAGACTTCGTAGGTGTTGGCTGATGTGCTCGTGTTGGGGGATGCCGAGGATGACTCTGGCGGCGGTGTTCTGTATTGTCTGGAGTTTGCGGAGTAGGAACTTGTTGATGCCGGCGTAGAGTGCATTTCCATAGTCCAGTCTGCTGGTGATGAGTGCGTGGGTGACTGTCTTCCTTGACTCAGGGGGGATCCACTTGAAGGTCTTGCGGAGGATGCGGAGGGTGTTGAAGCAGCTAGAGCTGACGTCGTTGACCTGTCGGTTCATGGTGAGTGATGAGTCGAGTACGATGCCGACGTTCTTGGCATGGTCTGAGGGGGTAGGTGGGCTTCCGAGGGCGGTCGGCCACCAGGTGCTGTCCCATGCAGAAGGGGTGGTACCGAGGATGAGGACTTCTGTCTTCTCTGCATTGAGCTTCAGGCAGCTGTTGGTCATCCAGACTGCGACGTCTTGCATTCCTTTCAGGAAGTTGAGTTTGGCAGTGGTGGGGTCTTTGGTGAGGGAGAGGATGAGCTGGGTGTCGTCGGTGTAGGATACGATGTTGAGGCTGTGTTGTCAGACGATGGCTGCGAGGGGGGCCATGTAGATGTTGAAGAGGGTGGGGCTGAGTGATGAACCCTGTGGGACTCCGCAGGTGATTTTCGTGGGGTCGGAGAGGAAGGGTGGGAGTCTGATCCTTTGGCTTCTTCCGGTGAGGAATGATCGGATCCAGTCCAGGGCTGTTCCTTGTATGCCTGCGTCATGTAGTCTGGCGACTAGTGTGCGGTGGGAGACGGTGTCGAAGGCCGCTGATAGGTCGAGTAGGATGAGGGCTGCGGAGTGGCCTTGGTCCAGGAGGGTGAAAAAAAGGGTCCGTTTTCACTGTACAAATGTGGTGTGTCCACGTTGTGTTTTGGCCTGTTTCCTGTCGCGGGCACTGAGCCTACCCACACAAGAGAGGTACCATTTTTATTGGAAGACTTTGAGAAATGCAGGGTGGGTGGAATTTTGTGGATCTACACAGATTCCAGAACTTTCCATCACAGAAATGGGAGGAAAATGTGTTTTGTGCGATAAAGTATACAGTTTGGAAGGGATTCTGGGTACCAGAACCTGGTGAGAGCCACTCAATTCACCCCATCCTGGATTATTCTGGGTGTCTAGTTTTCAAAAATGTATAGGTTTGCTAGGTTTCCCTAGGTGTTGGCTGAGCCAGGTTTCAAAATCCAGAGCTAGGCACTTTGCAAAAAAAGGATCTGTTTTCACTGTAAAAATGTGATGTGTCCACGTTGTGTTTTGGTCCGTTTCCTGTCGCGGGCACTAGGCCTACCAACACAAGTGACATACCATTTTTATCGGGAGAGTTAGGGGAACAAAGAATTGTAGAGCAACTGGTATTACCTTTTGACTTTCTGGGCATTTCTGCTATCCAAATGTAAGACAATGTGTAAAAGGTCACTCTGAAAAATGTCCTATGATTCACATGCTAGTATGGATACCCACAATTTCGGAGATGTGCAAATAGCTACGGCTTCTAAACCCTACATTTTTTTCCCATTTTGGAAATACATAGGTGTCCTTGATACCTATTTTTCACTCTTTATATTTTACTAAATGAATTGCTATAAACCCGGTACACAATGAAAAACTATTGCAAGACGCAGCTCAGTTATTTGCTCTGGGTTCCTCGGGTTCTTGGTGAACCTACAATTCCTATACATCTCCACAACCAGAAGGGTCCAGCGATGTAACGGTATATTGATTTTAAAAATCTTTCATACTTAGTAGAAGTTACAGGTGAAAACGTTGGCACAAATGGCTTCATTTTTCAACTCATTTTCAATTTTTCTTATTTTCAACTGTGAGTTTCTATAAAAAAACCTTGAAGGATCTACACAAATGACCCCTTGCTGAATTTAAAAGTTTGTCTACTTTTCAGAAATGTATAGCTTTCCAGGATCCATTATTGCTTTCACACCCATTTCAACCACTAATTGGAAGGAGATTGAAAGCACAAAAAGTAGCAAAAATAGACTATGTCCTAGTAAAATGCCAAAACTGTGTAAAAAAGTTTGGTTTTCTGACTAAAGTCTGCTTGTCCCTGAAAGCCGGGAAGATGGTGATTTTAGCACAATAAACCCCTTGTTGATACCATTTGCAGGGACAAAAACAGACACTTTCTTCTGCAGCACTTTTTCCCCATTCCCCCCCCCAAAAAAAGATATTAGCTGTATTTTGGCTAATTTCTGGGTCCCCTCCAGGGGAATCCACAAACCCTGGGTACCTTTAAAAACCCCATGATGTTGGAAGAAAAAGATGCAAATTTGGTGTGGATACCTTATGTGGACAAAAAGTTTCAGGGGCCTAAGCGCGAACTACCCCAAATAGCCATAAAAAAGGCTTAGCACTAGGGGGGAAAAGACCTAGCAGTGAAAGGGTTAAAGAGTGTCTAGCCAACCTTGGGTTGGGAGATTTTTGGTCCAACCCACCCTGCATTCCACATAACACTATCCTTATAGTGAAGAAGGACTTTTGGTCCCCAGCTCAGTCCAAAAGAGTGCATTCATCGTCTGTGGGGAGTTTAACTGCATCGAGGAATTTATTGATCACCTGCAAACCCCGCTTCCCAGAAAGCTGCATATACAGCTCAGACTAGGCCCTCTTCCTTTAGCATCTTTTATTAGAAATTGGTCTGGTTCAAAATCAGTTTATGATAAATGCCCTGCATGTGCTCTTAGCAGAGAAAGCGTTGAGCATGTTCTTTTCTTCTGTCCTGTGTGTGGGCAGGAGCGATTTAAAAGGAATAGGCCCCTATATTTATCTTTGGGTGAAAAGGCTAAATTCCTTCAAACAGCTTAGTTTAAAAGGCTAAAAAACACAAGCATTGAGTAGGAAACTGCACCTTTTGCTCCTATGTATATTCACTTATTTTGCACTAGTCTGATTTTTTATTGTTCATCAGCTGCTAACTTGTTTTTAAAACTCAAGGAGTTATTCTTTTAAAAAACGTTTTTATTGTAAGTTTATCTTTTTGTGATTGCAATGTTTTATTATGCTGTAATATTTGCTGATTGTTGTCGATGAATTTAATAATTCAAACTGACAAATAGATAAAAAGACAGACATAAATAGTAGTTCTATTTCAAATATAAGCACAGATGAATATCTTGTTACTTGATAATAGCCATATTCATCTCAATTTGCACATTCTTTTCAAAAAGCATATTGCCTGTCCCAGCATTTAACAAGCTTAAGTTCAAAGAAGGCCGCATCTTTGTAAGCTGAAAACACAAAGATCATGAGGTTCAAAGGAGCGACTGAGAAATGGTATACTCTGGAATGCACACACAGCTACTAGTTGAATTTTCCTTCAATTATTTGATAATTAAACTGCAAACACTGTTATAGGTAAAACTAGATATGTCAGTGGGTAACAGAAGCATAATTGCAGACTCCTATCAGTTTGTGTTATTGTGTGAAAAGAAACATGATACTACTTCCAATGCCATACCTTTCAGCCCTATTACTTAGAGAGACCATGACACTCTCTGACTGTGCTTTAAATTTAAAAGGCTTTTACTCTAATATCCATTGCCCATCTCCAGCAGTATTTCAACTGTGACTGCAGTTACTATGACCTTTGCCCTAAATCTAAAACTTAGATTGTAGGTAACCCCAATCCTATCCTAGTTGAAGGTAACAGCTTTAACTCTCAGTGAATACTGGTGATAGCTCTACAATGAAATCCAAACGTAACCCCTGCCTTTAAATTGCTTTTTAATTACATTTTTTATTTTTTTCTATTTACTTTAAACCAAACTACATTGAAAAGAAACACTGGCATACAAACACGTATCCTTACTTTTGGAATAATGTTGTTTATGTTTACTCTTAAATGTTCTCAAATTAAGCGAAATATGTTCAATGTTTAATTGATTGTATTATTTCACCTGGCGATGTTTTAAATTAATTTTAAAATGATTTGGGTGCCAAACTCAAGCCTACATTAATTTATATAGCCACATTTTGGCCTTTATCTACATTAAATCATTACATGCTAATAAATTAAATCGCATTAAAGAAATTGTTTGGCATAAAGGGGTTGCCCACCTCATTACAATATTTTGTAAATCAAACTAATTATGTTATTCTCATTTTCCTCCTGTTTGGTACTTTTATATTAACTTTTACACTTCTTTTTCATTATTTTTGAAATGCCATTTAACTGGCTATTTACTTATATACTAAATAGATATTAGGAACAGCGATAGAAAAAATACAAATGTGAACTAAAGATGTGTTAGGTTTTTGAATGACACTTTTGGATACGTTTCTAGAGGAAGAAATGGCACTTGAAGCAATCGTATGGATGAAGCAATGGAGTAAAAGCAATGGTATTTGGACTTAATGACCTTGAAGTTGTGGGACTGCCTCTACCATATTGCAAGACCCTGATAGCCTGACATTTTCAAGAAAAGCAGAACTACTGAAGAAATGAGTAATATTTTATCTTTGATGTTTTTGAAAGCATGGTCCAGTCCCAGAAGGGCTTCAAACGCTGTACATGTGATGTAATATTCAATATGTTGTAAATATCAATCGGAATATAATCAACACAGCAACATGTTTACAGTCATAATAAATAATTAACATCAGCAAGGGATGTGCCAAGTTTTTGATTAATGTTGCTGTATATTGCCAAGTGCAAGGTGTTATTACATACCTTCAAAGGCAGCTGTGTATTTTACAACTTCACGCAGTTCTTCTGCAAGTACATTAGATATCTCTATATAGGGAGAAGGAGAGAAAAACACTCTAGGGCCCAGATTCACAAAGGTGTCGCGCAACGCAGCACCCAAAGAGGCTGCGCTGCGTTGTGTGACAGGGAGAGAGTGCCATATTCACAGAGATATGGCACTCTCCTCCCCTCGCCCTAGCGCCGGCGCTGATTTGTTCTGCCAACCACTAGGCACACACCTTAGCGCCATAGTGCTACGCTGCTGGATTTAAAATGATTCATTGGGGCGAACTTTGGGCTGGGATGTGAGGCAGTGTGCTCCCACCCTCTTTCAGTTTGAAAAGGCTCCCTTGAGCTAATGATCTGACGAGCTCTGGCTGATGCACCTGCGTCCAGTGAGTGGGACACAGATCTGAGACGACATTGGGCAGCATTTGCATAACGCCAAAAAGAATGTGTTGCTCTCTACTGAAGAAGGACAACTATCCTGAAACACATGTCTAGGGATACACAGCACTGGCTGCAGCAACAAGGGTGAAAAACGAAAGACTATCACTGAAGAAAGTGTTATCATGCACTGGATTTACCATGATGCAATGGGGTGAACTGAGTGCTGGGATGTGAGGCAATGTGATCCCACCATCTTTCTATTAGGTATTAAGGATATCAAACGTGATACTACAATGAGATTTCATGAGGCAGTGCCATACTCAGTCCATCAAGGTCTCGTCTAGTTTAATACCCTAAATAGGGTCACCGGTACCTGCATGCTAACTGTGCAGTTTGCTTGCTGAGCTTTTAAACACTGTGCCTTGCTGACAGCAGTGTGAGCACATTGCGTGTGTGTCCCACTAATGATGGTGCATGCCGGTAGTCTAGACAGCGCACCCAGTGAAAATGGCGTTTCGATTTGTCGGTTCCATGGATTCCAGGGTCTAGCAAAGGTTTCTTTTAAGCGAACTTTTAGGGTGTTGTCCGGGGCTTATAGTACCTCCTGTAGTATTTCAGGGTATCTGCTTCGCATGAAAGAGATTTTCTTGAGAGTCCCAGCTCGAGTCGTAATTCTGCCCTGCGTGTATATTTAGGAAGTCGAAAAATTTGTTTGTAAATCATGTTTTGGGCAGTGTCTAGACTAGCCGTGCATGCCTCGGGGAAGGCCTGGTGCCTTGCAGCCTGGTGTAGCTTAGGGCGGGAAGAAGGGTGGCTTTTATCACCTTTAGTATGGGCTCTGCTGAGGGGCTGCTCAGGGTCTGATTGAGATGGGTCAGGCTGTATGTTATAGCTCCAGCTCTCTTTTTCAGGGCAGCTAGGTGGGCTGATGGTCTAGAGGACTCGCTAAACCATACACCCAGGTAGTTGTACTTGGGTGTCGGTCTTTGCGGACACAATGCTTTAAGCATAAAAAATCATTTTTTGGCCACGGCCAAAAATCAGGACCATGTTCTTCTCCTGATTAATTCTAAGGGTGTTAGCTTTGGTATATTCGTCGAGCTTACTCAAGGCACGTTGAAGACCGGATTTGGCATGATCCATTATGACAATGTCATCAGCGTATTGTAAAATGTGCAGTTTCGCTTTCAATTGACCCAGTTGAGGCGGAAGCAAGCTGCTGTGCTCTAAGAATCTCCTAAGGTCTGCGGTGTAGAGATTGAACAGGAGGGGTGCGAGGATGCATCCTTGCTTCAGGCCGTCTATGGTGGAAATATTTGCAGAGACAGTCGAAGGGCCTGTTCTCACTCGCACCCATGTGTTCTTGAGCAGGGAAATTAGGGCTCAGAGTAGATCCCCTGGGATCCCCCAAGCGTCGGATTTCCATCAGAGAGTGTTGCAGGCCACTTTGTCGAAGCGGCGCTATAGTCTATGAAGCAACAGAAAAGAGGAAGACGACTTTCTTGGGCTTCTTGGTGGCTCAGGATGGCTAGGGGAGGTGATGTAATCAATTGTGGAGGCAGCAGCACGAAACCCAGTTTGGAAGTATGGTAAGATGTTATTTTCCACAACCCATTCTTCTAATAACGTGAGAACACACCGAGCATAGGCCTTAGCCTCAAGATCTAATAAGGCTATGAGTCGGTAGTTAGAAGGAAGGGAGGGATCTCCTTTTTTAAGAATTGGGCATAAAATTGAGCCTCTCCATGAGTGGGGTATCTGACATGTTATGAAGGGGTGGTTATACAGGGGGGTTAACAGCTTGGCCCATTCTACGGGAGTACATTAAAATATGGTGGCTGGGAGGCCATTGGAGCACCGTCGTTTTTCATGATTTTCAGATATCTTCAAACCTGGGCATGGGTGGTCAGCGCGCAAGTTTCCATCGGCATGTTATTGACTGACTCTGTAATTTCAGCTTCTGTTAAGCCAAGGTTTTTGCTGCAGTATTGCTGAGTGACATGCCGTGACCAGGCTGCTTCAGACACAGCGTTCCCCCTGGAAGAACAAAGTTTGTTGATGTGGTTCCAGAACTGGGTCAGATTTTTTTCTTTTAGCATTCCTTGTATTTTTAACCACTCCTTCTGTTCTTTGAGATTTTTAGCTTCCAATGTAAATATTTTGTATAGTTTAAGTAAGGTGACCATATTTTTGATGGAGTGTGCTGTAGCATTGTGTTTATGCAAGCACACAGCCCTCCTTAGTGATCTCCTTGTGTTAACAGTAGCCATGTTGAAAGGCAGCTGTGGGGAAGGCCTGATGTATCGGACGGAGGCTCTGTGTCCCGTTAAGATGTCTCTTAGTTTGGCTATTGAGTTGTCCCACCTGTGATGGTGGTCGGTGGGGGGGGAAGCAATTAATGAAGTTCAGTGTTATTTCCTTAAGCAATTTTCCTACCTTGGCAACGCCTGAGGTGTCCCATTTAATTCTTCTGGCTAGTGTATGAGATTCAGTCCACGTAGAATGCCCCACTTCTGTAACTTAGGCAGCAACAGAAGCTTGTAGGTCCATAATTGCAGTCAGGGGGTTATGATCACTTTCTGTATGAGTGGGAATCTCCAGTTTGACTAAATGGCTTGCCAAGGATGTTGATAGAAAGATGTAATCTATAGTTGAGATGCTCTTAAATGATACGGGGAGATATACGCTAGAATCTTGAGACAGTAAGATATGCTTCGCAGAGCGTAGATTGCAGTTGGATAGTAGAATATTCATAGCTTCTTGCTCTTTAGTTTTAGTGGCTAAGTGATCGTTGGATCCCAAGCCCCTGATATTAAAGTCACCTAGTAGCAGGATTTCAGAAGAGGCAAACTCCAATAGGAGATTTTCCAAGTTCTTAATCAGAAGGGCTGTTGTGGATAGCTTTGATGTTTTTGTTGTGTTTTGATAGCAGTTAATTAAAACAAGAGGGAAGCCCATTGTTTGGGTTGAAAATCCTGTAATTAAGACAAATTGCCCAGCTGGGAAGTTTCAGTAAAGGGGTGTAGCCATGATCTTACATGAGTGTTTAATGAAAATGGAAAGGCCCCCAGAAGGTCGTCCGAAAAGGTTAGGCCAGTATGCCGACTGAAAAAGTTCATAGTAGCCATAGAGGACTAATGGGGATTGAGCCCAGGCCTCTTGTAAGCAAATAATGTCACTTTTGATCAGATAGTCCACGGGGGATTTGGATGAGAGTGTTGACTTGAGCCTGGCCAAGTTCCAGGAAGTGATGGTCCATTTAGAGTCTGAGAGCTTGAGTTGGCCATGAGGGGGGTTGTAGGGTTCCTGCTAGGAGCGGGACACTGACTTGTCTCAATGAGGGAACCCCTGGCGACTATGACTGTTGTGGAGGTTATGGGATCTGATTTGCATCTCACCAAACGTTGGTTATTATTATACAATATTTTAATAGATTTGTCGGCTTTGGAAGTGCCTGGGAGACAATCGTGAGTTGCTCCCCATGTCCCTCTGAGAACACTTATATGAGACCTTGCTGAATCTTCCTAAAGATGTACATGCAGATATTTTTGTTGGCGGGGAGACCAGAGTGCAATGCTTCAGTCTCCAAAAGACCTGGCTTCCCTGAGAATGGAGTCCCTTAAAGTCTCTCTTGACCATGTTGTAATGGTCGCTTCCAAAGCCCCTTTGCATGGTATTAGGGTGAACCTTACTGCTGTTAAGTCAGAGGAGATTATCCCCCTGAGGGCCGGGATGTGCTTGAATAGGCATAGGAGATTGTTCCTGTTGAGAATATTATGTGGCCCCTTATGGGCGTAGTGCGGGATGAAAACGAGTTCTGAGTGATTGTCAGGGTTTTGATGATTCCGCTCCCCAGAGTCTACAAAGGGGAGTGGAGGGGCCTTAAAGTGAAGAGATGTGAGATCAAGTGGAAAACAGTTCTCTTCCATCCGTCTTTGCCTGTCTGTGGCCTGTAGAGTTTGTGGCTGTTTGGGGGATGGCATTCGTAGTCGGTTGGCACGAGAGACTTCGATGGAATCGCTTGTCGGCTGTGGCATATACGCGCCTAACAGGCCACTATCTGTTATGATGTGTGGCACCGTCGTGTTATTACTTGTGTTTGCTGTACACTTATTGGGTCCACTCCATGCATTTGAATCGCCCCTTGGAGATTGTGTGTTGATGTCTTGAAAGACGGAACTTTGGAGTTGTAAGGGTACCCCAGTGAGTTGAGTAGACAAGGTACTGGCCTTGGCTATAGTAGTATACAATGCCGGGGCACTGGGATCGGTGGCGTTGACCTTGAGTGCTTCCTGTGTAATTGTCAAAAAGTTGTTGAGGGGAACGTTGATATTAGTGAGAGCCTCCATGAAGTAGGCAGTTTTCGTTTTTGGTTTTGGTACCTGATTAAAGATGGGAAAATGGGTTGCCCCCCTCTAATCTGGGGCTAACTTAGTGTGAGCCCCTGCCCCTGAGAGCCAAGATCTCCGTTTTGCAAGACGTTTTTTGGATTGTTTTTGAGTTTCTTTTTATCTCTTCTGGATGTAGTTGATTTTATTGGGAGATGGATGAACGATTGATGAGCACTTGATGAGGCTAGGTCAACATTTCCGGGCTAATTAGTAGCCAGCGGGGATGATATAGCCATTGGGCTGTGGTACTAATTAGCGCAGTTCCGGCTTTTAGTTCAATGAAGCTAATGCCTAATGTCTGGCATTCAGAGAAGGTTGGCTTATTAGAGCCTGGTTCTCGAGGGGGAGAGGAAATTCCTCTGGGGTAGGGTGATGTGCCATTAATGGTGAACGATGACTGTTTCAAGGAGATCTGAGTTTGTAAGTTTTGAATGGGTTTGCCGCAGCCCTGGGTGTGGATCTTCACGCTGTCCAGAAGTGAACGTAAAATTTTGGGGAGGGATGAAAGTTTGTTGATTAGTGGAGACCAAGAACATGTGTTGATTGCGTCCGGTGGCCTGATGGTCCTTTTGATTGTACTTAGCCTAGTGCTCAAATCGGCTAGGGTTGAGGCTATAGTTTGAATTAAATCAATCTGAAGGTCCATCTTCTGTGATTGCCAGAGTAGAGCTGTGGCTATAGAGTTTTGTTTTATATGTAAAGAGGTCAGTGAGACCTAAGTAGGACTCGTGGGTCCCTTAGCCATAAGTGGATCCTTATCTGCTTGTGTTGGGCTATACAGGTTATAATGGGCCTCTGTGTTGAGGCCTGGTTTTGGGCCAGGGAGGCCTCAATTCGAGCTTCCAGAGAGGCAAAAAAAAGGTCAGATAGATTTCTTGATTCAAGGGGACTTTCGTACTTTGTCCTCTTTTTTGGTGTCGGGGAGTAGGTTAGCTCAGTTTGGAAGGCGCCCGGGTTACAGCCCGACGTGGACTTAAGGGAGGTATGGGTTGCTTCTTGACCACCCCAGCATTCACGGAAGTTTGAAGTAACAGACGGACTGATTACTTGAGTTTGAAGGTTGGCTGGGGTTAAGAAGTTTAACTTTAGGGTATGTGTTGTAGAGTCTAAGACAGCGGGTTCTCCAGGGCTGGGGGAGTGAGCTCTCTTTATGTCAAAGACATTGTCCAGGGTCGTTGTAGAGCCCCCAGGAGGTAACCTAGGCTGATGAGAAGATTCCAGAGTTGCCTGGGGCTTGTGCGAGCAGGATCGGGGGGGAAACAGGGGTCGACCCGGCATTGGAGCTGGGGGTGGGAGGCTGTGCATTGACCTATGCTCCTGGGCCAGATTGCAGGATAGCACACGAAGGTGAACAAGTCCGGGTCTGGGTTTGGGATTATGCCTTGCTGAAAAATTTGCTGATCCGTGCCGGTGAAGGCTGACCTCCGGGTAAAGATGAGACTAGCTGCTGCAGTCCGGGTGGAACCAGTGTGGTATCGGCTCGGAGAGTGGTGCCTTTTCGCCAGGGATCTTTCCTTGTTTGCATGGCCGCTTGGCCTTCCATGCGCCGACCGGCCTTTTCCAGTGAGTTAGAGAGGATGTTGAAGATGTTTGTTTGCCTACTTACAATAAGCAATAGGCTGTGATGGAGCACAACACCTTCTCAATTCAATTCAATTCAATAAAGCTTTATTCGATTTCTTTACAAGAAAATCATAAAAGCACATGGTAACACACAACTTTAAAATCGTTTTAAAAATGCAATCCAAAATATGATTTCAAAACGCCCTACTATAACTTCCTTTGAGCTTGATCAAGGGGAATAACATATTATGTAAATTCATGTTAAAATAGTTTTCCTACATTTAATTACATTTTTTAAAAATACAGCTAATGACCTTGTAAAATATTCATTCTCTGGTGATTGCAGTACTAATAACGGGGGCGACATTGACTAGGGCCGAGTGACCTTAAGATTGGTAAAATCCACCTCCTTCTTTCCATAGAATAAAATTTACAAAATAAAAGAACTATGCAATGTCAATTGTTGAGACACATCATCACATGCACACTTGCTCATAGTTCTAGACCAATAATTCATAATAGAAAAACTAGTTAGTCTGTGAATGATCCCTAATCTAAAGCAGCTCAATACAAATCTATCATATCCACCTGGGGTGTTTTTAAGATACAGCTGAATACTATAAGTGGTTAACATCAATTGATTCGCCTGTACTGTTGGTTTCAGAATTTCCGCTGAAGGTCTGATTGTCTCCAAGAGCACCAAACAACTTCTTTCTTTTCTCGTAACTGAAATCATGGTACTAGGGTCATTGTAATATTCAGGATGCCCATGGTCATTCATAAAATTGTTAACATATTTTAACCAGGGGATGTTATAGACCCACTGCAACTTAATACTATCATTTAAAATCTCCCGGTTAAAACTGTTTTTTTTTTGTAGTCCTTATCCTGTGCCACAATAAAGCAGGTTGCATTTTTATAAGGTCAGATATGTATGGCGTCCCTAGTTCAGAGTGACATATATAAGTAGATGTACTGTTTGTAACTGCCAACAGAAATCTAAAAAAGGCATTTTCAACTGGCTGTAGGGGCTGTGGGTTTACGTAGCACCAGATGCCCGCACTGTACATAGCCGTGGAGGCACATTTTGCCTGGTAAATATGTAATAATTCTACAGGAAGTCGTCTACCCAGGCTTGCAGAAAAATTGGCTTGTGCAGCAGTAGCTTTCATAAACAGTAATTCCTACCTTGAACTGCCTGAGTCCATGTCCCCATCTCATCAAAAATAATTCCTAGATAAGAAAAACTTTTAGTAAATTCGACCTTTTTGTTATTGATATAAATGTCTCTACATTTTGTTCTACCTCCCCCGCATTTCATGTTAAAGTTTTTGAGGTGTTCACTATGAGGCTCAAATTGTGCATAAACATGGAAAAACTTGTCACTACCCTTTGGAGCCCCAATTGTGTTTGTGACATCAATACAGCATGTCCGCATACAGTAGGGCGGGTATGGGACGTTTATCAATTTGTGGCAAATCCTGACAATGATTCTCTAGGACTTGACCTTGTTCAGTAATATAAAGTGTAAATAAAAAGGGTGCCAAGACACAACCTTGTCTCACCCCTCTCTGTATTTTGAACGTGGCTGTGCACTCCCCGCTAGCCCCATAACGGACCCTTGCCTTCGCATCACTATAGAGCTGCCTCAAAAAATGTATAAGTGGGGTTTCCACCCCCATACCATCCAAGATCTTCCATAATTTATCGTGTATGACACAATCAAAGGCTGCTGTTAAGTCTACAAACACCAGGTATATCTTACTGTGTTTAGCCATTGTATACTTCCCCAGAAGGATATTTAAATTTAGACCCTGCTCAACCGTGCCTAGGCCCTGTCGGAAACCAAATTGTAATTCTGATATGATAACATTATCTTCAGCCCAGTTATGTAGTCTATTGAGTATGATGCGCCGCACCACCTTGACCAATGAATCTAACAATGCTATAGGCCGATAGCATGCGGGGTTCTGGCGATCACCTTTCTTAAAAATCGGGACCAATGTTGATTCGGACCAGGTTGTTATGAAACTGGTAGAACAGCACGCTGCAATTACTTGGGTTAGAAGCGGGCCCCATTGCGGCAAATTGGATTTATAAAAGTCTACGGGGACTCCGTCAGGGCCAGGGACTTTCCCACCCATACTTGCCATAATGGCATGGTTGACCTCCTCTAGGGTAAATAGACATCTACTGGATAGTTATTGGATGACAATACTTCATGCTGTGGCTAGGAAATTTCCATGGGTTTCTCGTGCTTGGTGTTATTATAAATGTTAGATTAATGTTCCACCCATTGATCTTCAGCAATAACTATCTCTAAAGTGGGTGTGTCTCGAGTAATCAGGAAAGGGGCATTTACTGCCTTCCAAAAGGCCGTATTGTCTCTGGTTAAAGTGGCTTCATGTAAAGCTGACCAAGCTTCTTCTTTTAACGAGGTTTTATGCTCTTTTAGGGTGCGTTTGTATTCCCCTCTAGCCATTTTAATATCTTGACTATTTCTAATTGGCTTATGTGAGACATATTTTAATTTGGAGTAAGCTTTGGTACATTTAGCATCAAACCAGACTTGTTTCCTAATGTGCAGATTTTTGTTTTCCACAAATAGGGCCTTTTTAATATATCCGGATATCTGTGAAAAGAATTTTAAAATAGCGGCATGAGGAGTTGTCTCATCGAGACAAGCTAAGAGGGCGGGTTCACAGTTAATCAATAATTTCCTAGTGAATTCGATTGGATCCACCTTGGCCCAGCGTAAAGAATAGCCTTTAATTTTCTTCAGAGCTATGTTTCTGAACAATATGAGCCGATTTACCCTTGGTATTTACCGCCTTACTTGACAATAAAAAAGTTGCGCTTAATGGAAAGTGATCGCTCAGGGCATTTGTATGGGTGGTAAAACTTTCAAGTTTGGTTGAATGTCTATTTGACATAAGAATATAATCAATAGTCGAGTACATCCCTCTCCCGTTAAATGAAGAAGGGGACTGACGGGGTACATAGGTCGTTAGCAAATCCTAAATCAAACGAGAACATGATTTCAGTTAGGCACTCTCCGTAATTTGTATGCGGGAAGTGTGTGTAACTATTCCCATCATCAGACATAATTCCACAGATATCCCCCAATATACGGGCACAATTCAGAATTAAAGTCCCCTCCCCATATGAAAAACACATATTTTACATTATCATTCTGTATGAGATTTAGGTCGTAATTTAATTTCCTCAGTACCCCCACAATCTGATCAGGCAGTGCATTATTATAGAAATTTAACAATGCAATACATTGCAATTTATCAATGTGAATTATAACAAGTTGGTAATAAATTTCTGATTTCTTCAATTCAATCTTATTTGCAATCGTGCAAAGCCAACCCTTAGATCTCCCATATACTGATGGTACCGCGGCAGTATGGAAGGTTTTATAACCATTAATGTGTATAATGTCCACTACCCAGGTTTCCTGAAGGCATAATATGTTAAAATTTCCTACAAAATCCAGCCATAGCGGATTGGTAGGCTTTGTTGGTATACCTGCAACATTCCAAAATAACAGATGACAATGATATTGCCTACTATTGCCTGTGTTTGCATCCTTTAATTTATCAGGTGGATCTATGGCTGTGGGAGATATCTCTGGGATTAAACACTTATCTTGGGTAGCCATTGTACCTCGGGTAGGGGACGATATGTCAACATCCAGGCAGGTGGAGGGTGGATATCTTTTTGATGTGTCTAAGTTAATACCTAACAATTTTGAAAGAAGGGGACCCCTACGAAAAAACAATAGATCTTGCTAACTGTAGGGCACAATATCAAGGGGGTAAAACGACAAGCTAACCACAAGATATATATTACATTTACAATGAAATGTGTCAGGCCTTGATCTATGTGAAAACAGTGCACATTAGATTTGCATATTAATAAAATTTACAAGCACTTGCTGTTTCATGCAAAATTATGTTTCTTTATTATATTCAAGCATTTTCTTTATAAATATGATTCATAATCTTTTTATGATTTCATCACATATATCAGATATATATTTCTTTTTATATTTTTTTGATCAATCTTTTTTTGCATAATTACCAAAAAGCACAAATTGTTTTTCACAAACACAACAAAACAATACACACATTTTTTTTTCTTTTTTCCATTAAAAACCTAGAGAAGGAGTTTTTAAACATTTCAAAGGCTGGCGGTCGATGAAAAGAAAACACGACGCGCGTTTCGGCGTAAAAGCCTTCGTCAGGTGGACCCGTCTCAACTTTCTCTATTATTAGCTCTGGAACTCAAAGTTGATGGTAGAAACCAGAATGAATGGGGACTTCTCCGTAGTTCATGGCACACCACCAAAACTGTGGTATCTGGTTAAAATCGATCCTCACGCCACAAATGGTTGAAGGAATTTGAGTAATGACTTCCTGAACAAAATATACGATAATGTGTCTACAATTAGATGGTCAGTTCATCTGGGATACTTCCATAACCATCATTCCGTATAGAGTTTGTAGTAATGGTTACCGTCCTATATAACACGATTGCCAAACATTTGAACTTCGCTGTAACGAGTCCTTTTAAGTCATAAACGCTCTAGTGATGATGAGCCAGCAATAGGTCAAGATTTCTATTGATATCGTGCAAACTGCCAAATATATCGTAAATATATAAAGGATCTCCGGAAGCCTCACGCCCTTTCTATCTCACTTTTCCGTGAGATGACCATCTAATTGTAGACACATTATCGTATATTTTGTTCAGGAAGTCATTACTCAAATTCCAAAACAGAAAAAGGGGGAGAAAGAGGGACGAAGCTAGGTCCACCCTCCTAATGCAATAGTAGACCTACAAAACCGGCATGAGGCACATTGTTGCTTAAAATACAATACTACGGGACTATTATGTACCCATACTACGTGACAATTTTGTACCGTATGTATTATTAACAATTGCCTTATTTTTGCAGCATTTCGTTGTTTTTTCACGTATATCACTGTAGGTCATTTTGGAGTGGTACACACAGGGCGGGACCCTGTGTTATCCTGAAGAAGAGCTGTGGGGAAGCTCGAAACATGTTGACATCTACTAGGGACCCCTAACGTATTCGGTTAGGTTCACTAGAGACTAACCCCAATTTTTAATAGACCGACTAGGAGCCTGAATAAAGTTTTTTCTGCCCACTAGTTAGGTTCTTTTTAATTAACTCCACTCCACCACATCACTGCACTACACATAGCTCCTCACGTTTAGTGCTCCTACGTCTCATCGCAAGTCGTAGCACGCCTCAGCCCGCAGCGGGTTGAGATGGCCCCTATGATGAAGCATGTCACCATGGGGAAACCCTGGTGAGTGAGGGGACTCAAGAAAGGAAAGCTTTCCTTCCTCAAGATTTTCGAGCTCACATTTGAGTGGAAAATCTACACCCCAGCTAGGTCCCTATCCGGTCATACCGGTTTTGTAGGTCTACTATTACTCAAATTCCTTCAACCATTTGTGGCGTGAGGATCGATTTTAACCAGATACCACAGTTTTAGTGGTGTGCCATGAACTACGGAGAAGTCCCCATTCATTCTGGTCTCTACCATCAACTTTGAGTTCCAGAGCTAATAATAGAGAAAGTTGAGACGGGTCCACCTGACGAAGGCTTTTACGCCGAAACGCGCGTCGTGTTTTCTTTTCATCAACCGCCAGCCTTTGAAATGTTTAAAAACTCCTTCTCTAGGTTTTTAATGGAAAAAAGAAAAACAAAGTTGTGTATTGTTTTGTTGTGTTTGTGAAAAACAATTTGTGCTTTTTGGTAATTATGCAAAGAAAGATTGATCAAAAAAATATAAAAAGAAATATATATCTGATATATGTGATGAAATCATAAAAAGATTATGAATCATATTTATAAAGAAAATGATTGAATATAATAAAGAAACATAATTTTGTATCAAACAGCAAGTGCTTGTAAATTTTATTAATATGCAAATCTAATGTGCACTGTTTTCACATAGATCAAGGCCTGACACATTTCATTGTAAATGTAATATATATCTTGTGGTTAGCTTGTCGTTTTAAGTTAATACCTAAATCAGAGATTATTTCAGGGTCGAGAGTATGCACTTGTATGTCTGGTGTTATGTATAGACTATCTTTTGTTGTTTGTGTGGCATATGGACCTGTCGTATTTAGCCAGTCTACCTACTCTAAAGTTCAGAGGCTATCAAATCGATTGCAAACAGGTACATTATATCTGCGGTGAAAATTATCATTAAAGTCCCCACTAGTAGGTCTAGTATATAGGTCCTTTAGTGGTTGATAAAAGTAACCCAAAGGCACTAAGTTAATACCCTGGGTCATAATAAAATAATTTCCTGCTCTCCTCAAAATGCTTTGGACTAGGTGTGGGGTTTTGAATGTTAATACCACACAGTCGCCATAAAGGCTTTTGCGATCTCTGCCTATCCAGCTGACTCTTCTGGCCATTTTAAACTGGGCAAGAAGTGCTTCAGTTAGCCCTGTTTTTGTGCCCAGCGTGAACAAGGATTTATTTTTTAAGTGTCCCATGACACAGATACCTGAGCCGGTAGTCTAGGGACGTTGGCCAGGATTACCATATAGAGAGTGGCAGCTGGTGGTAGGTCCAGACATACCATCTCTGGCTGGTGCCTATTTAGATATAGAGGCATGTTGAGATGGTTGTAACTTGGCTGGGTAGGGGTATGAGCCCGAGGGTTTTTACCACAATTCTAAAGTTAGCTATGTTTATATCAGGTATAATAGGGTCCAGTGCGGTCCTTATAGGTTCTATTAGGGGATTTGGGTCTATCGTTATTTGACCCTCTTTACAGTATGTCCCTGCAAATTGTGTATCTTTTGAAGGGGCTGCTTGTGTGGGTTGGGTATGTAATATCCCATTACCAATGGGCTTTGCTGGTCTAGCATTCTTACTTGATGTAATATCTTTATCATAATGCTTCGGGCTGCCTAAGCGTTTATTTAGGGTCTCTTCAATTAGGGCCACTCTGTCAGACAATCTAGGGGCATATTATCAAGGGGCCGCGATAAGATTATCGCCGCTTTAGCGTCCGTTTTTGGGCGAAAAGCGGCAATAATTTTATCGCTTTATCAACAAGGACACGCTAGCGCGTGTTTCCCTGCCTTAGCGCCCGGTTTCCTATCGCCTCGCCTCGCTAATGAGATGCAAGGTAGGCGAGCCCCTTCCACCTACATTAGAAAATATCGCTAACGGTGCTTCGCTGTATTAACAACGAAGCCCCGTCCGGTTTAGCGCTGACTTTTTTCGCGCTGTGCCTTAACGCTGGAATTTAACGTCTGTTAAATTCCAGACTAAGGCATACCTAACATGGGGGGTGGATTGTGTGGCTAAGACCACAGGCCCTATCATCAAGGTTATCGCCGTTTTCCATGGAACATCGCTGGAAAACCAGCGATGTTCCATGGAAAACACTGCTATCGCTGGAAAATTATCGCGATTGCCCTAAGCGTTGTTAATACAGTGCTAGCATGGCGATAATTTCCAGCAATAGCCGGCGATAAAAAATCTCACGCTAAGCGCGGCCAGCGATAATTATCGCTGCCGCTTGATAGTATGCCCCCTAGTTTGGGAGTCTCTTAGGAACTTATCTAGTTCATGCATTTTTGTGGTTAACTTTCTAAAATCATCCTGCGAGTTATAGGACTGACTATTGGCAAGAGATCTTCCCCTGGAGCCTGCCGAGGGAAAAGCTAATGTTTTACCCTGTTTAATCGTTTTTTTGCATGTTTTTTGTAGGTGCCGGCCTAGGCTCTGCGTGGGTATCCTCAGTTACTTTAGAGACAGTCTCCGGATTTCTCGGGCGCTTCGATGGTGGTTGGGTGTCGCACTCCTGGTCACTGACCAATATATGGTCGGACACATTTTTGATACAACCATTTGAGGTTGATTGGCCCTTTAAAACCTCAGATGAACGGGCATAATCAACCTCGCCTGCTGGAGGCCCCTTACTTAGGGCCGTGACTGCCTCCGGTTTTTCTAAGTTCAGGGTCTCTTCCACTGAGATAATCTGCTGTTCAATTGCTCCCATTGCCCCAGTAAGATAGTTCATTAAAGTCAAATGTGATCACCCTGCAGTCTTTGGCAGTGTCGTTGGTTGATTTTTAGCCACTTTTATTTTTCCCATTATGCGGGCCGGCTAAAAAACTAGATGTTATGTGTAAAGTTCCAGCAAGTTATTGGTACAAGTCTTAGGGAATTAACAGAACCCGATCTTCTTGTTAAGATCGTAAACCAATCACAATGGACTGGATAGAATGTAGGGGGCCACTGTAATAGCTCTGTGTCAGAGATCGGATCCTCACCAACAGAAAGGGGGTAGGCTCGTAATACTATAGTAGCAGTGATTGTAACGTGTTCTTGTGCGAAGGCTCGCGCGAAATTCCCCTCCACACAATAGTCGCAATAGCTACTTATAGTGAGCCGAGTTTGTATCCTAAGTTGTGAGAAACTATACAAGGGGCAGGTATTCACCATGACTGGCAGAACGGGGAGCCCAAGAGGGGGGGCCCAGCCCGGCCTCATCCAGTCTATGACGGGCTAAGACGGGCCCGTCTTGGCCTGGTGTTAGCCCGGGCCGAGCCCGGGCACGCCCCGCGCGCGTCCTGTGCTGCGGGATGCCTCTCCGATCTTTATAGCGCTCCTGCAGCGTCGAGCAGCGTGATCCCCTCCTCACGGGGCTGGCAGGGGTTCCTCAATAAAGTGCAGGCGTGCAAAATGGCTCACCTTCTCAATAATCCCCTAAATAGCCTCCTAAGCCCCTGAGGCTCCCTGGACCTTCCTGCAAAAAAACAATCCCAAGGGGGGGTTTCCTCTTTCTATGTGTGCTGCTTCCCAGAGCAGGCGTAATGAGTAGAAATATTTTTATTTCTCATAGTTCTTTCCTCTTTCTATGTGTGTTGCAGAAATAAAAATATTTCTATTCATTACGTCTGCTCTGGGGAGGCGTAAGGTTTTGTTACTGCTCCAGGCTTATGTGCCTAAGTAAATCTGGGGAAGTACCAAAATCCATGGGAGCTGCATGGTGACATCCACCGCAATGCCCTGGGAATGCCTTCTTGACGCAGAGTAAGGCAGCGCAGAGACTTGAGCTACTTTGTCTTGCTCCATATCTATGAGTCCATTCAAACCCACGCAGGGTTTCTTTGCATCGCCTCATAGGTGTACTTGAGAGGCTTGCCCCGACAGAGCATCAAAAAAAGTGACGCTCTGGTGGCACAAGCCTATCATAAATAAGCCGCTAAGTGCACAGTGACCTCTACAAGGCAGTACACAATGTAAGGAAGCCTTTCAGTGAACCAGTGCAGCGATGACAGGAATAGTATGTCAATCATACTAAAATATGGCTCTGTACTGTATTTTCGCCTTGCCCAACACAGTACAGAAAATGTGGTTGCTACACTAGGTTGAAAACATACTTGTATAGTGCATAGCTACGCCTTGGCGTGTCCCAGGGCTAAAAAAACACAACAGCAAGATTGGAGATCCAGCTGGTCGGATAAAAAATTAATAAATGTGTCCAAGATATCTCTTTCCAATGTCCTATCCTTGCTTACCAGAACTGGGACTTAGCATCTGGGTTGCCTCTCTTCTCTCTGAAAATAACACAGACACTGAGTGTTGGAAAACGAGGCAGTATCTGTGAGGCCTGCACAAATAACATGACTACATTTGTCCTTCACTGGGAACCAAACACCCCATTGTAGCGCCTGACTCTCAGAGGGTAGCATTGCAGAGCAGTCTGAGGCTTTACTCAAGGGAGTTGGTGTGGGCTAGTAATCGCCATTTGCAGGTGGGCAGGAATAACACTCAATAATTGATTGTCCAGTCTGTACTTTGCTTTATAAAAGTAAGAGTACATTTATTAAACACACACACTACTCGATACTATGCACCAATTTACAAATATACATAAGGTGTTGGAATTACTTTGTGACATTGCATAACATCTCCCCCCCCTTCCGCAGGGGGGGTGGGGTCTAGTACCACCACTCCCATGTATGCACATCATCTTGCCCCCAATGCAGTTAGTTGAACATAATCTGGAGCGAGGGCCCTGCGCACTGGCACCATCCCAGTGGCTACCCACCCCCTTATCTCAACAAGCATTTAAAATAGGTAACCCTGCCTTGGTGACACATGACCCTGACTGAGCCTTCCCTACTGACCATGAAGTATACACCTCTACATCTTAAGGGCTAGCAGTCTGGGTTCTTCACCTAAGCGCAGCAGTAAGAATACATGTTTAAGCATCACTTTAGAATGACAGTACTCATCACATTTGTGGATCATTAGAATGCATTGCAATTAAAGCCCCTAAAGGCATCACAGATGAAATCACAGGATTACGCATATACAGCCAGACACCCTAGCAGGAATGTCTGGCAACATAACTTTACTTTGCTTATGACATCACCTTACACAGGTACTTCACATTACACATGTGACCTTAAGTCCCTCTAAAAAGAAATAACCAGGTTAAATGCAGTTATGGTGCAATTATACCCCTTCACCTCCAGGAGATGCCCTTCTCCAGACATCCCCAACTCAGCAACTCGTCACACCTTGAGGCAGTCCCTAGAGCACCCCCAGCTGCAGAACAAAAGTTCCAGCCATGGGGATGCTGATAACGTCTTGTTGAGCCCCCTTGAGGTGTTATCCTTTGTAAGTCCCCCAGAGACTTAGGGAGGGACGTTCCATTTTGGGGCTGGGGGAGACTGCGTTCCTCCTGCAGCTCCCCCTGCCCCTAGGCACTCCTCCTGCGGTGACCCCGTCCTCCTGGGGCCACCATAACCCAAGAAAAAGCAGGTTTTCCCTGCAGGCCGATCTGGGCCTGCAAAGCATTATGGGGCGCTTCTCCGTAGTTCCGTGCATATTATAGCAGCGGCTCTCCCGCTGCTTCGGGGAGAGCCGCGATTGCCCCGCTGGCGGCTTCGCCGCATCCAGACATCGTTGGGGGTCCGGTCCCACCCGGACCCCGGTTGCTCACGCGTTGGAGAGCCACCTGGGGAGCCCACCCCTGGTGGCTCCCACCGGCTCCCCGCTCGGCCCGCACCCTCTGGTGCGTCTGCGGGAGCCGGAGACGTCCTTTTCGTCTGCCCGCTCCAGCGGGCAGACACGGAGGCGGCCTCCCTGGCTGCGGGTCTTCGGGGGAGTGCGGCGGCACTCCCCCCCGCCTTCCTGCCACCACGGGGGAGTGTGACGGCACTCCCCCCTCTTCCGCCTCCATTAGGGGCCCGGAGATGGGATCCCGGGCCCCCAACCATTTCTTCACGGGGAGCGCAACGGCGCTCCCCGTCTTGACTTCTCCTGCCGGGCCCGGAGATGGGGTCCCGGGCCCCCGAACACGACAGCGCTCCCCTCCATCCAACGTCCGCGGGGGCCAGGGTGGGCTCCTGGCACCCCGCTGGGGATCTTCTTCATGGGGAGCGCGACGGCGCTCCCCGGCTTGATCTTCTCCCGCGAGGGGGACGCGTGACGGCACTCACCCTCGTCCCGTGCCTTCGGGGGGCCAGGGTGGGCTCCTGGCACCCCCGCTTTGAGATCAGTTCACAGGGGGCGCGACAGCGCTCCCCGACTTTCTCTTCTTGGGGGGCAGCCCCTGGGATCTGACCCACCCCGGGGGCATTCTTAAGACTGGCGGCGGAGCCCCACGCGCTTCGTCGTCGATCCAATTAAGGGCCAAAGGTCGCCTACCTTCTGGGGGCCATATCTCAGCCCCCAGGGGTCTGATCTTCTCCATTTTTGCGTCCTCTTGCTCCTGGTGGCGCCCCCCAGCCACTGGGGGCACTTTCCTTCACCCTCCTGGTCTCAAGGAGGGGGGATTCAGCAGGGAGCTGTGTTCACTGGCTCCCTGCGCCAGCCTTTCGCCTGCTCTCCTCCTGGGCCTCTCTTCTCCCTGCGCAGAGGACCCTGCTTCTGCACACTGGTCCTGGACTCTGCTCCTGGTGCTGTTCAGGATCCTGGGGGCAGTCAGGGGGTTCCTCCTTCCAACTGCCCATTGCGCCAGGCTCCAGCACCTTTTGCCTCCGCAGACCACACCCCAGAGAGAGCTTCTCTTCCTGTGCAGGTTTTTTTTTAAAGTTGAGTAGGGGGCTGGCAGGAAGTCTCTGTTTGTCCTATCAAACAGCGACACCTCACTTCACTGCCCCTGCTCCCTCCTTCCTGCCCAGCCTCTGGGTTTGTTTAAAATGGCATCGTCCAGGGTCTCTTGCCACATGGTCGCTGAAAAGGCCCCTTCCCCCCTCGCTGCCTTCCCTCCTTGGTGCAGCCTGGTGCCTGGCACCCAGTGATAGCTGCTGATGGATGAGCCTGTAGCTCCACCCATCTTCTCTTCCTTGGAGAGGAGGCCTTAGCTCGTGGAAGAAAGGTTATCAATCCAGCCTACTGAGGTCAGCCCCCAGCCAGTCCCTCGTTATGGCAGACTCAGAGAAATATGACATTTCTGGATGACCCAAAAGCAGTACAAATATGACTTTGGACTCTGCAGAATACTTCTTCTCACACCCGTTACAGTGGACTTTAGTGCGTGTCTGGAATCTGTAGGCCTTAGGAAAGTGACACTAGCCCATGGGCTCCACTTCCCCATAGGGGAATAATGAAGTGAAAAACACAGTAAAACACACTGACTTTCCCTGGCATGTTTCTTCCCAGTGTATAAAGCCTATTCCATGTCACCACCCAATTCTGCATAAGTCATGCCACACCATTCACTTTGTAGCTGCTCCTGGACTGCGCACGTCAGGAATCTCCCCTGCGCAGCCCCTACACGTGTGCACACGCATGTACACAGGTGTCTGCATGTAACCAGCCCGGTGCCCCTTACTCCAGCTGCTGTGCAGCGGCCTAGTCAAGCTAGGGGGACACCAGTAAAATCCACACGCAGTCTCTTTCATCATGAGTTCACTGTGGGTGAGTCCCAAATCATAAGGCTCTCCCACAGTAGAAGCTCAACAAATAGGTGCTCAAAAAGCGAAAAATCCGGGCGGCCCAGAGTGTCAGAACCACCTTCTAACACAGAGGCAATCTCTCAATTCAGTCCAAACAATGTAATCTAGGAGCGAAAGGCATGCGCTGCAAAGTCTGTGGGAGCTATATATGGACCTTTGGTAGCTAATGTGCATGATGCCCATGTTTCCTTCAGCCAATGAGAAATTGGAGACAAAGATGTTATCAGAAAGTTCCTTATATTCTGCACAGCCTCAATAATTGCATATGCTAAAGAGGTGACAGAGTGCTCACATCAAATAGCAAATAATTCTGGTAAAGCAAAGGTCCTCTACCCTGCAGCCCTGACTAAAGGGACATTCCATAGATGCATTTCTACCCAGATGCGTCGGATTTAGGTAGAATGCTGACTACTGAAACCACGCAGATGTTTTCAAAGTCCTTTTGGACTTTCATTGAATTAGTCCAAAAGGACTAATTCAATGAAAGTCCCATTGCTCTGAGAACACCTCTAACAAGGGTGCTAGAAAGTCTGTAGTACTAAGAAGGACCGGTCAATTCTAGTGCAGAGCTAGACTGTATTTTAGTTCTATGCATTTAATATTTATAAAACACATATTCCAAAGACAACCATATCAACCACATACAAAAGCCGCTATTTAAAAAAAAAGAAAAAAGTAAGACACGCTCCTTAAAAGGAGAGGCTGAAAAGCATTCCTGATCTGCTTACAATAAAGCAGCGAATGAGGCCTTATGTACAATTCATTCAAGACTCATGGACCCTTCCCTAGGAGCCCCATGCCCCTTTGCACTAGAAATGAGAACTAGTCATGCTGCAGAAAGTATATGCATTTAGCAAAACAAAATGCTACATCTATTAGGCAAGGAACTACAAACACAATATTAGCTAATCCTCCCTAGTATAATCAACAGCACCCATAATCACTTAATCTAATTGAATTTCCAAGAGGTGAACTTTTTTTTAATAAGATCAATCTTGTGAATGACAAACATGATAGATAAAGAGATAATCTATGAGTCCAGTGTACGTTTCTTTGAGCTTAAAAACACTAACATTTTCCTGGTGGAAGCCCTTCCACAGAGTG
Organism: Calotriton arnoldi; assembly: GCA_963921515.1. Lineage (NCBI taxonomy): Eukaryota > Metazoa > Chordata > Amphibia > Caudata > Salamandridae > Calotriton > Calotriton arnoldi. The sequence continues at coordinate 423,146 of CAWUFW010010056.1, read as the reverse complement.
TTTTATTACCCCAGAACCCAGCATCTTTGTAGGGGTTAAAAATGGGGGTAGTCGAAGTTATTGTGGGGCATATTAGCAAGACCCACGTTAAAATTATCGCCGTTTTAGCGGCAGGAAACTGCCGCTAAAACGGCGATAATGGGCTTGCTAATATGCGTTATGGAATTCCAATAGAAGCCCAGGTTAGATGTCCTGCACATCTAACCTGGGCTTCTATTGGAATTCCATAACGCATATTAGCAAGCCCATTATCGCCGTTTTAGCGGAAGTTTCCTGCCGCTAAAACGGCGATAATTTTAACGTGGGTCTTGCTAATATGCCCCTAAGTCTCGAAAGAGCTAATCAAACATTATCGTTTCGTCTTGGCCATGGATGTATGCGCTGCAGGTGAATCTATGGGCATATTTTCACATTTTTGCTGGAAAAGAAGATAAAGTCTGTGGAAATGCCAGCAAATAAATCATGTTACTATATTACGTAGGATTTCCAGAAATACTAGAAATCTTACGTTACGATGAAATCTCAGCTTTTATTTGCAACATTGCTAGATGCTTAGGGAATAAGACAATTGAAATATGCAGGGAATATTTCTCACTCATGCACATTTCTCTTGACTCTTGAGGTACCATTTCTGAGTCCTAATGTCAATGTCTCCACATTCCTCAAACGATTCCCCTCCTCTCAACATTTCTGAGCTTTCTGCATCCTAATGCCTGGATATCTGCACCTGTGCACACCTTTCTTCATGCCCGCTTTGCATGTCTGCGCATCCAAGGGCACACATATACCTGTTGGATTGTGGTATACAGGATAGAAGTTAATGTGTGGCTTAGGACTTCATGTGCAGAGTCATTTTGTGGTCTTAATGCATTGTGATAAAATCACAAAGTCTGAGACCACCAAGTACCTTTGTGCAATGTACAGACGCAATTTCCCAACTTGCTGAAGGGTTTTCTGACCCATTCTCAATGGCAGTTGGGAGGGGTGTGAAAGGGACATGCTCCTGTTTGCAATTTGGCATACAATGTATCATGGTGTGTGACTGGACTTCTGTTCACAAACTATTGATTGGTTCTCAACACCCAAGTTGGGGCAGCAACTGATTTGCAAAGAAGACGCTGTTCCACAGGGACGGTTTCCCCACTGAGAAATATGGTAGGTTACATAGAGGGGTCCAAGTGACCTCGAAATGATCCCCTTTAAAGTCCTCTATGTATGGCATGGATTTTTTTTGATGCTGCACTTGTCACTTTAAGAGACACGTGTGGGCTGTACGGTGCAGCACACATGTTAAGTTGTGATAAGCGAAGATGACAGTAGCACAAATCAGTGTTTTATGTGCAAACGTTGGCGTAATTTGGGGTGTGTGCTTTACAAATATCAAAATTAAATGTGGAGGTTGAAATCTTATTCACAGCTGCCCCCGACCGCATATTTCCAAGTATGTATTTTGTGCTACAGATGAAATTGCAGATGACAGTCAAATTACAATGCGATGTCTACAATGATTCTGTTGCTTGAACCAACCCCGTCAATTGAATTTGTGGATGCCACGTTCTCAAATGGTCGCTAGATGGCAATCATGGGAGCCACAGTGCTTAAGTCAAACAAATCGATCCAGTTCGTACACAGCCAGAAAGTTCTACCGAAAACGCGTTGTTTAAGCAGCTCGTTCATTGTATTTGGTCAAAGGACAGTCTTACTTTGGTGACAATGTCACACTATTTCAAAGAAATACTAATACAATTCTGCGGTAGTTTTTCTTCATTCAGTGCTTTCATTTGTCAGAAAATAATAGACAATACTGAAATGTAAATGACACTTACGATAACTCGTCTTAGAGAGAATCTTCCTGTTTTACCTATTTAGCTGTAATGTTTTAATTAGATTGAGGGGTAGATTTCCAAACATTTTGTGCTGGGTCAGCGTCACAAAACTGACGCTAACCAGCACAACATGCTTTTTTCCCAATTTACTGTCCAGCGCAAAATTTGCTTATTAAGGGGCAGATCTACTAGGAAGTGCCGCAGCGTGGCAACGCAAGCCCTTTGGCTGCGCCACGCCCGAAGCACAGGAATGCGACATATTTACAACAATATGTCGCATTCCTGTGCTCTCCCCTGCGCTGGTGTACAAACTGCAGCCATGCGCCGGCACCCTTGCACCATGGTGCAAGGATGCCTGCATCATGGGGAGATTGTTTTTGTGCAGGAAGGGGCACCTTCCTGCACAAAAACAATCACTACAGGCATTTTCCTCTTTCAGTGTGTGCTGTAGAATGCAGCACACATTGAAAGAGGAAAAAACGAGGAGAAATGAATACATATTTTTTCCCGTTGCGCCTCCCTACGCCTCCCCTAGGGAGGCGTAGCATTGACACGCATTTTCAGATTTACGATTACTCGTAAATCTGGAAATGTGTCTCCTTCCATGGGTGTTGCGTGGGAACACCCACAGCAACACCCATGAAACGGCCCTTCCACGCAAAGTGCTGCATGTGAAGGGGCCATATTTACAAGGAGAGGAAAAGTCACGCAGGGTGGCTTTTCCTCTCCTTGTAAATATGGAGAACTGAAATGCGCCTCCAGTATGTCACAAAAAGTGATGTACTGGTGGCGCAGGGGGCTCGTAAATCTGCCCCAGAGTACCCTACAAGTAACGCAAAGCATTGCTTTGCATTACGTAGTGCCAAGTGGGCATTACATGGGTGGTACATGGACGTTGCCATGCAACTAGCAATGGCTTTTGACACAAAGCCCTATCTACAAACAATTGTACACAGGGTTTAGCGCCAAAAGTTAACGTCATCTGATAGGAGGCAATAAGAGGAGAAATGTCTTCATTTCTCCTTTCTTTTCCTACTTTGCATGCATGCTGCACTGTGCAGCACACATACAAAGTGGGAAAAGTGTTTGAACTTGTCTAGGCATAGTATTTTGTACAGGAAGGGTACCCTTCCTGTAAAAAACCTATGCTAGACTCAGACACAAACCTTAGCGCAATGGCGCTGAAAGAGCCTGGGCCCACCTGCTCAGTTCAATTCAATACCGGGAAGAAAAGGCCATAGATCACTTGAAATACAGTGTAACACAAATGGCTACACAAGAACCCAAATGGACAACCAAATGAAGGTTAGTCTTATTATGAAAAATTAAAAAATAGTTGGACATGTACAAATCTCAGCATGAGGGTATAGAAATACAGGGGAAACAAAACAAAGCTGATCCTCCTAAATAGGTTCACTCGATGGAGCATAAGAAGAACAAGGCGCTCAATTTCAATCAGCCATTAAATGAGGAAACAGAAGTTCAAGTCCCCTTGCATCAGCACTTCTTCTTGGTGCAGCATTTAATTCTAACTATCCCTACTCCAACACTAAAGTGGCACCCTAAACTAAATCATGAACAAGGGACGTTAGAGCGGGAGGAAAAGGTGTCAGTGGACGAAGCCTTCCTAAGAAGTCTCTGCGACGTCAAATAGGTCAGGGGCATGAAGCCACAAGTGATAGAAGAGCACATCTGAGCTTAGGTGTACTCTGTCAGGAGTTCAAGCGGGAATGGGGGTAACTGTCCCTCTCTACAAAACATCATATACATAAGGTCGTACTCATCAAAAGTCCCAGGATGCTTTTCTCTCCATAGTCACACACGGGATCAGCCACAGACTTTTCCATGACGTCGACTCCCTCGACGGCCTTCTACACATACAGGCCCCTCTGCAACAGCTCGTCCTTGGTCTTCTCTCCATCTCCCGTGTGAAAACACCTCCCTCCACCTTATCTCCTGAGGCCAAACTAACTGTAGCTCCTCCATTCTGCAACCTTGCCTAACGAAACAATACCCCTACTCTTCTCTAGTACATTGTCCACCTGCAATGCAAACATGAAACAAAAACATTTTACAATTTTTACATACAAAGTTAAATATCACGGTTAGCAGTAAAGACTTTTCTAATGCAAAATAAGTCGAGACCTACAAGTCAAGCTAAGCCATAAAAGGTAGACTAGCAATTACATCAGCCAACTACATTAATACAAATGTGTACATTCAGCATAAACTTAGGAAAGCACTTATCGTTGTTAACACATCAGAGAACTACATTTGTTTATGAAACCTAAACGAGCTACAGTGATTATCATGGTAAGCATACGTTCTAAGCACTAATCACTAACCCTCACATTGGGTTACATTAACTCTTCACGATAACATGTTAGTTGATTCACATTTTCTTCTAACATCTAATTCTTTCATAACATTGAATAATATGTGAGTGCATTACAAACGATCACATTGTACCCCTAACGAGTACCCCATGTAGGGTACAAATCTTTCGCTCTATCAGCGCTAAGGTGTGTGCCTAGCGCACTGCAGCTGAAATCGGCGCTAGGGAGATGAGAGGGGAAAGCCATATCTCTGCCGATGTGGGGCTCTCCTGCTCCCTCCCTGTCACGCAACGCAGCACAGCATTTTTGGCTGCTGCATTGCGTTGCATGACTTCTTTGAAAATCTGCCCCTTAGTGTGTTTTAGTGGTGTGTGTCTTGCAGATTTGGGCCCAGATTGACAAAGGTTAAGAGTCAGGCTGGCGTTATTTTTGTAACACAAACACAACGCTAAACCTTATTGGGGATTAACAAACCAACGCTAATTGGTATCAGCACTGGTCTTTATGGGAAAGTAACGCAAAGCAGCGCGAAACGCTGCTTCACATTACTTTGCGTCAAGGGGGCATTACATGGGTGGTACATGGGCATTTCCGTGCAACCACCCATGCTGTTTGACACTAAACCCTATATACTAACATGAGTAGACAGGGTTTAGGGCCAAAAATTAACACCACTGGAAAGCAAGAGGTAAAAGGAGAAATGTTTTAATTTCTCCCTTTTCCCCGACTTTGCATGAGTGCTACACAGTGCAGCACACATACAAAGTAGGAACCGCTTTAAGGGGTGTCTAGCCATAGAATGTTGTACAGGAAGGGTACAGTTTCTGTACAAAACCTATAGTAGGCTCAGACACGCACCCTAGCACTATGGCGCTAAGGCATGTGCCTGGTGCACAGCAGCTGAAATCAGTGCTAGCCTAAGGGAGAGGGGAGGAGAGAGCCATATCTCTGTACATGTGGTGCTCTCCTGCTCTCTCGCTGTCACGCAATGAAGCGCAGCAATTTTGGCCGCTGTGCTGCGTTCCGTGACACATTTCAGAATCTGTGCCTTGGTGAGGAATTTTTCCCGAAAAGAAAAAAAAATTCCCGAAAAGAAATACAGAAACCTGTAATCAAATAGACAATACTATTTTTGTCGGATGCCAGACACATCAGTTTCAATGTATTCAAAATAATAGTAAAAAGAAAGAGAAATATTGGTATCTGTTGCGATCTAGTTGTATGGCAACTTAAACTGCCTCTTTATTAATGAAGATGGGAGGCTTGCTTTTTTGTAAACAAAAATAAATAACTTTTGCTGAAGTAGTGCGGTACCATGGAAAGTGCACGTTAGAGAAATAATTCACCATCTGCCCTCCCTTTTGAAACCCTTATCATGCCCCCTCACTTATCACTCCTAATCTTCGGCTCAGCCCATCTGTGTTGCACCTATGTTCACCCCATTGCTCGTTGTCACAGTACCTTTGCTTCACAATCGCTTTGGCCCCCCATCCCTCTTGATTGGCCTAAAACTTCCATTCGTTCTGTGCATTTCTCCCATTCCATCCTTCTTGAGTTTTATTCCCCCCCACCCATTTGTACTATCAGCTGCACATTCATTCTTGCTCGTGTGCCTCTATTTCCCACATTCCTCTTGGGTGATAGCCCCAACCCTCCTGTACCTTGTTTTCCCTCCATGCAAGGAAAGGCCAAGGACTCTACCCTGAAGGCTCTTGGCACAGACTATGAACCTAATCCAGAATCATGAAGATGAGTACCCTGCTCTCAAAAGCTATAGGGTGCAGCCTTCATCCATCCTCTGCAAGCTGTGGCCAAAGTGCATAACCTTTGGCCTCACACTTTCACATGCTTTCCTGCTGACATTATCTGGCTTGTCATCTTCAGCCACATCCTGCAGCACTCTCTGCCAGGAAATGGCACAGGAAATAGGCCTCTGTACTTAACAAATACTGTGCAAGATGAGGACAAGTGTGAGTATGTCTGTGAGAAATGGGGTTGTTGGTAGAATAGGGGGTGACCCTGTTCTAGCAACAGCCACAATCCCTGTCAGTGTGAACCACCAAAGTCACTAAATTAACCTGTGCTTAGCCCTCTGGTAGCTTAGCACAAACAGAGTCAGGCTGAACTTAAAGGCAATGTGTAAAGTATGTATGCAGCACAGGAACAGTAATAAAGTGAAAACACAACACAAGAAGAATCCACACCAATTTAGAAGAATAAAATAAATTTTAATAAATGATTTGACACCAAAAAGATAAAAATCAAATTAGTACCACTCCGCCATGGCTGGTCTCAAGCCCAGCTGTGAAAGGTGGAGGGTAATACATGGGGTTAGCTACCCTACTATATAAAAATAATCCTAGCTACAGAAACGCCACCAAAAGACCAAAAAACTGCCCGGCCTTTGGGTAGAGAGGAATCTCCTTCACGGAGAGCTATGACACCTTGTGGTGAAAGCCAGAGAACCCTGGAAGCCACAAAACGGATCCCCCTGATTTCTACCAAGACCATCACTATTGCGACATAGAACATGAGGACCATGTACGAGAGAGGCAAGACAGCCAAGTGGCAGCCCAGAAAAAAAAATACAACCATGCCCTTCTTGGCATCTGCGAGAACAGAAGACACAGTCCGGACAGAAAAGACTGGATCCAGGAATGAATTTTGCTGTATTCTGGACACGAGGAAGAGAATGCCCCACATACTCAGGGAGCAGCACTGATGCTAACGCGAGTCCAGTCCATACTAGAGAAATGCCTCAAGAGAAACATCATCATACTGATGGGGGACCTCAATGCCAAGATTGGCCATGGCCTTGGCGACATGAACGAGAAAGGTGAAAGGCTCGCAGATCACTGTCCGCTGAATAGTCTGGTGATAGGCTGTAGTGCATTCCCACACAAAAGAATACACATGGCGATGTGGGTATCACCAGACCATTCAACAAAGAATCAGATCAGATCAGGAGAGGAGTTGGCCTAACGGTTAGGGCAGTCGACCTCGAATCTGGGGAACTGGGTTCAAGTCTCGGCAATGACGCTGAACATCCTGTGATTCTGGGCAAACCACTTAATCTCCCCGTGCCTAACAAAAAAATGAATGTGTCCTCATGTAATGCAACTGGTGCTATGTAAAGCGCTCTGATACCCGATTCGGGTCAAGTTTGCGCTATATAAAACTCTGTAAAAAAAAAAAGATCAACTATGTCTGTGATCCAGCGCGGCTAATATAATTTTCTCCTCAAGACCCTAATCCAGAGAAACACTTATGACGGTGGGGCCCATGACACCGCATACATACATTCATTCCATCTCTGGATTATTCACCTAAGGAAAAATGAGCTGCTGGAAGAGCGAGGTTACCTTATTGGATAACGACAGAATTACAATCTATACATTATATACATAATTTCAGATCCTGTCGGTTCTAAACATCAAGGCACTCCGCTATTTGGTCGATGGACCAACTAGTAGGGTCAGTTGATGGTGATCAAGACCAGCTCAATCACAATTAAACCTTTAACATTTTATAAATAACAATTTCATTTTAAAGAACCACAGACTCATTTAAAGTTTAGAATATAATTGTATCTAAAATTCTTCATCCAAATTAGTGAAATTCTTTATTAATCAAACACATTTAAATATCAATAAGCATTTAAGAAAGGTTTTTAGGAAAAGTGAAAATTATGCATTACCCTCGGCCAGGGGGCGATGACAAGAATGGTTCACAAAGGGAGATGAACCGCAGATCACAGAATAGGACTCCCAAACTGACTGACTGTCCCGCTACCCTCCTCAGACGTACCTCCCGGGTAGAATTCCTGCAACGATCTCGTTCCTTTCCCAGTCAAAGTTCAAAGTCCAAAGATGACAGAGTCTTTTCACAGCATCAAGATGAAAATTGAAAAATAAAGAAGCGGCATAAAACCAACAGCAGCAGCAGCATTCATAATCGCAATCGCAGTTGGGGAACGACCTTTCTCTTTAGACCAGAATCTCTTATACCCTATTCTCTAGCTTACTACACAAAAAAGTTGCAAACCTTAGGGGCAAGAATCACGCTAATTGGTCCATTGGAGGGGTGGTGATGGTCACCTCATCGCCCTCCTTGTTCAAACTGGTTTGGGGACAATAAAGCGCACAATAAGTCTCCTGACTTTGGGGTCAAAAGTAGTCCAACTTGTCAGTTCATTTTGTTGCGATCTTTGATGGTCACATTTCAGTTTATCCATTGTCACTTGGTTCCTTCCCATCCATTCCCAGGAGAACATGCTGAATACTTGGCAGTCATTTCCTTGCAGGTCAGCTTGACCCTGACATTTCTCACTCCGGGCATAGGCTGCTTTCACGTGATTGAAGCCTTTCACTGGACATGCGCGGGGGCCATTTTTTGAAGCACACGCGATCTCGTCCTTACCAGCGGCCATTTTAGAAGCACGGCCTAACAGGCCCGAACGAAACTAATATTAAACAAACACAACAGTAATTAAAATATGGAAAATAAGCCTTTCTGTTTACCACCCGCCAGTCTAAAGACCAGTGTTAGGTGTTACCTAGCAGAAGCGACATTTAAAGCTATTTTACTTACCACCTGCATTCTTTGCCACAATACAATTCTATTACGCAACACAAATCATGCAATTTCACTCTAATTAGTACGCAAATCGCAATACTAAGGTTAATTGACTTCACATTTATAAGTAGATTAGATTTTGCATAAATAAGCGTATTGCCCATATGTAGTGTTTACTAAAAAAGGTGCACTTGTTGGTTAATACATGCTAATCAAACTATTAGTATCATTACTAGTTATACGGTCATTAATTTTCAAGGGGTACAAAAAATATTTTGTTTCCCCTGCTCCATCAATTCCCCCTTTGGTGATTTTTAATATCACCACCAAAACATACCCTACAAATTTATCAGATAAATGTTTCTTGTCCACTTGCATTTGTTAGTTTAGACAATTGTGTCCTTTTCATCTTGTCTTTTAGACCTTTTGTACATGTTCTCTTTAAATTCTTCCAATTCAATCTCTCCCATTTCTCGTTCTCTTTCTTTGGTTTTCTCTTTTTCTCTTTTTGCCTTATTTTGTCTCTTTCTTCTGTTAATACACACATATGCTAATCTCAATATTAATATTATTATTATCACTAAGGTTACTGGAATTAATATTTTCCCAATAAGAGAACTACCTATTTCGGTGAACCATTTCTTCATTGAGGAAAAACTCTTACCAAGTCTCTCCCAAGCACCTTCAACCTCCAGTGGGGCAATTTCTTTATGCAAATCAGTGATATTCTTTATATACTTCTGTATATTTTCACTTTTGTCTGGAATGTAAGTGCAACAATGTTGTACCTTCAGCATTCCACAGACTCCTCCCTCTTTTGCCAAAAGAATGTCAAGGGCAAGTCGATTTTGCATTACCATAGCTCTCATGGCAACCAATTCGGTATTTACCATCAAGAACCCTCCAGCAGTATTCGTTGATAAACGATCTACCACTGTAGACAATTTCCGAATTTTGTATGCATTCAAAGATACACCCACTGCTGGTATTAATGCTCCAAAAATGTCACCTATTATTTCTGAGAAGCTTTCCCTCCTACGTGGCAATGGTTTACCTATCTCGTGAATTCCTTCCGTCCCCCTTTCCACGTGAAAAATCTTTGGAAAGACCAGGCCTAAATAACATGTTCCGTACCAATGGTCGGGTAACCTACAATAAGCTCTATTTCCGCAAATATAATAGATCCCTGGAAATACTGGATCTTTTCCTCCTTTGAATCCCCATCCCCCTATAATTTTATATGTATCTCGGCACTCACTAGAACCCACGAAATAGTTATCATATGCAGTGTTACTTCTACTAATACACAATTTTCCCTGTTGGGGCCAATCTAGCCCTATGGCTGCGTTCGTTTCGCTCTTGTCATAACTTTTTTCAAACTCCCAAGGTGGAGTTTTTGTCTTTTCTCCTGCTGTTTTTCTTTGGAACTTAATCCTTCTGTCTTTTACCATGTCTAGGAAAACCTTTTCTTCCCTTCTTAACCTACAAGTAAGGTTATGTCTAAATACATAATCTAATGTTAGTTCTTTTGTTTCTAAGAAAAATTCTCCAAAAACCTTTCCAACTTTCACTTTATTTAATTTTGGGACTACGGGAACTTTAGCAAAAATGTCATCTATGTCAGTGTAATAATATTCTAATTTACCTGTTTTATAAAATAAACTAGCTAAAACACTACATGTTATTCCATACGTCAAAGGAAGGTGATGATATGTCACACCTACTGTTACAGACGCAGGTAACTGCATACAGACATAACAATCCCTAACATCCATTGTCTCTACATATTCATATAAAAGCTTTGAGAAGACATTCTTGGAGAAATCAGTTATTGATCTATCCCTATGAAAATCAGTACTATCTATCAGTGTTGCAGTGTTCTTTATGTTAGATTTCTTGTCAACATTCGTGTCATTTATAATTGCAGATGTATTTTCTACAGCTAATCTTAGTGGAATTATTATTGCTAAAATGACCCAAATAAACATTAGTAATCCTGTGCAATAGAAACACATCCTACACCATCTACGGAAAAACTCACATCTAGGTCTTCTATTCTCAGTGTCTACCATGTTGAAATATTTTCTAATTATATGTACAGAAAAATGTGTCTCCACACTTCAAATGACTTTTAGCATTGATTAGGATCAACTGCTTTTTGGCACTCCTTTCGGTTTTTCAGAATTTTTCTTTGTCTTTATCAGTTTGTGTGTCTAGTCCGTTTTTTCTTTCTTTGCCTTTCAGGATTTACGCAGTTCACTCCCATCCACTTGTTCACAGTCTTGATCTGGGTTCTCGTGACTGCTATCCACTTCTTTAATGTCAGATAGTGCTATGTATAACCATTCAGGTGACTTGTATTTCAAGTTAGGTCTTTTCACTCTTTTAGGTCTCTGCAACTCTCTTTCACTTGTCTTTCTTTGTCCCTTTTGACTTGTAATTTCATTTACTTGTTCTGCATTATCTTTGTTCAAATTTATTATTTTATATCTCAGTCTTTTAATTTCATTGGGCCAATGGTCTCCTTTTCTTGGCCTTTTCAGTTCGCTTTCTTTTTCTTCTCTTTCTGTTCTCCAAGTTCTTTTTCTTGGTCCTATTCTTTGCTTTCTTTCCTCTTCACTTTCTTCAGATTCTGTCTCAGATCTTACTTCACTTCCTCTAACTTTGAACTTTATGATTTCAGTCTCTTTGTCCGAATCTGAATCTTCTGGTGTTTCTTCTGCTTGAAATTCTGAGTCTAATCCTCCTCGTGTTTCTTCCGCAATTTCCTCAATCTCTCTATCTGATATCAACTTTCCCTGTTTTTCTTCTGCTTGGGATTCTGAATCTGACCCTCCTCGTGTTTCTTCCGCGATTTCCCCAATCTTTCTATCTGAATCTAGATTTTCTTGAGTCACTTCTACAATTTCCGGAGGAATTTCCCCATAACTTGTACTTGGCTGTTCATTGTCACTGTTTATTAGTTCAGTTTCTCCTGTCTCAATATCAGTTCTTTCTTTTTTGGATTCTTCCTTTTGATTTTCACTGGTTTCAAGTTGATCTGTTTCAGATGCCGAACTGGTATCTGATATTTCCAGATGTCGACTTTCAGGTCGAGCTTCAAAATCTGGAACTTTGTTTGCTTCAGTTTCTTCTTTTGCTGTCAGACTGGCACCTGATTCTTCCAGATGTCGACTTACAGGTCGAGCTTCAAGATCTGGAACTTTGATTACTTCAGTCTCCGCTTCAGATGCTGAACTAGTATCTGATATTTCCAGATGTCGACTTACAGGTCGAGCTTCAGGATCTGGAACTCTGATGGTATGACTGGCATGAATCCAATTTTTCACACCTGCACACTTCACTACAGTCGTTGTCACCAGTATCATTTGACGTGGCTTGTCCCAGCGTGGAACCAGGCAGTTTCTTCTTCTGTGGACTTTTATGCGGACCCAGTCTCCTGGACTCAAATCATGAGCTGGTTTTCTTTCAAGAGTGGTCGCATCCGGTCCAACCTGATGAAACACAGAATGTACCACATCAGCCAATCCTTTGCAATAGTCCAATACGAGATCATCAGTTATAGTCAGCAGTTTGTTGACAGGTACGTGTGCTTGTCTCATTGCTCGTCCCATGATTATTTCATGAGGACTCAGACCTGTTTTTCTGTCCGGTATACTTCTTATGGTCATTAGCACTAGTGGCAAAGCATTGGGCCATTTGAGTCCTGTGGCTTGACACATTTTCCCTAGCCTATTCTTTATTGTACCATTTACTTGCTCTACCACTCCAGAAGCCTCTGGTCTGTAGGCACAGTGCAACTTTTGTTGAATGTCTAGTGCTTCACATATCAATTGAATGATTTCATTCTGGAAATGTGTTCCTCTATCTGTTTCGATCGTTACTGGAAAGCCGTATCTAGGAATGAACTCTCTCAATAGGAGTTTAGCTACAGTAACTCCATCATTCCTTCTTGTTGGATAGGCCTCCACCCAACGAGAAAACAAACAGACGACCACCAGAACATAGCTCAATCTGTTACTCGGGGGCACTTCTATAAAATCTAATTGCATTCTGGTAAAAGGACCTCCTTCACGTCCTATCGTTCCCAGGCTCACTACTGTCTTCCTTCCAGGATTTATCTGTTGGCATATAAGACATCTTTGACAAAGGCTTTCAGCGATAGCTCAAAATTTTGGGTTATACCAGGTTTGTCTGAAAAGTCTGACCATGGCTTCCCTACCAATGTGTGCTTGTCCATGGTACATCTGTGCCATGTTAGAGATCATGCCATCAGGCATAACTGGTCTTTCATCTCTATAAACCCACACTTCATCTTCTTCTCTTTGTATGCAACCTGCTTTTATCCAAACATCCTTTTCCTCATTATCTGCCTCTTCCTGCAATTGTTTTACCTCATCCCAGGTTTCAACCGTGTTAGTAAACAGCAAGGGACATGGAACATTCTCTTTTTCCCTTCTTCGATTCATTGAGGTCATATTTCGGGCACAATATTGAGCTAATTCATCAGCGAATTTGTTACCCACTGCAATGTAGTCGGTCCCATTTTTGTGAGCCGCACATTTCACCACTGCAATCTGTTTAGGCAGCTGTATCGCCTCAAGCAACTTCTTCATAAACTCACCATTCCTAATGGGAGACCCCGAAGAGGTCAGGAATCCCCTCTGGGACCAGATCTGTCCGAAATCGTGAACCACTCCAAAGCCATATTGGCTATCCGTGATCACAGTAATTCGAAAGTTCTTTCCCAGTTTGCATGCTCGAATCAGAGCAATCAGCTCAGCAACTTGGGCTGAAGGAATTCCTCTCAAACAGGATGCTTCAATTATGGTTGCCACCGTACACACAGCATACGCAGCACTTAAAACTCCTTCACTTGTTCTTAAGCATGACCCGTCCACAAACATCACATAATCTGATTCCTTTAAAGGTTCATCCCTCATATCAGGGCGAGGTTTTGTGCAAAATTCAAGCACGTCCAAACACTTATGATCAACCTCATTTTTGACTTCTGCATTAACTTCATCTGGCAGTGAAGTTGAAGGATTCACACTTGTGCATCTTGCAATGGTTACATTGTCTGCACCCAAAATCACCTTTTCATACCTAGTCAGCCGACTATGCGTCATGAATTGGGTTTTCGTTCTAATCAGGAGAATTTCAACAGAATGTGGCACATATACTCTCAAAGGATATCCCATTACAATGCCTTCACTCTGTTCCAGATTCACACAAGTAGCAGCTACTGCTTTCAAACATCCAGGCAACGCCTTTGCTACCGGGTCCAAAACAGCTGAAAAATAGGCAATTGGTAGTTTCATTTTTCCATGCCTTTGCACTAATACTGAAAGTGCACATCCATCTCTCTCACTACAATACAGCTCAAATTCTTTTTCATAATCAGGCATTCCTAACGCAGGAGCTTCACACAAACTTGTTTTCAGTTCTTCGAAAGCCTTCACTTCTTCCTCATTCAATTCAATCGGATCTTTGACATCCCTCTTTGTCAATCGCTGTAAAGATTTTGCAATCAAGGAAAATCCACTTATCCATTGTCGACAATAACCAACCATTCCAAGAAACATTCTCACCTCTCTCTGTGTCATTGGTGCTCTCATTCCTTTGATAATCCTTATCCTTTCTGTTGTCACCTTTCGCATCCCTTTCTCAATCTTATGACCTAGGTACTGTACTTCTTGTTGACAAAATTGCAGTTTTGATGGGGACACTTTGTGTCCTCCTTCTCCCAAATGATTTAATAAAGCAATTGTGTCGGTAACACATGCTTCTCTGGTATTTGATGCCACTAATAGGTCATCAATATATTGGACCATCACAGATTTTTCAGGCATTTTTAAATCTTCTAAGGATTTCTTCAGAATCTGATTAAAAATAGAAGGACTTTCTGTATACCCTTGTGGAATTCGTCACCATGCCAAGATACACTCTCCGAACTGGAACGCAAATAATGGCTGGCTGTCAGGGTGTAATGGAATAGAAAAGAATGCATGGCACAAATCAATGACTGTGTACCATTCTGCATCATGTGGAATTTGATATAGTATTACAGCAGGGTTTGGTACAATTGGACAGCAAGGAATAACAATCTTGTTTACCTTCCTCAAATCTTGTACTATCCTATATGTTCCATTTGGCTTTTTCAATCCCATGATAGGAGAATTACATGGACTACTCATTATTTTTCTCAAAATCCCTTGTTCAATCATTTTATTAATTACTGGTGTTATTCCTTCAATAATTTCCGGCGTTAATTTATACTGCGGGTATTTGGGTAATTTGTCCCTTCTCTTACAGTGATTTTTACAGGATCAACTCCTCTCATTAGTCCAATATCTTCGCCTGTAAAATCCCATACATCAGACCTGACTATTCCTTTTAATTCAATTGGGATTTTCTCCACATCAAACACAGGAAACATATCATTCACTCCTGGTTCTAGTTCTGCCATTGTCATTTTATACAGAACATCCTCATCTGGAGTCTGGAAAGCAATACCGTCTGGGGTACAGTAGACGGTACAATTCATTTTGCAAAGGAGATCGCGTCCTAACAAATTTACAGGACTGCAATCACACACCAAAAAACGATGCATTTCTTTGAAGGGTCCAATTTCCACCTCTATTGGTTTCGTAAGAGGGGTTTTAATCTGCCTGTTTGAAACACCTACAACTTGGATGTATTCTCCTGAGAGAGGAAGGTCTGGGATTTCCACTGATCTAACAGTAGAACGGGTAGCACCAGTGTCCACAAGGAATGTAACATTTACACCATTCACCTTTCCATCCACAAATGGACCTGACTGATCTACCTCTAGAGTTGCGCCAAGCACGCACTCTTCTTCCTCTCCTAGGCACCGTCATAAACTTTCATCCGATTCATCTCCATCCTGCCGTAACCAATACTGCGAAACTGCAGCTGCGCGTGGCAATTTTGTTACCTGCTCTCCTCCGTAGAATCCTGCCTCTGCACTGTATCTTTGAGGATTTACACTCTTTGGAAGAGGTGGTTGTGGCACCTGACACTGTTGAGTAACTACCTGCGGTTGTTGCGGTTGTTGGTAACTCACCTCATTCTGCACCTGTGGATTCAATGATTGATTTTCTGCATTATCTTTCGGAGGAAATTTAAACTCGTTTCTCCAATGCCCTAATTTCCTGCAATTATGACATGGCCATTTCTTTTTAGCTTCTTCTATACTCATCTGTCCCTTTCCCTTGCCAATATTAGGTTTGGATTTTGTCTGTCCTGAGTCATTAGATTGATTATCCAACTGAGCTTCTTGTTTTTCTGCCACTGTTACTTGTGCCCACATTGTCTTTTCCTTGAGTTTACGCTGTCTACACTCAATATCATCACTGCAATATTTTGCATACCGTAATACTTCATCTACTGTGCTATTCTGCCAACACAACATATGCTGCTTAATCATTTCACTTATCTCGGGTTTCAGACCATATACAAATCTATACACAAAATGACTCATGTCCTTTTCACTCAAATTCTCGTATCCACTATACTGCTTAAATAGTAAGAGTAGTCTCTCGTAATAGGCGTGTACAGATTCCTTACTCTCCTGAGTTGTTCTATCAATCTTTACCCAGTCCGTTTCTTTTGGTGGTATTTTATTTTTCAGAAACGTGATTGCCTGCTCATACTTTCTCATCACTTCTGAACCTGGAGCCCCTGTTTTCGCATCTCTAGGATATTCTTCCTTTGGCCAATTAATCGTGATTTTACATTCTGTCCATAAATCTGCAGGTACAACAATCTCAAACAGTCCATCCAAATCTTCCCACAATACCTTCGAAACTTTTACAAACCTTTCTACCTGTCTATACCATTCTACAGGCTTTTCTCTCAATCTTGGAAAATCATTTGT
This sequence comes from Calotriton arnoldi, assembly GCA_963921515.1. Taxonomy (NCBI): domain Eukaryota; kingdom Metazoa; phylum Chordata; class Amphibia; order Caudata; family Salamandridae; genus Calotriton; species Calotriton arnoldi. Next base: position 406,509 of record CAWUFW010010056.1, on the reverse strand, counting down.
AAATGACAATATATCTTGTCTGGACCATGGGACATGTACATAACTTCCTCCTGGAGTTTCTCTCATTGGACACTCCATTACTGTTAGTTCTTTCTCTTTTACTGGAAAAGCCAATGATGCTTTATCAGTCGTTCCCTCTTTCCTCCTTATCCACCTACTTCTCCATTTATCTACATCTCCCCATTTTCTCAATAGCACAATCAATTCCTTTATCTGGGTTAATCGTCCTGAAGTGTTCAGATTTTCTATATCCTTTTCACTAAAATCTACCCTGTACGGTTTCTGTAATCCTCTAATTTTTGCAAATTCAACTCCTAATTCACTTGCCGTTTCTTCCAATTTCTCATGCGTATTTCTAGCTCTCCAAGTGATGCTTTTACACATAAACATTAACTCGTCATCTTGATACAACTTCAATCTATCGGTACCAATAGTCCCTAGAATCAATTCTTCCATATCTATTTTTAATCTAACCACATCCAAAAGTTGTGGTTCGGCATCCTTTTTCTGCAAGTTCCGCACCCAATCATTTAATTCCTCTGCAGTTGGACCCACAGGGGTTTTATTTATTTCTGCCCAATTTACACTTCTCTCTGGAGTTTCAATTCCTGACTCAGTTCCCATAGGAATTCTATTTATTGGACTCTCATTAATTGTCAAATTTTCAGGTGGACTCGACCTAAATGGATCAATAGACTTTTCTTTTTCTCTATATTCCGGAATTACTTTTTGCATACTGGAATTTAATGGAATTGTTAAAGAATGTTCATTTATCTTTTGATTTTCAAATACTGGGATTACTGGCCCTATAGTTACTGGCACAGTCACTGCTTCCATATTCTTTGTCAGTTCTCTTATCTTTTCAGTCAATTCTCTTGTGGTTCTGGCTAATTCAGCTGTATTACCATTATCATTTTTCACAGTCTGTGGTGTTTCTAGTTTATTTAATGAACTATTTACTTCAGACATTTGTTCGGGGCTTTGATTTACTACAGTTCTCATTGGCGGTGCATTTGGTGTCACCACCGCAGAATCCTGTTGGTATGGAGGGGGTCTTTTAGTTAAAATGTCCTCCAGCAACTCATCCTCTGTGTCGCTAACTCCATACCCATATCTCTCTGTTACTACATGTTTCTTTTTCTCCGCACACTTTCTTCCAGTAAATTCTTCAACTGTTCTGACAGGAAACATGCCATCTGTCATATTAGCATACCGCCATCGTCTCATCCTATCTTCATGATTCAAACCCCATACTCTTCCATGAACTAGACTAAAGTTCTTTGTACCTCTTTGTCTTTCTCTTTCATACATCTCATCTTCCCATTCACCTAACGCTTCGAACTGTGTCGGTCTAGGTTCAAGTTTCATCATCTTTTCTCTCAAATTTCGAAGTACTGCTTTGCTAAACGAACCATTTTCTGGAAATGCCACTACTCCATCGCCTTGGGTGTATTTCGCCCAATTCTCTAACCATATGCAAGTATGATAGCCATATTTCAACATCATATGAGATGCTGGTGTTTTCGGCGGAGGAAGTACTTCTCCTTCCCTCGTCACAACCTTCTTGTCTTTCTTGAAAAGGTTTTTAAGCTTCGCAAACCATGTCGGTTTCTCTCTACCATATTCATAATAAGCCATTTTCACTGCTCTTTTCCCAACACGATTTCACACAACTTATTCTGTTCTTTCTAATGCTCGATTATTCGGACCTATCCCAGCGCGTCTCACACTAACGCACCAATCCGAAAGCTTTATGTCACTCTCACACTAACCAATACTAGCGCGTCTTCGCACTAACACACCAATCAGAACACTCTTCGTTCCTCCAAACTGACCAATACCAGTGCGGTCTTTGTTGACGTCAGCTCTGCTCCTGTTTCTGCTGACCCCTCCTTTACAAAAATTATCAGCACTTTTCTTTTTCTACAAAATCGATTAGTTACAACGTAAAACACATTTCCATTGTCTGTTTCCCTAAACAAAAGATATAGCTTATTCTAACTCACAAGAATACTGTTTCGTTCGATAAGTGTAGCACTTCCCTCTACCTTACCCTTCTTTCAAGCAAGGAGTAAACCCGTTTCTTTGGGGATAAAACACATGTGGAGACTATACTGCTCCTGAGAATTATGGCCAAAGTTTCACAAGAAAACCTGTTGCTATTTCACTCAAATACCACTCGTACATGAAATTTCCCTATCATAACACAGTTCTGTGTTATCACCAATTTTGAAATCAGACAATGCACAATTCCATGTGACTTCTCTTGCCACACGTGTCCACTTCCTACTTCCCAGAAGTTTCAAAATTCCGACTTACATATAACGTGATACAAACTCAACATAGAGTGTTAGACATGAACAAATCAATAATATATAATCACCAAACTAACCTATAGTAACCATAACTCTGCTACCAAGAAATCTGATCCAGCGCGGCTAATATAATTTTCTCCTCAAGACCCTAATCCAGAGAAATACTTATGACGGTGGGGCCCATGACACAGCATTCATACATTCATTCCATCTCTGGATTATTCACCTAAGGAAAAATGAGCTGCTGGAAGAGCGGGGTTACCTTATTGGATAACGACAGAATTACAATCTATACATTATATACATAATTTCAGATCCTGTCGGTTCTAAACATCAAGGCACTCCGCTATTTGGTCGATGGACCAACTAGTAGGGTCAGTTGATGGTGATCAAGACCAGCTCAATCACAATTAAACCTTTAACATTTTATAAATCACAATTTCATTTTAAAGAACCACAGACTCATTTAAAGTTTAGAATATAATTTTATCTAAAATTCTTCATCCAAATTAGTGAAATTCTTTATTAATCAAACACATTTAAATATCAATAAGCATTTAAGAAAGGTTTTTAGGAAAAGTGAAAATTATGCATTACCCTCGGCCAGGGGGCGATGACAAGAATGGTTCACAAAGGGAGATGAACCGCAGATCACAGAATAGGACTCCCAAACTGACTGACTGTCCCGCTACCCTCCTCGGACGTACCTCCCTGGTAGAATTCCCGCAACGATCTCGTTCCTTTCCCAGTCAAAGTTCAAAGTCCAAAGATGACAGAGTCTTTTCACAGCATCAAGATGAAAATTGAAAAATAAAGAAGCAGCATAAAACCAACAGCAGCAGCATTCGTAATCGCAATCGCAGTTGGGGAATGCCCTTTCTCTTTAGAGCAGACTCTCTTATACCCTATTCTCTAGCTTACTACACAAAAAAGTTGCAAACCTTAGGGGCAAGAATCACGCTAATTGGACCTTTGGAGGGGTGGTGATGGTCACCTCATCGCCCTCCTTGTTCAAACTGGTTTGGGGACAATAAAGCGCAAAATAAGTCTCCTGACTTTGGGGTCAAAAGTAGTTCAACTTGTCAGTTCATTTTGTTGCGATCTTTGATGGTCACATTTCAGTTTATCCATTGTCACTCGGTTCCTTCCCATCCATTCCCAGGAGAACATGCTGAATACTTGGCAGTCATTTCCTTGCAGGTCAGCTTGACCCTGACATTTCTCACTCCGGGCATAGGCTGCTTTCACGTGATTGAAGCATTTCACTGGACATGCGCGGGGGCCATTTTCTGAAGCACACGCGATCTCGTCCTTACCAGCTGCCATTTTAGAAGCACGGCCTAGCAGGCCCGATCGAAACTAATATAAAACAAACACAACAGTAATTAAAATATGGAAAATAAGCCTTTCTGTTTACCACCCGCCAGTCTAAAGACCTGTGTTAGGTGTTACCTAGCAGAAGCGACATTTAAAGCTATTTTACTTACCACCTGCATTCTTTGCCACAATACAATTCTATTACGCAACACAAATAATGCAATTTCACTCTAATTAGTACACAAATCACAATACTAAGGTTAATTGACTTCAAATTTATAAGTAGATTAGATTTTGCACAAATAAGCGTATTGCCCATATGTAGTGTTTACTAAAAAAGGTGCACTTGTTGGTTAATACATGCTAATCAAACTATTAGTATCATTACTAGTTATACGGTCATTCATTTTCAAGGGGTACAAAAAATATTTTGTTTCCCCTGCTCCATCATCTGCATTGCCAAGAAATTCCAAAGGTCCCTGCGGGATGTGAGAGTGATGAGAGGAGCGGACATGGCTTCAGATGATCACCTTGTCGTGGCCAGGCTACCTTTAGTACCACCACCAAGGGAACAGAGCTGTAGGGGTACCACTTGGTGAGTTAGCACTCACTCCTTCTTGGTCCAGGTGCAGGTCCTCTGAGAGTCCTTTCGCAGGATCAGGAAATGAACTGAAGAGTAGGTATGAGGGTTTGATTTTTATTCCTGACTCCTCTGCCCTGGCTCTAAGCTAGCTGTCTGAACAATGCAAGGGTGACAAGTCCTTTGTGCCAAGGCAGACCACAGCTATTCAATTGCAAGTGGGGCTGTGCCCAGCTCTGCCCCATCCTATTATTGTTATGGTATTTTATTTGGATTTTTATAGCACTACTTACCACCCGATAGGGTATCCAGGCTCAGGAGCAGGTGTATCAGTGTGTAAGTCATGTAGTTAGAGCCAGGTCTTCAGCCACTTACGGAACTCAAGAAGTGAGGAGAAAGCCCTGAAATGTATAGGGAGGTCATTCCATGTTTTGGGCACAATGTGGGAGAAAGCTAAGCCTCCCGTTCTGCTTCTGCAGAACCAGGGGGTGCATGCGAGAGAGAGCGTGCTTTCTTGAACGCAGATGTCTGGTGGGTTGGTAGAAGTGAAGGTGGGTGTTGAGGTATGCTGGTCCTATGTTGTGCAGTGCCCTGTATTAGTGCGTGAGGAGTTTGAATTGCCAGTATTTATGTATTGGATGCCAGTGGATTTCTCTGAGGTGTTGCATGATGTGGGTGTGACATGGGAGTTAGAAGATTAATCTTGCTGGATGGTCTGAAGTCGGTGGAGGGGGTGGTTAGAGATTCCGGCATAGAGATGCGTTGACGTAGTTTTGTCTGCTTGTGCTGAGGGCTTGAGTGAATATAAGCATGGTGTTCCTGGATATCCATTAGAAGATTTATCTGAGGATACATACTATCTGAAAGCAGGAACAACTGACTTTGTTCAGCTGTGCTGACATGCTGAGCTTGTTGTCTAAGATGATTCTCAAATTTCTTGCATAGTGAGTGGGTGTTGGTGCAGGACCAAGCTCTGACGGCCACCAGGTGGAATTATGTCAGAGTAGAGTTTGAGACAGTTGGTTTTCATCCATTCTTTTATGCTAACTATACAATCAGTGAAGCTGGTCCTAGTGGAGGTGGGCTTGTCGGACATTGATAGTATACATTTGGTGTTATCGGCGTAAGAGACGATTGATATGCTGTGTGCTCTGATGACATCGACGGGATGTGTCATGTAGATGTTGAACAGGCCTGGGCTGAGAGATGAACCTTGGGGGGACTCCACAGATCAAGTTCTTAAGTATACACATTTTTCCAGTCACTCCCCTATTCCTACCCACATTTACTACAGTAAACGTACATGTATGAGGATCTCCCCATAGAAAAAATAGGAGAAGTGGAGTTGGAGACTTACCCTTATATGTTTGTGAATGGTAATTTGCAGTCCTTTAATATTACTATTGTCGTACCACTAAACGTACTACAAAATGCAGTTTGTGAATCGCCCCCTGAGATCTGCAGGGAGCTATCCACCACTGAACTGCTAACTGTGATGTGAGAAGCTCCTTCCAGGTAAGCTAAGTGAATAACAAGCATGTTTTCTTGTTGAGGCACAATTTGTATAGCATCGCACCCAACATGGCCACCTCTCCCTCAAGATTTTAGTAATCTCCCTGGAATGCAGTACCTGTAAACATACCACTTCTTTAGATGTGAATACACTGGCCATTCCAAGTCCCTAAAGTCATATCAATGTTAAGTCTTGAGAGGGGCACATACTTGTCCTTGGGGGGGCATATTTTATGTTGGCACCAGACTTCCTGATTTGATCAAGTCACAAGGGCTAATTTATGATAACCTTTTGAACGGGGGGCATATTCAACGTGGAAACCAACTACCTGATATGATCAAGTCTAAGGGGCATATGTATGCTATCCATGCATCTAGCATTGCCCTATGTGTTTATTGAAGGGCCATGTAAGCAGGCAGGATAGTACACCCCTCCCAGGCTTCTTCCCAGTTTTTTGCTTGCTGGAAATGAGACACCGGTAGAAGTCGTGAAACATGAACATGGTCAGCAGGATCCCATGTTCTGTTTTCAGGATTGTACCATTTCCAATCAAGGAGGTAGAATAGTCACAAAATTTGGTGACACATGCAGAAAAACAGGTTTTAATTGTGCACCAGATGTTTTTGAGCATTGGAGAAAGTAGAGCTGAGAATCCTACCATCCAAATATAGATGGCCTTTTCCACCAACACATCTGAAATGGAGAAGAACACCAAGCATCAGCAGGATCATGCTATCAACCCATTAGCAATACAGTAGCTGTTATACATCACGCCATTTGTGGCACTGACAATAAAATGTTTGAATCCAGAAGTCACTACAGATAATCACTTCCTCCACTGCTCAAAAATCAGCAGGACATCCCAAAATGCAGGTGAACGAATAACACTTTTTGTCCTGCATGTTTCATCAAATTTGTAATGGTAGCTGGTTAGAAAACTATTGATGAAGGGTAGTACAGAATGTTGGACTGCTATTACCACATTTGGACATGTCCTAGAGATTAACTATCCATTATGAATGAGAGTATTACATTTTTTCCTGAACATTCCTCTACCATAGTAGTCTTTAATGAGCCTCTTTAATAGACACTCATTCTAACATCTATATCTAACTTCTACTAGGTAGTTAAGGTTATTAGTATCTTAGTTGCTCTTTCCTTTTTTCTTACACAGTATTTTACTACTGACTGTCATTTTGTATTATCTTTTACATGAATATTCATGGTCAATTCACAAGCTATTTGTACAGTTCTCATGACCCCCTTACGTGAAGATATTCTTGACCAGCCAGCATAATGTAGTTTAATGGATGGCTTTGTATGTTTTGCAGACCGCATGGCAGATAAACTAATATATGCCAATAGGCTATTGTTGTGACATTAAGACAGACATTAGGCGATGGTAGCAGTGGAATGCTCAGTGACTTTAAGCATTCAATTTCTCAAGTCCAGTTTGCCTAAAACTAGTGCCAACAAGAGAGTCTGTGGTTAATTTTTTTGCATGATTTTTTTATTTTAAGAATTAAGTGAATTTCGAAATGCAGCATTTTCACTATAATTCTATTGTGCTAGTCCAGGTGTAGTTTAAAGTTCAGAAATAAACCCAGTAATTGTGCAATGGAGAATATATTAGGGCCCTGATTATGAGTGGGTCAGTGTTTTCCATCCCTGCGCAAACTCACGTTTGCCACGAGGTTGGCATTCTTAGCTGTATGGTATTTACATTTCAGTTATCTGGGAATTATCTGATGTGTTAATTTCCTCACCTGTCATTAAATTTTGGTTGGTCAAATCTGCTAGAATTTAACAGCAGAAAACAGTACTATATTTTCATTTTCTTCCCCAAATTTGGAATTGGTGCTATTTATCACACCCAGTAAATACCAAACCGAGACTCAGAAGTGATCCTTTGACCTCAATAACTTCTAATCCTCTGACAGACTTCCAATCAGGGCCCAGGTGTCATACTTTTAGATTGGACATGGTTCAGCTAGTTTTCAAGTGTGTCAGCCTGTTTTGGTAGTTATTTTTGGGGGGGGGTTGCATCGCAGGAGTTTTAGACTGAAAGTGAAATAAAGGTTCTAGGTGGGTGACTGTATCAGCAGAAGACATTGCAGCATATGCATCCACCATATGCCTGATCAGTAGATTGGTCTCTCTCATTACTTTTGATATGAACTTATATGATCTTAAGTCATTTCAGTGGGAGCATATTGACAGCAGAGATCGTAAACATATTCCTTATCCTCCAGCCAGCTGGAGACGAGCCTGCAGTGAAGAGACTTTGTAGAGATGAAAAGGCCTGACTGAAAGCAGCTGCTGCTAGAGGACCAGAAGGCTGTGAGGTCTTGGGGTCTACTTTGAGGGACATCCTTCTGATTTTTTTGTAGACATGCACTTTGGAATGCAGCTATCTTTGTTTAGGAATTCCAGATGTTTGGAGAAATTGTTCAACTTAGTTCAAATTGTTAGCATTGTAACTATCCAAATGATTCGACGTAACTCTAAGTAACGTGGTCTACTGCCAGCTTACAACTCCCAATGCTTGCTGTGGTTCAGACACATTGTGACTCTGGGCAATCGCTCACTTAATTTCCACGACGGCCCCCAGCGCCTTGAGACCCGTAAGGGTGAGTAGTTCGCGCTTTACAAATACGGATTTTACACATTGATTATACAGAATGCTTCAACATTTTGGAGAGCTCGCTAACGGGCTTCACTACGAGTATTTTATAGTTATGGAAGGCAAATTCATCCTTTCCTGCAGAATGGAGTACTGAAAAGCCACAGCTATTTGTCACTTTAATAAGGGTTTCTAAATGCAGGGAGTTATGCAGGCTAGCCAAGCTATAACTCCAAAGACAGACAGAAACATCCCACTCTTCCTCGGATATGGTGTGAGCCATGCAGATTTGTCTTGCAAACAATATTCAGTCTTGCAGTGTTGTGTTTCAAGAGTTAATCCTGACCACAACCGGTACATTTCCCTTAGCACTCTGGCAAGCACAGCCAGAGACGCTTTAAGGCATGGGCAAAGTGGGCTGAGGCCCAGGGCCTCAGCCTTTGAGGGGGGGGGCACTGATAGAGCTAGCTCTGTTCTGCAGAGTCGTGCCCTGATGACGTTGACTAACAGATTGTTTTCAACACTGTGTTCTTTTAATTTATTTTTAATGTGGGTGATGTGTGAGAGTCTATTATAGACCTTTCGAAGAGAAATGTTGTGTTTATGTTTCATGCAACATCCATAAAAAAATATTTTAGATCAAAAGAGGACCTCACATATGAGAAATGGGAGGATGTCACAGAGATTCTTTGCAGTAATATTAGTGAGCTGCTTAAAACACACGTCACTATCTCCAAATATTAGGAGTACATACATTTAGAATTTGGACCAGTGTGCCTGTGCACTGTCTGTGACCTGGGCAAAGAGGGCATGAAAGAGCTGAAATTGGTCAGAAACTCAAAGCTGTTCCCAATATACTTTCAGCCTAGGGCCCCCAAAATCTTAAGATGTTGTACACCAATTTATCAACTTGAGCAAGGGAAAACAGACTGGTGTAATCCTACAGGTTTCTACTGAACTTACCCAAACAGTTTGTGCTGGGAACATGAAGTAGAATAGTACCTGTCAGAGACAGGGCTTATGTGGGTTCCCTTATGTACTTTCTAAAACAGAGCATACACAAGAATTATGAAAACATTTTAAGGCTTCATTTGAGGTCAGTGTTATGCATGTAATATGTTATATCATACTTGCAGATATTAAAATACCTGTAGTCATCACAAATGAGTAGATAATATATATTATGAACACATACAACACAGTACATTACATGAATTCACTTCTTGTCATGCTAAAAAATAGTTAGCACTGAAAGGCTTGCCATGGTGTAGAGTGAACAGGACTATTCACCAGTTTATCGGAATGTTGGGGGCAGACAGGGCCAGACTTCCTGAAAGTACAGTTTATGTTTCTGAGAGAAAATTTCTACGAATTATTCACATTGCATCCCATGTGACAATCAAATTTTCACATGATGCCTTTGGAAATCAGTTAACCCTCTCCAGTAGCGATAACGTGCTTCAAAGGAACCTGTTGTCGTTCCAGCAAGGCTGTAGTCTAATAACAGCCTGGCTTCTCAAAAACATAAACTGTTTTTGTGACACAGAGTCTCTTTGGTGGCTTTCTTTCACAACCTCAGGCTATCAATGACTGGCAGAGCTTCACCTATCCTGATATTGTTGAAGTTATCACCAGCATCTAAATTAGTTAACATCAGTAGTCTGGACTTATTGGTTTTATCATTGTATGCATCATTCTAGCTTGTCCTGGAGATCGCTGCTAGTTGATATTGTAGGAAGCTAGCTCTGTATATACTATACCAAAATGAGGTATAGTGTGCACAGAGTCCAGTGGAAGCCCAAAGGTAGGCAGAGGTAAAAGTGGATAGCACCTTACTCTCTATTTGTGGTAGTGTGGGTGAGCAGTTAGGCTTTATCAGAGGGTAGTGTTAAGCATTTGTTGTACACACTCAGGCAGCAAATGATGTCACACACTCAAAGACTGGACTCAGACCAATTTGTTTGTATCAAAAATATTATTTAGTTATATTTATTTTCTAGAACCAAGCAAGCCTGGTACAGGTAAGTGTAAATGGCACTTTTCGAGGCAGGTTGAACAATACAAGCAAGCTGAATGAAAATGTCTTTGTTACAGGTTTGTAAATATTTTCAATACAGTGTAAATTACTGTTAGATTACTTTTGATTACTTTTCAGATTACTTTATGGATTACTTTTTCTACTCAGTGTGATATGCCTCCTCAGCAGCGCAGGGGCGGCTGGGTGCAGGGTGCTGTTTTGGCATCGGCTGCCCTGTATATTTCAATGGGGATTTTCCAGTTGCAACAAAGACTGCAGGCTTGGGGACGAAGATCTTCTGAAGGTGACCACCAGTTGGAGAGGTAAGTTGGGATGCCTGAGGATGCTGGGACACCGTCGGTTGGGCCACCCAAGGTCACGGGACGTCGGGTGCAGGGGTGTCTTTAGACGTCGGGTCTTCTTACCAGCTCCTGTCGCGGTCGAGGGGATCCTCCAGAAAGGGGCTGCATGCTTCGCTTGGAGATTCGAGGCAGATCAGAGATCACCAGATCTTGGGTCAGGATCACCAGGGAGACCTCCTCGTGGTGTTGGGCTACTCGAACTCGGACCGTGGGCGTCAGGTGCAGAGTGGTGCAGACTCTTGGTTTTGGCTGGGGCCTGAGTCTGTGAGTGAGCAAATCTGGTGCTCACGGGAGAAAAAGGTTTTGGCTTGAAAGGCAGGGCAGGTCCTTCAGGTTCTTGAGGCTGCTGGCTGCAGGACACACCAGGATTTTGCTGGAGCAGGTTTGAGGTGGGGACAGGCGGTAGGGCTGGGGCCAATTCAGTGGGCGTCCTCGTCGTCTTCGTGTCGATTCTTGTCTCAGGAGGCAAGGTTCAGGGGTGTCCCTAAATACTAGATTTAGGGGCGTTACAGGTAAGTAAAGGTTGGGACCAATGGGACCCTTCTTTGGGGTGGGTACACCCCCTATTATGCCACCCTCCAGTGGGAGGGGGGCATATGCCTCACTCTGGTTGGCTGGGTACCCCCATCTGCAAGATGGCGGGGAATGAGAGTTGTGCTTTACCTCGCCTCCCCCACCTGAGGGGTGGGGTTTGTCAAAGGTTGGCACACCTCCCTTCCTCACTGGGTTTTCCTGCCGATTCTCCCACCCAAAGTGGAGGTCAGAACCAGTGGGGACCAGTTGCTGGAAGCAGCAAAGGGCTGTGGTCGCTCACAAAGGTGGCAAGCCTTTGAAGCTTCCTCTTCGTGGACCCTGCCCATCCTGGGGGAGTAGGCTTGGCACCTCGTCCCAGGATGTGCATTGTTTCAGACCCCCGAGAGCAGCAGGCTCCCGACCCAGGGGTCCAGAAACATGTCTGGTGGTGGCAGCTGGCGAGCAGCCACTCAGCCAGGACACAAGAGTTAGGTTGTTTTTCAGGGGGCATCTCTAAGATGCCCTCTGAGTGCATTTTTCATTAAATCCCACACTGGCATCAGTGTGGGTTTAATGTGCTGAGAAGTTTGATACCAAACTTCCCAGTTTTCAGTAAAGCCATTATGGGGCTGTTGAGTTCATAATGACAAACTCCCAGCACCATATACTCCTAATGGCATTACTACACTTGCAATGTCTTAGAACTGGCTTAGACACTGTAGGGGTACAGGGCTCATGCACCTGTACCCTCACCACTGGTATAGTGTACCCAGCTAGATGGGTGGCTGACCCATGCCAGGCCAGTGGTTTGTAGGCATGGCACACAGGGATGTGTGCCATGTCGACTCTTCACTTTGTTCTGCACCAAAACACGCAGCCTGCACAGGCAGTGTGTGTATGTAAAGGTAGAGGACCTCTAAGGGTGGCACAATAAGTGCTGCAGCCCTTAGAGGCCTTCCCTGGACACAGTGCCCTTGGTACCTGTGGTACCATTTACAAGGGACTGACCTGTGGCCAAAGAGTGCCAATTGGGTTTTGTTTTTAATGCAGTTTATGGAAAGAACATCGGCCCTGGGTACCTGTTTGGCAGGAACCCAGGGCTCACTCAGTCAAAGTGCATCAGCAGTTTAGCAAAATGTGGGGGGAACCATGCAAAAAGAGGTTACTTTCTTACAGATATCACTAACTTTACCTCAATTGGACACCTGGTTAATTTTGGGGTTTTGCATAAGGCAAGAAAAATCCCCAGGTGAAACTATGTAAAATTACCAGTTTCTGGGTAATTCCCTATTTCCAAGGGTACTCCAAGGGTTTAACTCATAATCTCTATTAATGTTATAACCCTGGAGTTAAAGATAAACCCGGTATCATACTGGTTGGCATGCAGAATTAACACCTCTGCATCTGGGGACATCGTAGAGTCGTAATGAGGCCCTCTGTCTTATGCATCACATGGTTTGCAGCACTCCGTATAAGTAAGAAAGTACTGGGTGCAACTTCTTGCCTACGCTCTTTTTGTGTGTAAAGACTAAGATGAACAGATGTTAAACTCTAGCAACTTCTGCATTAATAATTTTCCAAAAATTAAGTACTCCTGAGTAAGTTAGGAGTACCACAAGAAAAAATCAAGGGAAATTCCTTGTCAGTTTGACCCTTTGTGTGTAGTTCTCCACCACTGAGATATGCACATATGCTTTTCTTGTAAATGTCGGAGGGGACAGAGTGGTGGCAGTAAAATGGAACAGGAACTATCTACTGCAAAGTCGATGAGTAAATGTGAAATAAGAATGGCTCAGAGAGGAATATGCAAACACAAAAACACAACTACAAAAAAGTCAGACAATAGTTACTCATCAAAGTTTCACCCAAATATCCTACAAAATACTACAGAATAAACATGATCAAATTTACTCCTGCCAAGCTTTAGAATAGGCCACAAAACCCACATGACCAATTACTGGCACTGAAAGGAACTCTTGTAGAAATCAAATGGGCTACACAAAGGGAAAATATGAAAAAAATAAAAAGGGAAAATATTTTTAAGTTTTAAAAAATGCTGTAAAGGTGTTTTTGATATTTATTTTAGTTTATTTAGTGTTAAATGTAATGAAAACACAAGCAGGTAACAAAAAACATTGCTAAGATGAGAAAAAACATAGGGTTAGAAGGCTGCATTTACATTCAACTTACCTGCTAATGCAAGGGGCTGGAGAATTCATCAGCCAGGACATTCACCAGGTGAAACTCACTTCAACATCAACAATTCCCGTTCAGCCTGCCCACAATAGAAAGCAAAATAAAGACCAAAAGTGTTTTCACCTTTTTTTCATCATACTCTTCTTCTGTTGTGGAAACTTCTAAATGTCTGAGGATAGTGAAGAAAGGGAACCCATTTGCTCCAAGGAGAGAGTGCCTTCCAAAAATATCATCAAATCTACAGGTGACCTGACAGTCAACTAAACAAAACAGTGCACATGGATATATAGCAGGACATTTCCAGACCATGCAGTGTAGTGGGCATTCACACCCCTAGACCGAGGAAGTGATGCAAGTGTTGGAAGTTCCTTCGGTGCTGAGCATGCCTAATGGCACAGAATATGCTGGGGTTTCCTCCAATCCCTAAAACGAGGTTCCCAGCCTCTCCCCACTATTCGAAGGGTCCTTGAAACGGCTCGGTTAACCCTCCATGCTCAGCTGGAAGTGCACCAGCAGCAACAAGGCAATAAGTCATACGATATACAAAATGTAATATTTAGCTCGACAATTGAAAGTCTTTTAGTCTCATGTCTCAAGCCCAATGTTTCTTATTATGCATAAGTTGTTCATATTACATGTTGTCCTCTAAACCATGTAGTTGACTGAATATCATTAAGGTAACAATTTGTATTTTTTATGTGATGTAGTAATAAATTATATGTCACTATTTTTTAACAATGTTCAGCTTATCATTATTGTATTGCTCTATTTTTATAATGAGTGATTTTATTGATTATATTTTCACATAAACAGTACGAAAGACACTTCTTGGCCATTTTGGAATAGTAGCCCATACAATGGCCATTGTTAGATGCAATACATACAATGTACACTTAGGGGCATATTCTCAAGGACTTATCGCCGATTTATCGGCACTTTAGCGCCGCAAAAGTGGCGATAGATTTATCGCCCAATTCTCAAGCTGGTGCAAACTGCCTATATAGCCAGTTTTCCAGCGATAACTTCCACAAAAAACATTGCCACAGATGAGAGCGACAACTAACACTAATGATATGCAGAGTAGGCGTTCCCGTGCAAAAACACACGAAAACACCACTTCGCGATATTCTCAACGACCAGCCAGATCTGCGATGCGATCCAAAAACAGGTGATGAGGCGCGTTAGCAGCAGGGATTTAACACCTGCCTTTTACTGGTGTTAAGCAGGACAACAACCTGCAGTATGAAAGGGAGCCCAGCCCAGGGCCACATCTGAAGACTAACACATGTCATGGAGCTACTGACCATGCAGCTCGGAGACCCAAGAGGTCCACAACACCCACCGCCACCACCCCCAGGCCCTCCCCTGCCCCCCCCGGACTACCACCGAGGCAGCGCAGAACAAGACAGCTGACCTTTCAAAAACGGCATGGCCCCTCAGCCACACAATTGCAGAATGTGGGGAGAGGCAGGAACCAAGTATGTGTGAAGGAGGCAAGTCACCCATGAATAAGAATGTACACAATGCCAATTGTGGCAGTGATGTGCTGGACAGACTTCAGTATGCAGAGCACAGACATGTCCATGTGGACATATACTGCTGGTGTTTGTAGTGTTGTGGACAGTGGACGCAACCATGTCACCCCAGGCAGTGGGGAAGACCTCGGTCATGTAGCTGTGTCGTCCCCCCCTGTAAGCGTAAGCGGAGTGGGCTTGTCCGGCGTACGCCAGTCCAGCGTTGGAGTGTGAATAAATAGGCCGGGGCTCTGGGCGTGGTTCACTTCCCGGATGGCCAACGCGTCTGCCAGGGCGGCACCCCTCACCCTGCCACGAGTCCGCCGCCGTGACCGCCAGCCTCCGCAGCCGATCGCTGGCTTCCGCGACACAGGTCCCCAGCGGCACAGCACCGCGGAGTCATGTGTGTGCTGACTACTGCCTTCAGCCTACACTGCGGTCAGCAGGTCCCCCAATTCAAATCGAGTCTTGATTTATTTATGGCGCAGTCCAGTAGGCAACAGACATTGCTTCCAGTGCGGCCCGCCCGGACGACGCATCATCGCTGGCTGCACACCCACTGAGCGCCTCGGGTGCCACTAACTCAGTGCACCACAAGTCATCACCACGTGGCTGTGGATCCTTGCTGACCGCTGCCTCCGGCCTACACTGCGGTCAGCAGGGCTCACACATATCAAATCCAATTGTGACCTGCAACGACACACCATAATCACTGGCTGCACACCCGCTGAGCGCTTCAGGTGCCACTAACTCAGTGCACCACAAGTCATCGCCACGTGGCTGTGGGCCCTTGCTGACCGCTGCCTCCGGCCTACACTGCGGTCAGCAGGGCTCACACATATCAAATCCAATCCTGACCTGCAAGGACACGCCATCATCGCTGGCTGCACACCTGCTGAGCGCTTCAGGTGCCACTAACTCAGTGCACCACAAGTCATCGCCACGTGGCTGTGGGCCCTTGCTGACCGCTGCCTCTGACCTACACTGCAGTCAGCAGGTCCCCCAATTCGAATTGAATCTTGATTTATTTATGGCGCCGTCCAGTAGGCAACAGACATTGCTTCCAGTGCGGCCCGCCCGGACGACACATCATCGCAGGCTGCACACCCGCTGAGCGCTTCAGGTGCCACTAACTCAGTGCACCACAAGTCATGGACCCTTTATGTTTCAATCTTGTGTGTGTGATTCCAGATCTGGTGCCCCTACCTCAGTGCACTGCAAGTCATGTACCCTTTATGATTGAATCTTGTGTGTGTGATGTCAGATCTGGTGCCCCTACCTCAGTGCACTGCAAGTCATGGACCCTTAATGATTGAATCTGTGTGTGTGATCCGATGATCACTGTTCTAGTTGTTGCCAGCACCAACCACTCCCTGAGGGCTGGCTTACACTCACCCCACACCCATCCAGCACAGGCGTCACTGGACATGTGAACCTGGTAATAAAAAGGGTCCGGGCGCACGTGCCCATAGCCAGTTCCACTATCTATCTAAGTGTGTCCGTGTGGTCATTATGTATGCATCATTGCCCCGGGCCCAACCACATTACATTGTGCTGTGGACAGCGGACACAACCATGTCACCTCAGGCAGTGGTTAAGATCTTGGACATGTAGCTTTGTCATCCCTCCCGGTAAGCGTAAGCGGAGTGGGCTGGGCCGGCGTACGCCAGGCCAGTGTAGGGGTGTGAGGAATTTGCCCGGGGCTCTGGGCGTGGTTCAGTTCTGGCCTGGACAAGGAAGTAACTAATGCATGTGTCACTGTTGTAGTGTCGGCGCCACCCGGCCCGCAATCGACAATGTTGCAATGTAGCATGCACACGGAGGGCGGGCCCGCACGAACGGAGAAATGAAGGAGCGCAAGACCGCTGGGGGTCTTGGCTCATACATGCCAAGTGTTGTGTGTATCTGTATTGCCGCAGCATGAGCCAAATGCCTAGCCTTAATCGCAGCGCGAGTTCAGCCAGGCATGAACTCTACATCTGTGTCCGCCCTATCCTTACCATAGGTCTACACTCACCTGGCTGCCTACCTTCAACGGCCAACATCACAGTGTCGTTGTGAGGCTTGTGGACATGTGCAGACAGGCATGACAATGGTGTGCCGTAGGGGTGCAAGTGATGCAACCGCACAGCACACACAAGTAAATAGGCTCGGGGGGAGGGAGGAGCAGCTGTGAGGCAACGTAACACACAGTGATGCCACTCATTTGCCACATGCAAGACATGTCAAACATGAATCCCAAAGTCGCACACATCCCACCCCACCCCCAACAAGCCACATCACATTTCCTGAATGCAAGCAGATGACAAACTAACATTAGGGATGAAAGCTCCTTTGTCTGAACTATCAGGCAGAAGCACATCTGCACCTCCGACCTCGGAATTGCATGTGCCCAGCACCCCCTGACAGATACTATAGCAGCTGATGATGGCTCCCACACTACGCACAGCCCAACGAAAGACCAACGTATACACACCCCTGTTGAAGTTGAAGACTCAGGAACATGAAATTGGTGTAAAGCTTTATTCTTGACAGCACAGCAACCTGGACATAACCGCCCAGTCCACAGCAAGTGTTACAGAGTGCTGGGTGCTTAGCAGCAATAAACAATTCTAAATGGAATTGGAATACCAGGGTAGAATGCACATACATCAGGGCCAGGGAGTGTGCAATATTAAACAAGCATAGAAAGTAGCAAATGTAACATACCTTCTTTTTTTCAACAAAATTGAGATACAAAAAAAATATAGGAACTATTTACAGAAATCAGACAACTTCCTAGGAGGTACACGCAACCTACTTGAGATTTTAACTCTAGAAGCTACAGTATTGTCGGGTAAATTGGTAACATAAGAAGACAATTTACTTGACCCATGAGGTACACATGGACATTTAGAAACCCGTCTAACATTCCATAATTTACCATCTTGGGTAATGATGCTGTTGTCAAAAACTCTAACAATCTTCATGGGTTTGCCAAATTTGTCAGAACATTTAGTAATAAAACCAGGTTTTTTAACTCTGACCATGTCACCTATGTTAAAATTGTGATTTTTTACTTTCCACTTGTCATCATACCACTTCTTAACTTTTTCTTGTTTGGATTGTACTCTTAGAGCAACATCACTTACCAAATCATTCGAAGCCAACTTGTTTTTACACTTTTCTTTGAACCACCAGGGACAAATCTTTGATGCAGGATCACGACCTTTTAAGAGACGAAAAGGGCTAACCTCTGTTGTGGAATGAGGTGTAATGCGATATGACCAAAGCTTTTCTCTCAGGGAATTTTTCCAATTTCCTCCCATCTTGACCACATCAGAAACATAACCCTTCAGCACCCTATTAAAGCGTTCAACAAGACCATTCTCATGTGGTTCATACATAGAGACAGTATAATGTTTGATGTTTTGGCCTTTTAAGAATTCTTCCATTTCAGTAGAAGTCAATTGTACTCCGTTGTCAGAAACAAGAATGGAGGGACAACCTTCTCTGGAAAACACTTCCTTGAAAAACTCTATAACCATATTTGTAGATGAACTAGATGCAAATTTCACTTCGGGCCACTTTGAGTGGTAGTCCACCAACACAAAAGCATATTGTGAGTCATGTGGTAGACACTTAAAAGGACCCGAAATATCAAACGCCACTTTTTTCCAGGGATCGTTGGGCCATTCAGAACATTTTAAAGGAGGAACATTGAGACTCAACATTTTCTCACTGCTCATGCACACCTCACATTCCCTAACAGTACGGTCCACCATGCGATCCATACCTGGCCACCAAAAATAATTTCTGACTAACCGTTTCATGGCAGACATTCCAGGATGGGATTTATGTGCTAACTTGAGAATTACATCTTGAACACCCACAGGTGGAACACACTTCCCACTTTTATACATCAAATCACCCTCCAATTCTAATACATCAGACACTTTGAACATGGGCATGAACTCTTCAGCCAAATTCTTCCTATCCGGCCAACCCCTTAAAATGAACTCTTTGACGCTTTGCCACATACCGTCTTCCTTCTCACTATTTCTCCACAATTCCTCTGTGATATCTTCAAACACACCAGAAACTACGTCTTGAATGGTGGTAACCACTTCTGACTCGTCAAACCTTTCATCGGGCAGAACATGACAAGGGAGACGAGACATAAAATCAGCTAAAACATTTTTTTTTCCAGGAACAAATTCTGGTTTAAAAGAATATTCCTGTAATCTGGAAGTAAGCCTCGCGATGCGGGCTGTGGAATTCCATCCAACACCAGGAGAAAGAATGTTAACAAGGGGTTTATGATCTGTCCTTAATATAAATTTGCTTCCCCAAATATAATTTCGGTAGTGTTCAATCGCCCACACGCATGCCAATAGTTCCTTTTCAATAACCGCATACCTGCGTTCAGTCTCATTAAGAGTGCGGGAGGCAAAACACACATTCCACTCATCCCTGCCACATCTTTGTGACAAAACACCTCCAATGCCATACAGACTGGCATCAACCGTGATGACACATTCCTTATTTAAACAAAATGGTTTAAGTGTGGGTGCCTTAACAATGTCCGATTTGATGGAATCAAAAGCTTGCTGTTGCTCTTCTTTCCACTCAAATGGCGCCTTATGTCTGAGCAACTTCCTAAGTGGTTCCATTTTAGATGCAAAATCTTTTACAAATTTACTGTAGTATTCACACATGCCAGCAAACGATAACAATTGTTCCTTGTTTGTGGGACAAGGTGCATTTGCAATCCCATCAACATTCGACTTCTTGGGAACTACACCATCACCTGATAAAGTGTGACCCAAGTACTCCACACTGCTTCTAAACAACTTGCATTTGTTGCCTTTGAGGGTCAAACCGCTCTTCCTCAACCTCCCACAAACTTCCCTTAAGTGTTTGAAATGCTCTTCCTCATTATTAGAAAAAATAAGGATGTCGTCCTGAAAGCATTTCACAAATTTATCAGCATCTCTAAAAATGTTGAACATAACTCTTTGAAACACAGACGCCGCAGATGCCAGTCCAAATGGCATTCTATTATATTGGTACAAACCTTGCGGCGTAATGAAAGCTGTGAGACCCTTTGAATCTTCTGTAAGTGATATCTGATGGTAGGCCGATCTGAGGTCTAACGTGGAAAAAACTTTGGTACCCTCCAACATTGACACGACCTCATTGATATTGGGTAAGGGGTGGCAGTCCACCAGTATGCAATTATTTAAGGCCCTAAGATCCACACAGACTCTCAATTTTTTGTCGGGTTTTCTCACCAAAACAATGGGAGAAACCCATTCAGCTGAGTTAATGGGTTCAATTATGTTTTCAGATACAAGTTCATCAAGCATGTTTTTAAGTTCTTCCCTTACATTAATTGGCACTGGTCTCAATTTTTGTTTAACTGAGGTAACATTCTTTTTAAGTCTGATCTCATGTGAAAATTCTTTCAGTTTACCTAAAACATCAGAAAATACATCCTTAAATTCCTGCTTAATAACATTTTCTTTCTCATCATTACAAATTGCAGCAATTTTATCTAGTTTAAAGTTTTCATCAAGCATGACCGGTTCTTTAGCACGGGGATTTAGTATAATACCTAACTTCCATTGGTCTTTCCAACCTAAAACATTTACTCCTTTAACTGCAATGTATAACTTGGTAACTGCACTTCTTGTTTTAAAACGTAACAATACCTCAAAATAACCAATCATATCTATTCTGGAACCATCATAACTTTCTGCTATGATATCGGAGGGTAACACATTAGTGATATCTAAAACGCCACTGAGTTTATCTAAAAAGTAATCTTTTGAGATTATGGTCCATGGTGAACCCGAATCAGCCATAATGTCTAATGTGACTCCTGCAATCTCAACAACACACAAAGGAGATTTTTTAACATGTTTGACGTCAATGTCACTCACATTGGAAATAACTTCGGAAAGAGCAACTACAAAACCCTTGTTTTCTTCTGCGTTTATGTTACATTCACCATTTGTAAAGTTGAATTACTATCAGAGGTGTAGGAAATTTTGCCACTTGTGGGGGCACTGTATCTTCTTAGGTCCCTACAGGCAGATGCAAAATGCCCTATTCTGCCACACTTCCTACACTCTTTATTTAAAGCAGGACATCCTCCATACGTGGCCATGTGCATTCTGCTACCGCACCTGTAACAGCTTCCTGTTTTCTCATTACGGTCAAATTTTTTAGGATTTCCATAGTTATTATAACGTGAAGAAAAAAAATTTGAAGAACTCTCACTACGTTGTGATTCTGTGCGTTTGATGGCACATATTTCTTCATTCGGTTCCATCTTGTAGTTGCTAGTGTTTTTTACAGTCAGCATCCAGTTCTCAGTCTGTTCTAAAGCCTTTGCAATGGAAATGGCTTCCGCTAACTTGGGATCTCCCAATTCCCACAAGCGTTCTTGAGTCTTTTTGTTTTTAACGTGGACTATTATCTGATCCCTGATCATTTCATCACCCATATTTCCAAAGTTGCAGTGTAGGCTTAACGATCTCAATGAAGTAATGAATTCATCCACTGACTCTTTTTCGTTTTGTATTCTGGTATAAAATGTATATCTATTCAAGGCTATATTAGTAACTGGTTTAAACCTTAGTTCCATTCTCTGTAAGGCCTCTTTGTAAACATTTGTGCCTTCACCCTCCCCTTCCGTGGGAGAAATTTGGGGTAATGCTCTGAAAACCACTTGGCCTTCAGATCCCAAACAATGTAAAAAATGCTTTTTTTCTTTCTGCCCCCATCCGTTCACCATCGATAGCTTTCATGTAATTAAGAAATTCCTCTTTCCATCGTGTCCAGGGTATCGGTGGATCTCCCTTAATTTGTAAAATTTTTCAGGAGGATCAAATTGCATAGTTCTGGTTGTGGGTAACAAATCACACAGCGTGAAAATGAAACACTAACTGAGCACAAACTGAGTGCGCACAGACAACAAGTAACATGTAAGCAGGGTTTATTTTTTTTATAATACTTTTTCCTAACTGCAGCCAAACGAGGATATGAATAAAGAATTTAGAAAGGTACCAATATGTATGTCCCTTAAATGATGACAGAGTTGGGCACAGATTGAGTGATTAATGGAATAGATGCACTCAAGGAATTAATATTTGAGTAGGTTTAGGTAAATAAAATATAATGTCATCTTACCCGATTGTTCTGTTATTGGGCCACAGCTTTTTGTGGTGTTTATTTGTGCCTCAAGGTTTGGGATTTCTAGCCAGAATGTAACCGAGTGCTACACAGTGCGAGAGAGCTCTCGGTATTGGGTTGTTATGGTAACCCAAGTTTGTAAAGATGGCTGCCACCTAGCACGTTGCGTGGGTAATTAGCATACGTGGCGTGCTTGGGTGGCGTGAGCGTCTGGAATCCTGCGTCAGACCGTCTCACCGCTCAGGAGCTAAAGTCCGGAATGCTGCATCGGACCACAAGTCTGGAATCCTGCGTCAGACTGTCGCGCTCCTGCAACAACAAGTAAGTTTTGAAAAATAACTTACTCGCGCTGTTCCGTTGATGTAGTAATCACCGATCAGCTCCGTGAATATTGCAGTTTTGAATTTCTTTAGACTTTCCTTCAGTTTAACGGAGGACCTTCATAGCGTATAACAGCTTGTATTCATTTTAAAGAAATACTCGTCCCGTCAGCGGTTTAAGAACAAAGTTCCACAAGGCACTCCGCTGGGTGATCAGCGCTCCTCGCAGTGAAGACCACAGCACGGTGGCTTCCCTTAAAACAAAAATCACGCTGGTATCAATTGAAAACGGGACCGAAAGTTGGCCTGTTGTAGGATTGAGGCGGGTGCCCCAAACTTATCTGTAGATTGGAGAAGGTGTCCTCTAAGTAAGATGGGTTCAGGGATGCGCTTCACTCCTGTGCTGTCACGATGTGGGTTGGTAGAAGCGATCCTTTACTCCGCTCGTCGCCAAAATTGTTGAAGTTGAAGACTCAGGAACATGAAATTGGTGTAAAGCTTTATTCTTGACAGCACAGCAACCTGGACATAACCGCCCAGTCCACAGCAAGTGTTACAGAGTGCTGGGTGCTTAGCAGCAATAAACAATTCTAAATGGAATTGGAATACCAGGGTAGAATGCACATACATCAGGGCCAGGGAGTGTGCAATATTAAACAAGCATAGAAAGTAGCAAATGTAACAACCCCACACACAGAAGTCCTTGCTCGAAGTTATCTTGCATGGAATGGCCTTCACACTTACTCCCACACCATCCCAGGCGTACAACCGTTGCACACTAAAGCAACTCATTGATCCGAGTTGTGGCACTTCATCCACAGAACTGGCGCAGGTCAGAACAGTGCCGCTTCAACCAGAGCCACTAACGCAATGGCAGAACATCCCGGACACATGCACAACCCCTGTCAGGTGGAACTGTACCGTGCACGTATGCTGCGTTTACTGGGGGCACTGCCATTGGCAGTGCTGTGGATCAGTTACCGGCTAAGCTTCCGCCTTGCCAACGTCACCTGCGTTCAGCCTGTGCTGCATTGTCGATCGTGCATATTCGAGTGGTCCATGGATATCTGCCTATCCAACAGGACGGTAGCTGAACTGGATTTTGACATGGGTGTGCGCCCCCTGTTGGCCCATGACCAGGAGTGTCACAGTGATACCCATTTATGGGATGCCTTGATACTTGGCATACATGCTGGCAGCTGGACCTGGGAGATTGCACAACTCCTCGTGTGCAGTGACCACATTGAACCGCTCCCCTATTGGGCTGTAGTGCTAATTGGTGAAAGGGGGTGGACGCAGCACATCTGTCCGGACCTGCTAATGGATTGCCTTGCCGTCCTGTTTGATGAAGTCGACAACGACCTCATGTTGGAAATGATAGCCTACGAAGCTGCAATCGCTTTCATGGACGAGTAACTTCGTACCTGCAGCCACAACAGATTGGAACCCATTGCACATGTCCCAACACCTTGTTGCATCTTGGAGATCTGGTCACATGTCCCATGACAACAGTGGACATGGCTGCATTCGCCTAGACTCCGAATACATGAGCGGACAACAACACGGGTTAACACACACCTGTGAAAGGTGAGGCACTCCCCCGGAGTGGACAGCGGCGCTTGGCAACGTTACTCATTCTGACATACTGCTGCATTGGTCTGCATGTTGTGGCACTTATCTTTCCCGTACTGACATGCATATGCTAATAAAGTCTACGCACCTTCACTTCGATTTAACTGTGATGAGTGTTGATTTAAATGACAATGTGTGTCTCACTGCCTATCTGGGTCACGGCCATACATGCGCATTGATAGCATTACCCAGGGAGTACCTTTTTGTGGAATCACTATCCCTACATTCATCCATACTTTCATACTTGATTGCTCATAGCCACGACACATCTGTGTGAATTAGAATGTTTTATTCGCATTCAGTGGAGTGTTGAAGCTGGAGCAGTACAGGGCCATGTAAACCCCACTTCACATTGTTGCCCCGTGGAGGGCCAGCCAGAGTCCTTTAGGGATTGACAAGTTCATCGGAAGAGGGAGACTTCAGTCCGCAGTGTGATTGCTGTGTCATTGGTAACCAATCAAAATATGGCAGTCCATGTCGAGGTCCAAGGTGAGTGTCGCTGAGTGTATCGGGGGACAGTGGAAGGTGTCATTCCAGGGCATGATACAAAGGGCAGAACCAAGCTGAAACAGGCCATATGGCGGAGATGAATGCTACCACTTCATTCTTACCACAAAGCCAGATTCATCATCATCTTCGTCCTCTGATGTGTCAGGTGCCTGACATGTGGGTGGTGGTGTTTAGTCTGCATCACTGTGTGGCACTGACACATCAGGGGCCGGAGGTGGAATGTCTGCCACACTGTGTGGTACTGACACTTCAGGGGGCGGAGATGTGGATGGAGTAGTAGCAGCAGCATTCATCCGCGCCAGGCCTTGTGGCGGCAATGCCATGATGAGGATCTGCAGGGCATGGAAGATCACAGCTACATCTCGCTGGTGTGCAGCCTGGCAAACATTCTTTCCGCCTGTATCTACTCCATGTTCTCCATGATCCTCCGCATGTGTCCCAACTCCCGGCTGACATCGCTGGAGCCACTCTGACTAGACAGTTGTTCTTGGCTCAGAGTCATGACTCCAGGGATGTCAGCCATGGATTGTTGGAGAGCATGGAGCGGACAGTGGGTGTCCGTTAGGGACTGTAAGTGGTCCCTGATGGGACTTAGACACCCACGTATGGCATCTAGGTTGGCTGCCATGAGGTCAAACCCCACCGCAGCTGATCAGCCATCTTCTCCTGGCACCCTGACACACGGCGTTGGAATGCCATGTGTTGGTCGTGGGGGTCCTGGGAGACAGCCGTGGTGGTGGGTGCTCCCTGCTGTGTGGTCTGTGCAGGGGGTGGGGTCTCCTCGATGCAGCTGGGCTGCCCTGCTCCTGGAGGTGGGGTGCCGAAGCTGTCCATGAGCTGTTGGAGGGCGTCGGTGTCGATGTTGGGGAGGTCCTCTTCATCATCAGTGCTGAGTTGTTGGGTCTGCTCTGCAGGAGGTGTTGATTCTCCCTCTGCAATGTGAAGGGGAGATGCAGATTGACATTGTGTTCACATGTATGTTCACGCATTGTACAAGTTTACTAACAGACTGCATGACAATGTACATTGTGACTGTTTGTGAGGAGATGCCAATTGGATGCGGGACAGTTGACATTTCTACACCATCAGGGATGTGAGATTGTACTTGTACATTCTCATCTCACAGTTTCCTGCTATGCCAAATGCGAATGGCCATTTTCTACACACAAGCGGCAGCAGTTGTGTCCTCTGTTCTGTTGTGAAAGTGTTGCAGTTTGTACCACATTGTTGTCAATGTTGAGGTGCTCTGATTCTTATGTGTGTGTGCTGCATTGTGGGTGTGTTGCCCTTTCGGCTCTGATTTGGCTGGCCCTTCTCCCTTTCAGGCGGTGTGCCTTTCACTTCTGTGCTTATACAGTGCTGAGAGGTTGCAGACTTGGGTAAATTGGGCTCTTGGTTGGAGTTGTGACTCTTGGGCATGGTTTGTCCGCAGATGTGCTATACCTAATTGTGCATTTGTGCCATTGTGCCCATCTCCCCCCGTCCCCCCAGTCACTGGTCGTTACTCACCCTGTTGCTGTTGGCTCAGGTCATGTTGTGCAGTGTCCGGTCCCCCAACTCCTGCCACCGTCTGCCCAATGATGACTCGGGTAACCATTTCCTCCATCTCATCCAGCTCCTGGTGTGTCGCTGGACTCCCACCTCCAGTCTGCATTGCTGCTTTCATGTTGGCTGCGAGTTTCAGCTTGGTTTTGCGCTTCACATCAGTCCAGCGCTTCTTGCAGTCATCCACTTCCCTTCTCTTCACTCCGACTGCATTCACCTTGGCCAAGATGGACTGCCATATTGTATTTTTAGTTGCCAATGACACAGTGGAGGTGATGAACAGTTGGTGGTGGTGTTCTATCACCTCCGTAATGAGGATCTGGTTTTCCTGCGTACTGAAAGGCGGGTTCCTCTTCTTCTTCTCCTTGCCATTCCCTGACCCCGAGGTCCCAGGCTGGTCCTCCGTGGGGCTTGTGGGGTTCTGGTTGACCTCTGTACTCGCTCCGGCTACCTCCATGGTGCTTTGCAGTTGTTTGTGTTTTTTGTTGCCGCTTTTATAGTGGTTTTTCCCGCCTGACTTGTGGGACTTGCAGGCCTGGCGCTGCTTATCGCTGTATTTTTTATCGCAGTTGGGCCCATCGCAACTTTTTTCATGTTAGGCTTTAGATTTTTATCGCCGTCCCAGTAATTTTATTGCGGACATTTGACGCGTTATCGGGACACTATCGCATGTTACCGCCGTGTTGAGAATAAGACGTTAACACAGAGTTATTTTCCCGCGATGGACGGCGATATGAAAAATTGCGTTAACCTATTTTGGCGATGATTATCGCACGTTCTTGAGAATATCCCCCTTAGATGTATCCTCCATCACATGCCCAGATAATAGGCATGCATATAAATCCTATTTGTATCATATGAGAATTTAAGATTGAGTAAGTCAAGGCATCCATTGTGCAATTATGACGTTTCTGATTCAGGATGATGTTTCTGTGGGCAGTAGCAAGGGCTTCAGCTGCACCTTTATTATTCATAGTGACCTGTGTTGGTGACCTTCAAGGGGCACAATAGCCCTTGAAATGTATAGTAAGGGGCACCAAATCGATTAAAAAAAATTCTGTGATAATACCAACAAAATCCAGCTCTATAAAAGTGGTGGAACTAGATCTTGCACAGAAGTAAGAGCAACTCACGATTCAAGGGCATCAGAAGACTTCGCCTGGATCTCAACGGCACTGCACACCAAAGGGAGGGCAAATTCCTAGCACAGGAAAATATCTGGCTTCGCCCGGACACCAACACCACCAGACTTTCAGGGAAGCCCAGACCACCTGCATTGAAGGAATTAAGGATAAGACAACAAGATCTAGGATCAGAATAATAAGCTGGAACTTTGCCGTTCTTAAAACCATCATAGTAAACAAAGAAGCCATGGAATTCCTCCAAACAGGAGATATCTTATATTTACAAGAAACATGGCTGACAACACCAAGCTCTATCAAAGGCTTTCAGGCGATCCACACACTGGCTCACAAGAAAAACCTCTTTGGAAGACCCATTGGTGGGGTCTCGATTTTTATAAAACTAAACTTGCAAGTACGAGTCAAGGAATGACCCACGCATTCACCCGATGTCCAGATCCTAAATATAAAAGGAAAAGGTTTAGAGGGAGCACCAACTACCATTGCAGTAATTAACCTCTACGTCAACCCAAAAAAGAAGGAAAATGCCACGAACATTAAGATAGTCACTGAATTGATCAAAGAATACCTCAATGAAAACCCGGGGCATGAGTGCATCGTGACCGGGGACTTCAACATGAGAGATCTGTGCAGCCCAGAGCAAAATGAAAGGGAGAGTGGGCGGAATATCATGGAAGCCTGCATTAATTAATTTAAACTGGGGTCCGTGAGTCAAATAGGGCCGATGAATATCAAACCACAACCCACCTTTAAAAACATCTCCACGCTAGAATACAATTTTCTGAGCAAAGACTTATTGAGGAGGTGTGAAGAATATAGGGTGCAACACACTACTGCAAGCGATCACCATCCACTATCCATTTATTGAATGTAAAAGCCACAATGCACGAGGTACATTTCCCAGCTGGTCATATGCGCGCTTCAACCAGCAAGCAGGCATCAATAAAAATAATTAAATGGGGATTCTCTTGCTGGGCCAGACATAACCAGTGGAAGCAGGTTAAACAAACAACTGGCATTGAGAGAAGCTGGACAGAAAAAATGGATTCGCTATGCAAAGCTATGAGTGCAGGAAAGCCACCTATACATAAAGGTAAACTTACTGGAAAGGGGCCCATTTATTTCCTTGATAACAAAGAATTCAGTGTGAGTAAAAAGAGGTGTCGTTAGGCAGAGTCACAGTATAGAAGAGAGAAGTGCGCATGGATGAAAACAAATCTGAAAACATCTAGAAAATATCACAAAAAAATCACTTGGCAGCTGAAACAAACTTACATAGAGGAGAAATGGAAATATATATACCCCCTACTAGCGCCTAACAAAAACAGGGAATTGTGGAGTTACGTCAATGGCATTAATGGCAGAATCCACACAGAGAACACTGTACCTGCCAACGAATGGGCAGCCTATGCAACAAAGCTATACTTTGACTTAGACAAACCCTTGGACAAAATCATGGAGGTGGAGGGCAACCATCCTGGTGAACATGAGGTAGATTACACTGTTATAACTGAAAAAGAGACTCTGATCACTCCAAAGGGCATTCGGAAGGATGGGTCTCCTAGACCCAATGGTCTACCGGGCAGCATCTTCAATGAAGATCGAGAATTCTGGGCCCCCCACATGCACAGCCTGTTCGATGAATGCTTTAATACATCGCCAGTACCGGACTCATGGAATGGCTCCATCTTGCACCCTATTTATAAAAAGGGAGATGCTTCTCGTCCAGAGAATAACAGATTGTTCGCCCTGTTGGACGTTGATGGGAAGGCATTTGCAAAAGTGCTCCTGAAAGAGCTAGAGGCCTGGATAAGCAAAAATCACATCATACCTCAATATCAGACAGGATTCCGGCCCAATTCATCCACGTTGGACAACGCCATCGCCTTGTCATATTTGACAACCAGGGCCACAGAGGTCACCTCCCCACCGCTGATGCCTTCTTTGTTGATTATAGTGCTGCCTTTGATGGCATTGACTGTAGCATACTCTGGGCAAAATTTGCAAAATGGGGCATTTTGAGGAAACTTTTGGCGGCCATTATGATGCTCCACACATGGGTTCGCACCAAGCTTACGCAGACAAATGTAATGGCCAAGATCTATACAAACAAAGGGTTAAAACAGGGCTGAGTGATCGCTCCCACCCTGTTTAAGCTATACACTGCAGACTTGGGGGAGGCACTTTTGAAAGTTAACATCTTTCCGCCCAAACTAGACCATCTTTGACTCCCCATTATGTAGTATGCGGACGATTTGGTTTTACTGGACCAAATCAGAATTGGTATGAATTGGCATTGGAGACATTACCAGGCACATGCATCAACGGTTTTTGCGAGCGCAAACGGTGCGATTCGCAAAAATCGGCCGTTTGCGCCTGCAAAAAGGCCTTTTGCAATGCATCAAAGTGTTAGGCACTCGCAATTTAAGAAATCGCAATTAATTGCGATTTCTTAAATTGCGATTGCATTTAAGGAATCGCAATTTGCGATTCCTTAAATGCAATGCTAGAAGCACTTAGAAATAGCGAATTCGCTATTTGGGGCCGCAAAATACAGAGAAATTACTCTGGTCTGTATTTAGCAAAAACCTTGAAAAATGCACTAAAGTGCATTTTTCAAGGTTTCAGGTTACACACACACTTCAGCTGCCCCCTCTGTTAACCCATATTCTCCTTCAAGTACCCACCCTCAATATCACTAGCAAAGGTTAGCATGTCCCCTGCAAACCCTGAGTCCTCATGTGGAAGACTACCCTTGGCACCTTATTATTTCATTATGGCTACTTTTTAGGACATGAAGAAGCTGACTGCTTGTCAGCAGGTGACCTCTCAGGATGCGGTAGAGGTCATAGAGGAGATGAAGGCCCACTGAAAGGCACAAGCTGGGTAGCACAGAGAGTTCCACTGCTTCCTGTCCTCCTGGACTGCAGCGATTGAGAAGGTCCCAGGCCCAACCCAGCTCTGGCCATTCTGCTGCATCGTTCTTGCTTATGTATTCTCCTTGCTTTTTCCCTGTTTTTGAGTGCCTTCTCCTTGCTTTTCCCTCGTTTTCACTGCTTTCTCATTGCTTTCCACCCGTTTTTTGTGTGCTTTCTCCATGCATTTCCCTCGTTTTCACTGCTTTCTCCTCGCTTCCTCCTTTTTTGTGTGCTTTCTGCTTGCTCTTCCCTCGTTTTCCTTGCTTTCTCCTCATTTTTCCCAATTTTTTGTGTGCCTTCTCCTTACTTTTCTCTCATTTTTACTGCTTTCTTCTTGCTTTTTCCCCAGTTTTTTTGCGTCTCTCCTTACCTTTCCCTCATTTCCACTGCTTTCTCTTTACTTTTTATTTTATTTTTTGTGTGCTTTCTCCCTACTTTTCCCTGATTTTCACTGCTTTCTCCTTGCTTTTTCCACAGTTTTTTTGTTTGCCTTCTCCTTGCGCATCACTTGCTTTCACTGCTTTCTCCTTGCTTATTCCCTAATTTTTTGTGTGCCTTCTCCTTGCGTTTCCCTCATTTCACTGCTTTCTCCTGCTTTTCCCCTCATTTTTTGTGCAGCCTCTCTACGCAACTCAAGACCATCATCTCACTTCCGGAATTCTGAAGGGCCCTCAAGACTTGGCAGTTCGAATGAGCCTCTAGGACCTCTAAATGCCTGGATATCCTGTCTGATGATTAGTTGCGCTCTACGAATCCTGACTGAATAATTTCATCTCAGTCATGGGATCACCCTTCCCCAACCTCTATTGCTGTCTCCCCACTATGCTTTCCTCCACTGTCCATATATGTATCCCTGTATGTCTTAAATCTCAGGATTGTCCAATCATGCCCAGCAGCCCCAAATACCTGCACCTCAGCTAGACATCTAGGTCGCCCTGTTGTCAGGCTCAGAGTATGGCCAGAAACATTTACTCTTAACCCAGACTAGCCTTTCAGATACAGTATCTGGGTTTGGGGGGGGAGAACATTTAATTTCAGTTTTATTTTATAATGTTCTTTTGAGTAATAACTTTATTTTCGGACTCTGTAACTTTGATTTATTTTTTCTGCACAGTGTGCATCTATTTTTGTAATATGTCCCTTGGTACAGCAGCTGGAAAATAGACAAATAAAAATCTTTAGAATAATGAAAGTGGTACTGATGAGAACTTTGATAGGTGACACAAATTGGATCAGCGCTGAAAAATGTAAAACAGATATATGGCAAATTCTTTATACATATAGCAGTAATTCCATGGAAAGACATTTGTTGGAAATTATAAAGGGGGATAATAAGTTACAAACTGATATAAACAGCAGGACGTATGTTGTATTCACCTGATTGGTGGATAGTAGAGTACCGAATTCCTGATTTCAAAATGCTCCCCGGTGTTGTCTGATGTGTGTGGCATAGGGTGGACACAGGGGGGCATTGTGTCAAAGTAGCTGTTAAGATTCACATTTGCAGAACCCGGGAATATCCAGGGGCGGCTCCTCCATTAGGGCGGAGGAGCGCCACCCCACTGCTTTCTCTAAGTGCGAGAAGCAGAAAATAAAATGGTATTTTAAATACCATTTTATTTTCTGCTTCTTGCGCTGCGAGAAAGCAGAAGGCAAGGGTATGCCTGATTGGGGAGGGCGGGAGGATATGCCTGGTTGGGGCGGGCAGGTGGGCGGGTTGGGGAGGAGTGGCTTGCACCACTCTGAGTACCCTGACTGTTTGGTCAGCCCTGGGGCCGACCAAAGCAGTCATGCGCACTCTACATTTTCTCTATGTAGGCTGCATGCAACCTACATAGAGAAAATGGCCTCCCTACAGGTGCCCGGCTGAGCGCTGTCCGGGACTCCGCACCAATCACAACGCTGCCATTGCAGCATTGTGATTGGCTTACAGAAGGGGAGGGAGCATGCCTGTTCCTGTTCCAGAGCAGGAAAACGCAGACCCGGCCCAGGAGCAGAGGCGGCGCGGGACCGGTCAGGTAAGTTTTTTAAATTTTTTTATTTTAACCCCCATACCCCCGCGCGGTAACCCCCGCGCGATAACCCCCACGCGACCCCCCTCCCCCACCGATCCCCCCCGCCCCCACATCCGCGAGAATTGCGAGCCGCGATTGGGAATATCCCAAAATAAATAGTATGAGGGTTCGGTAACGTAATTTTACTAAATACATAAATACCCACAGAGTCATTTTCTGGTCGACAACTACTGGAATAAATATGACATTTTTAGGGATACATCGACATGACATGGCAAGACCAAAAATGGCATGTTAAAATCGCCATTATATCATTTAAATCAGTAACCATGTTTAAATGAAATAATTATTGCTAATAAAAGCATTGCAACCTCTATCTAAAAACACTACAATACATTCTGCAATAAAGAATTTAAAATCACATAATATGGGTCTGAGTCATTCTTGTGCACTTTCAGGCCACCTAAAATAAAACCATAGGACCAACTTCTAAACGTCCCCGTACTCCCAAGCTGTAGCGCAAATGCTCTAGCCCAGACTGCTTGAAAATAAAGGCTATACATCCTGGAGCCATGCATTCCATAGCCCTAGTTACTTGGGGCAACTTTGCGAATACTTTTGAGTGGTGACAGCTGCTCTACCTGCAGCCCCCATAGCGCTTAAAATCATGAAAGGCAAGAAATGTGTAAGGGAGCCTCTCACAAGGCATTATTGGGTGCTCCAAGCTGGGAGCCGTGAATAAGTAATAAGCGGGTTTCCCACTGGGTTCTTTCTGAGCAAGAGCTTGCACAGCACACTCTTCATTGTTTTTGTCTTGCACTGTAACACCCAAGGCACACCGATGCACTTAGTTTCCTTTTTTTCTCATAGGGCAAGCATAGGCAGCCCACTCCAGGTTAGGTCTGGGGCACCTGCCACGAATGAACTGGCCTGGGGAGTGGGAAACCCTGAGCCCAAAACGAGCCTGAGGAGGGGCCCGATCCATTTCACAAAAGCATGGTGTCATCCCCTGGAGCTTGGCCCTCCCCAGTGGTAATCTGGAGTGCAGTGGCAGAGCTCCACGTGCTTTGCAGTTTGAATTTGGCCATTTTTAAATGGTCCACCTTCAAAGATGCATAACTTGGGCTTCAGTGAGTTGAATACCTTGATCCTGTACTCATTTTAATCCTGGTGGTGAACACTAGCGCCTAGGAGCATTTACAGCAAGGCTCCCGGCGTTCTTCTCTTCCTGCAGGGGCACAGAAGTCGAGATCTTCCCTCAACTGGTCCTCAAGGGATTGAAGGGGGCAGCCTCACTGACTCTGGAGAGACCCACTAGTTCAGTGGCCAGCTGCAGACAGAGTCCTTAGTCCATGAGGGCTTCAGACGGCTTGTGCTTCCAACTGTCCATGGTGTCGCTGCCATTGCTACCTAAGTCAAGGTCTTGCACTCCTTCATGCTCTGGAGATGCCACCTTTATGTGCAGTCCAACTTGTGGGTGGGGGACACTCCTTTGTCTAACCCCAAAACTAGTTCTGGTCAGTTCTCCCCTGGGTTTGGCTCCTGCCTGGCTAGTGACACTAAAGGCTGGTGTCAGGTCTCTTTATGTGTGCTGAGGAAAGTGCATTTGAAGTGTAATCAGGTTAGGACACATCTCCTCCCCAGCCATCTTTTTTTCTCTCTTTTTTATTGTCCTCACGTAACCAAAGCTGCTGCAATCCCAGGTGACTATGTGGAACTGACCTCACACCTGATGCACAAGCAGTGGCCCTGGCACACCCAACCTGGGCTTAAACATCGGTATCTTTTTGGTGCTTAGGTGCAATCATTGGACTGCTTAGCTTTCCATTTCCGGCACACTACTCCACCTTACAAAGTCGGCCCATGTAGTATCCACTTTACCTGGGGTATAGCGCAAGTTCATCCTACAAGTCCAGTGCAAGAAGCTGATGAGTCTAACCAGTGTTTGCAAATCTCCCTTCTCCCAAGAAGCACTAAATAAAACAGTAAGCACCTCTGTGACCTGCCCAAGAGGTTGAGTGACTCAATATCGAATCCCAACAACACCAGCACAGGGCTTAGCTCAATCCTGACGCCGAAGATATTGGCTATAATATTGCTCACGTTGTTCAAGAACTTCCTAATCAAGGGTAGGTGGCAAACATATGCTCGTCATTCACTTCGGGATGGCCACATCTTTTGCATCTTGGTGTCGGGGATCGCACAAATCTTGCTATCATCTGAGGTGTCCAAAATATTCTATTAATAGTGAAAAAGTGAGTCTTTTTTAGATTGGCTGGCTTGACCGTAGAGTATAAGAATTTCAAAGAGACTAGCCACAAAAGTGGGAGTACGGGTTCTGGTATCATTCCCTTACAGGCCCCATACAGTGCCTCCAGGGTTTCATCCTCCGCTTCCAGGAGCTTCCTATCCCATATGGGGACCTCCTTACTTATGAGCAGTGTATCTTGCAGGAGTGCTTCAGCCTCCCAGCCACCATCAATCTCCAAATTAGCACTCACATACCAAGAAGAAAGCTGTACATATTTAAATCTGGATAGGGAACCCCCAGTCTTTGCCTTAAGTACTTCCCAGGGTAAGAACCCTTGCACTGTAAAGAGATCCCCCAACATTTTATCCCAGCCCCCCTCATCGAGAGACTCAGCCCACCCAGCAGGCATTCTGGGGTGCCCAGAGTATCCCAAACCGGGTAGAATTCAGAGTAGTACCGAATGCCCAGGATCTTCCTAACCCTGTACCAAAGACTTAGTGCAGCCTTTAAAACTTTCAATTGGACTTTCTTGAAAAAAGTAGGGGCCCCAAATTGGTATAGAAAGCCCGTGGGTCCCAGCCCTGTCACCATTTAAATATAATCCGACCCCAGGTTGATCAATCCAATATCCCAAGAAGCATTCTACAGATCGTAAATTGGAAAGCCATAAAGTAAAGATTTAAGTATGGTAATGTCAGGCCCCCTTTCTTCAACCTCCTCCTCAATTTTTTCCAAGAGAGCCTAGCTTCCCTAGAAGCCCAAATAAAACTAGTTATTTCCCCAGGTATTTTTTCTATTTCTTTTTAAGAAACATGAGTGGGATACAATTAAAAAGATAGGTCAACTTAGGTAAAATCAACATTTTGATCAAGTTCACCCGACCATAAATCGACAGTGGCATATTTTCCACCTTATAAGGAGCAGATCAATCTCCTTTGCCACCCACCCTAGATTATGTACTGGGACCGAACCCAATAAATGAACTATTGAGATGCCCAAATACTTAAACGCAGTCTCCTCCCAATCCCAGTTAGTGATATTCCAGCACATAATCTCTGACTTGTTTGTGTTCACAGAATATCCTGACAGCGCCCCAAACTCTTCTGCTAATTTTTCTACCCTAAGGATGGTTTGAAGAGGATCTGATGTGTAAATTATGACGTTGTCTGCGTAGACTGCTGTCTTATTACTTAATTGTTTTATTAAAAAAACAATAACTCTTGGAGAACTAGTATTACAATACTCAACTCACACACCTTGAGGCATTCAAATATTCCACCCACCAGTCTTGAAAGGGAAGGCCGAAACAATTTAAGGTCATTCAATATTTAATATTGTATCAAAAAAGTTTTTGATCATACATATGTATACAAAATCACAATACAACTGTAAAAAACATTACATAAAAAGGATTTTTTCAACAAAGATTAAAAACAATAAAGATTATCCAAGAGAGACAAAATTTCAGACATATACTTTTGTCATTGAAAGCGGTTAATTTGAAGAAATCAATCAAACTTTTTGCATTATTTCATTGTCTATATGCAACACATCGTTCTTCAAATTTAACCATGAAAAAAGAAGCATCGACGCGTTTCAGTGGTACAAATTAGGATCAAGCCACCTTCCTCAGGACAATAAAGAATGAATCCCTCTCATCAAGATACTCAAGAAGATTCCCTGTATAAAAATACAGAATAGATATAAACTTCTGTCCGCTTTAAGCTCCAGTTTTTTAATCGCTACATCCCTCAAATCATAAATTGAAAGGCCCATATATATTTCCCCTTCAAAACCAGTATCTATTATTTTGTAACAAATGGACTGGGGGATTCCCCAACATATTACCCCCATTGTTTTATATAGAAAATTACCCCACCTTCTCTATCAGGACTGGGAAATATCACAACACTCATACTACCAATCATACCACAATCTTATATTTCTTCCTATATTTTAAACTCACCTAATTCATAAAAGTGAGATCAGTATTCACAGTTTTCCCGGAGGTTCTCAACTGTAGTCAATTCTAATAGAAAGACTGAGGGGGATATTCTCAAGAATGTGCGATAATCATCGCCAAAAAAGGCTAACGCACGTTTTCATATCGCCGTCTATCGCGGGAAAATAACTCCGTGTTAACGTCGTATTCTCAAGACGGTGGTAACATGCGATAACCTCCCGATAACGGGTAAAATGTCCACGATAACATCACCAGGACGGCAATAAAAATCCAAACCCGAACGCTTCAAAAGTCGCGATGGGCCCAACCGCAATACCAAACCAGCGCTAAGCTGCGCCAACCTGCAAGTCCCACAAGTCAGGCGGATAAAATCACCATAAAAGCGGCAACCAAAAACACAAACAAGACCCAAACAACTGCGAAGCACCATGGAGGTAGCCGGAGCAAGAACAGAGGACAACCAGAACCCTACAAGCCCCACGGAGGACCAGCCTGGGACCATCATTGGGGAGACGGTGGCAGGAGTCGGGGGACCGGACACTGCACAACATGACCTGACCCAACAGCAACAGGGTGAGTAATCGACCAGGGACTGGGGGGACGGGGGGAGATGGGCACAATGGCACACATGCACAAGTAAGTATAGAACATCTGCGGACAAACCATGCCCAAGAGTCGACCAAGGGCCCAATTTACCCAAGTCTGCAACAGCTCAGCACTGCACAAGCACAGAAGTGAAAGGCACACCGCCTGAAAGGGATAAAGGCCAGCAAAATCAGACCCGAAGGGGCAAATCACCCACAATGCAGCACACACATAAGATGCAGAGCACCGCAACATTGACATCAATGTGGTACAAACTGCAACACTTTCACAACAGAACAGAGGCCACAACTGCTGCCGCCTGTGTTTAGAAAATGGCCATTCGAATTTGGCATAGTAGGAAACTGTGAGATGACAATGTAAAAGTACAACCTCACATCCCTCATGGTGTAGAAATGCCGCCAAGTGTCCCGCTTCAAATATGCGTCTCCTCATACACAGTCACAATGTACATTGCCATGCAGTCTGACAGTAAACTTGCACAATGCGTGAACATACATGTGAACACAATGTCAATCTGCATTTCCCTTCACATTGCAGAGGGAAAATCAACACCTCCTGCAGAGCAGACCCAACAACACAGCACTGATGATGAAGAGGACCTCCCCAACATCTACACCGACGCACTCCAACAGCTCAGGGACAGCTCCAGCACACAACCTCCAGGAGCAGGGCAGCCCAGCTGCATCCATGAGACCCCACCCCCTGCACAGGCCACACAGCAGGAAGCACCCACCACCACGGCTGTCTCCCAGGACCCCCACGACCAACATATGGCCTCCCAACGCCGTGTGTTAGGGTGCCAGGAGGAGATGTCTGACCAGCTGCGGGTGGAGTTCGACCTCATGGCAGCCAAACTGGATGCCATATGTGGGTGTCTAAGTCCCATCAGGGACCACTCACAGTCCCTAACGGACACCCACTGTCCGCTCCTTGCTCCACAACAAGCCATGGCTGACATCGCTGGAGTCATGACTCTGAGACAAGAACAACT
Source organism: Calotriton arnoldi (assembly GCA_963921515.1). Taxonomy (NCBI): domain Eukaryota; kingdom Metazoa; phylum Chordata; class Amphibia; order Caudata; family Salamandridae; genus Calotriton; species Calotriton arnoldi. Next base: position 368,487 of record CAWUFW010010056.1, on the reverse strand, counting down.
GTCCAGTCAGAGTGGCTCCAGCGATGTCATCCGTGAGTTGGGACACATAAGTAGAATGATGGAGAGCCTGGAGCGGATGCAGGCGGAAATAATGTGTGCCACGGCTGCACACCAGCGAGATGTAGCTGTGATCTTCCATGCCCTGCAGATCCTTGTCATGGCATTGCCACCACACGGCCTGGCGCGGATGGATGCTGGTGCCACTACTACATCCACATCTCCTCCCCCTGAAGTGTCAGTGCCACACAGTGCGGCAGATTTCCCACCTCCGTCCCCTGAAGTGTCAGTGCCACACAGTGATGCAGACAGAACACCACCACCTGCATGTGAGGCACCTGACACATCAGAGGACGAAGATGATGATGAATCTGGCTTTGTGGCTAGAATCAAGTGTTAGCATTCATCTCCGCCATATGGCCGTGTTCAGCTTGGTTATGCCCTCTGCATCATGCCCTGGAATAACACCTCCCACTGTCCCCCCATACACCGAGCGACACTCACCTTGGGCCTCGACATGGACTGCCATATTTGGTGTGGTTGCCAATGACACAGCAATCACACTGCGGACTGTAGTCTTCCACTCCCTATGAACTTGTCAATCCCTAAAGGACTCTGGCTGGCAATGTAAAGTGGGGTTTGCATGGCCCTGTACTGGCCCAGCTTCAACACTCCACTGAATGTGAATAAAACATCCCAATTCACACTGATGTGTCATGGCCATGACCATTTAAGAATGAAAGTATGGATGAATGTAGGGACAGTGGTTCCACAAAAGAGGCACTCCTGGGTAATGCTATCAATGCGCATGTATGGCCGTGACCCAGATAGGCATTGAGACACACATTGTCATTCAAATCAACACTCATCACAGTTGAATACAAGTGAAGCTGCGTAGACTTTATTAGCATATGCGTGTCAGTACGGGCAAGATAAGTGCCACAACATGCAGACCAATGCAGCAGTATGTCAGAATGAGGAACCTTGCCAAGCGCCGCTGTCCACTCCGGGGAGTGCCTCACTTTTCACAGGTGTGTGTTAACACGCATTGTTGTCCGCTCATGTTTCCGGAGTCCAGGCGAGTGCAGCCATGTCCACTGTTGTCGTGGAATATGTGACCAGATCTCCAAGATGCAACAAGGTGTGTAATGTGTTCCAATCAGTTGTGGCTGCAGGTATGTAGTTACTCGTCCATGAAAGCCATTGCAGCTTCGTAGGATAACATTTCCAACATGAGGTCGGTGTCGACTTCATCAAACAGGACGGTGAGGCGATCCATTAGCAGGTCCGGACAGATGTGCTGCGTCCACCCCCTTTCACCAATTAGCACTACAGCCCAATATGGGAGCGGTTCAATGTGGTCACTGCACACGAGGATTTGTGCAATATTCCAGGTCCAGCTGCCAGCATGTATGCCAAGTATCAAGGCATCCCATAAACGGGTATCACGGTGACACTCCAGGTCGTGGGCCAACAGGGGGTGCACACACATGTCAAAATCCAGTTCAGCTACCGTCCTGTTGGATAGGCAGACATCCATGGACCACTCGAACATGCACGATCGACAATGCAACACAGGCTGAACGCAGGTGACATTGGCGAGGCGGAAGCTTAGCCGGTAACTGATCCGCAGCACTGCCAATGGCAGTGCCCCCAGTAAATGCAGCATTCGTGCACGGTACAGTTCCATGTGACAGGGGTTGTGCATGTGTCCGGGATGTTCAGCCATTGCGTAAGTGGCTCTTGTGGAAGCGGCACTGTTCTGACCTGTGCCAGTTCTGTGAATGAAATGCCACATCTCGTATCAATGAGTTGTTATAGTGTGCACCGGTTGTACGCCTGGGATGTTGTGGGAGTAAGTGTGAAGGCCATTCCATGCAAGATAACTTCGAGCATGGACTTCTGTGTGTGGGGTGTGTATACGTTGGTCTTTCGTCTGGCTGTGCGTAGTGTGGGAGTCGTCATCAGCTGCTATAGTATCTGTCAGGGGGTGCCGGGCACATGCAATTCCGAGGTCGGAGGTGCAGATGTGCTTCCGCCTGATAGTTCAGACAAAGGAGCTGTCATCCCTAGTGTAAGTATGTAATCTGCTTGCATTCATGGGATGTGAAGTGGCTTGTTGGGGGTGGGGTGGGATGAGTGGGACTTTGTGATTCATTATTGACATGACTTGCATGTGGCATATGAGCGGCATCACTGTGTGTTACGTTGCCTCACAGCTGCTCCTCCCTCCCCCCTTACCCATTTACATATGTGCGCTGCGCGATTGCATCTCTTGCACTCCTACAGCACAGTATTGTCATGCCTGTCTGCGCATGTCCACAAGCCTGACAACGACACTGTGATGTTGGCCGTTGAAGGGGGTGGGCCACGTAAGTGTAGGCCTATGTAAAGGATAGGGCGGACACAGATGTAGAGTACATGCCTGGCTGAACTGTCGCTGCTAATGTGTCTGGGCGTTTTGCTCATGCTGCGGCAATACAGTTACACACAACACTTGGCATGTATGATCCTGGAGCCCAAGCGGTCTTGCGCTCCTTCATTACTCCGTTTGTGCGAGCCCGCCCTCCAGGTGCATGCTACATTGCAACATTCTCGCTTACAGGGGGGGACGACTTAGCTACATGTCCAATCTATTACCCACTGCCTGAGGTGACATGGTTGCGTCCGCTGTCCACAGCACAATGTAATGTGGTAGGGCCCGGGGCCATCATTCATGCATAATGACCACACGGACACACTTGGATAGATAGTGGAACTGGCTACGGGCACGTGCGCCCGGCCCCTTTTTATTACCAGGATCACATATCCAGTGACGCCTGTGCTGGATGGGTGTGGGGTGAGTGTGAGCCAGACCTCAGTGAGTGGTTGGTGCTGGCAACAACTTGTACAGTGATCACTATTAAAGCGGAAACAGAAAACACCAACATAACACTAACAACTGCGAAGCACCATGGAGGTAGCCAGAGCAAGTACAGAGGTCACCTAATATTCAATCAGAAGGGGCCATGACTTGTGGTGCACTGAGATAGTGGCACCAGAACTGGGCATGCTCATGTGAAGAAATTGTCAATGATTGTGTCCCTTCGGGATATTCCTGCTGCAGCTGCAGTGGGGTGTGTTACACCTGCCTCATCTTCATCATCATCGTCCCAGGTCTTCCACACTGCCTGAGGTGACATTGTTGCATCCGCAGTCCACAGCACGTGACTCAATCATAAAGGGTCCATGAGCTGTGGTGCACAGTTAGTGGCACCTGTGGCGCTCAGGGGGTGCGCAGCTGGCGATGATTTGTGGTCCGGGCGGGCCGCAAAGGGGTCAATGTCTGTTGCCTACTGGACTGCGTCATCTGCAATCGCGACTCGACCTGAATTGTGAGCCTGCTGTCCTCAGTGTAGGCCGGAGGCAGAGGTCAGCAAGGGCCCGCAGCCACGTGGCTTTGACTTGTGGTGCACAGAGTTAGTGGCACCTGTGGCGCTCAGGGGGTGCACAGCCAGCGATGATGCGTGGTCCGGGCAGGCCGCACTGGGGTCAATGTCTGTTGCCTACTGGACTGCGTCATCTGCAATCGCGACTCGACCTGAATTGTGAGCCCTGCTGTCCTCAGTGTAGGCCGGAGGCAGAGGTCAGCAAGGGCCCGCAGCCACATGGCCTTGACTTGTGGTGCACAGAGTTAGTGGCACCTGTGGCGCTCAGGGGGTGCGCAGCCAGCGATGATGCGTGGTCCGAGCGGGCCGCACTGGGGTCAATGTCTGTTGCCTGCTGGACTGCGTCATCTGCAATCGCGACTCGATCTGAATTGTGAGCCCTGCTGACCGCAGTGTAGGCCGGAGGAAGTATCCAGCACACACATCACTCCGTGGTGCTGTGTGGCTGGGTGCGCTGGGGGCCTGTGTCGCGGAAGCCAGCGTTTGGCTGAGGAGGCTGGTGGTCACGGCGGCGGCCTCGTGGCAGGGTGAGGGGCGCTGCCCTGGCAGACGCATTGGCCATCCCGGAAGTGAACCACGCCCAGAGCCCCGGCCTATTTATTCACACTCCTACGCTGGGCTGGCGTACACCGGACAAGCCCACTCCGCTTATGCTTACAGGGGGGGACGGCACAGCTACATGACCAAGGTCTTCCCCACTGCCTGAGGTAACATGGTTGCATCCACTGTCCACGACACTGCAAACACCTGCAGTATATCTCCATATGGATAGGTCTGTGCTCTGCATACTGAGGTCTGTCCAGCACATCACCGCCACACTTGGCATTGTGTGCATTCTTATTCATGGGTGACTTGCCTCCTTCACACATACTTGGTTCCCACCTCTCCCCACATTCTGCTATTGTGTGGCTGAGGGGCCATGCTGTTTTGGGAACGTCCGCTGTCCTGTTCTGCGCTGCCTCGGTGGTAGTGGGGGGGGTTGGTCCGGGGGGGGGCTGGGGGTGGTGGCGGTGGGTGTTGTGGCCCTCTTGGGTCTCCGAGCTGCATGATCAGTGTCTCCATGGCATCTGTTGGTCTTCAGATGTGGCTCTGGGCTGGGCTCCCTTTCTACTGCAGTTGGTCGTCCTGCTTATCACCAGTAAAAGGCAGGTGTTAAATCCCTGCTGCTAACGCGCCTTATTGCCTGTTTTAGGTTCGCATCGCAGATCTGGCTGGTCGTTGAGAATATCGCAAAGTGGTGTTTTCGTGTATTTTTGCACGGGAACGCCTACTCTGCATATCATTAGTGTTAGTTGTCTCTCTCATCCGTGGCGATGTTTTTTGCGGCAGCTATCGCTGCTAAACTGGCGATGTGGGCAGTTTGCACCAGCTTGGGAATGGGGCGATAATTCTTTCGCCACTTTTGCTGCGCTACAGTGCCGATAACTCGGCGATAAGTCCTTGAGAATATGCCCCTGAAAGCGTAGATAACAATTATTCCTGATTTCACAACTACTGTTCTAATCTCCAAACTTGCTCTTTAGGTGAGAGTATAGGAAGAAAATAGTAGTGTCTTTAATCTACCTCCTATAGATTTCCACAAGAGGTAGTGTCTGACATATCCCACCTAAAAAGGTGTGGAACGAAATTTAAAATAAATTAACCCCGCTATACAGTCAGAGTCTTACTATGACAATCCTGTTTGAAATAAAATGAGAGATTTCATTTAGCAAAACAGGATATATATCTAAGTCCTGCCTATTATAAGACCAGCAGTGGTATATGTAACCCACCTTATTCGTATAAAATTATACAATCATAATTATGGAGGTATCTTTCAGATGTTCCTCTGTATGAGCCAGGGATTCCACTGTCTCCGCTTGATGAAGCAGTAGACGTATTCACCCCACGTGCCTATTCCTTTGATCGCAAAGTGATCTAAAATAATAATAATAATAAACTTCCGGTCAGGGTCAGGATTAATACATGAATTACCATTCCTTCACATAGGTACTCCTATTAAACTGTTTAAAAATTACCCTACTTCTATATCTAGTATAAATTATCTTTTGAGGAAGAATAACCAAACTACACAATTCTTTATCCTCGGGGTGTGTCAATATGTTACCCCATGCTAATGCATCAATCTTGTTTCCTGTATTGCATTTTAAAAAAAACGTTGTCACAACTAAAAACTAAAATGCCAGTTAGATGACCCGATAAGACATTTCCATATGTGCCCCATATCGGTTCAGTAGCAGGGTGCCCAAATTTTTTATTTCAGCCAATAGTTCCCAACGCTATGTGTTAGGCCGTCCCCTCGCCCCCCGCAGGCTGGAAATAGAACATTTTATCCCGCAGTGGGATCTCACCTCTGTCACGAATTAGACCCGGCCAGCATCGTTCGCTCCCTACAATTGCGGAAAGCGAATCGATGTCAGACCTCCTCTACATATGGGGAAGCCCGAATGCACGTCACGTTATGACGTAAAGAACGTCAGATCATCAGTGTGTCCGGAAGTGTTCATCGATGGCCTCGTTTCACGCCATATTGGAGTGGTTCTTTCATAAAGATTCGTACCATCAACACGTCCAGGTGTATTTCTGAAGATGGTCCCAAATGTCCGCCATATTTAAATGGTCCTTCATAGAATATTGACTTCCTCAAAATAGGTCGAGAAAAGCCAGTTCTAGGCCAATTTCCATAAAAATACTAGCTCCCCCTCTCATTCTAAAAAGAACAAGGAGGGAGGTGAAATTAGGGAAAGGAATTTTCTTTCACCTATATCTATATATAAATAATATAAAAATACCCAATAACAAATGTTAATAACATTTGGGCTCAGGTTGGCAAAAACTCCAAACTTCTTTCCTACCAAGGGGAAAATCAAGCCTTCATATATCTATATATAAATGATGTAAAAATACCCAATAACGAATGTTAATACCATTTGGGCTCAGGTTGACAAAAAACAAAAACTTCCTTCCTACCAAGGGACAAATCAAGCCTTCATACATCTCTACATCTATTATATAGCAAGTTTTAACAGACTATTACCAGTTGCCCTGCCGTTTATTACATTTGCCTCTTTCTGCACCACACTTGCTTCTTTCTGTATCCCTCTTGCTGCTTTCTGCACCCCTGTTCCCTCTTTCCGCACCCATTTTGCCTGTTTCTGCAACTCTCTTGCCTCTTTCTGCAGTTCTCTTGCTTCCTTCTGCACCTCACTTGCCTCGTTTTGCACCTCTGTTGGTTCTTTTGTACTGCTCTTGCTTCTTTCTGTACCTCTCTTGAAAATGAAGGTATGGGTTAACAGGTAAGTACTCGGTCTTTGGGGTTGAGTTCCTGGGGTTAGAACAATGGTTCTCCCAGGGTCAAGGATGTACTCTCAAAGCACCCTCAGCAGCACTGGGGTGGCCGGGTACAGAGTGCTGAGGCCCAATGTTATCCAATGGGGGATAGGAGGCCTCCGGTTGGTGGCTGCTCACGAGCAGGCCACTAGGTTGTGAGAGCAAAGCTCCTGGGGTTTAGCTCAGGGCAAAGGGGGATCCGTTTTAGCACCCAAAGTACACCCTCAGCGGCGCAGGGGTGGCTGGGTGCAGGGGGCTAGTTTGCTGTCGTGTGCCCTGTTGATTTCAATGGGGATTCTCCGGTTTCAACAAAGACTGCAGGCTCAGGGACGAAGATATTCTGGAGGGCACCACCAGTTGGAGAGGTAAGTTGGGATGCCTGGAGATGATGGGACACTGTCGGTTGGGCCACCCAAGGCTGTGGGACTTCGGGTGCAGGGTTGTCTTTGGGCATCTGGTTTTCCTTACCAGCTCCTGTCGCTGTCGGGGGGATCCTCCAGAAAGAGGCTGCAGGCTTCGCTGGGAGATTTGAGGCAGGTCAGAGATCACCAGTTCTCAGGTCAGGATCGCCGGGGAGACCTCCTTGTGGTGTTGGGCCACTCAAACTCGGGCCATGGGAGCCTTTCTGCATCCCTTTTACCTGTTTCTGCACCTCTCTTGCCTCTTTCTGCAGTTCTCTTGCCTCCTTCTGCACCTCTGTTGCTTCTTTCTGCACTTCTCTTCCTCTTTCTGCACCCCTGTTGCTTCATTCTGCACTTTCCATGCTTCTTTCTGCACCTGTCTTGCTTCTTTCTGCACCCCTGTTGTCTCTTTATGTACCTCTTTTGCCTGTTTCTGCAACTCTCTTGCCTCTTTCTGCAGTTCTCGTGCCTCCTTCTGCACCTCTGTTGCTTCTTTCTGCACTTCTCTTGCCTCTTTCTGCACCCCTGTTGCTTCATTCTGCACTTTCCATGCTTCTTTCTGCATCTGTCTTGCTTCTTTCTGCACCCCTGTTGTCTCTTTCTGGACTCGTCTTTCCTCTTTCTGTGCCTTTCTTGACTGTTTCTGCATCTCACTTGCCTCTTTCTGCACTTTTCTTGCTTCTTTCTACACCTCTGTTGCTTCTTTCAGCAATTCTCTTGCCTCTTTCTGCAGTTCTCTTGCCTGTTTCTGCACCCCTCTTGCCTCTTTCTGCACCCGTCTTTCCTCTTTGTGCAACTCTCTAGCCTCTTTCTGCACTACTCTTGCCTCTTTTTGTACCTCTGTTGCTTCTTTCTGCACTTCTATTGCCTCTTTCTGCACCCTTCATGCCTCTTTCAGCACCTCTGTTGCTTCTTTCTGCACTTCTATTCCTTCTTTCTGCACTCCTCGTGCCTCCTTCTGCACCTCTGTTGCTTCTTTCTGCACTTCTCTTGGTTCTTTGTGCACTGCTCTTGCCTCTTTCTGCATCCCTCTTGCCTCTTTGAGCACCTCTTTTCCTTCTTTCTGCACTTCTCTCTCCTCTTTCTACACCCCTCATGCCTCTTTCTGCACCTCTGATGCTTCTTTCTGCACTTCTATTGCCTCTTTCTGCACCTCTCTTGCTTCTTTCTGCAGCTGACTTGCATCTTTCAGCACCTCTGTTGCTTTTTTCTGCAGATCTCTTGTCTCTTTCTGCACCTCACTTGCCTGTTTCAGCACCTCTGTTGCTTTTTTCTGCAGATCTCTTGCCTCTTTCTGCACCCCTCTTTTCTCTTTCGCCATCTCTCTTGCCTCTTTCTGCATCCCTGTTCTCTCTTTCTGCACCTCTCTTGCCTCTTTCTGTACCTCTGTTGCCTCTTTCTGCACTTCTCTTGCTCTTTCTGCACCCTTTGCGCCTCTTTCAGCACCTCTGTTACTTTTCTTTGCACTTCTCTACCTTCTTTCTCCACCTCTCTTGCTTCTTTCTGCACCTCACTTGCCTCTTTCAGCACCTCTGTTGCTTTTTTCTGCAGATCTCTTGCCTCTTTCTGAACCCCTCTTCTCTTTCTGCACCTCTCTTGCCTCTTTCTGCACCCCTGTTCCCTCTTTCTGCACCTTTCCTGCCCATTTCTGCACCTCTCTTGCCTCTTTCTGTACCTCTGTTCCCACTTTCTGCACTTTTCTTGCCTCTTTCTGCACCCCTTTTGCCTCTTTCTGCACCTCTGTTACTTCTTTCTGCACTTCTATTGCCTCTTTTTGCACCTCTCTTGCTTCTTTCTGCACCTCACTTGCCTCTTTCAGCACCTCTGTTGCTTTTTTCTGCACATCTCTTGCCCCTTTCTGCACCTCACTTGCCACTTTCAGCACCTCTGTTGCTTTCTTTTTTCTGCAGATCTCTTGCCTCTTTCTGCACCCCTCTTTTGTCTTTCTGCACCCCTCTTGCCTCTTTCTGCACCCCTGTTCCCTCTTTCTGCACCTTTCCTGCCTGTTTCTGCACCTCTTGCCTCTTTCTGTACCTCTGTTGCTTTTTTCTGCACTTCTCTTGCTCTTTCTGCACCGTTCGCGCCTCTTTCAGCACCTCTGTTGCTTCTTTCTGCACTTCTCTTCCTTCTTTCTGCACCCCTCCTGCCTCTTTCTGTACCTCTTTTGCCTCTTTTTGCACCTCTGTTGGTTCTTTCTGCGCTGCTCTAGCTTCTTTCTGCACCTCACTTGCCTCCTTCTGCACTTCTCTTGCTTTTTCTACAGCTCTGTCGCTTCTTTCAGCAATTCTCTTGCCTCTTTCTGCACTTCCCTTCCTTCTTTCTGCACCCCTCCTGCCTCTTTTTGTACCTCTCTTGCCTCTTTCTGCACCTCTCTTGCCTCTTTCTGCACTTCACTTACTTCTTTCTGTACCTCTCTTGCCTCTTTCGGCACCTCTGTTGCTTCTTTCTGCACTTCTCTTGCCTCTTTCTGCACCTCGGAGTTAGAGGTAGTTTTAATCCCCCTGCCCTGTTATGTACTAGGGCCTTACAGGGGAGGTCATGCCAATCACAGGGGTACCCGAACCCATAGTGTACCCTAGTGTATGTAGGTGTTTTCACTGTATTCTAAGTGTCTTTCAGCATAGCACTGGCTCTGGGCCTAGTTAGTCAGTCAGTTACCACCAGTACCAGTCAGCAAAACGTTGGGGGCACAGGATGACTTTGCAACAAAGCCTCTTTCTGCACCTCTGTTGGTTCTTTCTGCATATCTATTGCTTCTTTCTGCACTTTTCTTTGTCTTTCTGGACTTCTGTTGCCTCTTTCTGCATTTCTCTTGCTTCTTTCTGCGCCTTTCTTCCTCTTTCTGCACATGTCCTACCTCTGTAGGCATAGTTAGAAATTAGCATTTTAAAAAACCTTTGAATTTCACTGGAAAAAAACATAGGTTTCAGGGACGTTATAGTTAGAAATTAGCATTTTAAAAAAACATAGAAATTCACTGAAAAAACCACAGGTTTCAGGGACATTATAGTTAGTTGGACTTTTCACTCGTACAAAACCAGAGAAATTCGGCCATTATAGTTAGTTGAGCTAAGTATAACTCGTGCCCCCGCAATGCACTGCTGATGACATCACATATTATATCACTCATGACATGGTCAGTGACATCACTCATGACATCACTGATGACATCATCCACGTGATCCTCTGATGCACCTCCTCACAGCCTAATATAACCTTTGATACACCCACTCTAAAATACAGACTGCCATTCTCGAAACCATAGACACACCAATACCAGTTACTACATACCCACTCACGGATTCCTAGGTCTACACATACATCCACTCACTCACCCATACAGTCACTCATACATGCAGTCACTCATCAATACAGACACTATCATATGCACTCATACACCTATACAGACACTCACACACCACCACTCACCCATAGAGTTACTTACACAGCTAGTTAGTCATGCAAAGAATCAATCACACTCCCATTTACTCACCTATACAGTTATATACACACCATCTCCCTTATTCACACAGATACTAACACATACTCTCTTATACAATCACTGACACAAGCACACACTCATCCACACAGCCACTCTCACAATCACTCACTCTCACATATAGTCATTTATATACTCCAACACTCACATATACTGCCTTTCACATATGTAGTTACTCACACATGTACCACTGAGACATCTATTCACTCACCAACACAGCCATACACACACTTACCCACCCATACAGCCCCTCACAGATGCACCCAGTGAATCACCCACTCACACATCCATGCAGTGAGTCACACACACCCCACCCACCCACACAGACACTCAGGCACCCATACAGATACTCAGACAAGCAATCAATAACCCATATAGACACTCATGAAGCTACTCACCAACCCATGCAACCGCTTACACACTAACAGACAGACTGATACAGACATTCACACAGTTTATTCACTAACCCATGCATTCAGTAAGACACGTTTAATCACTCACTTATACAGTCAGTCACACACCTACTAAATCATCCATTCAGACAGTCATACACCCACTCATTCTTCAATACACCTTGGCCTATATATATATAAAACATATTTAAACTTTACAGAAACACACAGTCACTGGATGATGTCATCAGTGATGTCATTTGAGATGTCATCAGTGATGTCACTGACCATGTCATGAGTGATGTAATATGTGATGTCATCAGCAGTGCATTGCAGGGGCGTGAGTTATACTTAGCTCAACTAACTATAACAGCCGAATTTCTCTGGTTTTGTACGTGTGAAATGTCCAACTAACTATAACGTCCCTGAAACCTGTGGTTTTTTCAGTGAATTTCTATGGTTTTTTAAATGCTAATTTCTAACTATAACGTCCATGAAACCTATGGTTTTTTCAGTGAATATATATATATCAGGTGATCAAGATCGCTGCGGCGATCGAAACGCGCGTGGGGTGGACACTTGTCTGTGTTACTATGGTGTCTAATGAATAAAACTATGGAGCAGTAACCCCACGTCTCTGGAATCTTTTTCTACTGAGTTGGAGGTCCGTACCTGTGCTGTTTTTGTTCTGGGCGACATCCAGGATTACAGGAACTGTTTATATGTTTATAAATATATATATATATATATATATATATATATATATATATATATATATATATATATATATATATATATATATATATCCAAACAAAGTCCAGCCTCTCTTCCGATCTCGTCCACCAGTTGGGGTTGGTGCTGACAGGCGGGCGCTGGACCCGCTGTAATATTGTAATCACCTCGTGCTACTCGAGGACAAGAAAAAGTCGCACTCAGGATATACGATTAGTGGAAAAAGTATTTATTGACTTTTTCCACTAATCGTATATCCTGAGTGCGACTTTTTCTTGTGCTCGAGTAGCACGAGGTGATTACAATATATATATATATATATATATATATATATATATATATATATATATATATATTCACTGAAAAAACCATAGGTTTCAGGGACGTTATAGTTAGAAATTAGCATTTAAAAACCTTTGAAATTCACTGAAAAAAACCATAGGTTTCAGGGACGTTATAGTTAGTTGGACATTTCACTCGTACAAACCCAGAGAAATTCCGGTGTTATAGTTAGTTCAGCTAACTATAACTCGTGCCCCGCAATGCACTGCTGATGACATCACATATTACATCATTCATGACATGGTCAGTGACATCACTGATGACATCACTGATGACATCTCAAATGACATCACTGATGACATCATCCAGTGAATGTCTTTTTCTTTAAAGTTTAAATATGTATTATATATATACCAAGGTGTATTGAAGAATGAGTGGGTGTATAAGTGTCTGGATGGAGGATTTAGTAGGTGTGTGACTGACTGTTTAACTGAGTTATTACATGTGTCTTACTGAATGCATGGGTTAGTGACTAAACTGTGTGAATGTCTATATCAGTCTGTTTGCTGTTGTATAAGCTGCTGCATGGGTTGGTCAGTAGCTACATGAGTGTCTATATGGGTTATTAATTGGTTGCCAGAGTATTTGTATGGGTGCCTGAGTGTGTGTGTGGGTGCGTGGTAGGTGTGTGACTCTGTGCATACATGTTTGAGTGGTTGATTCACTGGATGTATGGGTTCAAGAGTGCATGTGGAAACAGCTGTATGCGTGGGTGAGTGTGTGTATGGGTGTGTTAGTGAGTGAATGGATGTCTCAGTGGTACATGTCCAACTAGCTACATATGGAAAAGACAGTGTATGTGAGAGTTGGAGTATATAAATGACTATACGTGAGAGTTAGTGATTGTGAGAGTGGCTGTATGGATGAGTGTGTACTTGTATCAGTGATTGTATAAGAGAGTAATTATGCATTTCTTTCTGTTTGAATAAGTGATGTGTTGTGTGTATAACTGTATAGGTCAGTAAATGGAAGTGTGATTGATTATTTGCATGACTGACTAGGTGTGTGAGTAACTCTGGTTGAGTGCTGGTGTGTGAGTGTCTGTGTAGGTGTATGAGTGCATATGATAGTGTTGTATTGATGAGTGACTGCATGTATGAGTTATTGTATGGGTGAATGAGTGGATGAGTGTGTAGACCTAAGAACCAGTGATTAGACATGTAGTAAGTGGTATTGGTGTGTCTATGGTTTCAATAATGGTATTCTGTTTTTGGAGTGGGTGTATCAAAGGTTATATTAGGGTGTGAGAAGGTGCATCAGATTGTCACATGGATGATGTCATCAGTGATGTCATCAGTGATGTCATTTGAGATGTCATCAGTGATGTCACTGACCATGTCATGAATGATGTAATATGTGATGTCATCAGCAGTGCATTGCGGGGGCACGAGTTATAGTTAGCTGAACTAACTATAACGCCGGAATTTCTCTGGTTTTGTACGAGTGAAATGTCCAACTAACTATAACGTCCCTGAAACCTATGGTTTTTTCAGTGAATTTGAAAGGTTTTTTAAATGCTAATTTCTAACTATAACGTCCCTGAAACCTATGGTTTTTTCAGTGAATTTCTAAGGTTTTTTAAATGCTAATTTCTAACTATAATGTGCCTGAAACCTATGGTTTTTTCAGTGAATTTCAAACGTTTTTTAAATGCTAATTTCTAATTATAATGTTCATTAAACCTAGGGTTTTTCAGTGATTTTAAATTATCATTCCATTCTCAACCTAGTGAAAACAGCCGATATTGCCAGTTTTCCAACAATAGCTTCCACAAAAAATCGCCACAAATGAGAGCGACAACTAACGCTAATAATATGCAGAGTAGGCGTTCCCGTGCAAAAATAACACGAAAACACCACTTCCCGATAATTTCAACGAGCAGCCAAATCTGGGGTGCGATCCAAAAACAGGCGATAAGCTGCTTTAGCAGTAGGAATTTAACATCTGCCTTTTACTGGTGTAAAGCAGGATGACTACCTACAGTGTGAAAGGGAGCCCAGCCCAGAAACACATCTGAAGACCAACACATGTCATAGAGCTACTGACCATGCAGCTCCGACACCCAAGAAGGCCACAACACCCGGTGCCATCATCCTCAGGACCTCCCCCCCGGACCACCCCCCCCCCCTACTACCACCGAGGCAGCGCAGAACAGGACAGCGGACCTTCCAAAAACGGCATGGTCCCTCAGCCACACAATAGCTGAATCTTGGGAGATGTGGCAACCAAGTATGTGTGAAGGACGCAAGTCACCCATCAATAAAAATGCACACAGCAAGTGTAGCGGTGATGTGGTGGACAGACCTCACTATGCAGAGCACAAACCTCTCCATTTGGACATATACTGCTGGTGCTTGTAGTGTTGTGGACAATAGACGCAACCATGTTACCTCAGGCAGTGGGGAAGATCTCGGCCATGTAGCTGTGTTATCCCATCCTGGAAGCGGAAGCGGAGTGGGCTGGTCCAACGTACGCCACTCCAGCGTAGGAGTATGAATAAATAGGCTGGGGCTCTAGGCGTGGTTCACTTGTGGGAAGGCCAAAGCGTCTGCCAGGGTGGCAGCCCTCACCCTGCCACGAGGCCTCTGCCGTGACTGCCGGCCTCCTCGACACAGGCCCCCTGCGAACCCAGCAGCAGAGCACTACAGACTTATGTCTGTACAGACTACTGCCTTCGATCTACACTGCGGACAGCAGGGCTCACAATTCAGATCGAGTCGCGATTGCAGATGACGCAGTCCAGTAGGCAAGAGACATTGCTCCCAGTGCGGCCCACCCGGACCACGCATCATCGCAGACTGCGCACACACTGAGTGCTTCAGGTGCCACTAACTCAGTGCACCACAAGTCAACGCCACGTGGACTTATTAAGACAGAATTCATTAGGCAAAAGACATTGCTACCAGTGCGGCCCGCCCGGACCACGCATCATCGCAGGCTCCACACACGCTGGTTGCTTCAGGTGACACTAACTGTACAGCTCAACTCAACGCCACGTGGCTGTGGGCCCTTGCTGACCGCTGCCTCCGGCCTACACTGCGGTCATCAGGGTTCACATTTAAAATTGACTCTTAATTCATTAATTGCAGAGTCCAGTAGGCAACTAAGTATTACGTCCCTAAAACCTACATAATATCCTTTTAGTATCCTTGCTTCAAGAACTTGTTTTATATCAGTTATAGCTTTAGTGCAATGACCAAATTCATCTTGCAAGTCCAAAGGAACACTGAATGGCAGTCTACACTGCGACAGCAGAGCTCACAATTTGAATTCAGTCTTGATTTATTAATTGCAGACAGAATTGTACTCTATGTCCTCGAATTTTGTCAAGAGGAAGTGACAAAAAGCATTCCTTGATGTCTGTGCTGACTACTGCCTTCGATCTACACTGCGGTCAGCAGGGCTCACAATTCAGATCGAGTCGCGATTGCAGATGACGCAGTCCAGTAGGCAAGAGACATTGCATCATCGCTGGCTGCGCACACGCTGAGCGCCACACCTACCACTAACTCTATGCAGCTCAAGTCAACGCCACGTGGCTGTGGACTCTTCCTAACCACTGCCTCCGGCCTACACTGCGGTCAGCAGGGCTCACAATTCAGATCGAGTCGCGATTGCAGATGACGCAGTCCAGTAGGCAACAGACATTGCATGATCGCTGGCTGCGTTCACGCTGAGCGCCACACCTACCACTAACTCTATGCAGCTCAAGTCAACGCCACGTGGCTGTGGGCTCTTCCTGACCACTGCCTCCGGCCTACACTGCGGTCAGCAGGGCTCACAATTCAGATCGAGTCGCGATTGCAGATGACGCAGTCCAGTAGGCAAGAGACATTGCATAATCGCTGGCTGCGCACACGCTGAGCGCCACACCTACCACTAACTGTATGCAGCTCAAGTCAACGCCACGTGGCTGTAGGCCCTTCCTGACCGCTGCCTCCGGCCTACACTGTGCTCAGCAGGGCTCACAATTCAAATTCAGTCTTCATTCAGTAATTTCAGAGTCCAGTAGGCAACTAACTATAACATCCCTGAAACCTACATATTTCGACAGTGTATTCCATAAATGTTTCATCTTTTGTTCCATACACCTCCACTGCGGTTAGCAGAGCTCACAATTTAAATTGAGACATGATTTATTTATTGCAGAGAGATTTGTACTCTATGTCCTCGAATTTTGTAAACAGGAAGTGACTAAAAGCATTCTTCGATGTCTGTGCTGACTACTGCCTTCGATCTACACTGCGGATAGCAGGGCTCACAATTCACATTGAGTCGCGATTGCAGATGACGCACTCCAGTAGGCAACAGACATTGCTCCCAGTGCGGCTCGCCCGCACCACGCATCATCGCTGGCTGCGCACACGCTGAATGCTTCTGATGCCCCTATCTCAGTGCAGCACAACTCATGGACCTTTTATGATACAATGTTTTGTGTATAATTTCACATCTGCTGGCCCTACCTCAGTGTACCACAAGTCATGGACCCTTTACGATACAATCTTGTGTGTATTATTTCACATCTGTTGCCCCTACCTTAGTGCAGCACAAATCATTGACCCTTTATAATTGAATCTGTGTGTCTGATCCAATGATTACTGTTGTACTTGTTGCCAGCACCAACCATTCCCGGAGGGCTGGCTTACACTCACCCCACACGCATCCAGCACAGACGTCACTGGACATGTGACCCTGGTAATAAAAATGAGTCGAGCGCACGTGCCTGTACCCAGTTCCACTATCTATCTGTGTCCGTGTGTTCATTATGTATGCAAGATGCCGCCCCTGGGCCCTACCACATTACATTGTGCTGTGGACAGCGTATGCAACCATGTTACCTCTGGCAGTGGGGAAAACTTCGGTTATGTAACTTTCTCTCGGTCATTGTACAAGTACGTACGTAGAGACTGGATCATTAGAGTACTGCAAGGAGAGTGTATAGTGAATTTATAAGTGCTTGGGGATTGGCGGAGTAATTGTATAAGTACATATGTTGGCGCAGCCTAACCCCGAACACAAGCTTGGCTCTAATTGGCTGCCCTCCATGTGCTAAAAACGGAAACTTGAACTTTGCATGGCCCTGTATTGCTACAGCTGCAACACTCCACTGAATGTGCAATAAACATTCATATCCACACAGATGTGTCATGTCCACCATCTTTCATGTGTGGAACTATGGATGAATGTAGGGTCAGTGATTCCCCGTACCTTCCATGTTGGCCATGTTGTGGGACTTGGCTCACAGAGTGACACATTGGAGCTTGCGACCCGGGTGACGTCAGCACTACAACAGGGACACCCTCATCAGTTGATTCCTCATACAGCCTAGGACGGAGCCACGCCCATAGCTCCCGAGTCATTCTTCACAGCCTCACGCAGGACTGGCATACGCCAGGCCAGCCCACTCCGCTTACGCTTACAGGGAAGGACAACAACGCTACATGGCCCAGATTTTCATTGCAGTGATCTGCTGGTCACACCCTAGTTGTCAGTACCGCACAGCCACTCCCTCGCGGCTAGTATATACCCACACCACACCCATCCAACACAGGCATCACAGGACACGTGACCCTGCCAATAAAAAAGACCAGGCGCACATCATCGACGCCATTTCAGAGTTGCTCGCACCGGATGCACTGCGGCCGGCACAGGCACACCGGCACGGGACGGTGACTTTCGGTCCACTGAGGTATGGGTACCGTAACTGCTGAGCGGGTGTGCAGCCTGCGGTGATGGCCCGTCCCGGCGGTCTGGACAGCTCAGGTTTTGTGTGCCCTGCTGGACCGCAGTGTAGGCCTGAGCCATCAGACAGCGCAGGCCTACCGCCACCTGGCGTCGCCTCGCTGGTCACAGAGTTAGTGGCACTGCAAGGGCTGAGCGGGTGTGCAGCCTGCGATGAAAAGCCCGGTGCACTGATATGTCCTCTGCCATGGCGAAATCAAGACCCAGCACCAAATGTGAGACCTGGTGGCCTGCGGAGCGGGGCTGCATGATATGCAGGGTGCCGTGTCCGCGGGCCCCGGGCTTGGGGCTTGCAGCGGCACGTGGTAGGCCCTCTTTTCTACACGCTGGTTGCGAAAGGTGAGCAGAGAGGCTTGTTTGCGCAGAGGCGGGCAGTCACCTCCGGGTAGTGGGAGTGGATGGGGTGCAGCAGCCTGGGTGCGCAGCGGCGGACAGTCACCTCCGGGCAGTGGGAGTGGATGGGGTGCAGCAGCCTGGGTGCGCAGCAGCGGGCAGACACCTCTGGGCAGTGGAAGTGGACGGGGTGCAGCAGCCAGGGTGCGCAGCGGCGAGCAGACACCTCTGGGCAGTGGAAGTGGATGGGGTGCAGCAGCCTGGATGCACAAAGGCGGGACAGAGAATTAGGCGTGTGCAGTTGTATGTACTCTGCCATTACTGATTCCATACTACGTTTCAGATGAGTAAGCTTGACGGCTCCACTATGTCCCGGCACGTGGTTGAAGACACACCGGTGACGGAAAGGTGAGCTGTGAGGGTTTTGTCCACAGTGTGGGCACTCACTGTCCCTCTCCATCTCTTCCTTTCTCTCCCTCTCCCTCACACTCTCTCTCTCTTCCTCTCTCTCTCTCTCTCTTCCTCTCTCTCACACTGTTTTTTTCTTTCTCTCTCTCTACCTCTCTCTCTCTTTCTCTCTCTCTCAATCTTCCTCTGTTTCTCTCTTCCTCTTTCTCACACTTTCTCTCTTTCTCTCTTTCTTCCTCTCTCTCACTGTTTCTCTCTCTCTTCCTCTCTCTCACTCTTTCTCTCTGTCTACCTCTCACTCTTTCTTTCTCTCTCTCTTCCTCTTCCTCTCTCTCACTCTTTCTCTCTCTCTCCTTTGATGGACGCATGACGCACAATCTTATCTTGCTTTTTGTTTAGCAGGCTGTGATTCACAGATTGACGACCCCCCCCGACACGGACCTCCCGCCACGAGGTGATGACTTCAGTTCCACTGAGTTAGTGCCACCAGAGCTGGGCGCGTGTGCAGCCTGCGATGATGCGTGGCCATCCTGCAATCAACACCCACTTTGAATTGTGAGCTCGGCTTGACCGTGTGTACGCAACGCCTGAGGAGGTTGCTTCGGCACGTGGTGGACCCTCTTAGACACATGCCGGTGGCGGAAGGTGAGCAGAGAGGCTTGTTTCCGCAGCAGCGAGCAGTCACCTCTGGGTGGTGGGAGTGGATAGTGTGCAGCACCCTGGGTGCACAAGAGCGGGCAGACACCTCCGAGCAGTGGGAGTAGATGGGGTGCAGCAGCCTGGGTGCACAGGAGCGGGCAGACACCTCTAGGCAGTGGGAGTGGATGGGATGCAGCAGTCTGGGTGCGCAGGAACGGGCAGTCACCTCCGGGCAGTGGGACTGGATGGGATGCACCAGCCTGGGTGCACAGCAGCGGGCAGACACCTCTGGGCAGTGGGAGTGGAAGGGGTACAGCAGCCTGGGTGCGCAGAGGCGGGCAGACACCTCTGGGCGGCGTGAGTCGATGGGGTGCAGCAGCCTGGGTGCACAGGGGCGAAACAGAGAATTAGGCGTGTGCAGTTGTATGTACTCTGCCATTACTGATTCTATACTATGTTTCAGATGACTAAACTTGAAGACTGCACTATGTCCCGGCACGTGGTTGGAGACATGCCGGTGGCAGAAAGGTGAGCTGTGAGGATTTTCTCCACAGTGTCAACACTCACTCTCCCTCTCCATCTCTTCCTTTCTGTCACTCACACTCTTTCTCTCTCTCTCACTCTCTATCTCTTCCTTTCTCTCTCTCACACACTCTTTCTATGTCTCTTCCTCTCTCTCTCTCTCATTCTTTCTTTCTCTCTCTCTTCCTCTCTGTCTCACTCTTTCTCTCTCTCTCTACCTCTCTCTCTCTACCTCTCTCTCACACTGTTTCTCTCTTTCTATCTCTCTTCCTTGTATCTCACTCTTTGTCTCTTCCTCTCTCTCTCACTCTTTCTCTCTTTCTCTGTCTTCCTCTCTGTCTCACTTTTTCTTTCTTTCTCTCTCTCTTCCTCTCTCTCACTCTTTCTCTCTCTCTCTCTCTCCTTTGATGGACGCATAACGCACAATCTTATCTTTCTTTTTGTCTAGCAGGCTGTGATTCACAGATTGACGACTCCCCCCCGACACGGACCTCCTGCCACGAGGCGATGACTTCAGTTCCACTGAGTTAGTGCCACCAGAGCTGAGCACGTGTGCAGCCTGCGATGATGCGTGGCCATCCTGCAATCAACACCCACTTTGAATTGTGAGCTCGGCTTGACTGCGTGTACGCAACGCCTGAGGAGGTTGCTTCGGCACGTGGTGGACCCTCTTAGACACACGCCGGTGGCGGAAGGTGAGCAGAGAGGCTTGTTTCCGCAGCAGCGAGCAGTCACCTCTGGGCGGTGGGAGTGGATAGTGTGCAGCACCCTGGGTGCACAAGAGCGGGCAGACACCTCCGAGCAGTGGGAGTGGATGGGGTGCAGCAGCCTGGGTGCACAGGAGCGGGCAGACACCTCTAGGCAGTGGGAGTGGATGGGGTACAGCAGCCTGGGTGCGCAGAGGTGGGCAGACACCTCTGGGCGGTGGGAGTCGATGGGGTGCAGCAGCCTGGGTGCGCAGGGGCGAAACAGAGAATTAGGCATGTGCAGTTGTATGTACTCTGCCATTACGGATTCTATACTATGTTTCAGATGACTAAACCTGAAGACTGCACTATGTCCCAGCACGTGGCTGGAGACACACCGGTGGCAGAAAGGTGAGCTGTGAGGATTTTCTCCACAGTGTCAACACAAACTCTCCCTCTCCATCTCTTCCTTTCTGTCACTCACACTCTTTCTCTCTCTCTCACTCTCTATCTCTTCCTTTCTTTCTCTCACACTCTTTCTCTCTTTCTATGTCTCTTCCTCTCTCTCTCATTCTTTCTTTCTCTCTCTCTTCCTCTGTCTCACTCTTTCTCTCTCTCTCTACCTCTCTCTCACACTGTTTCTCTCTTTCTCTCTCTCTTCCTTGTATCTCACTCTTTGTCTCTTCCTCTCTCTCTCACTCTTTCTCTCTTTCTCTGTCTTCCTCTCTGTCTCACTTTTTCTTTCTATCTCTCTCTCTTCCTCTCTCTCACTCTTTCTCTCTTCCTCTCTCTCTCTCCTTTGATGGACGCATAACGCACAATCTTATCTTTCTTTTTGTCTTGCAGGCTGTGATTCACAAATTGTCGAGTGATGACACGCCATACCTGTACCTACTTTTATTTTGTTGTTTTGTTTAAATAAAATATTTATATGTAAATCCATCTGGGCAATGGGACTGGATGGGGTGCAGCAGCCTGGGTGCACAGCAGTGGGCAGACACCTCTGGGCAGTGGCAGTGGATGGGATACAGCAGCCTGGGTGCGCAGAGGCGGGCAGACACCTCTGGGCGGCAGGAGTCGATGGGGTGCAGCAGCCTGAGTGCGCAGGGGCAGACAGACACCTCTGGGCAGCGGGAGTCGATGGGGTGCAGCAGCCTGGGTGCGCAGGGGCGAAACAGAGAATTAGGCGTGTGCAGTTGTATGTACTCTGCCATCACTGATTCTATACTATGTTTCAGATGACTAAACTTGAAGACTGCACTATGTCCCGGCACGTGGTTGGAGACACACCGGTGGCAGAAAGGTGAGCTGTGAGGATTTTCTCTACAGTGTCAACACTCACTCTCCCTCTCCATCTCTTCCTTTCTGTCACTCACACTCTTTCTCTCTCTCTCACTCTCTATCTCTTCCTTTCTCTCTCTCACACTATTTCTCTCTTTCTATGTCTCTTCCTCTCTCTCTCTCTCTCTCATTCTTTCTTTCTCTCTCTCTTCCTCTCTCTCACACTGTTTCTCTCTTTCTCTCTCTCTTCCTTGTATCTCACTCTTTCTCTCTTTCTCTCTCTCTTCCTCTCTCTCTCACTCTTTCTCTCTTTCTCGGTCTTCCTCTCTGTCTCACTCTTTCTTTCTCTCTCTCTTCCTCTCTCTCACTCTTTCTCTCTTTCTCTCTCTCTCTCTCTCCTTTGATGGACGCATGACGCACAATCTTATCTTTCTTTTTGTCTTGCAGGCTGTGATTCATAAATTGTCGAGGGATTACACGCCATACCTGTACCTACTTTTATTTTGTTGTTTTGTTTAAATAAAATGTTTTATATGTAAATCCATAGATGACTGAGATTCTTATTTGTCCAACCTCACATGCATCTTCTTTACTATAATTGTGTGACATCAGCCAATTTGTTACGTTCCAGATTTCCTAAGGTTGCTGTCACATTTGTTTGTGTGGCGGGAGGTGAGGGGGGATGGCGGACAAGGGGCTGGTGGCGGGAGGTGTCGGAGCAGTGTTGGGTGTCCGAGCTGCATGATCGTTGGCTCCATTGCATCTGTTGTCATTCACGTGTGGCTCTGGGATGGGCTCCCTTCATATTGCAGGTTGTAGTCCGACTTTACACCAGCTCAGAGCAGGTGTAAACTTTCTGCCACTAATGCACCTTATCGCCTGTTTTGTACTCTCTTCGACGATCTTGCTGGTGGTTGAGACACTTGCGAAGTGACGTGTTCGCTGCTTTTTGCACGGGAACGCCTACTCTACATCTCATTAGCAATATTTGCCGGAGTCATCCGTGACGATGCTTTTTGAGGCTGCTATCGCTGGTAAACTGGTGATATCGGCTGTTTGCTCCAGCTTGTGAATGGTGCGTTAAATTTATCACCATTTTGGTTGCTATAAAGTGCCGTTAACTCAGCGATATGTCCTTGAGAATATACCCCTCGGTGTTTGAAAGACTTAAGAAGTACTCGAGTGCCGCGCTGAGAGCCGCGCACCCATTGCTTTCACAAGTTTGCTATGACAGGGTGGGAGCCGCGCGGCTCCCGCCCTGTCATAGCAAACAGCACTGTCCCGGGGATGGACACCCCGGACACTGCAGGAGCCGGCCCTGTGTGGTGGCGGTCCCCAGGGCCATCACGGGCTCCAGGAGAGGAGGCCGCATGCCCCCCCTCCCAACATGAGTGAAGCCCCGAGCAGGTGGTGGTCCCCGGGGCTGCGGGGGCCCCAGTGGGCCCCCGCTATTATTTTTTAAGAAATGCCCCCAGGACCTAGCCCACTTGGGGGCCTCATTAAAATAAAACACGGGAACCCGCGCTTCATTGTTTTTAAACAATTTCAGCGGAATTCGCGACCCCAGCGCGAATTGCGCCGAAATGTTTAAAAAACAAAATGCATTTTTTTGGCCCTGGGGGTCCTTCTGGGACCCCCTGAGCAGGCCTAGGGGGTCAGGGTGTTTCTACCCTGCCCCTTCTCTTGTTTTATATCTTTGTTTCTCTGTTTTCTGGTGACTCGCTTCTACCGTGTCACAAGATGGCTGCCAACACTTCCTGGTTTGGAGTGTTGACAGCCAATTTGAATGAAGCTCGTGCTCGGGAGGGGTCGCGACTCCACCACGTCCCTAGATATCGAAACTTTTATTTTTTGAATTTCTCAGCAACTACTGAACGGATTTACACCATTTAAAAAAAAGGTCGCTTTCTGAACCAAGCTCTACCTTTTTGCCAAATTTGGGGTAATTCCGTTCAGCAGTTCGGGCTGTAGCCCGTCCAAAATTTCCTATGGAAATTAACATGGGGAAAGCATGTTTTGGGACCCCCCTTTTTTCTCAGCCCCCGCTTGACGAATCACCCACAAACTTTCAGGATAGGAGCTGACCTGGATAGACTTTTGTTTTGGAGAATTTCGCGAAGATTCGTCAAACAACGCCAAAGTTATTAGCAAATCAAAAAATGCTTTTCCTATGGAAACTAGGTTCTAACTATAACTACCTACTGGCGACCGCCAGTAGGTAATATATATATACCCAATGCGGATATTCTGGGTATGAACAAAAGTGCGCGCACTTGGGACTGGATACCAAAATGTATTTTATTCACACACAAAAATTACTGCCTCAACAAGAACATTTTCCTCTTTAATGGGGTGATGTATAGTCAGAGACTGGAAACTGCGATGGGCACCTGCTTCACCCCCAGCTGTTGATGAGCTGGTGGGAGCAGGAGGTGTCCTCCACTCCTGAATTTAAAGAAGACAAGGAGAAGGTGGTGATGTGGGTAAGTTTTATTGATGACATGTTCATAGTCTAACAAGGAAATGAGGCACAAGCTAGCCTTTTTGTGGATCACTTGAATGTTAATGATGCAATCTTGAATCCACATGTAACATAAGTAAAACCAGCATCTTCCTGGATGTAGAGGTTGAGGTATCAGTGTCAACATAGGTGTTCCAAACTGTATAGGAAGCCTGCAGCTGGCAGTAGCCTGTTGCATGCTTTGAGCAGCCACCCCAACCAGTTGAAATAGAGTACACCATACGGAGAGTTAATTAGAGCAAAGTGAAATTGTAGTAATGAAGATGATTTTCAATGAAGGTCATGATTGAAAGATTTCAGCAACATGGCTATCCGGATTGGGTACTCACTAAGGCACTCCAGGTTACAATAAATTCATGAAAAGAGATACTTTTTTGTCCCAATAAGAAGTCCTCTACTAAGGAGGACTGGCCACTGAGATTGATTACCACATACAATGGTAAATCCACCACTGTTAATAAAATCCTAACAAAAAATTGGAATTTACTCTAATGTGACGCGATTATAGGTGATGTGGTGGGGGACAGACCCCCACCACATGAAGTCACTGAGGGATACTCTCATTCGGAGTGACATAACCACCATTATCAAGATGACTGATGGACAGAGTCTGGACTTAACAGGGTTTTATGTCCGTGGCAGTTGCATCGCTTGTTCTAACTTAAAAAGTAGAAAAGATTATGAGGTACCATACATGAAGATATGTAGAAAAATCTCAAAGTTCATTACGCGTAGCACAAGTTATGTTATTTATGCATTAAAGTGTCCACATGGCCTCAGATATGTTGACAGCCATGTCCACCAAGTATGTAAGAGAATATTGGAACACTTATATGCTATCTCTAATGGATTTTCATGCACTTTTTTCAATTTTGCAATATAAATTGTGACCAATGGAAGAACAGTTTTGACAGAATATGATTGTTTATACTTTAGGATATGGCTAATACAAATTAGCTTAATATTCAAGAGGTTTCCCTGGTGCACTGCAGTTAGTGTGCAACATATATGTAATACTCTTCAAAGGTCAGATGTATCCAAAGAAAAGTATGTTTGATCTGTTAACATTAAACTACAAGCATTGTATGTGCCAACCAGTGCTCTAGCACTGAAGAAATGTGTGTGTGCTAGAACAGGCTATGAAAATTCATGCTTCACAAAGGCATCATCTCATACTCAACTCCAATGCATCAGATCGCACTTCAGATTAACGCACATGAGAGAGAGAGCCTTGAGATGGTCAAATTGGATACCTGTACATATCTTTAACAGCACAAATGCCCGTATTGTCAAAATCATCAGACACTGGTATGGGTTTCAGGTCAATATCACTCCAAAGTGATTAGGGTGATGAACCTTGGGATGCACCTGCCCATTTTGGAGTGTTACTGACCTGATGAAATACAACCAACCTTCCAAGCAGCCCTAGAGATACTGCTTCTTTCTGCTGAAAAAGTGCAATCACTCTCAGAAACTTGTTTCCAGCAGTTTCACAGCAATGCAGCACTGGTTTTACCAAAAGATGGTGAAACACTCTTACTTGTGAGCTACTGAAAACATGGTGAACTGCATTTACCAGAATGCAATAGCCAACTTTGGCTGAGAAGCCACCAGTGTCCTCTTTTCCCTCCTACATAGTGTATGAATTCCAGCTGCCACAGAGGTGCTCGAAAAATGTTCAGAGTGGAGCTGCTGCCATCAATGTTATGTCACTGAAATGATTGTGAAAAATCCAAGCATCAGACTAAGAAAAAGTGTAGCAAATAAGCCATGCCCTTTCGGCAAGAGAGTGGTGATTTTGAATTTTGGAGCATCCTGTTGCAAATATATTACTTAAATACTGTGTGGTAGCCCGCTGCCATTTACAGGCAGCACATTCTCCATTGAATTGGCCACTGATTTTGCATACATTAGCGCACAAATGATAATGTGTGGAAATTGTGTTTCAGCTAATATTTGTCATTTGCACATCACAAAGTAAAGTGTCTTCATTTGAATCTATTAAAATCTTTGTTTCACTTCAGAATTACTAAAGGTTCTTCATTTGTGATTTCTTAACTGTGGATGTATTTTGAAATAATTGTTCAACTCATGTACATGTGCTTAAATGTTGTGAGTTAGAAAACAATGACATCCTAAAGTCTTTCTTTTCACACCAGCAAGATAGTCACAAAGTTACATTTCCAAAATCCTCTAACTTTGCAGTAAGCACAAACTCCATATTAAAAGTATAAGCAACAATTTGTCAGAATACATAACCTGACATTTGACCTCTGTCTTTGAACGCACAGCACATGTGACAAGGTAAAAACTAAACTTGAAAGCACCTTCTGAACTCAGGATTATTCTTTTGGGGATGCTCCAGCATCCCCCACTCTCCTACTACCAGAACCATTGAGATAAAATGTTTTGAACTGCCAAGGATCACCCAAAAAAAAAAATTGAAAGCCTTTATCTGGCAAACAGGTTTTCGTTCATATATCTGAAAAGCACAGTTCATGGCCTTTTACCCGGCACTGTCCGCCCACACAAATCCACCAAACATCTGCCAGAGCCTTTGAGTACAGCCCTATCCACTAAGATACCCAGACCACGCTTTGCATGAAAATCTGATGCCTCTTTGAAGCACGCACTAACAAGGAAAAACTTTCTAGTGCAGCCGGTACTTCACTTTTAATATGGGAAAAAGTGACGTACCGGCGGCACAAGGGGCTTGTAAATAAACCCCTTCATTTTTTTTCTAAACATTCCACACATTGCATGTATGGCACTTGCACATTCTGTGGAGTGTTTCAGAATTTGTATAGGCATGGGAATTTGTACTGGAAGTGTAAGCTTCCAGTACAAATCCTATGTTACACAGGACGCACACGCCTCTGAACCATGGTACAAATGTTGTGCATCACGCAAGGCAGCCTAAAAGAGCGACAGCGCTGGGTAAGACAGCAGGATCTGCCCCACAGTGCCTAGTCTATACCTATGTAATGTCTATATTCATTGAAAAAACCATAGGTTTCAGGGACGTTATAGTTAGTAATTAGCATTTAAAAAACCTTAGAAATTCACTGAAAAAACCATAGGTTTCAGGGACATTATAGTTAGTAATTAGCATTTAAAAAACCTTAGATATTCACTAAAAAAAACATAGGTTTCAGGGATCTTATAGTTAGAAATTAGCATTTAAAAAACCTTGGAAATTCACTGAAAAAATCACAGGTTTCAGGGACGTTATAGTTAGTTGGACATTTCACTCGTACAAAACCAGAGAAATTCGGCCGTTATAGTTAGTTGAGCTAATTATAACTCGTGCCCCCGCAATGCACTGCTGATGGCGTCACATATTACATCACTCATGACATGGTCAGTGACATCACTGATGACATCTCAAATGACATCACTGATGACATCATCCACTTAATATCTGATGCACCTCATCACACCCTAATATAACCTTTCATATACCTACTCTAAAATACAGACTACCAGTGGGATTGCTGAGAGGTGGTCCAAGCCCACGCCCCCTTTTTACACCACTCTGCAAACGTGCCTCCTGGCGCACTGCTGCCCGGGGGATGAAGTCCACTTTAGTCCTGAGGTCCTCAGGACACAAGAGGACCTCTTCACCCCACCAGCAATGCGCCAAGAGGCGCGTTTGCAGAGTGGTGTAAAAAGGGGCGTGGCCTTGGACCACCTCTGAGCAGGGCTTACTGGAGGTACCTGGTGGGCTAGTTGGCCCCCAGGGACTCTCAGGATTCAAGGGGACTTAATCCCCCAACTTAGAATGCGCCAGGAGGCGCATTTGCAGAGTGGTGCAGGGAGGTGGCGGGGCCTCCTGCAAGATGCCGGCTTTTCTTTTTTTTTCTTTTTTTGTTAGAAGGAGGGCTGTGTGGCCCCCCTTCTCTTAATATTTTGTAGGCCCTGGGGACCCCATCCCCCAGGGCCAGACCCATTTAAAAAAAAAAAACGGGAAGGGGCCGCGTGGCCCCCCTCCCAAGGTTGATTTCGGCCCCGGCGACCCCATCCGACGGGGCATGGCCACATTTATTATTATTTTCTTGTATTATTAATACAGGAGGGGGGCCCCTTCCCTGGGCCTCTATTGGCCCCGGGGAACCCATCCCCTGGGGCCTGGCCTCATTTTTCTTTTTAATTACGTAGGGGCCACTTATGGCCCCGGGGACCCCGTCCCCCAGGGCCTGGCCAGCCTTTATTTTTAATTTTAGAGGAGGGCCACGTGGCCCTTCTCCTCAGGCCAATTATGGACCCGGGGACCCCATCCCTAGGGGCCGGCCTTCCGTTTAAAAAAAGAAATAATAATAATTAAAGGGAGGGGGCCGAGTGGCCCCCTCCCGGGCCACTTCTGGCCCCGGGGAGCCCATCCCCCAGGGCCAGCCCTCATGTTAGGGACCGCGGGGGAGCCCCAATGCCCCCGCGGTCCCTGCCGGCTTCCCGCCTCCTGCGGGAGCAGGCATTGCTTTGGACAAGGGAGCTGCTGACATGCAGCTCCCCTTGTCCAAAAGCAATCTGCTTTGTTGCTCTCTCTTCAACGAAGCAAAGCAGTGTTTGCAATGACAGGGCGGGAGCCGTGCTCCCGCCCTGTCATTGCAAACTGCAATGTCCCGGGGGTAGGCACCCCAGGACATTGCTGGAGCCGGCCCTGGGAGGTGGGGGTCCCCAGGGCCATCTAGGACTCCAGGAGGGGGCCGCACGGCCCATCTCCCAACATTTACATAGCCCCGGGGAGGTGGTGGTCCCCAGGGCCGGGGTCCGCAACGGACCCCTGCATTAGCATAATTATTGCCCCGGGGAGGTGGTGGGGCGCAGGATCCCCCCACACTTATTTATTTAAATTGAAGCCCCGGGGAGGTGGTGGTCCCCTGGGCTTGGGGGGCCCGTGAGGCCAAAGCCGCCTCATATAAATTGAATCCCCGGGGAGGTGGCAGTCCCTGGGGCAGCATGGGGGGGAAGGAGCCCCCCACGCATTTTTCTTTTCAAGCCCCGGGGAGGTGGTGGTCCCCAGGGGTGCGGGGGGGGGCCGCGTGCCCCCGCGCATAATTAATAAAGCCCCGGGGAGGTGGCGGTCCCCGGGACTGTGGGAGCCCGCCCGACCCCCGCATATATTTTTCACATTGCCCCCGGGACCTGGGCCACCCGGAGGCTTATTAAAACGAAGTGTGGGAGCCTGTGTTCCTTTTTTTTTTTTCCGGCTAGATTCGCGCACCCAGCGCAAATCCCACCGAATTTGTTTTAAAAAAATGCTTTTTTGGGCCCTGGGGGTCCCTGTAGGACCCGCTGAGCACGCCTAGGCGGTCAGGGTGTTTTCTACCCTGGCCCCTTTTCTTTTTTTTAACCTTTTTTCTTGTGACTCGGTTCTACCGAGTCACAAGATGGCTGCCAACACTTCTTGGTTTGAAGTGTTGGCAGCCAATCAGAATCAAGCTCGTGTTCGGGAGGGTTCGCGAATCCTCCCCGGTCACCAGATATATAATTTTTTTAAACATGAATATTTCAGGAAGTACTGAACGGATTAACACCATTTAATAGAAGCACGCTTTCTGAACCAAGAGCTACCTTTTTGCCAAATTTGGTGTAATTCCGTTTAGCAGTTCGGGCTGTAGCTTTGTCTAAAGTTTCCTATGGAAATTAACATGGATAAAACGGGTTTTCGGACACCCCTTTTTTCTCGGCCCCTGCTTGATGAATCACCCCGAAACGTTCAAGACAGGAGCTGACCGGAGCGGGCCATTAGTTTAGAAAATTTCGCGAAGATTCGTCAAACGACACCAAAGATATTGGCAAATGAAAAAATGCTTTTCCTATGGAAACTAGGGGGCATATCTACAAGGGCTTTATCTCCGCTTTTTTGGCTTTTAAAGCCAAAAAAGCGGAGATAAAACTATCGCCCTATTAACAAGAGGGTGCAAACATGCATAATCGCATGTTAGCACCCTTTTTCCCAACGCCTCCCTTTGCATCTCTAATGAGATACAAAGTGGGCGTCACTGGGCATACCCCGGATGGTCTACCGTGCAAATATCGCTGATGTTCACATCGCAATATTTACAAGGCAGCCCACAGGATTTTAGCATACATTCGATTTTGGCCAAAATCTAACGTCTGCTAAAATCCTGACTTACCTATGTTTGACATAGGGGGTGGATTATGCTGATACGACCACAGGGTCGTATCAGCAAGGTTATCGCCGTTTTGCAGGGAACATCGCTGGAAAACCAGCGATGTTCCCTGCAAAACGGCGATTTTTCCCGCTATCGCTGGATTTCTTATCGCCGTTGTGAAAAGCGTTGTTGATACAGCGCTATCACGGCGATGAAATCCAGCGATAGGATAAACATCGCTAAACGCGCTTAGCGATGTTTATCTCTAATCGTTGTTGATATGCCCCTAGGTCCTTACTATAACTACCTACTGGCGACCGCCAGTAGGTAATTAATCAAACCAATTAAAGAAGACCCTCTGCTTTTCCAGTAGAACATGTTTATTGATGGGCCAGGTGCACACAAAGCTTGTCCTACAGCACACTTTTGTGATTCCTCCTGATCATTCACCATAAACATTTCTCTGATACACTTAACACATCTCACAGCCAAAACATGTGAGCATGTTTTGTACATGTACTTAATGGGGGTCACCACTCTGATGCTTGAAACATGACCCTCAGTCATCAGGGTCAGGATGAGCATATAACTTGAAAAAAGCATACATTCTTCCCAGCTCTCTGCTGTAGTGGTTAGAATACATCTGTACTCACATAGGTTTGCGCATTACCAATTTTCAGTTCCCAAATCCAGCCTGCCTGCCTGCCTTCCTTCCTCTTTCTTTCTTTCTTTCTTTCTTTCTTTCTTTCTTTCTTTCTTTCTTTCTTTCTTTCTTTCCTTCCTTCTCTGCTCACACCACACAGACACCCACAGTCTCTTTCGATCTATGAGCGCCACAGAGATGACATTGGACAGAGGAGATGAATATCCATTAGTCCTGGGAACTAAACAGGTCATTTTGTGCGGGGGCACGTTTGTAGGCCAGTGAAGCAATTGCATTTTCGTAGGTCGTACTATCAGTGACTTTATCAAAGATGTCCTTTTGATTTCAACTGATGTCATTTTTGTGTTATGCGCAAAACTTCCAATTCACCGTAGCATAGCAATATTTCCTGCTAGATGGGTAGCCTTACCTTCCCCTCAGTTCAAGTTTCGTTTTTCAGTGAAAATTAATATTTAAAAGATCTCGTGGGAAAGAAGTAAACATGTATGTCTTCCTATGTTTTTGACAATTCCTTTTCCTTTTCCTTTCAGTGGCAAGCTTGTTGAGAAACGAGAGAAACTAAGAAGAGCAGTCAAACAAGTACTGAAATGTGACGTCACTAAAAGCAACCCATTCGAGCCAATAGTAGTGCCCCAGGCTGACTGTGTACTCACTTTTGAGTGTCTGGCATCTGCAAGCAAAGATCTGGATGGCTTCCGGCAGGCTGTAAAAAATATCTCCTCACTTTTGAAAATAGGCGGGTATCTAATATTGACAGATGCCTTAGGATGCACTTAGTATTTGTGCGGTGGCAAAGGTTGCACGTACTGGCATTGAGTGACGAATTAGTGAGAGAAACTGTAACTGAATCCAGCTTTTTATTTGAGGAACATGAGATTTTTACATTAGAGAATTGCGAATATGAAGCCGCACTTTGTAACTATAATTCAGTTATATTTTTATTAGCAGGCAAAGAAAGAGATATCTAATTCAAGGGGAAGACAGAGATTATCTGGATTTTATAATCTATTTTTTTGTTGGTGCTAATTTGTTATTGTGGGGTTTTTTGGCTGATCAATGCTCAGCTCAAAACTGTCACACGGGATTGCTTTTATGTAAGCACTTCCACATTATGCCAGAAAAAAAACATCACCCAAAATAATTCAGTGGCAACAAAACAGAAGCTAAAAAGGAGCATAGAAATAAAAGCAGAGTTATACACAAAGCAGAATTTAGCACAGATAACTCCACGTGCACCGACGTGTGCCATTTATTGTTATATTCTTCAATGTTCTTCCCTTTGAGCATGTTTCCCCACCTTAGTTTCTCGCTCTAGATGGCCGACCCCCTTCCCTCACCCCCGCAGAGTCTCATTGTCTGGTACAATCTACCCTGCGGCTTTGCAATGTTCCATGATGAGGAGAGAGAGAGAGAGAACAGTTAAGAAAAGCGTTGCTGTGCCGTTCCCTCTTACTGCTGCTGTCAGTGGTGAAAATAAAGTTACTGTGTGAAAATAAAGTTACTGTTTAGACTTTCTTTTCCAGTGTGATCTGTTTACACTTTCATTTCCAATCTGATCTTTACAAGGCCTTTTGGGAAGATAGCTGTAAAAAGGTAAAATGTCCATCTCAAATCCTAATTTCTGTGGGTCCTTGTCATTTTGCTTTTTTTTTTTCAGGTCAAAGTTTAGCCATGCATAGACTCATTTCAATGCATAAATTGTATATAAAAATGGGTATAAAAGAGGGAGGAACAATAAGAGAGAGGCAAAGAAACGGAGAAGCAGAAGAAAAAAAAGAATCATACATGAGAATCATACATGAGTAATCTTTCCGTATCAGAAAATATCCAACAGCATATTTAATCAGAATTCACACTGTAGGAAACCCAACTGACTTTATTCCATGTCCGTTCAAGCTTTTTCAGGGAGGTGAGACCTCTGACTTTAGTCAGAGCCAACTCTGCCTCGTAAATCTGACAAATGAGAACCATCTATTCTACAGCCTTGGGAGCATTCACAGAGATCCATGCCCTGGCAATACAAAGCCGAGTGCACACCAACATAATCATTACAAAGTGTTGAGTACCTCTCTCACAGTCATATTTAACCCCCATCATTTTTTCTTAGTGGTTATTACACCCAGATGACTCAGGCTAGATGACATAACCTCGCTCACCCCTGCCCAGAATTCTTGTAGGGTGGGGCAGAGCACAAACATATGTACTATGTCAGCGGCCGGGAGCTTACATTTCGGGCGTTTTTTCTTATTAGTAGCAGCATTTGTTACCCATTTAAGTATTTTATCTGGAGTATAATACAGCATGCATATGGTACGCAGCTGTTGCAGCTTCAGACTAGCAGGATATACAGAGTGGTTTAGCATCTCTAAGGCACGATGGATCTCTGAGGCCGTGGTCTCTACTGAGAGCAGTCGGCTCCACTTAACTGCCAGCATCATAGTATCATCTGTGTTGGGACAGGAGAGCCCCTGATAAGTCATACTAATGGAAGGTTTTATGCCAGGTTTAAAAAAATACAGTGAGAGTTCCGAGCCTTCGATATCAAATGTATATTGACATCTTGACTGGATATAGTCCCTCACTTGCAGATACTTAAAGAAGCAGGTCTCGCTGAAGCCCGTATAATTCTTGCAATCCCAAAAAAGGTCTGATACCATTCAGGTCGTAAAGCAGACCAATAGTTACAACACCGCTCCGTGCCCAAGCCCTACAGGTCGAATCCTGAAAAGCTGAGGGGAAAGCATGATTATCCCGAAGTGGTGTGTCTCTGTTTAAAAAGGATATGGAGTATTTGGAGCGGATCTCCTTCCATGTATAAACAATATCCCTCAGGACCTTAAAGCGTACCCTCTTATAGAAGTTTGGATCCCCTAATCGATAAAGGAATAACCTACGCTCTTTCCCTGCTGCTAATTGATAACAGTTGGATGATGGACCAGAATCGTTTGGGCTGAGTAAGCTGCGCAGGTGACCATTAAAAGTCGCCCAGAAGTACAGCTTGACATCTGGGAGTGAGAGCCCCCTTTCTTATATGGAAACTTCATGAAACGTATGGCTCTTCGTGCGTGCCTATAGCCCCATAAAAAGCTTTCAATGGCGCCCTCCAAGCACTTAAAGAAAGAGTCTGGGACCCTTAATGGAATGGCCCTGAACAAATAGAGGAATTTGGGGAGGATATTCATCTTAATGATGTTAGTTCGCCCGATAATAGTAAGTGCTAGCTTGTTCCAGGATTTTAATTTAGAAATTGCCGCATATAAAAGAGGTTCATAGTTCAATTTCATAATATTGAAAACCTCTGGACATAGCTTGATACCTAGATAATCGGCTGAAGTAGTTACCCCTGAGGTAGGGGTATCTAGCTTAAAATTTAGGAGCATCTGGGTTTTAGATATAAGAAGTTTGTACCCAGATACCTTGCCAAACCTGGGTGCCTCATTGGCAACCTGTTCGGTTGCTAATAATGGATTGGAGAAGAAAACTGCCACATTATCAGCATATGCAGCCAATTTTTAGTTGTTGCTCTCCAACAATCAGAGGTTGAATACCTGCATTCCTACAGAGTGACTGCAGTTAGGGCTCTATGTACAGAGTGAACAAAAGGGGGGAGAGCGGGCACCCCTGACGGGTACTTCAGGATATCTGAAATTGGTTAGAGCAGTTCCCTGCAAGGACTACACTTGCCCTTGGTGTCTTATACAAGGCTTGGGTTAGATTAATACATCTTTCGCTGACACCAATGTTAAGCCTCCCAGCAACATCGAAAGCTGTCAGGGGTGTCATTTCAGCACATTTTCGCATTTGTGCAGTGTCACAAATTTGAATTAATATTGAGCATGAACTCAGGGCTATTGGAACAGGCAACTGCACATCATACTGCATTATTTAACAAAAACAATTTCACCAGTGTGAAGTAGAAAACATTTGTGCATAAAAATGCACATTTGTGCATTTTTATCAAGTAATGTGATTGTTTTAAATGTTCATGTTATGGATATATCAACAACTTTGGAAATGTCATCAGTGACGCCAATATTTGGCAAATGTCGAAGGTCATCGCGTTTGTATACAACTGCAGGGGGATGCGTCTGGTCAAAACCCTATGCCAGTGAAACCCACTTCAATTAAAGATAATTTTATTAACTTTACATTACACAATCTATGATTATGTACATCTACACCCAAACATGCTCACAATAATATTTTAATTGACATAGTTACCACCAGCTGTCTTCCACATCCGAGTGGTGCAAACTACACAAAGGGGGATATTCTCAAGAACGTGCGATAATCATCGCCAAAATAGGTTAATGCAATTTTTCATATCGCCGTCCATCGCGGGAAAATAACTCGATAAGCAGCGCCAGGCCTGCAAGTCCCACAAGTCAGGCGGGAAAAACCTCTATAAAAGCGGCAACAAAAAACACAAACAAAACACAAACAACTGCGAAGCACCATGGAGGTAGCCGGAGCGAGTACAGAGGACAACCAGAACTCCACGAGCCCCACGGAGGACCAGCCTGGGACCTCGGGGTCAGGGAAGGGCAAGGAGAAGAAGAAGAGGAACCCGCCTTTCAGTACGCAGGAAAACCAGATCCTCATTACGGAGGTGATAGAACACCACCACCAACTGTTCATCACCTCCACTGTGTCATTGGCAACTAAAAATACAATATGGCAGTCCATCTTGGCCAAGGTGAATGCAGTCAGAGTGAAGAGAAGGGAAGTGGACGACTGCAAGAAGCGCTGGACTGATGTGAAGCGCAAAACCAAGCTGAAACTCGCAGCCAACCTGAAAGCAGTAATGCAGACTGGAGGTGGGAGTCCAGCGACACACCAGGAGCTGGATGAGATGGAGGAAATGGTGACCCGAGTCATCATTGGGGAGACGGTGGCAGGAGTTGGGGGACCGGACACTGCACAACATGACCTGACCCAACAGCAACAGGGTGAGAAACGACCAGGGCCTGGGGGGACGGGGGGAGATGGGCACAATGGCACAGATGCACAATTAAGTATAGCACATCTGCGGA
This sequence comes from Calotriton arnoldi, assembly GCA_963921515.1. Taxonomy (NCBI): domain Eukaryota; kingdom Metazoa; phylum Chordata; class Amphibia; order Caudata; family Salamandridae; genus Calotriton; species Calotriton arnoldi. The sequence continues at coordinate 332,421 of CAWUFW010010056.1, read as the reverse complement.
CAAACCATGCCCAGGAGTCACAACTCCGACCAAGAGCCCAATTTACCCAAGTCTGCAACAACTCAGCACTGTATAAGCGCAGAAGTAAAAGGCACACTGCCTGAAAGGGATAAGGGCCAGCAAAATCAGAGCTGAAGGGGCAACACACCCACAATGCAGCACACACACATAAGAATCAGAGCACCACAACATTGACAACAATGTGGTACAAACTGCAACACTTTCACAACAGAACAGAGGACACAACTGCCGCCGCTTGTGTGTAGAAAATGGCCATTCACATTTGTCATAGCAGGAAACTGTGAGATGACAATGTACAAGTACAAACTCACATCCCTGATGGTGTAGAAATGTCAACTGTCCCACATCACATAGGCATCTCCTCACAAACAGTCACAATGTACATTGTCATGCAGTCTGTAAGTAAACTTGTACAATGCGTCAACATACATGTGAACACAATGTCAATCTGCATCTCCCCTTCACATTGCAGAGGGAGAATCAACACCTCCTGCAGAGCAGACCCAACAACTCAGCACTGATGATGAAGAGGACGTTCCCAACATCGACACCGACACCCTCCAACAGCCCATGGACAGCTTCGGCACCCCACCTCCAGGAGCAGGGCAGCCCAGCTGCATCGAGGAGACCCCACCCCCTGCACAGACCACACAGCAGGAAGCAGCCTCCACCACGGCTGTCTCCCAGGACCCCCACGACCAACACATGGCATTCCAACGCCATGTGTTAGGGTGCCAGCAGAAGATGGCTGATCAGCTGCGGGTGGGGTTCGACCTCATGGCAGCCAAACTAGATGCCATACGTGGGTGTCTAAGTCCCATCAGGGACCACTTACAGTCCCTAACGGACACCCACTGTCCGCTCCATGCGCTCCAACAATCCATGGCTGCCATTGCTGGAGTCATGACTCTGAGCCAAGAACAACTGTCTAGTCAGAGTGGCTCCAGCGATGTCAGCCGGGAGTTGGGACACATGCGGAGGATCATGGAGAACATGGAGCGGATGGGCACTGGAAGCAATGTCTGTTGCCTACTGGACTGCGCCATAAATAAATCAAGACTCAATTTGAATTGGGGGACCTGCTGACCGCAGTGTAGGCCGGATGCAGCGGTCAGCAAGGGCCCACAGCCACGTGGCGATGACTTGTGGTGCACTGAGTTAGTGGCACCTGAAGCGCTCAGCGGGTGTGCTGCCAGCGATGATGGCGTGTCCTTGCAGGTCAGGATTGGATTTGATATGTGTGAGCCCTGCTGACTGCAGTGTAGGCCGGAGGCAGCGGTCAGCAAGGGCCCACAGCCACGTGGCGATGACTTGTGGTGCACTGAGTTAGTGGCACCTGAAGCTCTCAGCGGGTGTGCAGCCTGCGATGATGCGCCGGGCGGGCCACACTGGAAGCAATGTCTGTTGCCTACTGGACTACGCCATAAATAAATCAAGACTCGATTTGAATTGGGGGACCTGCTGACCACAGTGTAGGCTGAAGGCAGTAGTCAGCACACACATGACTCCGCGGTGCTGTGCCGCTGAGTGCGCTGGGGGCCTGTGTCGCAGAAGCCAGCGATCGGCTGAGGAGGCTGGCGGTCACGGTGGCGGACTCGTAGCAGGGTGAGGGGCACCACCCTAGCAGACGCGTTGGCCATCTGGGAAGTGAACCACGCCCAGAGCCCCGGCCTATTTATTCACACTCCTACGCTGGACTGGCGTACGCCAGACAAGCCCACTCCGCTTACGCTTACAGGGGGGGACGACACAGCTACATGACCGAGGTCTTCCCCACTGCCTGAGGTGACATGGTTGCGTCCACTGTCCACAACACTACAAACACCAGCAGTATATGTCCACATGGACATGTCTGTGCTCTGCATTTTGAAGTCTGTCCAGCACATCACCGCCACAATTGGTATTGTGTACATTCTTATTCATGGGTGACTTGCCTCCTTCACACATACTTGGTTCCCACCTCTCCCCACATTCTGCAATTGTGTGGCTGAGGGACCATGCTGTTTTCGGAAGGACAGCTGTCTTGTTCAGCGCTGCCTTGGTGGTAGTCCGGGGGGATGGGGGGGCGTGGGGGTCGTGGGGGGGTGTTGTGGACCTCATGGGTCTCCGAGCTGCATGGTCAGTAGCTCCATGACATGTGTTGGTCTGCAGATGTGGCTCTGGGCTCGGCTCCCTTTCATACTGCAGGTTGTCGTCCTGCTTAACACCAGTAAAAGGAGGAGTTAAATCCCTGCTGCTAACGCGCCTTATCGCCTGTTTTTGGATCGCATCGCAGATCTGGCTGGTCGTTGAGAATATTGTGAAGTGGTGTTTTCGTGTGTTTTTGCACGGGAACGCCTACTCTGCATATCATTAGTGTTAGTTGTCGCTCTCATCCGTGGCGATGTTTTTTGCGGAAGCTATCGCTGGAAAACTTGCGATATAGGCAGTTTGCACCAGCTTGAGAATTGGGCGATAAATCTATTGCCACTTTTGCGGTGTTAAAGTGCCAAGAAATCGGCGATAAGTCCTTGAGAATATGCCCTAAAGATGCTCATCTCAAACAGTAAAATAGGCTTGGAGGCTGATGTATATATCTGTTGACTCATTGTACACCACACTCATCAATATCTAAATAAGGTAAGCTGCACAATAGATATTATCACAAAAGTGTTGATCATTAGGTGCTCTACCTTTCTTTTCCCATATTCTTCAATATGCAAACCCTAAACGAAGAGCTATTTCTTTGCAATCCCCAAGACTAAATAATATATGCATCTTCTCAACTACCACCCAAAGGGAACCTAAGATAAGATAAAATCAAGAGGGCCTTTCCCCATAATGACAGCAAGTTATAGTTTAAGAGTTGATTACGATATAATATGCTAGGTTCATACAACTATTGGTGCATTAAGTCTAACTTAGGTTTAGAAATAGTTGCATTAACAATGGAAAGTTTATTTGTAGTATTTATCAGATTTGTATTTGCACTGATAGATTAATCTACCCAAATGTAAAGCTACACCAGTGTGGCGTGTTTATACATGCCAGTAATTCAATTCAAAGGAGCGGGTTCTGCGTGCTTTTGGATGAGAACACCTTCCTCTGGCAGGGGAATACTCAAAATATCCATGTGGTTACTCACAAATATTTGCAAGCAGTTTCCATCTTTAAAATAATTTTTATAATCTTTCCTGTCAAAGGCAGAAGTAGATATGTATTCAAGGTAGATAGGTGCAGGGAAAACCTCAAAATGTATGTTGGTGGGGAATTGGTTTCTCAATGGGGAAGAATGTTTAACATATGGAGAAAGGAAATAAAATCTAAAATGGAAATACACAGTTGAGTATATTTAATCAGGCATATATGTACTACTTGTGCATTTACACATGCATAAATTGAAAGGTACATGTGCAATAACAATTGACAAAGAAGACCTGTATGTGTCATAGATATCAATGTAGGCTTTTAAAATTATTTGTGTTTCATGATACCTGGACATTTACTTTAAAGGAAGGTGTCATTTCTGGATGTTTGGGATTCGGGCCTAATATACCTTAATCTCCAGTTCCAAACTGGTCTCAATATATCGCAAAGCTCAACAAATGTGTGACCATCTAGTTCCTTCCTCTCAGGGAGACCGTTCCCATTTTCATAGATATCCATAATTTTAAGAACAGACAGAGAGCTCTGTACTGCAGTTTTATTTTTCGTGCAATGCAACACAGTATCCAAATCACACCCAACCTCTCAGTGTTACACTGCCAACACTGAGCACTACAGCCTCCTCACAAATATACACAGGCTTAAAGTTGAGTAAAAGCCCTAGAATCACACATTGAACTTTAACTTTAGGGGTTCATGTCCCTTTGTCCCCTACTCATTATGTAGAAACATCTGCTAATTATTTATTAGAGTACAGAGGGGCATATTTACAAGCCCCTTGCGCCACTTTTGCGCCGCCGTTGCGTCACGCATGTGACGCAGCGGCGACGCAAACCATGCGCCGCGTTGCGCTATATTTACAACGTGACGCATCTAGGGAGATGCGTCACGTAGTAAACCCCTGCGCCACATGAAACCTGCGTCAGGTTTCATGTGGGCGTACCGGCGCAGGGGGCGTTCCGGCGCAGGAACGCCTCGGAAGAGTGACGTGAGTGAAATCTACAAGATTTCACGCAGTCACTTTTCCGGCGCTGGTGTGTCAAATCCTTACGCCTGCTTCAAGCAGGCGTAAGGATTGACGCACCATGTTAGGGATATGGAAGGTTGGAACAGTGCTGGAGTTGCGTCGCGCTTGCGACACAACTTCATCACTGCGCCAACCTTCCGCCGGCAGATGCATCACGCATCTGCTTATCCTTGCGCCACGATGCGCCGCATTGTAAATGCGGCGCATCGGACGTGGCGCAAGGGTAAACTTGCGTGACGCATTTTCCCTGGCGCATCCCTGCTGATATGCAGGGATGCGCCAGGGAACGTAAATATGCCCCAGAGTTTTTCTGTCAGGTACTTTGCAAAAATGAGCTGTGCGTAGTGTTTATTGAGAAATCAAATCTAAAAGTGTTAATAGAAAGTTAAGATCACGTTGCTCCCTTTTCAGGGGTATGAAGCACAATATAAATGTAAAAATTAGTATAATACAATGCATTGGTGTCAATGTAAAACAGGCAGTGTGATAGCTCATGTCAAAACAAAGGCACATGAAAATTGTGCATCATTTGTTTGTTACAGTTACTTCTCATATCAAATAATAACTATATGCATACATTTCGAGTTTCGGTCATGTATCACTTTCTCTCTTCTAATTCACATACAAAACAGCAACGTATCTGGATTCAAAATATTTCATTTCAATGCAGCCCTACCCCCTATTGCGGAGATGCATTAAAAAAAACAAAAAACAATTTGACACTTAATCTGCCTAGAAGAAAAAGAAGGGCAGTGCCATAAGCCATGCAAACATATCTTTTGCAGTTAAATTAATTTTGATACTGGAAACGTTTAGGGGAAAATTTATGGAGATTTGACACATGTGCGAGGATCGAGGACATCACATCCCAGGTATTTGAAATGGTTGTCTACGGTCTTCAGGGGCATGGGTAGGGAGTGTGGCGGTGTCCAGTTACTCAAAGGGAAGACTGGGAGCTTGTCCCAATTTAAACCTTTCCCCCCCCCCGAGTATTTTCTGTATATTTGATATATCTCGCCCACCCTTATTAGAGAGAGTTTCGGTTCTGTTAGGTGCAACAAGATATTGTCAACTTAGAGGAAAATGAAGGGAAACAGCCTTTACAACAAGGTTTTTACCATGTTGAACCTTTACCACGCATTTTTTTACCAAGCTTGTCTCTGAACGAATATGCTTTTACAACGTATGCCTTTACCACGCATTTAAGGTAAGTTCGAGGGGTCTCCCCTCAAAAAGACATTGTTTAGAAATATAAATAAAAAATACATATGAACAATCTAAATAAATGCGGGCTCAAAAATGCACAATAAAGGCATACAGAGGATTTCCCTGTGTTGTTCCATCATACAACCAAAAATATGCTGCTCCCGTATGAGTTCCCATCTCCATCCCCAAATCTGGGAATCCACTCTCATCAATTGAGCTAGTCCCACCACAGTCAGTATGAATAGCATCAATGACAGGGGGTAGCCCTGCCTTGTGCCCATCGTACACGGAATTATCGTGATAGGACCCCATTTACCTAACGTAAACCTTGGGGTTTATATAGAGTAACTGTGTCCATTTCAGGAATTTGGGTCCGGAACCCATTTTCCTGCGGGTCGCGAATAGGAAGGGCCACTCCCCCGAATCAAACACTTTGCATTTAGGGAGGATAAAAATATTACATTCAAGACAAAAGAAGTGGTCATGTTAGACCGGGTGCAGGTGAGAATGAATTAAAAATGTATGAGAACTTGGCACATGCAGAGAACTAAAAAGTGCACTACAGCAGTTATATCTCCACCAAGTGGGCTATCATAGAATGTGGAAACCAACACCAGAAATTCCATAGGTTAATTTCCTAGGCCATCCTCTAGACAATGTCTACCCCAATCTCAAGGGTTCCTCTGTCACAAGTACCTGATATCACTGCCTTTGTAAGCCTTGAACTAACTGACACTCTGACTGTGGAAATGGTATTTCCAAAAGCAAAGACTGAAAAAGTGACGGCCAATGAGTTTAAGAGTTACAAGCTTTGTTTAGCCCACCAGGAACAGGAGAAGAGGTGAAGATAAAGACAGAGGCAGTGCACTCACGTATCCACCATGTATAACTCAAAGCCAATAGGTGTGTGGGGGTGTTCCAACAAGACCTTTAAGAGTCAGATGAGCATTCCCAAGAGGTTATCAAGAGTAAGTGTGATCTTAGAAGCTTCAGCAAACAGGTGGCTTAGGTCATGACAAAAGCAAAGAGAAACCTTCAGACTAGTCAAGAACTGATGAATGAAGGGTAATACAGAAAGGTATTCTTACTGGTACCAGGATGAAGTAGTGTTAGGTCTGAAGCCAATTTGTCCTTGAGTTTTGAAAGCTATAAGGAAAGGCACATACAAGATGACCTAGAAGATCTCTGGTATTAGTTATTTGATTGACAGACATGCCACTTGGGAAACACACAGGGTGTTTCATTCAAACCAACTTAAAAAGCATTTTCACAGGAATTCTACAGCTAACATAATGGCAACAGCAATAAGACAATAAGAAGGAAAATGAGCCTTTCCCAGACTTGTGACACAGTGATGAGAAAGGTGACTCATTAAAAGGTGTGAAACTTGCCCTGCTCTCACTCTTGAACTGCAGGAAGAGTGTAGAGAAGAATCGGGGTTTGTTTGGTGCCCTCTTCTCAATCACTCTAGAGGAGGTGCCAGTTTTTTTCCACAAGATAGACACTGGCGACGCAGCTTTCCAGTAAAGAGCAGGATAGGGTGTGAGACTGGATCCAAGAATGTATCCAGAATGAAATGGCCAAGATGTTGGACCTATGTTTCATTGAACACTCCTATAGTCCATGGCCCAGAAATGTCATACTGTTACATAAGCAAGGGTCAACTGACTCTGCTTTTGTCTTGACTACCAGTTTGTCAAAGCTGACACAAAGTTGGACGTACACAAGGGGCCAGATTTACTCATATTTGACGGAAGGAGGAGCAAAAACCAAATTTCTTGCACTTCCTTACGTCAAAAGGAGAGAGAAAAAATCACCATAGCTACAAAGATATGTCCCTTTTTTTTCTCCCCCAGCCTTGGTACACATTTGTCTTCCATGCACCAATACAAACACCTGTGTGTCATAGTGCAAAGGTGTGTGTGTTCCCAAAGAATGGGTTTTGTACTGGAAGGGAAAACTCCAGTACAAAACTATGCCTTGAGAACTTTTCTACTTTGTACGCGTGCTGTGCAATGTAGCACATGGTCAAATTTAGAAAAATGAGAAGAAATAAAACATTCCTCCTCGTTGCGCCTGCCTCTAAGGTTTTGGCATAAATACCTTTCTAACAATATTAGAAGATAGGGATTTGCGTCAAAACCCATGAGTGATTGCATGGGAATGCCTCTGTACTATCAATGGAATGCCTGCTTGACACAAATTAGCACAAAGTAGCACGTAGCACAACTTTGCATTACTTTGGGATACTACCCAACGTAAATCCTGGTTTGCATTGAATAGCAAATCCAAGCCTAACACTTTGCACTAGGTATGTGTCACAAAACTGACGCAAACCCGGTGTGAAGCATTAGTAAATCTGGACCTTGTTCCCTTAGATGATGATCTTGTGAACAGGTTAGGTGCTGTCAAACACCTCAATGTGTTTATTCTGACCAGTTTTTCCTGCCAGATTGTCCTAGCACCTGGTACTGAGGAGAAGAAGGAATTATTTACCTAAAAGTGCATTTGCCAATTTAAGGTTATGCCTTTCAGATTAAACAATGCTCCCACCACTTTACAGCCCCTGGTCAAATATGGGTTTTCAAGGCTGGAGGAAGTTTTTATAGGCTTCATGGAGGATATTGTTATCTTCTATAATTCATGACAGAACCTCTTTAAACACCTGAAGCAAATGTTAATGAGGTTGCAGAGGACAAAACCGACAAGGCAACAAAGTGCCTATTTGAATAGTCATCTTCGGTCCATACTGGCCATCAAGTGTGGAAAGGGAAGATGTGCTTGTTGGAAGCAAATATATAGGAGGTATACAAACTAGCACTACAAACCACCTTTGAATAAGAGGACAAATCCACTGGATGCTTTGAGGTCAACTTAATAATGCAACCAATTCACCTATGTTTCCAGTGCCTTCGAAATGGCGAGGGAGAAATGGTGTCTTCCAAGTTAAGAAGATAGGCAACTACACACAAAAAAATATGGCCCTGCAAACATTCACTTACTGTGCCTGCTGCAGGTGTACTGCCAACATGTCCAACTTGTATGATGCATTCAGTTGGGGATGGATATCTTTCTTCCTTCAAGAACACACGATCATTTATGAAATTCATGATCAAGACAATTTCAATTGAAATGAACCTGTTGAGAAAAGACATGACAAAATTGACAGTTGACAACTGTGGAGAAGGACTCCATCCACAATGTTGATAATGAGGCAAAACTGCAGAGGATCATAAAACATTTCAGAGATAAATGGAAGACTGGAACCACAAGCTCAGGAGGCAGAACCATGATAGCATGCATCTGGCGGGTCTTCAGGAGACAAGACTGAGTGCAAATACTGAGCTTTTATTAAAAGACTGGATCAATTCCCATCTAAAACATGGATCTATCGAAATCTTTTTTGGTTGAATAAGCTCAGAAAGCCCCCTTGTCATCTCCTCCACAATGGAAGATATCACAAATTCTAATCTACACATATAGGGTTACAATCCTTGAAGTGACAAGAACATCTGGGCCCATTCAATTTTAAGAATGCAGAAGATATGATGTCCCATGTCTTTTGTTAGACACAGCATCCTTGGCTGGGTTTTCCCTGATTTTTTGCCTTCAAATCTCCTGTATTTGTTGACTTCTTTTTTCTGGCTTTAGACTCTGGACATTTTACCACTGCTAACCAGTGCTAAAGTGCATGTATTTTCTGCTTAAAACATGACAACATTGGCTTATCCACAATTGGCATATTTAATTTGCTTATAAGTCCCTTGACGAAGTGCACTACATGTGTCCGGGGCCTGCAAATTAAATGCTACTAGTGGGCCTGCAGCACTGATTGTGCCACCCACTTCGGTAGCCCTTTAAATATGTCTCAGACCTGCCACTGCAGAGCCTGTATGTGAAGTTTTAAACTGCTAAGTTGACCTGTCAAGTTAACCCTCTTGCCAGGCCCAAAACTTCCTTTTTAGTACATATAAGTCACCCCTAAGGTAGGCCTTGGACAGCCCAAGGGCATGGTGCAGTGTATGTAAAAAGTAGGACATGTACTTTTAAGTTTTACACATCCTGGTAATGAAAAATACTTAAATTAGTTTTTCGCTACTGCAAGGCCTATCTTTCCCATAGGATAGCATTGGGATTGCCTTATTACATCTTATAAGTGCAATTTCCAATTGGGAAGAGATTAGACTCCCAAGTTTGGTGTCTCTGGAATGACAATTTAAAATCACAACTCCTGGTGAAGATTGATTTTACTTTAGCAATTTGGTGCCTTATGCCTGTCTCTGAATACATGTCCGGGGTGGGTGACTGTTGGGCTTTGTGTATTCCCTCTAGACAGCCGCACACAAAGGGAGCTTAGGTGTGACTGATGGGACATCCACATTCTGATGGGCCATCCTAGGCAGGATGGGGGTGAGGAGCTGACACATCTGAATAGGCTGTACCCTGCCCTCACACAAAGGGCTGTATACCCCCTGTAGTGAGTCTGAAGACAGAGAAGGAAGGGCAGGGACTTTGTGCACTCAAAGCCCCTCTTTGAAGTCTCCCCCACTTTAAAGGCACCACTTGGTATAAGAACTGGACTTCTGACCCTACCACCTCAGTACACTTTTAGGCCTGTGGATACTCTGCCAGGAAGAAGAACTACTGTGTTGCTGCCATTTTGCTGGACTGCTACACTCCAGCTCTGCTTTGCTGACCTGCTGCCTGCCGCCCTCCTTTCCTGGGAGTGAGAAGGACTGGACCTGCATCTCTCCAACCAGAGTGACTCCAAGGGCTTGCTGGCGTGACTCCTGATTGAAGACTCAGGGACATAAAAGACTTCCAACTCACCTTGCTACAGCACCTGGACTCTGCCATCTGAGATTTGTGCCCTGCCAAGTGGTGACAATCCGGTCTTAGGCCCTTGGAAGTGGGCATAAAGTGCTGCTCCAGCTAAAATCCATGCATTTACACCGTTGCACCACTCAGAACCGGCGCATCTCCATCAACACTGACACATCACCACTGCTGTGAGGATTGAGGACATTGCATCTCTATTGACGCAATGCTTCAACGCTGTTGCGAGGATCAAGGACATCGCATAACAAATGGTGCAGTGCATCGCCCCCATTCCCGATGCATCTTCAACTTTGCGTGGCTTGGAGCCGTCGCATCACCTACATCATAAGGATTAGCACTGGCATATTGCCTCCTTTGCTCCCAGCATTGCGACATCAGGGCAACCACAAACCAAGGTACTGTTTCAGCAGCCCAAGGCTGGTCCCTGTATCCAACCAGCGCTCCATCGCGGTCAGCCTGAACTTTTGGATTTGACCCAGTCTAGCGCCACCTGAGAGCCCCGGTTAGTGCTTTATGCTTTTAAGCACTACATTTCAGTTTATTCTTTACAAATTCATAACTCTGGGTATACTTTTTGGATTTTTGTCATTTTGATCTTGTTTTGTTTATTAAATCAATCTCTATATTTCTAACCAGTCATGTTGTCTTTTTGTGTGGTGTTGTTACTGTTTTACTGTTGAAATTGTTGCACAAATACTTACACATTGCCTCTTAAATTAAGCATGACTGCTCTGTGTCAAGCTAACAGATGGTGAGCAGAGGTTAATTTATGGTCTATATCTGACTTACCCTGACTAGGACTGTGGTTCCTGCTTGGACAGGGTGCATACCTCTGCCAAACAGAAACCCAATTCCTAACATCTGCACTCAATAAAGACAGATATTACATAGAAGCTTTAAGGCAGTAAGAAGGACACTTACAGAAAGAGTGGTGTGCCATTATATTCTACCAGAATATTTTGTCAAAATATTGCAGCTTAATTAACAACTAATATAATATCCTGAAACTAAGTATATATAAGAGGGCATACAGTTCATAGTCATAGTTTCACTTATGGTTAACTTAACGTTATAGTTAGGTGAAAATGTCAGCTTAAAAGTAGCAGTTTAAACTAAATAAAAAAATTAAATTCACCAGTTACAGTTATTTCAAATAACTATAGCTCATGCCTCCACCATGCACATGTTGTCATCAATGACATAATTTCAGATGTCATCAGTGATGTTATCAATGATGTCATAAAACATGTCATGAGTGATTAAATTAATATGTGAGGTCATAAGAAGTTCATGGCAAGTACCCCTACTCTGTTCCCTTATAACTTTTTTTAAATATTCAGGACACAGAGACCAAGTTCCAGTGTTCTGAAACTGCTGCCACAATATTTCTCCTCATGTTCCAGCCAGCCAATCAGAGCACTAGCTACTGCGGCACTCCCAGGAGTCTCTTGCTCCTATGAGAGCAAAATGGTTAGTGGCAAAAGAGGCCCCTCCCCCAATCAGATCGCTCTATTATTTGAAGTTCTGTAATCGCGGGACTCCTGCAAGAGCACCATGAACCCAACCATCCATATATACATATATTTTGAACATTAGTTTCTCAAAAACTACTGAAGAAATTTACACCAAATTACAAATTCAGAGTAAAGATCTAGTGGTCTGTCAAATTTGGTGCAGTTCTATACAGCCATTTAAGCTGTAGCGCTGTTCACAAATCCCTACAAAAATTGCATGGGAAAATTTAGTTTGAGGACCCCCCTTTTTTCTCAGCACATACTTGACAGATCACCTCAAAACTTTCAAGAGTAGGATCTGAGGTGGATGGACCTTTTGTTTGGAAAAGTTTGTGAAGATTTGTCAAACAGGGCCAAAGGTTTTAGCAAACCAAAAACGCTCTTCCTATGGTAACTAGGTCCTAACTATACCTACACACACAGGTATATAAAATGTATATATACCATTTGAGCTTCCAAAGAAGCCCGGACCGCTTAGGGGAGGATCACACCCGCTGGAGGAGCACACTAGCCCAAAATGTCCAAAGCATGAAAAAGTTAAATTGCGTACATGGGGAAAAGTGAAAAATGATGTTCAGTCACCGCACCAGATGCGTTTCAGCCCAACTGGACCTTGATCACATGACTCAAAATTACACACTTTGGGCCAGATGTATGAAACCACAGTTTTGCGAGCCCTTAATAGCGATTTTTAGCGAATCGCTTTTGAGGACTCGCAAAATGGAATGTATGTAGGAATCGCAATATAAATTGCGATTCCTACATATTCCTTAATTGCGACTCGCAAATTGCGAATCGCAATTAAGGAATACCTTCCCGTTCATTCCTATGGGCCTTGAGGCCCGTAGGAATGAATGGGAAGACATGTCGCAATTTGCGAGTACCAAATAGGTACTCGCAAATTGCGAATGCTATTTCATGGGTGCAAGGGTGTCAAAAGGACACCCTGTTGCACCCTGAAATATGTATGTGTGCACATGTGGCGCACATACATGCCCTAAGGGCATGTATGTGCGCCACATGGCACTTTGAAAAATGAAAAAATTCATTTTTCAAAGAAATTACAAATTACCACCAACTTGAAGTTGGTGGTAATTTGCATTTCTTAAGCCAGAAATCGCACAACTTTCTGCATTGCATTTAAGGAATCGCAATTTGCGATTCCTTAATGTATTCAGAAAATAGGGAATCGCAAATTTTGCGATTCCCTATTTTGCGAGGGCCTTTGGAATGATACAGCCTAAAGGCTTTTTACTGTTCGCAAAAGGGCCGATTCTGCGAATCGGCCCGTTTGCGACCGATAAAGCTTCATACATCTGGCCCAAAGTCTATTAATAATTACTAGACACAAATGAAGGACAAAAGAAAATCCACAATAGTGTAGGCGCCATCTTGAAACGGTACCATAAAACAGTGGAGCAATGCTATAACATGCACAATTGCCTGGAAACATGTTATAGCACACAACATCCATATTTACATAAAGATAGGACTGTGACAATAACAAGAATCGAGCCCCAGTATGCAGTATCCATATACATAGGTGTATGACATGATTGTTCTCGTAGTAATTAACATAGTGTTAGGTAATCACACTCCAGTGGGCAATATACACTTCATATCATCCTTCTAAAAATCTATGTTACCATCAAGCCCAATTGGGCAAGGAATGAGAAAAAGAAGAAACAAGAACAAAACAAAGCCACTGCCGATATATACAATATATTCCAAATGATAAGAATCAAATTTGTAAAAACTGGAAGAGGTAGAGATAAATTAGATAAATATATTTTTATACACACACATATATATATATATATATATATATATATATATATATATATATATATATATATGAGAGATCAGCATTAAAAATCTTCAGGAAGACCGAAACATTATTTAAAACCTCAACCAAATGTGGAAACATTGTAATTCTGAACTATCATAAATATATTCTGGAGGCCAACAGACACTTGAAAATGCAACAAAATTATATGAAACTTAAAAAGGATCCAACCAATGTGTATCAATCAATCAATCAAGCAATCAATCAGAGGTTTATATAGCGTAGCAGCTCACCCGTGAGGGTCTCAAGGAGCTGAGGGCGGGGAGGCTGCTGATCCGCCTGGGTGTGGAGGTTCAGTCAAAGAGCCAGTTCCTGAGGTCTTCCTGAATTGGGTCAATGACGCAGATTGCCTGAGGTAGATGGGCAGGGTGTTCCAGGTCTTGGCAGCAAGGTAGGAGAAGAATCTTCCTCCGGTTCTTGTCTTTTGGATCCGTGGGATGGAGGCCAGGGTGGAGTTGTCTAGCGGATGTGTGGAATGCGAGGCGGTGGTTCAGATATTCTGGTCCTGCATCGTGGAGAGCCTTGTAGGCATGTGTGAGGAGCTTGAATATGATTCTCTTGTTGATTGGGAGCCAGTGGAGTTGTCAGAGGTTTTTGTGTTATGTGGCTGCGGTGGGAGATATCGAGGACCAGTCTGGCTGTGGCGTTTTGGATGTTCTGTAATTTCCTGAGCAGTTTCTGGATTACTCCGGCGCATTGCCGTAGTCAAGTCTGCTGGTTAGTGCGTGGGTGATCGTCTTTCTGGATTCTGTGGGGATTCATCTGAATGTCTTTCAAAGCAGGCATAGCATGCGGAAGTAGTATGAGGATACTGTGTTGATTAGGTGGTTCATTGTGAGCGAGGAGTCCAGTATGATGCTGAGGTTGCGTGCTTGGTCCGTAGGGGTGGGAGAGGTTCCTAGTGCGGCGGCCCACCAGGAGTCATTCAAGGCTGAGGGGTGGGTCCCAGATGAGTACTTCGGTCTTGTCCGAGTTGAGCTTGAGGCAGCTGTTTTTCATCCAGGTAGCAACGGCCTCTATTCCGTTGTGAAAGTTTATTCTGGTGGCTGTGGGTTCGTTGGTGAGGGAGAGGATCAGCTGGATGTCATCGGCGTAGGAGACTATGTTGAGTCCGTGGCTTCTGATGAAGACTGTGAGGGGGGCCATGTAGACGTAGAAGAGGGTGGGGCTCAGGTTGGAGCCCTGGGGCACTCTGCAGCTGTTCTCTGTAGGTTCTGAGAGGAACAGGGGTCGTCTGACTCGCTTTGTTTAGCCGGTAAGAAAAGAGTGGATCTAGTCCAGTGCCTAGTCGCGGATTCTGCATCGTGTAGTCTCATGATTAGGGTGTGGTGGGAGACGGTGTCAAAATCGGCCGAGAGGTCCAGTAGGATGAAGGCTGCAATTTTGCCCCGGTCGAGGAGGGAGCGGATGTTGTCGGTGGCAGCAAGGAGTGTGGTCTCGGTGCTGTGGTTGCTTCGGACACCGGAATGGGAGGTGTCTGTAGGTGATGTTCCCGCTGGCAGAAAAAACGGGGTCGAGTGTTTGTCCGGCTGTGTGGTGACCAGCTGCTTGAGTCCGATGTCGGCGAGGTTCTCCAGTAGGGAGGTGTTGGTCACTGGGGTTGTCTAGGTGGGAGTTGAGGTCTCCGAGTAGGATGTAATCAGTGTATGCGAGAGCCTGGCATGTGATGAGGTCTATGATGGTGTTGGTGAAGGGATGGTGGGGACTGGGGGGCCTGTAGACGAGGGTGCCACAGAGGGTGTTGTTGGGGTTGGTCTGGATCTGGTGGAGGTGTTCCATGGTTGTTGTTGAGTTGTTCGAGTGCGTAGTCATTCGGTCAGTTTTCTTTTGGGCGAAGCCTCCTCCTGGTCGGTCAGTGCGGTCCTTGCAGTTGATTTTGTTGCCATCAGGGGTGGCGATGGTGATGTCCGGTCTGGAACAGGGGTTGGTCCAGGTTTCCGTGAAGAAGGTGATGTCTGGAGAGGTGGCATTGAGGAGGTCCCAGATTTCTGTGGCGTGTTTGAGGAGGGATCGCACATTGAGGAGGATGCAGGTGAGCTGGTCGGGTGCGCTGTTGGTCAGTTGGGTGGCGAGAGGACCTGGCATGTTGGCGTGGGTGAAGATGTGGCTGCAGTTCCAGCAGGAGAAGGGTCCTTGGGTCTCCTTCGGTGATGCGAGGTGGCAGGAGGTGTGACATCCTGAGTTGAGGGCGAGGAGAGTGCTGGCATGGTAGCAGTGGAAGGTCCAAGAACCAGCGTCCCTGTCACTGGGAGTGGTCCAAGCGTGGACGGGCTTGACTTTGGTGTGCCTTCGGCATACAAGCTGCTCACCAACTGCGTGCAGCCACCATTATATAGTGCTGCAGGGGGGCTGGACAGCTGGGAGGTGGGAAACGCAAGATGGGTCACTGGAGGGGGGCATGGCCATAGGGGATCACAGGGGCGAGGGCAGTGAAAAAAAAGGGAAAGAAAATGCAAAAAAGGAAAAAAGCAGAAGAAGGGCAGAAAACAGAAAAGAGAGACAGAGCGGCAGCCCAGCAGCAGAGCAGTGACGCTCTACCACTAGAATAGCAGGGATGAGGCACAGGCAGGAGCCTGCGGGTGGAGGAGGGCCTCAAACTCCTGACTAAGGGTCAGCAACAGGGGCAGCAGCAGCTACCAGGCAGAGCTGTGAAGTAAAGAGAGCAAGTCCACTAGAAGGTCAGTGGACTGCTATGGAATGCTATGGAATTCCATCGAAAACTGAATGAGTGGAAAGAAATTAGTCTGCTAATGAAGAAGAATATAAATACCTAAAAACAGATATCCTATAACACCACCCATATATTTCTTACCCAAGGTTCATAAAAACATTGAAAATCCACCAGGATGCCATATTGTCAGCTCCATACGGGCTCTCTTGGAAAACACCTCCAGGATCATTGACATTTTCTTGTTCCCTTATGTGTTGACATTACCCTGATATTTAAGAGACTCCACAGATTTCCTGAACAAGATCAATGGCTTTCCCTGGCATTCTGCCTATTCTGACTATCCGATGGCAACCATAGTTATAGTGTCACTCTATACATCCATTGAACATACTGATGGCATCAAGGTATTTGAATACTATCTGAGATGAAGATCTATAAACTTAATGGAGCACTCCAAAATGTTAATAGAGATGTTGGAATTTTGTTTAACACATAGTGCATTCCCTTTTTGATGGCAACTGTTATATGCAGACCCAAGGCAAAGCATTGGGTACTTTGTTTGCTACCATGTATACAAATTTAATGATTGTAAGGTGGGAGGCTGAAACAATATGGCAGAACAAAACTTGGACCCACTGGAATGGGTGAAACTTTAGGTCCCCTACAGTGATGACCTTTTCATAATCTGGGAAGGAAGTAGAGAAGAATTGGAGAACTTTATTAAATCATTGAATGATGAAATCCAGAATCAAAAATGTACATATGAAATTAGTTCACATAGAATCAACCACCTGGACATTGAAATACAGATTAGTGACCATAAATGTTGCTCAAAGATTCATATGAAACCTACCAGTTGTAATAGCAGGCAGCAAGCGAATAGCGAATAACACCTGAAAGCCCGAAAATGGAGTGTGCCCAAGGGCAAGTTTTTAAGAACTAGACGAAACTGCTCTGATTTTGAACATCAAGCCTCAGATATGTTTGAAAGGTTTAAACATAGAGGATATCCAACAGTAGTTCTGACTGATGCACTAAGGAGAGTGCAAGAAAAAAAAGGGACAATCTCCTTATCCCGAAGGTAAAAAGAAGTACTACATTTGAGAGCAATGGAGATAGCATAAGATACATATTGGATTATAATACACCCCATTATGAGATGAAAAAATTGATAAGGGACAACTGGAGGATTCTAAAAATGGATGAATCTTTCAAAACAATGTTACCAGAAAAGCCACAAGTAACATAAAGAAAGCTTGCCTCTTTAGGAGATTTACTGGCACACTGTTTCATGACAAATATGAAAGTGAATACATGCACTTGGTTAAAAGACAAAACCAAATGGATTTTGGAAATGCTCCAAGTTCAAGGCTTGTCAGTATGGTTGCAACAAGTCGATGTTTTAAATCCACGATGGACAGCAAAAGAAAATCAAAGAACGTATCACATGTGAGACCACACATGTAGTATACATAATAGATTGTGGGTGTGGCAAAAATATGTTGGTAGTACTGTAAACAAGTTGAAATTGAGGATCTTACAACACTTTCGTGCTATTAACAATAAAGATTTTTCCTCTACAGTGGCAAAACATATTTGGGACCCTCATAATTGGAGCAAAACAGGTCTTAAATGTTATGGTATCCAACATATCTTTAAGAAACCAAGAGGATGAGATCTAGAATTACTGTTGAGCAGGTCTGAATTGATAATATTGATGGGGGTGGAGATCCTGTGGGGACTGCCTATAGACGCAGAGCTCCATGTCCACCTATGAGATTACTTTATCAAGAATAATACTGTTCTAATGTATCTTCTGACATACTGATTAGTTTGTATCAAAATTTGAATAGCATATGCATATACTTTTAATATAAGCACTTTACCAAAACAGCAAGCACTTTAGGTTATCAACCTTTGAAGTTTCATGTTTACGTATATATATATCCCTGATGCAATATAATACAAGATCAAAAAGAAAGAGACCGCCACTAGATTGAAAAGTTATGCACATATTAGCACTCTATAAGGGTATTTTTGTATCTGACTATATGCTTCAATCAATCAATCAATCAATCATGTCACTTATAAAGCGCACTACATACCCGCGAGGGTCTCAAGGCGCTGGGGGAAGAGGGGGGTGGTGCTGCTACTGATCGAAGAGCCAGGTCTTGAGGAGTCTTCTGAAGGCCAGTAGGTCTTGGGTCTGTCGGAGGTTGGTGGGGAGGGTGTTCCAGGTCTTGGCGGCGAGGTGGGAGAAGGATCTGCCGCCGGCGGTCGTTTTCCGGATGCGGGGGACTGTGGCGAGGGCGAGGCTGGTCGAGCGGAGCTGGCGGGTGGGGGTGTAGAAGCTGAGTCGTCTGTTGAGGTAGGCTGGTCCAGAGTTGTGGAGTGCTTTGTGTGCGTGGGTGATTGGGTTTTAATAAGCATTTGCACTTGATAAGTGTGCTTTACCATAAGAAATACGGTAAACAGACATTATATCGAGTTTTTATTTTTGAAGTACAAAAATATCGAGTTGGCAATATCGAAGGGACAGAATATCGACATCAAGAATATCGGTGACCAGAATATCGACATGAAGGTAAGAAATATCGGTATTTTTAATATCGAAGTCAGTAATATCGTTTGTTATAATATTGTTGTTAATAATATCGATATTTATATTAGTGTTCTGTATTTTAGTATGTATGTTAATAGTATGTGATCTAATGTTTTTTGTATATGTATATCTGTTTTTTAATGTATTTGTGAAATTTTTAGAAGTTATTTATTTTATGTAAATTAAATTTTCCGTATTTTAATTCTGTAGCGGGTTGTGGGTTTATAGGGGAATAGGATGGGGAGTAATTTAATTTTAATAAAATAATCAATAATTTTATTGATTATTTATAATTAATTTTCTATTAATTAAATATTAATTGGCTATTAAATTTTATTAATTGATTAGTTAATTAATTAATTAAATTGTGGGGGGGTTTTAGGAGCGGGTTGCGGGTTTATAGGGTGGGAAGTATTTTAATTATAATTAATTAATAAATAATTTTGATTAATTCCTATTTATGTATTTAATATTTTATATTGTTAATTGTGGTAATTAATTAATTATTAATTAGTTATTAATTGGTTGTTAATTATTAATAATTAATTGGTAAATATTTTAATTGTTTTTTTCTTTGGAGCGGGTTGTGGGTTTATAGGGAATATGGTGGGAAGTATTTTAATTATAATCAATTAATAAATAATTTTGATTAATTAATATTTATGTATTTAATATTTTATATTGTTAATTGTGGTAATTAATTAATAATTAGTTATTAATTGGTTGTTAATTATTAATAATTAATTGGTAAATATCTTAATTTTTTTTTTTAGGAGCAAATTGTGGGTTTATAGGGGAATAGGATGGGAAGTAATTCAATTATAATTAATTATTTTTATTAATTAATATCTATGTATTTAATATTTTATATTGTTCATTGTTGTAATTATTTGATATTAATTAGTTATTAATTTGTTCTTAATTATTCATAATTAAGTGGTAAATATCTTAATTGTGTTATTTTTTTAGGAGTGGGTTGTGGGTTGATAGGGGAGGAGGCTGGGAAGTAATTTAATTTTAATATATTTTTTAAATTGTTTATTATAATATTTTATTTAAACTTTTTTATAGTGTTAATCATGTGAAATAATTTATTCTTGATTGTTTTTAATATGTTTGTTAATTTTCATTAATTAATTAATCATAAATTAATTATGTTAATAGTGTTATGTTTTATAATATTGGTGGTGTCATTTTTAGGGGAATATGGTGGGTGGTAAATTTTTATAATTAATAAAAATGTTGTTAATTAATTTTAATTATTTTGCTTGAGTGGGAATAGTTAATTATTCCCTCTGCTATCCAACAATTTCCCTACTGTTTCACTTGCTGGAGTGGGAATAGTAATTGTTACCCCTCCGCTATCCAACACTTTCCCTACTATTGCACTCGCTGGAGTGAGAATAGTAATTGTATCCACTCCGCTATCCAACACTTTCTCTACTGTTGCACTCTCTGGAGTGGGAATAGTAATTTTTACATCTACGCTATCCAACACTTTCTTTAAAATGTTTCACTCCCTGAAGTGGGAATAGTAAATTATTCCCCTCCGCTATCCAATGCTTTCCATACTGTTGCACTTGCTGGAGTGGGAATAGTAAATTAGTCCACTCCGCTATCCGACACTTTCCCTACTGTTGCACTCGCTGGAGTGGGAATAGAAATGTTATCCACTCCGCTATCCGACACTTTCCCTACTGTTGCACTCCCTGGAGTGGGAATAGTAATTTTTATCCCTCCGCTATCCAACACTTTCCCTACTGTTGTACTTGCTGGAGTGGAAATAGTAAATTATTCCCCTCTGCTATCCAACACTTTCCCTACTATTGCACTTGCTGGAGTGGGAATAGTAATTTTATCCACTCCGCTATCCAACACTTTCCCTACTGTTGTACTTGCTGGAGTGGGAATAGTAAATTATTCCCTCCACTATTTGACACTTTCCCTACTGTTGCACTCGCTGGAGTGGGAATAGTAATTTTATCCACTCCGCTATCCAACACTTTCCCTAGTGTTGCACTCTTTGGAGTGGGAATAGTAAATTATTCACATACGTTATCCAACACTTTCCCTACTGTTGTACTTGCTGGAGTGGGAATAGTAAATTATTCCCCTCCGCTATCCAACACTTTCCCTACTATTGCACTTGCTGGAGTGGGAATAGTAATTTTATCCACTCCGCTATCCAACACTTTCTTTAATGTTGCACTCCCTGGAGTGGGAATAGTAAATTATTTCCCTCCGCTATCCAACACTTTCCCTACTGTTGCACTCCCTGGAGTGGGAATAGTAATTTTTACCCCTCCGCTATCCAACACTTTTCTTAATGTTGCACTCCCTGAAGTGGGAATAGTAAATTATTCACATATGCTATCCACCACTTTCCCTACTGTTTTATTTGCTGGAGTGGGACTAGTAAATTAATCCTCTCCGCTATCCAACACTTTCCTTACTGTTGCATTTTCTGGAGTGGGAATACTAATTTTATCCTCTCCGCTATCCAATTTTTTCTCTAATGTTCCTGTTAATGTAGTGTGAAATGTAATTGTAAAAGATTAAAAATATTTTAATTTTTTTAATTATTATATAAATATTGTATTTTTATTTTATATTTACTGGTATATGTATATATATGTATTTATAATTTTTAATACATTTCTAACATTTTATAATTTATTATATTTATTTTTTAATATTATAAAGTAAATGTATATTTTATATTTTATATATATGTATGTTTCATTTTTATTAAAATTATATTTATTTATAATTTTAAACATTTTCTAATAATTCTAACTATGGGGTCGATTACGATGGCGGTCGGAAAAGCATACCGACCGCCATGGTAGCGGCAAAAAACCGCCCGCATGGCCAACGGGAAAAACGCCGGATACATTACGATGAACCAGCAGAATAATCCGTCCGCGGCGGCGGGAGACAACGAAAAACCGCCCGCACTCGCCGGACCAGCTGAAAATCCGACCGCAACGGCCGGATACTCAGCGGAAAAGCCAAGAACCGCCGCCATGCACACGGAGTAACTGCCCGTGACATTATGACATCCCCGTTACCACCATGGTACCTACCTATGAATCCGACCGCATCGTGCGCGAACAGTGATGAATCCGATAGGCGGCGGAAGGGCTGCAGCATAGCCACCGCTGCCGAGGAACCGCTGCGGAGGATCCGCAAAAAATGGCAGACGTAGAAAAACACGAAAAAAATACAAACAATGCACACGCTGAAGTAGACCTGTCCCAATACAAACCAAAAGTGCCCAATGACAACAGCCCCAGAAATTTCAAAATAACCAATCACAGGACAACACACACAACACACCTGACAGCAACATACCAGCTTGCCACACCCCCATAGCCGAGCATAAAACCAGCCCCTCCCTGACCACAATCCTTTGCTACACTCCACAACTGAAGGTCCCAACCCCAGAGAACAAAGGAGAGGCAAACCTGCACACATCACCACCACAACACACACACCACCTACACCACCCACACAACTGCACCACAGAACATCTGCACAGCACACACCATGGCACCACACAAAATGCCAAAATTCACTGATTCAGAGCTTGCAGTCATGGTAGATGAGATAATAAGAGTTGAACCACAACTCTATGGCAACATGGTCCAACACACCCCATTAGCCACAAGAACCCAAATGTGGGTGAGGATAGTCAATAAGGTCAATGCAGTAGGGACCACCCCCGCAACAAGCAGGAAATACAGAAGCGGTGGCATGACCTGAAGACCGTGGTGAAGAGGAAGAGGGCCAAGAACCGTCAGCTGGCTGACGGGACTGGTGGAGGCACTCCCATCCCACCCAAACCATACAGTCCGTGGGAGGAGAAGGTCCTTGGAATCCTACATCCAGAGAGTCTTGAAGGAATCCGCGGGGGACTGGAAGCTGGTAAGTACAAACCAATGTATATCATCACATTGCCATGTACCGTCTTGCACAAATTCAAACCTACAACCCCTAGGCCAAAGGACATTCGTCTGACCCACAATACCCAAAACAGGTCACACAGATGTAACCACCACTCAACCTGATAAAGCACAAAGCTAAACAAAATCAACTGGATTGCATGTGTACAGACAAAAAGCACTACAACACATACCAGGCCCCCCTCTCCCACCCCTCAGCAGGATGGAGCACCCCACCCAGAAGCATGTGTCAGCCATTGAACGCTCCCCACCACCTAACAGGTAGGTAGCCATCTTCACAGGGATGGGGAATGTGTATCTGGAGGCAGCACTACAACTCCCAACAGGCCCCCTCTCACACCCCTCAGCAGGATGGAGCACCCCACCCAGAAGCATGTGTCAGCCATTGAACGCTCCCCCACCACCTAACAGGTAGGTAGCCATCTTCACAGGGATGGGGAATGTGTATCTGGAGGCAGCACTACAACTCCCAACAGGCCCCCTCTCACACCCCTCAGCAGGATGGAGCACCCCACCCAGAAGCATGTGTCAGCCATTGAACGCTCCCCCACCACCTAACAGGTAGGTAGCCATCTTCACAGGGATGGGGAATGTGTATCTGGAGGCAGCACAACAACTCCCAACAGGCCCCCTCTCACGCCCTCAGCAGGATGGAGCACCCCACCCAGAAGCATGTGTCAGCCATTGAACGCTCCCCCACCACCTAACAGGTAGGTAGCCATCTTCACAGGGATGGGGAATGTGTATCTGGAGGCAGCACAACAACTCCCAACAGGCCCCCTCTCACGCCCCTCAGCAGGATGGAGCACCCCACCCAGAAGCATGTGTCAGCCATTGAACGCTCCCCACCACCTAACAGGTAGGTAGCCATCTTCACAGGGATGGGGAATGTGTATCTGGAGGCAGCACTACAACTCCCAACAGGCCCCCTCTCACACCCCTCAGCAGGATGGAGCACCCCACCCAGAAGCATGTGTCAGCCATTGAACGCTCCCCACCACCTAACAGGTAGGTAGCCATCTTCACAGGGATGGGGAATGTGTATCTGGAGGCAGCACAACAACCCCCAACAGGCCCCCTCTCCCACCCCTCAGCAGGATGGAGCACCCCACCCAGAAGCATGTGTCTGTAAGTAAAAACCAAAGTGACACTTCACAGGTAATCAGACAGTGCATGCACACCACCATCACTCAACAAAAGCATTGAGAGACATGACAACATGAGGCTCTACTTCACACAAAAATAGAAAAGAAAAGCACCGCCATTGACAGGATGCAGACAGCTCAGCGTACGCAACTGTGACAGAAACAGAACTGTGACTCTCAACAAATATGTCCAAGCAAACGGGCCTCTGACATGCATCACCCAGATTTCCTCTGTAGCGTACATGGGTGCTGGATCATGAAGGACCATGGGAAAAACAAACTAGCATGGTCTGCTGTATAAAGAAATACAAGCACAGGACATGTCAACGGTATGCATGTGATGACAATGGCTAGTCCATGCACACAGGTAATGTCTGCCAGGCAGAGTGATCAGCAAAGATGCTGAACATCAACTTGTAGTCATGCCAGTTGTCAGATGACAACCTCACATTGAAATCACCAATACTAGACGTGTGGCATGCTAACCAATCACAGGTCACACCATTGTGAAATGATGAATGTAACTCCACTTCATGGCATGAGGCACATCACTGTGCAGACATACAATGTGTGAAAAAGGCAACTGTGTGTAGCATAACATGTAAATAAGAGACATCAAACACAGCAACCCTGAGGTGTGTAAGGCAATTACCATCTACTTCCTGTCACACAGGTGACCAACAACTGACTGCAGAGGACGACAACCTCAACCAGCACAGCCAGTCACCAGCTCCCGAACATCTCCCCTCGGATGCAGACTCCCTGGATAATGAGGAGGAGGACCAACCCGGACCATCTGGTGTGGCAGGGCGTAATGTGTCCCAGGACCCCACAGCCCCACCACCCTCAGCAACAACATCAACGCAGAGCCCTGCTGCAACGACCTGTGCCACCACCACCTCCACCACCACTACCACTACCACTGCTGCCTGCAACACTCACCCTGCTCCAGAGGCCAACCAGACCACAACAACTGCGGAGGTACGGGAGAGTAGGCCGGTGCCCACAGGAGGGGGGCAACAGGGCCGTGACCGCAGGCCAGGTGTGAGGACAAGGCTGACCCAAAGGGAAGAAGACCCTGGCACTGAATCACTGGCACACATTCACAGAGTTGTGGGGGCCTATGAACACGCCCAGGGACAGTTGAGGCAGGCTCAGCAGGATGCCCGTGAGCAACAACAGATGCTGCGCTCAATTGACAACCGCATGGGCCAACTCGTGGCCTGCATGGGCCAAATCAGGGACCTCCTGGGCCAGCTAGTGGGGGTCCTCAGGGACAGGCATGCGGCACCGCCAACACCTACAGCTCCCTCCGTTGTGCCGCAGGATGACAGACCCCAACCTCCCCTGCATCCAGCGAGCATGGGGACTCATCAGACACCACTGGCCATGCACCTGTGTCCCCCTGCCAAAAGAGCAAGGGGCCGCCCGAAAAATCATTGGGAGCATCCCGTGGCAAAGCACCTGGCAAAGCCAGTCAAGTAGCCAGCCATGATGGCACCCCTCTTCACCCTGCTGTGTACCCTGCAGACTGTCCCCACACACAATGCCGTGGGAATGGCAAATGACTGTTGGACTGTGTTACCATACTGATCTAGTGTATACTCTATTGTCTCATCTACCATCACTGACAAATCTGTTATTCACCATTCATAAATCTGTAAATATCCACATCTACATCACATGTATCCACTGTAAATAAACACTAATAACGCACCAATGTAGTTGTCACTGTTCCATGTTCATCACAGTATGTTAACTCACACCCATGATTACGTCACAGGAGCAGGGATACTCCGCAGGCAAGTAGAGGCTGAAGGGACCTAGGAAAACACAACAGAACATCAGTTGCTACTCAGGTGGTGGACTAACAACCATCACACAACACAGCACATCAAGGTACGACAATCTGCACATGTCACAAGGAGCAACTGTACCAACATAGACATCAAGTAGCTGTGTCAAAAGATCCCTTACCATACACATCTGCAGCCAGCACTGACTCTGCAACATGCTGTAGTCACAAAACTCACATACACATATTCACCAAGCACAACATCATCAGACAACAGCCAGTTTTGACATTGCCACTGACCATCAAGTGAAGTACTTGTTGATGAGCTGCTGACTCTGTCCAACACCTTCCTCCTCTCCACTATCCTCGTCACTTGACGTTTGGGTGTTTGCAAGTGGGGGCTGTGGCTGGTCATCATCATCCTGGATTAAGGGGATCCCCTTCCGCACGGCCAGGTTGTGTAGCATGCAGCATGCTACCACTATCTGACACACCTTGACGGGTGAGTACTGCAGAGCCCCTCCGGTCTTGTCGAGGCATCGAAAACGCGATTTCAGGAGTCCAAATGTTCGCTCAATGACCCGACGTGTCCTCCCATGGGCATTGTTGTAGCGCACTTCAGCTGGTGTCCTGGGATTGCGAAGTGGACTCAGCAACCAAGGTCCGTTGGGATATGCAGAGTCACCTAAGTGTGAAAGACACATACAGATTGAGTGTCTGACATGTGTCCGAGGACAGCATGGCACACAAACAGCACACGACTCGACCCTTTGTACTCACCCACAATCCATGCCCGCTCCAGCGCCAGATTGGCCATCAGCTGTGGTAAAATGCTGTTGCGCATTATGTGTGAATCGTGGGCTGATCCTGGAAACTTTGCACAAACGTGTGAGATGACCATATCTGCCTGGCACACCACCTGCACATTGATGGAATGATAATGTTTCCTATTTCGGTAAATATGCTCCCGTGCTTGGGGTGGAATCAGGGAAACATGTGTGCCATCTATTGCACCAACTACATTAGGAACGTGCCCAAGTGCATAAAATTCGCCCTTCACATCCGCCAACTCATGCCGCCTGGGGAAATGTATGAATTGGTCCCTGTGTTGCATCATAGCCAACAGGACATCACGTAGCACCATGCTGAATGTTGGTTGGGACATCCCCACTGCAATGCCCACAGTTTGCTGGAAGGATCCCGTAGCCACGAAATGTAGGAATGCCATCACCTTTGCCGTTGCCGTGAGTGCTGTTGGGTATGTCCTGCGTGGAAGGTTTGTCCGATCCAGACGGAATCGCCTTATGATGTCGGTATCCTCCATGTTAGCCAGCAGGGTGAAGGTACGAAACACATTAGGTCGCCTCCTAGGTGAGATGAAAGGGGACACGTCATAGCAACATAAATTAGGATGTGCACAAATTCATAAAGTCCGTCCTGTCATGGCGCTAACATTGACTGTCATCCCTGAAAGCACACAGTGCAATTCAGTGTTGTCCCAACATGAGACAGATTAATTGTACAACTGTCATGGATGTGCACAGTCAGTAGACACAATACTGAACACTGTCTATGTGAATGCCAAGAGTCACATATCGAGCTGAGGTGGACTCAGCCTTGGGTGTACATGACACAGGACATGTGTGAAGCAGAGACACTGCTGGCTTCCACGCTGCTGCTGTACCTGCCACACCTCCTTGACCAATAATTGCAGGGGACACATCAACAACACAATGTGGATAGATCATTGGGATTGTCTTTGTACTCAGTGCCACTTCGAACACACTCAAATTCAATGACATTCACATCCCAAACCCATACATGTGCCAATGTCATCAGTACACAGGCCATATCTGCTGCTGACTTGAATACAAAGTCGGACAGTGACAGATGATGTCACGCCTGTGCAGAGTATGTGTACCACTGTAACAGGCCACCATTACCCCACTGCCCAATACTCTCTACAAGTACACAGATAGCCAATGTGGCACACATTCACAATAGATGAGGGACGTGATCAGCAGGGCCTGTATGCACCCTTAATCTTCCCCCATTTTGGACATTTACATGCAGCATCAAGGAGGGACTGCCCAAGGACACATGTGCACCACAACACATACCATGGTGACACACATCCAGCTGTTTCAAGACACAACAGTGCCACAACACAAACATACAACACTACATGGACAATGCCAAGCCAGTATGCCAACAAGTCTACGCATGGACAGACTGTATGCATTACATATGGACAACTGGCTCAGACACCTGACACCAGTGGATGTAATTTTACACCTCATGTCCCAAAGGACATGCATCCTGACCCTCATTCTACACAGGCTGTCAGGCCCAACACAGCATACAATCAATATCCCACATCTAACAAACATGCTGGCTGTGCATGAGTAGTGGGACACTGGTACCTCACATTGACCAAATGTCGGAGTTGGATGAGTGTCACAGGCACAACAATCAAGGTACATCTCACCTGTCTTGGGTGCCCACTCCATCCTGATACACCAGCAGATGTGATCCACCCACACAGTGCTGGAATAGATGGTGAGCAAGGATGGCTAGCACCCCATAGCATGCACATACACTAGTGTTGGTGGCAACACACTGCACACGTGTGCCACTTGTGCTGACCATCCAACATTGCAGACAATTCCCGCTAATCAGTGCACACACATTGCACAGGCAATACTGGACACCCATAGCCTGTGGACAAATGTCGCATACTATATTCCATACAGTTATCACAATCCACAACCGTGCATGCAGTCCATCTGCCAACGCAACATTCCTGATGTGAACAATGGACATGCACTGGTGGCAGGTGAGTAGCACCGGAACACAGCACAACACTCAAAAACATAGTTTAGCTAAGCACCATTGTTGAAATGTACATGTCACTGATTCACATACAACAGTCCAAACAAAATGAGCACAGACCTGACACTACCACATAGGTCCCTGTGGTTACAGGTGGCAGACATGTAGCAAAGACATCTGCTCTGGCCGTCTACCCAAGTGACAAACAATAATAATGCAACGGATGCCAGGTGTGGTGCTGAAGTACTCGTCATCCTTTAGCAGGTCGAGCCCCCTGTACATGTGGACATACACTGCAGGAGTTGCCAGTGTGTACAAAGACATTACATGCGGCATGTAATTGGTCTTAGCAATAACACAACAGGGTGACATCTGTTTCCAATGATGACAGTCATGCTGAATAAATGAGTTCATCTGGGTTTTCAGTGTAACACATGGGCTCAGGTGTGAGATAGTGGTCAGCATGGGTGGCAGATACGACATTGTGTGTAAATATTGCTCAACATAATGGAGTACAGTGTTCCATTTGGTGTGAGACGTTAAACATTGGCTGACATTTGTGACAGGAGACCATACCAATGTTATCCAGTGCCATGTGCCACTGTACGTATCCACTGTGCGTAGTACAGTAATGACCATTGATCCACACACAACAAGAACTGTCCGTAGGTGCCTTAAACGTGCCCCATAAACACAATGACGCACAGAGTGTACGATGTGATGCTGCATATTCCCCATAGCGGACGCACATACTGTCCGTGAATTGGGTGGCGGAGCATGCCAACCACCATTTGAACCTTTGTCGATGCCCACCACTGACGCAAGTGTTTCATGTGCTGCACATGACACATTGGTGTTAGTGATGGCCCTCTACATAGCTGCAGATGGCGTTTGTCATGCTCCACCAGCCACATCCCGGTCACCCATGTCACTCTATGGCAATCAAACAGCGGTAGCGCCGGCCAGGACCCCACGGTGTGTCACCGCCATGAACCATGCCCTTGCAGCCAATGGGGACCGCTATCGCGGTGGCATGATGCAGATTCAAAATTCGCGGTAGGCGTGCTCCGCCCCCAGCGGATGCGGAGATAGGATGCATTTGTAAGATGCACCACCGCGGTAGCGCCGGCCAGGACCCTGCGGTGTGTCACCGCCATGAACCATGCCCTTGCAGCCAATGGGACCGCTATCGCGGTGGCATGATGCAGATTCAAAAATCGCGGTAGGCGTGCTCCGCCCCGCGGAGGCGGTCATTGGATGCTTTTGAAGAAGGCTGACCTGGAACACCAATGGCAGAAGAATATGACCACTGAAACGAGTCCAGGGCCCTATATATGTGTGGAAGGGAGCACCACATTTCCACTGCTCACAGAGCCTGCTGCCTGTGACCCCTCACCTGCTGCTGCCTCCAGGGACTGCTGCTTGAGACCCCTCACCTGCTGCTGCCTCCAGGGACTGCTGCCTGAGACCCCTCACCTGCTGCTGCCTCCAGGGACTGCTGCCTGACACCCCTCACCTGCTGCTGCCTCCAGGGACTGCTGCCTGGGACCCCTCACCTGCTGCTGCCTCCAGGGACTGCTGCCTGGGACCCCTCACCTGCTGCCGCCTCCAGGGACTGCTGCCTGAGACCCCTCACCTATTGCTGCCTCCAGGGACTGCTGCCTGGGACCCCTCACCGCCCACTGCCGCCGCTGACATCTCATGTCCACAGTGATGGCTAGGACGGAGAAGATCCGTGCCAGTCCATTTACAAGCGAGGAGCTTGATGTCCTGGTGGACGAGGTGCTGACACAGTACCCACGGCTATATGGTGGCCCAAATGTTGTGGTAAGTCTCCAACAGTGGGGGTGTGAGTGCAAGGGGGGCACACATGTAGTCGATCAGATGGTGTATGTGCCTGAGAGTGTGGGGTGGTGTAATGCACTGGCTGACATGCTGTTTCCTAGTTGTTAAGGGGGTGTATGCAACCCACACATTAAATGCGTGGACATGAAGGGTGGATGGACATGTGTTGTGTACACATCCATATGGTGTGACAGCTATCTGGTGATGCATGTTTCGGGACAGTTATTGTTCATGTGACTGTTTGTGTGGCTCCTCGTTGTCCATCTCTGTGTGATTCTACCTGGCATGGACTGTCCACGCCCAATGTGACAAGGACACATCACTGACTGTACAGAGTGTGATACGTGTGTGGTTGGCATGCGTGTACATCAATGACCCATATCTGCCGTGTGGAGATGAGTCTGTGTCATGCCACTGTTCAGAGAGAGGTTTTACCATGAGAGTGTGTCACTGATGTATTCCCCTCTTGTCTCCCACACCTGCAGCTCAAGGTACACCAGCGTAAGGCCGTGTGGAGGTCCATTGCAACCAAGGTGCGGGCTCTGGGAGTGTCAAACCGCCGGCGCACCCACTGCCACAAGAGGTGGGACGACATATCACGACTGGCAAAGAACGTTGCCGAGATGACACTGGGGATACTCCTCGCAGTGGCAGGTTGTCACGACGCAGCTTGACACCACTGATGTGCCGCATCTTGGCTGTGACACAGCCTGAGCTGGACGCACGTTTGAAGGAGCATCAACAGCAAGCTAGGGGTGAGTATTCTGTGAAGGTTGATTTTGTCTGTGAGTGGCTGCATGTGTACCAAGCCTGTACCTGCGCTGGTGTACGTGATGTGGTTACTGTGATGCAGTGGGTTGTAAGTGGCCCCTGTGCTGGGTGTGGCAGTCACGGATTTTACATACATGCACTTACTGATGTTTTTCCAATCCTGGGAATTTCAATGGCATTGTGGGTGGTGTGCTGCAGGCCTGGTCCATTGGTGTTAGTGTTTGTACGCCCCAACATGCATGATGTTGTGCTGTCTGCCCATCACATGGCTCAGCTATGTTGTGTTTAGATGTTTGTACGCACTGTTTGAGGTAGTGAAGTGTGTCTGCATGGTGAGAATGCACGGGGTGGCCTGCAACATGTAGACTTTGTCATCCTCAGTGTTGCTTTGCTTGCATATGTTTGTCCTGTTGCTGTCACTTTACTGACCCTACATGTCTCTCTGTTATGCAGCATCTCCCGTGGGCACGGAGGGACAGGGGACGGACACCAGTGGTGGTGAAACAAGCACAACAGCTGCACAGGAGACCAGTGACACAGATGTGACCAGCGCCTCGGAGGGGGATAGGAGTATGCTGGAGGAATCACAGCCCGAGACGCAAAGTTCAACATCATCTGATGACGGCGGTGGTGCAGACATCTTGGAGGACACAGGGAACGGAGAGTCTGCTACATCTTCCAGCACACAGCGTGCAGTGCCCACCCTCCCAGCCACTTCCTCTGTTGCTGCCCGTGTTCGCACCACAAAGAGGGGACGAGTGTCCTTCATTCCAGGCACCGCTGCCCCTGCCCCTGTGCCCCCTGCTGCCATCAGTGCACAGTGTGTGGACCTTATGCGCCAGCTGTGTGTGGGGCAGACAGGGCTCCTCAATGCATTGTCAGACCACGACCGCAAATTGGCACAGGTGTTAGCTTTCATGGAGGGCATACATTCAGACGTGGGTGGGCTGCACCGCACTGTCCAGACAATGTCCTCCAAAATGGCGGCTGCACTTCAACTGGCTCAATCTCGTAGTCCAATTCCAGTCCCTTTGTCCACCCCCATGCCAGTGGCGACGTCTGACGACGGTGACCACGCTTCACACACCTCAACGTCACGATACTGCGCACGTAGCACACAGCAGCAGCCCAAGCGGTCAAGGTCACAGACACCTTCCCCTACGAAGATAAAAACAACCCCAGAGCGCAAAGGGAAGAGCCCGTCAGGCGTTGCAAAGGCACATGATTCAAGGAGGAAGTACTCAGGGTCACAAGCCTCAGAGCAATCCCCGGCCACAGACTCTGTGGTCCCAAAAACGTCTCGCAAAGGCATGCAGACACTCTCCATGCCCACTGTGAAGGTGGGGCCTGGCAAGGCAACACATAGTAAGGTATCCAAGGCTGTTTCACCAACTACCTCTACTCCCATTCCAAGTCCAGTGAAGCAGGGACAGGAGGGCACTGTAGGGGACACACAGGGTAAAGAGGGGATGGAGGGGCAGAGGCAATGCCAGGCTAAGCGTCCTTCTGGATCCAGCACATCCCCAGGGGGAGGTCCAGCGTGTGCACCTGCGGCAGCCTTGGTGATGAGTGTGCCGTTTGTGTCCACACCACTTCCCATTGATACCAAGACAGGCAAGCCATTTAGAATCCCCAAGAAGTGGAAAGGCACCCCTCCACTATCTCCCTCCCACACTGTGTCCCACGTCGGCCTGAGTCCACTTCCACGTGCCACTACACCACCTGGTCCAAGCAGCCCTCCAGCGTCCAAGGCCACTGATAGCTCTTCCTCAGCTGGGCGTCTCACTCCCAGTCAAGTGGTCCAACAGTGCCCGACACACAGTCAGCTCCCAGTCAGACTGACAGCCAAGTATGAATGTTGATCAACGTCACAGACCTATCTCTCCCACACCGGTACCTGTGCTGCCCATCGTGACACACCAGACTGTGTTGCTGACCATGGCGGAGTTTGGTGACACACATTCCCTGTGCAGCTTCTCATTGACTCTGTCAGCACCTTGGACTGGCCACTGGCCTTGCAGTTTGCCCCCTGCCTGTGCAGCTTCTCATGTTCAGGCTCTGCATCTTGTGCCTTGGTCTTGTCTGATATTGTTGCCTATCAGTGCTATTTGTGAATAAAAACAGTTGCTCATGTTGTCAGTTGTGTCATTGTCCTTACTGAATAAGGCTTTTCCTGTATGTCTAACATTTACTGGGCCACATGCTCTGTGTGCCACTTCAACTGTGCCACTGGCTTGTTTAACCTATCATTTTTTACAGGGGTGACGGGGACTTCAGTTCTTCATGACCCGGATACTTGTGGGGTCAGTGATGTTGTTTTCGGTGACATACCAGACTCATGTTCCTTCCTTGTTGCTGTTGGCTATGTTTTACTGCATCCTGGTATGTGGGCACTGCAAACACATAGAGGGGTCATATACACGGGATTGCAGGCAGGCTGACCAGGCTCAACATGTATGTGCGTTCTTGCTTTCATGTATGCCGAGCAGTGTAGATGTGTAGTCATGTTTTGATGGGCAGTCATCATAGTCACAACGGTTACTTACATGGTGTGCATTTGGGTGGTCAAGGGTTGTACGGTGTGTGGGTTGTGGCTTTGTCGTGTGTGTTGATGTGTGTGTTAATGGCGTATGACTCATGGCTGTGTGGGACTGTTGTGTGTTTGTGTGCACACACTGCTTGTTGTGCATTCAGTGCTGTGGGTGTATGTTGCCTTGTGTTGTCCTAGTGTACATCCCCTGATGTACTGCTGTGTTTGCTATGTGCTTTGTGGTGTTCTGCATCTGTTGTGTGTTTGATGTGTCTGTGTTGTTCTGTGATGGTGCACTTCTTGTCTGTGTTGTGGTATGTAGCCTATGCATTTTTCCTGACTGATGAGGTGGTGCACTCCTGTTGTGTGTGTGCTCCCATTGCCTTCCCTAGTTTGGCTGCACAGGTGATGTGTGTTATATTTGTGGTTCTGTATGCGTTTCTGTTTTGAATTGTGTTTGCCATTTTTGTTTTGGTGCAGACGTTGGTACTGAAATCCCTGTGTGTGTGTGATGTTTGTGGATGCCCCCAGGGGGTTTGATTGTTTGTCTGTATCTTGTCTGGACATTATGTAGGCCCTTCTGTGTGTCTGGCATTGGGGTTGTGTGCTGCAGATATGAGGGGGTATGTTTGGGGACTCCTACTTGTGTTTGACAGTCATTGAGTGTGCCAATGTGCCCTGTGTGTTGTGGTGCTGGCATACTCATGTGTACTTGCTGTTCACTGTTTGACTTGAGGTCCTTCCTTTCATCCCTGTCACTATACATGAGTTACCTTGCTGTCTCCCTGAGTTGTTGCACTGAGGTGACTGTTGTTTGACTTCACGCACTGTGCCAGCCATGTGCTTGGATGGGGTGTGGATGTTGTTCTAGGTTCCTTGTCCTGCATGTGTCTGTTCACCTGGTTGTTGGTTGTCTCCTTGCCCTCCCATTTGTGTGCACATCATTTTTGCTTTCCTCTATGTTGTGCTCCATTGCTGGTGGCATGTAGTCTGTGTATGTGGCTGTGTGTCGGTGTGGGGTATGTCTGTGTGAGTTGGCAGGGTGTGTGTCCAGTAGTCTGTATGTTCCTTGTGTGTGTGGATGTTAATTTTGTGCTTGTATTCAGCTTTCTTGCCATGTATGTGGTGTTGTGGTGTGTGTGTGTGTGTGTTGCCCTGGGCCTGTGCCTCTGTGCTGTGTGTTAATCTACACCCAATGCTGCTGTGTCTGTCTCCCTAGGTGTTAGTTGTGTGCTGCTGGGTGTGGATTTAGCTCGCTTGGTGTTGGACATGGGGTGCACAGGGGGGGGGATTGGCATGTTTCTTGCTGTGTGCGGCGGAGCTGTGGGTGGTGGTGGTGGCCTGTGGTCTTTCTGGCCTGACCGTTGCTGTACATGCATTCTGCTTTGTGCGATGGATTTCTCGCATACTCACCGCTGCGGTGTCGTCAGCAACACATTACATTATGTTCGCGGTAATTTGGTGGGCTTGATGCAGGGTGTGAATTGGTGCCAGATGAGACATGTGTGGGTACACTGATGGATGTAGTTCCTGTCCACACCAGTGTGTCTGGTGTGGCCAGGTGCCCTGTTTCAGCCCGTGGAATTTGTGTTCTGTTTTGTGTTGTATTGTGTTTTTTTACGTACCTGCGGCGGCGTCCGCGGCGGGCGATGTTGACCTGGTGATGTATCACGTACAGCACCGGGAGGACGTGTAGTGCTGGATCCATGGCGTTCGGCTCCGGGTGGAGGGCTCCGAAAGTCTCGTTTCACGCTCGCTGTCGAGATTCCGCCGTGTCTGGAAGGGCGGTTTCTCCCCTGCGGTTCGACTGGTTGTTTGGCGCATCCTAATTTGTTGAGCGGACGGGACGTCATTCCGCACGGCGGTGAGTCTCCATTGGCTACCACCGGCGCGGTGGCGGGCGCAATTTAATGGTGGTCGGCGTTGCACCGCGGAGGTCGGGAAATGGGGCATATTTGCCCTTCATAATATGGCGGCCGTGTGGACCGCTGCTGGGGGGCGGTAAAAGGCATTTTTCCGTACCGCCGGCACCGCTGTACTGACACCGACCGCCATCGAAATCGGCCCCTATGTTTTTTAATTATATGTATTATTTACTTTATTTTACATTATTTTTTAGACATTTAAAAAAACGATATTTTTAACAACGATATTTTTGTTTCGATATTTTTCTACTTACCATAATGTAAATAGGACTTCAATATTCTGGACATCGATATTTCGTTTCCAATATTTTTGTCGGCAATATTTCTGTAGTCGATATTTTGTCAGTGATTTGTGAAATACTTTCACATTACTGTCCTAATGATTAGTACAATATCAGCTGTTTTATAATAAAGCACTTTATTACAAGAACTTTATATAATTGAGACAACATATGTGGAGTATCCTTAGACATACAGAGGATATGAATTATAATCACATAGTGCTGGTGTATTTATAAAATACTGCGTATAATTTGTATAACATTAAGGGGCCGATTCCGATTCGGGCCGGAAATCTCTCCGACCGAGCCGGACCCGGAGAGATTTCCGACCGAATCGGACCCGTGCAGTCCGACCGAACGCAGTACGATGCGCACGTATGCCATCGGACTTGAGTCGGTCGGACTCCTATTGAAGTCAATGGGAGCCTGTCGTACAACGCGTACGCGGGCTCCCATTGACTCAATGGGTGCGATGCGGACAAGTGCGCCCCCTACAGCGTGTACGCGGCGAAGCGATTTGCGCCGTACACGCACAGGTAGGGGGACCCATGGGTCCCCCTGTGTGCGACTCGTGCGGCTACGCGTACAGGGGGGTCCGACACGGACCCCAAAGTACGGCTCCGACAGCTCTTTCGAGCCGGAGTGCGCGGCTCGGTCGGATCTGCTCGCGGCGCGCATCGTACTTACCCGGCCGGAGAACGTCTCCATTGCGCGGTGCGAGTCGTGGTCCGTGCGAAGTCGGTCGGTGCGGTTCGACCCGGGATCGAGTCGGTCGGAGCGGTCGGGACGCCCGGACGAGTCGGTCGGCGAATACGCATCGTACTCGCCGCCCGGACGCGCGTACGAATCGGTCGGGAAATAGGGCTCCGAATCGGATCCGGTTAAGCCGAATCCGATTCGGAGCCCTACCGGCCGAGATCGGAATCGGCCCCTAACTGTCTGACAAATTAGCCGTTTTCTTTCTGGCATTTCATATCATTATACTAACATGCAATAAGTACCTTTGGTTAATAGAAGGACAGGAATTTCATTACCTTAATGTTATACTATGAAATGCACATTTGCACCTCTTATTTTAAAGGTGAGAGTGCATCATTTCTCTGGAGTGACTACAGCACCAATAGATTTACGAACATGATAATAGTTAGATGCAAAATTAAGATAAAAAATACAAAAGAGTACATACGTCTGCTACATTTGTAACTAAAGATAGATTTTAAATTTTTAAATACATCATGTGAAAAATTAACAAAAACTTTAAATCATAAGCTACTTTACCTGGAAAGAAATTTTACCAGTCTGACCAATATCAGGTAATGTGGGAAACAAAAGATCAGTGACCTTCAGATTGCCTTTTTAGTAATATGATTTTTTTAGTTTATAAGTGTACTTATAATCAATTGATGACAAATTGAAATCAATTACAAAATGGTAGAAACAAATGGTAATTGAAAAGCAAATAATGTGCTGTCGTCTTTTTACACTTGGTGGTGGTGGATTGGATGACTGTTTTTAAATGAGACTCTGCACTAGCATACACTATGGTCCTGTTGAAGGCTGTTGTCAAAATGTGTTAGTCATGCTTGCACTCTCAAGTCCATACCTACACTTTTAAAAAACAAAAATAAAGGACTGATTTATTGTTTAAATGCATTGCTGTGCCACCTTTTTCTTTCTGAACATCTAAAACAGGCTCTACACTTCCTGGAAAGGAGACCACATGTGTATGTGTATATATATATATATATCCAAATGCAAGCGCCCAAAGATTGAGGTGCCACACACAAGAGCGTGTTGAAACCTTCTTTATTGGTGAGTAGCAGGGAAACCAGCGACGCCCCCACAGCAAAATGACACCAAACATGTTTCGGGCTTCCTAGCCCTTGATCACTTGTATACACGGGAGGCACAGCTGCAACAGATCTTGCGCCGCACTCGCAGCGACTAATTATAGTTCCGCCCAGTGGGCGTGTCTCACAACTGCATTCTGGTCTTGGTAGTGCATTTTGCTGTGGGGGCGTCGCTGGTTTCCCTGCTACTCACCAATAAAGAAGGTTTCAACACGCTACTGTGTGTGGCACCTCAATCTTTGGGCACTTGCATTTGGATATTATAGCGGCCCTGCCCGGGTTGCGAGGAGCCCCGCTGCGGAAAAGCAGCTCCAGAGCGCTGAGAAGTTGGTAGCGTTCATGGAACAGCGTGAACCGTATTGCTGAGAGGTATAAGCAGGGACCCAGTTTTGCTCGCTGCATGCAACCTACTATAGGAATATGTAAGATGGGGAGATATCGCTGCATTCCACTATGGACTGATTGTAAGGCACTACCAAGACCAGAATGCAGTTGTGAGACGTTTTAAATCGGCGGGATGCGCTTAGGGTGCGCGGATCCCGCCGATAAAAAAAAAAAATTCAAGTGAGCAAATGCAAAAAGGGGGCAGGGGAGAAATGCCCTGACCCCCTAGGTCGGCTCAGCGGGTCCCAGAAGGACCCCCTGGGCAGAAAAAAGCATTAAAAAAAAAAAAAAGTAAAAAAAATCGGCGGGATGCGCTTAGGGCGCGCGGATCCCGCCGATAAAAAAATCGAGCGCGGTCTCCCGCGCTCGATAGTTATTTTGCCCCGGGTGGCCCAAGTCCCGGGGGCATGCAGGGTTTATTTAAATAATGCTGGGGGCCTCTAAGGGCCCCCAAGCCCGGGGATCACCACCTCCCGGGGCTTTAAAGACATGGGAGGGGGCCGCGCGGCCCCCTCCTGGAGCCTGTGATGGCCCTGGGGACCACCACCCCCAGGGCCGGCTCCTGCAGTGTCCCGGGTGCCTACCCCGGGACACTGCTGTTTGCAATGGCAGCACGGTAGCCTCGCGGCTCCCGTCCTGTCATTGCAAACTTAGCTTGCTTCATTGAAGCGAGAGCAGGAAACCTGCTCTCGCTTCAATGAAGCAAGCAGATTGCTTTTCCATAAGGGGAGCTGCATGTCAGCAGCTCCCCTTATGGAAAAGCAATGCCGGCTCCCGCAGGACGCGGGGAGCCGGGTGGACCGTGCAGGGATTGGGGACCCCCCCACGGTCCCCAACGTGTGTCCAGGCCCCGGGGGATGGGGTCCCCGGGGCCATTAGTGCCCGGGAGGGGGCCACGCAGTCCCCCACCCAAAAAAGGACTTTAAAAAAAAAAAAAGGACGCAAAGGTTGGCCCTGGGGGATGGGATCCCCGGGGCCTTTAATGGCCTGAGGAGGGGGCCACGCAGCCCCCTCCAAATATATATTTTGTTTTAAAAAGAGGGCATGCCCCGGGGATGGGGTCCCTGGGGCAAATACAGGCCCAGGGAAGTGGGGCCACGCGGCCCCTCTCCCGTTTAAAAATAAATAAATAAAAGAACAGCCTCAGGCCCCGGGGGATGGGGTCCCCGGGGACAAAAGTGGACAAGGGAAGGGGGGCCATGCAGCCCCCCTCCCATAAAAAAAAAATCGAAGCGCGGTCTCCCGCGCTTCGATGTTATTTTGCCCCCGGGTGGCCCAAGTCCCGGGGGCATGCAGGGTTTATTTAAATAATGCTGGGGGGCCTCTAAGGGCCCCCCAAGCTCCGGGGATCACCACCTCCCCGGGGCTTTAAAGACATGGGAGGGGGCCGCGTGGCCCCCTCCTGGAGCCTGTGATGGCCCTGGGGACCACCACCCCCAGGGCCGGCTCCTGCAGTGTCCCGGGTGCCTACCCTCGGGACACTGCTGTTTGCAATGGCAGCACGGTAGCCTCGCGGCTCCCGTCCTGTCATTGCAAACTTGCTGCTTCATTGAAGCGAGAGCAGGAAACCTGCTCTCGCTTCAATGAAGCAAGCAGATTGCTTTTCCATAAGGGAGCTGCATGTCAGCAGCTCCCTTATGGAAAAGCAATGCCGGCTCCCGCAGGACGCGGGGAGCCGGGTGGACCGTGCAGGGATTGGGGACCCCCCACGGTCCCCAACGTGTGTCCAGGCCCCGGGGGATGGGGTCCCCGGGGCCATTAGTGCCCCGGGAGGGGGGCCACGCAGTCCCCCACCCAAAAAAAGGACTTTAAAAAAAAAAAAAAAGGACGCAAAGGTTGGCCCTGGGGGATGGGATCCCCGGGGCCTTTAATGGCCTGAGGAGGGGGGCCACGCAGCCCCCCTCCAAATATATATTTTTGTTTTAAAAAGAGGGCATGCCCCGGGAGATGGGGTCCCTGGGGCAAATACAGGCCCAGGGAAGGGGGGCCACGCGGCCCCCTTCCCGTTTAAAAATAAATAAATAAAAGAACAGCCTCAGGCCCCGGGGGATGGGGTCCCCGGGGACAAAAGTGGACAAGGGAAGGGGGGCCATGCAGCCCCCCTCCCATAAAAAAAATAAAGAAAAAAACGGCATGGTGCCAGAGGCCCCGCCCCTCCCTGCAGTACTCTGGCGCGTTGTAAGAAGGGAAGTAATTCCCCTTGAATACTAGGGGTCCCTGGGGCCAACTAGCCCACCAGGAACCTCCAGTATGTGCCAGGAGCTGCGTTGCAGAGAGGTGTTCAGAGGCCACGCCCCTTTACACCTCTCTGCAACGCAGCTCTGTGGCGCTTTGGAGGTACATGGTGGGCTAGTTGGTCCCCAGGGACCCTCAGGATTCAAGGGGACTTAATCCCCAACTTAAAACGCACCACGGGCGCGTTTGCACAGTGGTGAAGGGAGGGGCGGGGCTTTAGGTGACATGTGTGCAAACAGGCCCGTGGCGCGCTTTTAAGATGGGGATTTAAATCCCCTTCAATCCTGAGGGTCCCTGGGGGCCAACTAGCCCACCAGGTACCTCCAGTAAGCGCCACGGAGCTGCGTTGCAGAGTGTTGTAAAAGGGCGTGGCCTCTGAACACCTCTCTGCAACGCAGCTCTCTGGCGTATACTGGAGGTACCTGGTGGGCTAGTTGGCCCCTAGGGACCCTCAGGATTGAGGAGGAATTAATTCTCCAACTTAAAACGCGCCACAGGGCGTGTTTGCAGACATGTCACCTCAGGCCCCACCCCCTTCCTTCACCATTGTGCAAATATTCCTCTAAAATCAGCCGAACTACGAATTCCGATTTACTCACCTGTTATCAGGAGAGACCTCAGTGCTGCATCTTTGAGCCCAGTACTGATCCTGAAAAGTAATTCTAACCGTACTTACCAGTAACTTGAATTTCCTTCCATAGGCTAACATTGACTGGTTTCACTTGGAAATTCTTCTAAAGTGTGGAGTTTTGGAACTTTATAATATTCCTCTAAAATCAGCCGAACTACGAATTCCGATTTACTCACCTGTTATCAGGAGAGAACCCAGTGCTGCATCTTTTAGCCCAGCACTGACCCTGAAAAGTAATTCTAACCGTACTTACCAGTAACTTGTATTTCCTTCCATAGGAATCCATTGTCTGGTTTTCAGCAGAAAAGTTTCAAAGTGTCGATTTTCACAAACTACAAATACTCCTAAAAATCGCCTGTATGACTTAAACACATTCTTTCAACTGTTTACAGGAGATGCACCAGTGCTGGATCCAGGATCCACCACTGAGTAAGAAAAAGTAACGATAACACTACTTACCTGCTAAGTGAATTTCCTCCCATAGGATAACATTGGTGATTCTATGTGAAAAAGTTTCTAAGTGCCCACTTTTAAAATACAATAATATTCCTTAAAAATCACTACTGTAAACAAAACGCTTTTACTCAACTGTTTACAGGAGATGTCGCAGGACTGAATCTAGGATCCAGTCCTGTGGTTAGAAAAGTAATCCATAAAGTAACTAATTGCATTTAACTAGAAATTCACATTGAACTCAATGTTGCATTGTGTTTGAAATTGTGTTGCCCATTGCAACAACTGTAACTACTGTACTTAAAAGTCTATTGCCTATTTGCAAAGTATTTAAACTAAAGTAATTCATTCTGAGAAAGTATATTTTGTAATGTAATGTATAATGTAATTACAATGTAATTTAAAAAATAAAATATCTAAAAATAAATAGTTTAAAAAATGTAGTAAATCACTATCAAAAAAATAAATATAACAATTAATACATTTAAAAATTGTCATTTACAAAACCTTTGAAATTCACTGAAAAAAACCATAGGTTTCAGACATGTTATAGTTAGGAATTAGCATTTAAAAAACCTTTGAAATTCACTGAAAAAGCCATAGGTTTCAGGCACGTTATAGTTAGTTGGACATTTCACTCGTACAAAACCATAGAAATTCCCCTGTTCTAGTTAGTTTAGCTAACTATAACTCGCGCCCGCAATGCACTGCTGATGACGTCACATATTACATCACTCATGACATGGTCAGTGACATCACTGATGACATCACTGATGACATCACTGATGACATCATCCATGTGATCATTTGATGCATCTTCTCACAGCCTAATATAACCTTTGAAACACCCACTCTAAATTACAGACTGCCATTCTCAAAACCATAGACACTCCAACACCAATAACTACATACCCACTCACTGATCCTTAGGTCTACACACACATCCACTCACTCACCCGTACAGTCACTCATACTTACGGTCACTCAGTACAGGACTATCATATGCACTCATACACCTACATAGACACTCACACACCGCCACTCATCCATAGGGGTACTCACACACCTAGTCAGTCATGCAAATAATTAATCAAACTGCCATTTACTCACCTATACAGTTATACACACACCAGCTCACTTACTCATACAAATACTAGCACATTCTTACGCTCTTATACAATCACTGATACAAGTACACACTCATCCATACAGCCACTCTCACAATCACACACTCTCACTTATAGCCATTTATATACTCCAACACACATATATACTGCCTTTCACATATGTAGTTACTCACACATGTACCACTGAGATATACATTCACTCACTAACACACCCATACACACACTCACCCACCCATACAGTCCATAACAGATGCACTCTTGAAACCATGCACCCAGTGAATCACCCACTCACACATCTATGCACAGAGTCACACACACCCCACCCACACAAACACTCAGGCACCCATACAGATACTCAGACAACCAATCAATAACCCATGTAGACACTCATGTAGCTATTCAAAAACTCATGCAGCCGCTTACACACCAACTGACAGACGGATAGGCATTCACACAGTTTAGTCACTAACCCTTGCATTCAGTAAGATACATTTAATCACTCACTTATAGAGTCAGTCACGCACCTAC
The DNA here is from genome assembly GCA_963921515.1 of Calotriton arnoldi. Lineage (NCBI taxonomy): Eukaryota > Metazoa > Chordata > Amphibia > Caudata > Salamandridae > Calotriton > Calotriton arnoldi. The sequence goes on along the minus strand of CAWUFW010010056.1, from coordinate 289,254 downwards.
TAAATCCTTCATCCACACACTTATACACCCACTCATTCTTCAATACACCTTTCCCTATATATATTAAACATATTTAAACTTTGCAGAAACACACAGTCACTGGATGATGTCATCAGTGATGTCATTTGAGATGTCATCAGTGATGTCACTGACCATGTCATGAGTGATGTAATATGTGACGTCATCAGCAGTGCATTGCGGGGGTGTGAGTTATAGTTAGCTAAACTAACTATAACGGGGGAATTTCTATGGTTTTGTACGAGTGAAATGTCCAACTAACTATAACTGTCCCTAAAACCTATGGTTTTTACAGAGAATATATATATATATATATATATATACATACATATATTCTCCTCTATTGCTGCTGCTCTTTACTTTGGCCAGTTAGTTATTGGCGGCCATCTTGACAGTGCCGCGCGCCATTCTCGCTTAGCGCTCTAGCTGATGCACGCTGCTCGCCGTCCACACTACCCTACTTAATGGGCTGTGGTCGGACGCGCGGCGCCTGCTAAGGTTTTCCTTGCTAATTGTAAATTCACAATCGTTTTTACTCTGTTGCCATCATTTTATATGCTGCTGAGGGTTGTCTGATTGGACTGTGGGAATTTTTACTTCTTGTTTATTTGTATTTTATTTCTTTGGAGTGTGCTATACTCCTTTTTATTTCTCAATCTGCTGCTCTTTAGTAACGGAGTGTGTTATACTCCTCTTTGCTGCTGCTCTTTACTTTGAAGTTAAAAAGGGTTCCCTTTGGTCAAAGTCTATATGGAATCAATCATATCCCAAATATAACTACGCTCATATCTCACAACATACACTCCTATACAACCCACTCAGAATGTAGCAAAGCACTTATATAACAACAAATTGTATTACAAATATATATTTTAATCAATAAAAAACTGTCCACATATTCAATTTACACCATGGAAGTATATAAAAAACAACATAAAAACACATAAATCCTAAACACAATGCACAATAAACACAATAAAAAAGGAGAATAGACACAGACAATCTACTTTGTCATATACATGTTAATTTGGATTCACTATAGACAGCAAAAGCATGGGTCATAATTCCCTGTCTCTTCTTGACTGCTGAATTATCCAAATTTAACAAAAGCTGTGCGTCGACGCGTTTCAGTGGTATATACTCAATAGAACCACCTTCTTCAGGACAAAAACAAATTTTTCTCCTTAAAATGCTTTGTATAGACGTCTTTGATCTCACTTCTTAAAAGACTATCCACAATCTTCAACCAACTTCCTCTATGGTTCACGAGTAATTTCACTTACTCCCTTAAAGGATCTCTGAACTTAGCACGATTCAGGCTGAATACCGGGAACAGCGAGCATCGTTGGAATAAAGAGCCACGAATAACGTTATCCCGCCATCAGAAGGACGTGATTTATTAAACGCGTTTCTGGCGATAAAATGAACCCAGGACGTTTCTGATTTTAATGAAATACTGTGGGGAGATTACGACTGAGATTGGTTCCGGTCTAAAAATTCCATCAATAGACCCGTTATAATAGAGTCAAATTTTAAGGGAGTAAGTGAAATTACTCGTGAACCATAGAGGAAGTTGGTTGAAGATTGTGGATAGTCTTTTAAGAAGTGAGATCAAAGACGTCTATACAAAGCATTTTAAGGAGAAAAATTTGTTTTGTCCTGAAGAAGGTGGTTCTATTGAGTATATACCACTGAAACGCGTCGACGCACAGCTTTTGTTAAATTTGGATAATTCAGCAGTCAAGAAGAGACAGGGAATTATGACCCATGCTTTTTGCTGTCTATAGTGAATCCAAATTAACATGTATATGACAAAGTAGATTGTCTGTGTCTATTCTCCTTTTTTATTGTGTTTATTGTGCATTGTGTTTAGGATTTATGTGTTTTTATGTTGTTTTTATATACTTCCATGGTGTAAATTGAATATGTGGACAGTTTTTATTGATTAAAATATATATATTTTTATACAATTTGTTGTTATATAAGTGCTTTGATACATTCTGAGTGGGTTGTATAGTAGTGTATGTTGTGAGATATGAGCTTAGTTATATTTGGGATATGATTGATTCCATATAGACTTTGACCAAAGGGAACCCTTTTTTTAACTTCATGGTTATTGGGAGCTCTATCCCCTTGGTTAACGGAGCCCCTTCTCCTTGATTTCAAGGTGCTCTTTACTTTGGCCAGTTAGTTATTGGCGGCCATCTTGACAGTGCCGCGCGCCATTCTCGCTTAGCGCTCTAGCTGATGCACGCTGCTCGCCGTCCACACTACCCTACTTTATGGGCTGTGGTCGGACGCGCGCAGCGGGCGTGCTGAAGGCGCGCCTAAGGCAAGCCCGTCTGCGCCCGTCAGCGCCAAGTCAGCGGCCAGGGCCAGTTATGCTGACCGATGCGCGCCGGATGTTGGGGCTCACTACCGGTTTTCTGGTGAGTCTCTAAAAGCACTTCGGCCTCCGCCCTGCCTCACATATTGCTGTAGCACTATGCCTTTTAAATCGGACTTTGTCTGCGCAGCCTGTGGTTTTGTTCCAAAACCAGAGCTTTTGCCGATCAAACCGCATGCCAAATCCACGAGATGCCCGCGCATTAGAGCTGCCCTCATAAATGCCAGATCATTGAGGAAGCATCATGCTGATGTATTTGACTTGGTCTCGGATAAATCTCTGGATTTGCTGTTTGTTACGGAGACTTGGCTTGATGCAGCATCTAACCCTATCGTTGTGCTGGCCACCCCTGCCGGCTTTAAGCTTTGTCGGATGGACCGCCCTGTTGGTAGAGGGGGTGGTTTAGCCATCCTGTACAGGGATAACTGGGTTCTCCGCAGCGATACCTCTAGCATATGGGACGAGTGCGAGGTTTTGGATTTTAGCATCCACTTCTCCGATCATTTTACGCTAGGTGGCTCCCTCATCTATCGCCCCCCTGGGTCGGCTAGTGCCTTTTTTAAATCTTGTGGGGATGCCATAGCTGAGCGTGCATTGCGCTTCTCCCACTACATGGTTCTGGGTGATGTGAATCTCCACCTTGATCAACAAGATGCTAAAGACTCTGTGGTTTTTCTTGATTCCCTTCAATTAGCCCATCTCTCTCAATGGGTCTCTCATGCCACTCATCAGGGTGGCCATATTTTAGATCCCATCTGCTCTAATTTTCCGGTTCAGGTGGCTGAGCCCTCACCGACCTCCTGGTTGGACCACTTTCTTATCTGCTTCTCCTGGGAGATTACTCAGCCTGTACGGCCTACGCACTGCCTTCGCCCTCCGATGTTCAGTAAAATCGATCCTCTTCAATTTATGAGCTCTTTGGCTGCCTCTAGGCCCGCCCGTCAGCAAGATCTTGAAGGGAGTGTGACCGGGTTTACTAAATGGATAGCTGATTCAGTATCTTTATTATCTTCACCGCGCTTGCCTAAGCTGGTGAGGGAATCCCCTTCTAAACCCTGGTTTCTACCGGAGCTTAAAACTCTGAAACATGAGTGTAAAGTTCTGGAGAGGGCCTGGCGTTCCAGCGGCTACTGCCCTTTGGTGAAACTCACTCTTAGAGCTAAACAAAAAAGCTATTACGCCGCTATTGCGGCTGCAAATGCTCAATACTTTGCATCACGTATTGACCAGGCCAATAATAATTGAAAAGAAATGTTTTCAATTGTGCAAAGCTTCATGTCTCCAACTGCCTTGATGTGCTCCTTGCCTGTTTCGGAGTCCTGGCGCAATACTCTTGCCAAGTTCTTTCTGGACAAAATTTGCGCCATCCAGGCCACGTTTTCATCTTGTGCCTCAGTGCTTACGCCCTGTTCTTTTGTCCGGCCTTTAGCAGATCCATTGCACAATTTTTCATCCTTCCAGCCAGTAGATTTACCTAGTACCCTCAAAATCCTGAAGGCTTTGAAATCAGGCTCTCCAACTGACCCCTGTGCGGCCAGACTTCTGGCCACTGTCGCAGACTGTATCAATCCTGAGGTCAATCAGATCATCAATATGTCGTTGCGGGGCGCGTTCATTCCATCGTCTTGGAAACAGGCGAAAATCCTCCCCCTTCTTAAAAAGCAGTCTCTTGATCCATCGATTCCCGGAAATTATTGTCCTATTTCGCTTTTGCCTAGCCTGGCGAAGGTTTGAGAAAAGGTGGTCACAAACCAACTCACTGAGTACGTTGAAACCTATGGCCAGCTCCATCCGGCCCAATCGGGTTTCCGGGCGGCATACAGCACAGAGTCAGCATTATTGGAGGTGTCGGAGGCGATTCGTGAGTGCCTGGATGCCGGCGGGAGGGCAGCTTTGGTTATGCTGGACCTCTCGGCGGCATTCGATACAGTGCCTCATGTCTTGCTTCTTGATCGCCTCTCGGAGATCGGCGTATCCGGGTCCGTCTGGGGCTGGATCAGGTCTTTCTTAGAGGGTCGCTCGCAGCAGGTCTGGCTTCCACCGTGCGCCTCAGTCCCTCAACCAGTGGCTACGGGTGTTCCACAGGGGTCATCCCTTAGCCCTCTTCTCTTTAACATCTATGTCACCCCGCTGGTTTATCTCGCGGAGGCTCTAGGGGCTAAGGTGATGGCCTATGCTGATGACACCCAGCTGCTGTTCTCTTGGGGTCAAGATGAGGTTGCCGTTGTCCCTGCTCAACACTGCCTATCTTCGGTCTTTCACTGGCTTGCTCAGGCACAGCTTAAGTGCAATGAGGAGAAATCGGAGATCCTTTTGTACGGCACATTCCCTGTCAACTTTAGAGAGAAGCTATGGCCCCCAGGTTTCCCCCTACCTAGCTTTAAGGGAGACTCTGTCAAGAATCTGGGGGTCTGGTTCAATGAGAACCTGATTTTCTCATCGCAGGTTAAGAAGTTGGCCGGCACCTGCTTTAGCATTCTGAAGACCCTGAGGAAGTTTCTTCCTCTTTTGCCTAATTCTGCAAAGGAAACTGTTGTCCGTGCGCTAATTCTTTCCCGTCTGGACTACGCTAACGCACTGTATGCTGGCATTCCAGGTTACCTTTTGAATAAGTTACAGGTGATCCAAAACTCGGCTGCCAGACTCCTGCTGGGTCTCTCCAGCAGATGCAGTGTGCGTTCTCATTTGCGATCTCTGCATTGGCACCCGACAGAGGCGCGAATCAAATTTAAAATTTTATCCATTGCCCATAAAGCCCTCTGTGGTCTGGGACCCATTTATTTGCAGAAGAGGATTGCTTTCTATTCTCCGGTGAGACAGTTGCGTTCCTCCTCCCAACTTTTGGCACAGACCCCGCGGTTTAATCGCCAGAGGCTTGGTGGGAGCTCTTTTACCCGGATAGCTGCACGGGCATGGAATGCACTGCCACTGGCCTTACGGGGCGTCAAAGATCCTATGATCTTTAAGAAAAAGCTGAAAACCTTTCTCTTCTAGCTCTGTCCTCTGACTCAGACTCTGACCCTTTTCAGGCTCGCGCCAGGACACTCCTCGGAGTATCTGTGCGCGGTATAAGTTTATATAACATAACATATACATTACCTACTGGCAGTCGCCAGTAGGAAGTTATAGTTAGAATGTATTTTCCATAGAAAAAAGCGTTTTTTGATTTGCCAATATCTTTGGCGCCGTTTGACGAATCTTCGCAAACGTTTCAAAATTAATGGGGCGCTCCGGTCAGCTCCTGTCTTGAAAGTTTCGGGGTGATTTGTCAAGCGGGGGCTGAGAAAAAAGGGGGTTCCAAAACGCGTTTTCTCCATGTTAATTTCTATAGGAATTTTGAAACAGGTTACAGGCCGAACTGCTGAACGGAATTACACCAAATTTGGCAAAAAGGTAGGTCTTGGTCCAGAAAGCGACCTTTTTTTTTTTAAATGGTGTAAATCCGTTCAGTAGGTGCTGAGAAATTAAAAAAGAAAAATATCGATATCTGAGCACCGAGGAGGGTTCGCGAACCCTCCCGGGCACGAGCTTCACTCTGATTGGCTGCCAACACTGTAAACCAGAATGTGTTGGCAGCCATCTTGTGACTCGGTAACCGAGTCACAAGAAAAAGGGTGAAAAAACATAAAAAAACAAGAAAAGGGACAGGGTAGAAACACCCTGACCCCCTAGGCCTGCTCAGGGGGACCCCTAGGCCCAAAAAATGCATTTTTGTTTTATAATTTCGGCCGAATTCGCGCTGGGTGCGCGAATCCTGCCGAATTTATTAAAAAAAATGAAGCGCGGGCTCCCGCGCTTCATTTGTTAAAGAGCCCCCGGGTGGGCCAGGTCCCAGGGGCAATTCTGAAATTAAGGTGTGGGGGCCCCCACAGCCCCGGGGACCGCCACCTCCCCGGGGCTTCATAATTTATGCGCGGGGGGCATGTGGCCCCCCCGCAGCCCCTGGGACCGCCACCTCTTCGGGGCTTTAATTAAATAAAGGGGGGCCTCGCAGGCCCCCTCCAAGCCCCGGGGCTTTGTTGAAATTGGGTGGGGGGGCCTTACGGGCCCCCTAAGCCCCGGGGACCACCACCTCCCCGGGGCATTTAATTATTTGGGGGGGCTCGCGGGCCCCCCAAGCCCCGGGGACCACCACCTCCCCGGGGCTACCTGATTTAAATGTGGGGGGGCTACGTGGCCCCCCCAGGCCCATGGGACCGCCGCCTCCCTGGGGCTACATTCAAAATTAAAGTGTGGGGGGGCTCGAGCCCCCCCACACTGCCCCGGGGACAACCACCTCCCTGGGGCACTGTTTATTTATATTCAGGGGTCCGTTACGGACCCCTGGCCCCGGGGACCACCACCTCTCCGGGGCTTTACCAATCCTGGGAGGGGGGCCACACTGCCCCCCTCCTGGAGCCCTCGATGGCCCTGGAGACCGCCACCCCCCAGGGCCGGCTCCTGCAATGTCCCGGGGTGCCCACCCCTGGCACATTGCTGTTTGCTATGGCAGGGCGGGAGTACGGCTCCCGCCCTGCCATAGCAAACTCTGCTTTGTTTTGGAGCGAGAGCAGAAACTTGCTCTCGCTTCCAAAACCAAAGCAGAGTACTTAGCACAAGGAGAGCTGCATGTCAGCAGCTCCCTTGTGCAAAAGCAATGCCGGCTCCCGCAGGAGGTGGGGAGCCAGCGGGACCGTGGGGGCATTGGGGCTCCCCCCACGATCCCCAACAGTGAGGCCAGGCTCCGGGGGATGGGGTCCCCGGGGCAAGAAGTGGCCTAGGGAGGGGGGCCAGGCGGCCCCCCTCCCAAAAAATAAAAAAATAAAAGAAGGCTGGCCAGGCCCCGAGGGATGGGGTCCCCGGGGCCATAATTGGCCTAGGGAGGGAGGCCACGCGGCCCCCCTCCCAAAAAATAAACAAATAAAAAGAAGGCTGGCCAGGCCCGGGGGATGGGGTCCCCGGGCCATAATTGGTCTCTGGAAGGGGGCCACGCGGCCCCCCTCCCCAAAAAATTCATTAAAAAAAAACAAGGCTGCCAGGCCCCGGGGGATGGGGTCCCCGGGGCAAAAAGTGGCCCAGGGAAGGGGGGCCACGCAGCCCCCCTACCATAAAATAAAAAAATAAAAAAAAATAATAAAGTAACCGGCAACTCGCCAGAGGCCCCGCCCTCTCCCTGCATGACTCTGCAAACGCCTCCTCTGGCGCGTTTTAAGTTGGGGAATTAAGTCCCCTTGAATACTGAGGGTCCCTGGGGGCCAACTAGCCCACCAGGTACCTTCAGTAAGTGCCACACAGCTGGATTGCAGAGAGGTGGTGCGAGGCCACGCCCCTTTTTACACCACTCTGCAAACGCACCTCTTGGCACACTGCTGGTGGGGCGATGAGGTCCTCTTGTGTCCTGAGGACCTCAGGACACAAGTGGACTTCATCCCCCGAGCAGCAGTGCGCCAGGAGCTGTGTTTGCAGAGTGGTGTAAAAAGGGGGCGTGGCCTCAGACCACCTCTCTGCAAACCAGCTATGCGGCGCTTAATGGAGGTACCTGGTGGGCTAGTTGTCCCCCAGGGACCCTCAGTATTCATGGGGATTTTATATCCCAACTTACAACGCACCAGGGGGCGCGTTTGCAGAGTGGTGGGGAAAGGGGGCGTGGCCTTTGTCCACCTCTCAGCAATCCCACTGTGTGGGGCTTACTGGAGGTAAGAGGTAGGCTAGTTGGCCCCTAAAGGACCCCCAGCAGCGAAGGGGACTTCAATCCCCATTCAAGCTATGTGGCGCTTAATGGAGGTACCTGGTGGGCTAGTTGGCCCCCAGGGACCCTCAATATTCATGGGGACTTAATTTCCCAACTTACAACGCGCCAGGGAGCGCGTTTGCAGAGGGGTGGGCAAAGGGGGCGTGGCCTGCTATGAGAACTTACTCAATCCTGCTGTGTGGGACTTACTGGAGGTAATAGGAGGGGTAGTTGGCCCCCAAGGTTGTCCTTGGGGGCCAACTACTCTTCTTGTTACCTCCAGTAAGTCCCACACAGTGGGATTGCTAAGACGTCTTTGGAGGACATGCCCCCCTTTCTCCACCACTCTGCAAACGCGTCTCCTGGCAGACTACGGGATGGGGGATGAAGTCCAATTTACTCCTGAGGGACTTTGGGTGCCAATAAGCCCTCCTGGTACCTCCTCTAAGTCTTATGCAGCGGAATTCCTGAGCGCTGGTCGGAGGCCCAGCACCCTTTCTCCACCACTCTGCAAACGTGACTACTACTTAAAGAAGCATCTTTCTGCACCTCTGACTTAGAGGTAGTTTTAATCCCCCTGCCCTATTATGTACTAGGGCCTGTTAGAAATGGGGGTCTCTAGTTGGCAAGGGCTTGCACCTTTGTCCAAGTAGGGACCCTTCTTCCTAGTCAGGATAAGGGAGTTACACTCCTAAAATAACCCCTGCTCACCCCCTTGGTAGCTTGGCACGAGCAGTCAGGCTTATCTTAGAGGCAGTGTGTAAAGCATTTGCACATAACCAACAGTAATACAGTGTAAGCACTACAAACGGACACCACACCAGTTTAGAAAAATATCCAATATTTTTATATACTTAAAACAAGACCAATACGATAGAAATCCACAGTACAGTACTTTAAAAGTCTTCAGTTATCACAGTGTCCTTAAAAACAGTTCCTTGATGTCGATAGCTCCGTCCGGGGCTATCACGGCATCGTGAACAAACAAATCCAAACAGTTCTGGCTGACCGCGACGTCGCAGGTCAGCTACGGTGTCGGCAAGACCCGCAAACAGTACCTTTCAGAAATGCAGGGCATTGATGACCTCGCGGTGAGCTTCCGAAAACACGGCGTCCGCAGGCGTCGGTTCCGGAGGTCGGTGCCGGCGTCGTCGGGGCCCTCGAAGTCACACGCGTTGCAGATCGAACTCTCTGTTGAAGTCAGGAGCGCTGGCGTCGGCAGGCGTCGGGTGCTGCGGTGCGAAGTGCAGCAGTGCGGCGTGCGGTGCCCTCAGGTCGCGGTGCGAGCAGCGGCTCGGTGGCGGCGTCAGATGGCGTCGTCAGTGAGACCAGGGTCGCGGTGTGAGATGAAGGCGGTGCTCGTCACTGTGCTGGCAGGTCACGGTGCAGAGGCAGCGTCGTCGTTGCTGAAGCGCTGTCGTCGGCTGACGAACTGGAGTCGATGGCACCGGCGTCGGTAGGCCAAGGCTGCGGTGCGGGATGAGCGCGGTGTGTTGTGTGACTTTACGAGCGGTGCCCTCGAACCCCGGTGCAAGCAGCGGCGTTGAGTCTGGCGTGGAGCGGCGTCGTCGGGGATACCAAGGCGTCGTCGTGAAGCGAGGCGGTGCGGAGTGCAGTGCTCACAGGTCGCGGTGCGAGCAGTGGCTCGGTGGCGGCATCAGCAGGCGTCATCAGTGAGACCAGGGTCGCGGTGCGGCATTGCGGCGGTGCCCTCTGCGGTGCCTTCAGGACACGGAGTCGGCAGCGGTGTCGTAGACGGTGTCGGGCTTGAAGTCTTTGCTGTTCCTGAGACTTCTTGAACAGGGGGCAAGCTCTACCTCAAGCCCTTGTAGACACTCACAAAGTAGATTGCAGAAAGTTCAGTCCAGTCCTTTCACTGCCCAAGACAGAAGCAGCCACTGCAGGCCAACACAGCAAAGCACACAGCAAAGTGGTAGCTCCTCCTCACAGCTTCTCCAGCTCTTCTTCTTGGCAGTCTTCTTGATCCAAAAGAGTTCTAAAGTTCTGGGGTTTGGGTCCCCCTTTTTATCCTCAATTTCTCCTTGTTCTCTGAAGGCAGAGAGGCCTTTGCCTAGTCCAAACCAGTTCTGGTCAGTCCTGGAGCACTTTGTTGACAAGACTCCTTCTTTCCTTTTGCAGTGTAGGCCAGGGACATCCGACACACCACAGGAGGTGGAGCCAGCATTGTGGAGGGAAGGCACAGTCCTAATCAGGTCCCAGGTGCAACTCCTCCCACCCATCTACATGTAGATCTTGCTATTCAGCCCTGTGCTGACTCACCCTGTCTCCTGGAATCCCCCAGCCCCTGTCACTCACACTCCAGACAAGGAATACACAACCTAGCAGAGGCAGGCTTGGATGGTTAGACAAGGAAATACCTACTTTCTAAAAGTGGTATTTTCAAACACAGAATGTTAAAACCAACTTCACTAAAAGATGCATTTTATCATTCTGAGTTCAGACATACTAAACTCGAATTTCTACCATGTTCCCTGGGTCAGTTAGGATCATAGGATGTAATAATCAAAACTGCGCATTCTGGCCTATAGGGAACAGGTAGCCTTGCAATAGTGAAAAACGAAGTAGGCTGAATTTCACTATCAGGACATGCCACACACACCATGGCATGTCCTACCTTTCACATACAATGCACCCTGCCCACAGGGGTACCTTGGGCCTACCTTAGGGGTGACTAACATGTAGAAATAGGAAGGTTTAGGGACTGGCAAGTGTGTGCACTTGCCAAGTCGACATGGCAGCCCCAGGCTGCACACAGGCTCTGCAATGGCAGGCCAGAGTTCCACTTTACGGGCGGTTTACGTGGGTGGCACAATCCAGTGCTGCAGCCCACCAACAGCATTTGATTTATAGGCCCTGGCACTCGCAGTGCACTTTACTAGGGACTGACACATAAATCAAATAGGCCAATCAGGGAAACACCAATCCATAACACATTTTCTACAGGAGCACTTGCACTTTCCTACTGCACAGCAGTGAGGAAAGTGCACAGAATCATTACACCAGCAAAAACAGAGTCAAAACCAGGAGGTCAGAAAGCAAAAAGTCAGGGGAAACACGCCAAAAGATGCCAAGTCTAACACATGTCCCCTCCAGCTGAAAGTAGGGAGAACTACCCAACCTCCCGGGAGTTCTCTTCACTAAGGCGGAAGAACCTGGACAGACCATCTGCGTTGGCGTGTTCTGTGCCAGGGCGGTGTTCCGCCGTAAAGTCCATTCCCTGTAGGGAGATGGACCACCTCAGCAGTTTTGGATTCTCACCCCTCATTTGCATCAACCATCTGAGGGGCCTGTGGTCTGTCTGAACCCGGAAGTGAGTCCCAAACAGGTATGGTCTCAGCTTCTTCAGTGCCCAGACCACAGCAAAAGCTTCCCTTTCTATGGCACTCCACCTCTGTTCCCTGGGGAGTAGTCTCCTGCTAAGGAAGACTACAGGCTGATCCAGGCCCTCTTCGTCCAGTTGTGAGAGCACCGCTCCCACACCATGCTCTGAAGCGTCAGTCTGCACGACAAATTCTTTGGAGAAGTCAGGTGCCTTGAGCACGGGTGCCGTGCACATGGCTGCCTTCAGGGCATCAAAAGCTTTCTGGCAGGACTCAGTCCAGATCACCTTCCTGGGCTGCTTCTTCGAAGTCAGCTCTGTTAAGGGGGCAACGATGGTGCCATAGCCCTTAACAAATCTCCTATAGTAGCCGGTGAGACCTAAGAAGGCTCTCACCTCTGTCTGGGTCTTGGGGGGCTCCCAAGCCAGAATGGTGTCAATCTTGGGTTGTAGGGGCGCCACCTGGCCGCTTCCTACCTGGTGTCCCAAGTACACCAAAGAACCATGCCCGATCTGGCACTTACTGGCCTTGATCGTGAGGCCTGCACCTTGCAGAGCCCTCAACACTTTCTCAAGCTGCTGTAAATGTTCTTCCCAGATGGAACTGAACACAGCAATGTCATCCAGGTAGGCGGCACTGAAATCCTCCAGTCCAGCCAACACCTGATTGACCAACCTCTGAAAGGTGGCAGGGGCATTCTTCAACCCAAAGGGCATCACCCGAAATTGGTAATGACCTTCTGGGGTTGAGAACGCTGACCTCTCCTTGGCCCCATCGGTTAAGGCAATCTGCCAGTACCCAGACGTTAAATCAAACGTGCTGAGGAACCGGGCAGCTCCCAACCGATCAATGAGCTCATCAGCTCTGGGGATGGGGTGCGCGTCAGTCCTGGTGACAGCATTGAGCCCACGGTAGTCCACACAAAACCGCAGTTCTGGAGTGGCACCGGGTGCAGCAGCCTTTGGGACCAAGACCACTGGGCTGGCCCAAGGACTGTTGGAGGGCTCAATCACCCCCAACGCCAACATCTTAGAGACCTCCTCCTTGATGCTGGCCCTGACCCGGTCAGTCAACCTGTAAATTTTGTGCTTTACAGGAGGGCTGTCACCAGTGTCCACGTCATGGGTACACCAGTGAGTAACACCGGGGGTCAGAGAGAACAGTGGGGCGAACTGTCCCAACAACTGGCGACAGTCCCCCTGCTGCTCTTGAGTCAATGTAGGGGAGAGGATCACACCCTCCACTGACCCATCATGCTCCTTGGTAGACAGGAGGTCAGGGAGAGGCTCACTCTCCTCTTCCACCCCATCATCTGTCGCCAAGAGCATACTCACTTCAGACCTCTCGAAGTGGGGCTTGAGGCGGTTAACGTGAAGGACCCTCAAAGGGTTCCTTGGAGTCTGCAAATCCACCAGGTAGGTGACATTACTTTTGCGCTCCACCACCTCATATGGCCCAGTCCACTTGTCCTGCAAGGCACAAGGTTCCACTGGGGCCATGACCCACACTTTTTGCCCAGGGTGAAATTCGACCAGAGTGGCATTCTGGTCATACCACCTCTTCATTTCTTCCTGGCTTGCTTCTAGGTGCGCCTGAGCGAGTTTCCTGAAGCGGGCAGTTTGGTTTCTAAAGGCCAGCATGTAACTAAACACATCCTGGGGAGTTTTCCTGGGAGCTGCCTCCCAGCCTTCCTTTACCAAACTCAGAGGTCCTCTGACAGGGTGGCCATACAGGAGCTCAAAGGGGCTGTACCCAAGAGACTTCTGAGGCACCTCCCTGTATGCGAAGAGCAGGCATGGCAAGAGGACGTCCCACTTACGCCTCATGGGTTCTGTTAGACCCTTGATCATGCCTTTCAAGGTCTGGTTGAATCTCTCCACCAGACCGTTTCCTTGTGGGTGGTAAGGAGTGGTGAACTTTTAGGTTACACCACATTCCTCCCACAGGGATGTCATATACTTGGATATGAAATTGGTCCCCCTGTCAGAAACCACCTCTCTGGGGAAGCCCACACGGGAAAAGATCCCCATTAACGCCCGGCCCACCACTGGCGCCGTCGTTGTCCTGAGAGGGATTGCCTCCGGGTACCGAGTGGCATGGTCCACCAAGACCAGGATGTACCTGTTGCCCATGGCTGTCTTGGGATCCAGTGGCCCCAAAATATCCATCCCCACCCTTTCAAAGGGTGTTCCAACAACAGGGAAAGGTTGGAGAGGAGCTTTGACCTTCGTCCCACTCTTGCCACTTGCCTGGCAAGTTTGGCAAGACCTACAGTGTGCATCTGACTGCCTTCGCATTTGGGGCCAAAAGAAGTGGGTGACAAGCCTGTCAAAGGTCTTGTCCTGCCCCAAATGTCCTGCCAAAGGCACGTCATGAGCCAGACCCAGTAGGAAGGACCTGAGCGCTGAGGTACCACCAGCACATGGGCTGACCCAGGCTCAGCAACCTTAGGCTCACTGTATAGGAGACCACTCTCCCAGTAGATCAGATGTGACCCAGACTGATTACCAGCTGCCTGGTCTGCAGCCTGCCGCCGCAGACCCTCCAGAGTAGGGCACTCGTTCTGCTCCCTGCAGAACTCCTCCCTGGTGGGACCCCCTTCTTGCTGCCAATGGGTCAGCTCAGAGATGTCTCCCAGTTCGGCTACCTGCTCCCCTGTAGGCACCGGGGTGTCCCCCTCGAGGTCCGCCTCCTCCCGGTCCGTGGGAACTTCTTGGCCGGTTTCCCGAACCCCCTGCCCTTCCTCTTGGCAGGGACTTGGGCCATTGTTCCAGGCTCCAAGTCCTCTTGATCACCCTTTCTGGCTGCCATCGACCGAGTAGACACGCATGCCCACTCTGGCAACCCAAGCATCTCCAAGTGAGACCTGAGCTCAACATCCTTCCATAAGGACTGCTCCAGGTCGTTACCTAGCAGACAATCTACAGGCATGGTAGGGCTCACAACCACCCTCAAGGGACCTGAGACCCCCCCATTCAAAGGGAACCTGCGCCACCATACACTGGCACTTAGAGTTGTCTACAGCAACTACTTGGTGGAATGCCCCTGGGACTACCTGCTTCTCAGAGACCAGGTTATGTTATATGGGTTTGTAAAGCGCACTGTTACCCAAGGGTGTCCTGGCGCTGAGCATTGTATGCCTAAGGTAATGGATACATGAAAAACCTCCCCCCCAGAGCCAGGCTGAGACTAAGCTGAAAACAACCAGGTTTTCAAACCCTTCCTAAACGAAAGGAAATCAGTGCCGGTCCTTAGATATAGCGGCAGACCGTTCCAGGCATTGGTGGCTCTAAGGACAAAGCTCTTCCCACCCCAGTTAGCCTTTCTCATTCTAGGAACGACTGCCATCTTTGCATCCATTGAGCGCAATGTTCTCCCTGGAACATACCATTGGATGCGCTTTTGTAAGTCTTCCGGGCCCGAACCAGTCAGGGACTTAAAGACCGTGCAGAGAGCCTTGAATTGGACTCGCTGTAAAATCGGGAGCCAGTGAAGGTGACGTAGGTCATTTCTGACCGACATAAACCTAGGAGTCCCTGTCAGCAACCTAGCTGCCGCGTTCTGCACCATCTGCAATCTATTGAGATGTTTTTTATTAATGGTCAGGTATAGGCCATTACAGTAGTCCAGTCGGGACAGAATGAGGGCAGAGACGACTGTTCTAAAACTATCTTCTGTGAGGAAAGGTTTTATTTTCCTTAAGGTCCTCAGAATAAAAAAGCTTGTCGACACCACCCCGCTAACCTGGTCCCCAAATGTGAGGGTGTTGTCCATAGTCACCCCCAAGTTCTTGACTTTCCGAGAAGGGGTTGGGGGCAGGCCCATAGTGCTAGGCCACCATGCTGGAGTCCAGAGGTTAGGGTTGTTCCCAAAGATAATCACCTCTGTTTTGCCTGCATTCAACTTCAGGCAGTTAGCAGACATCCAGGCAGTTATTGCTAGCATACAGTCATGGCAGCTAGGGGCCTTTTCTGCTTCCTTCCCTCTCTGCAGAGACACCACGATTTGGGTGTCATCTGCGTACGAGGTTAGGAGTAGCCCGAAAGATCTTATAAGGGCCGCCTGCGGTCTCACATAAATGTTAAAAAGCGTCGGACTAAGGGATGACCCTTGTGGGACTCCACAGGGTATGGAGAAAGGTTTCGATCTATCCCCACCTAGTTCTACCGTTTGTGTTCTGTCGGCCAAAAATGATTTTAGTAGGTTCCAGGCCGTACCCTGGACCCCAGCCTCCGATAAACGGCCCATCAGTAATTCATGATGGACCATATCGAAGGCTGCCGACAGATCCAACATGATCAAAATGACGGAGCCTCCTTGGTCCACAACCTCACGCACCTCCTCCGTGGCCTTGATCAGCGCTGATTCCGTGCTGTGTCCCGCGCGGAAACCGTATTGAGAGGGATCCAGCAAATTGTTTTCCTCAATGAACAGACTCAGTTGCATGTTCATAGCCTTCTCAAGTATTTTAGCCGGTAGGGGGAGACGGGAGATGGGACGGTAGCTACTTGGATCACTGGGATCTAGGTTGGGTTTCTTAATTAGTGGCAAAATTGAAGTTGTTTTCCATGTCATAGGGTAGTGCCCTTCCCTCATTATAAGATTCAATAGGGAGGTTAGAGTGTTGGAAATAATTTCCGGGGAAATTTTGATTACTGCAGCTGGACAGGGATCCAAGGGGGAACCTGATCTGCAACCCATCAGCAGACTGGTAACCTCTTTGTTCCCTAAAGGGAGAATCTATTAAACATAGGAGAATTGTCGATTACCATTTTCCCAGCTGCCAGATCACTGGCCTCCCCTTGTAGATTGCTAAAGGAGGAAAAGATGACCTCTACTTTATTCAAGAAGAAAGAGGCTAAGACATCGCAAAAATCTGGACTACAATGAGTAATCGGTTTAAGGGGGTTCATAAGAGTGGTGACTGTTCTAAAGAGTTCCTTCACAGAGGACTTGGCACCGGTGATCTGTTCTGAGAAGTAGGCCTTTTTGCTTCCTGAAGTGATTTTTTATATATTGTAAGGCTGGATTTATAATCTTCCTTATTGGTCAGATTATACCCTTTTCTCCAGAGCCGCTCTAGTCTCTTACAGTCTGATTTATGCTTCTGTAGGTTCTAAGTAAACCAGGGGGCCGAGGGGAGCCCACGTCTGGGGGTACACCATTTGACCGGGGCCAGTCTGTGACAGGCGGCATTAATCCAGTTCGTATAGGCCGCTGTGGCATCCTCTATATTATTGGAAATGATAGGAACCGAATCTATCAGGGTTTTATCAAAGCTGCACCTATTGATGTTCTTCCAGGCCCATGTAAGTATGTTATCCCTAGGCTTAGGTTTAGGAGTTTTGAGGGGGGACGAAGTGACCGAAAAAATAATGGCTGAATGGTCTGTCCAAGGAAGTGGCAGAATGTCCAGGACAGAGAGGCTGGAGGAATTGGAGAAGATTCCATCCAGCAAATGACACGCTTCATGAGTCGGACCATCAACCCTCTGCGTAAGGTCCCCGCCCGACATAATTTGCATCAGTCTTACGGTGTCTGTATCGATGGGGTCCTCCATATGGAAGTTGAAATCCCCAAGAATTGTAAAAGCTTTGGCAGAGAACCCCTCCTCCAGCAATTAGCCGATGGAGTCCAGAAAACCACCTCTGGGGCCAGGGGGCCGGTAAATAAGCATAGCCTTCAGCATATCTTGGGGCGCAATTCTCACGCTGACTAACAGTGCCTCACAAGTTGTGTTGGAGGCTGTCTCAAAAGAGGGCTCAAGGCTTTTATGATAGATAACAGCCAACCCCCCTCCTCTCCTTAGTGGTCTGTCCAAAGTATGGCAGAGAAAGTCAGGGATAGAAGCCTTTACAATATCAGGTCCTGAGGCACTATCTGTCCAGGTCTCTGTAATGAAAGCCATCTTGATGTTATGTTCTTCTATAAACAGTGCGCATTCCACGCTATGTTTAACCAAGGATCGAGCGTTTAAGAGGAGATATTTGAGCTCCGGCCTACCCAACTGCTTCCAAGATCCTGTTTTACTATTAGAGATGACTTTACAGGGGAGCCCCAAAATGTGGGGTAGTGAGCAATGGCAGTTTGGACAGTATTTTGCCAATGCCGACGATTTGGGCGAAGGCAAAAATCTTGGGCAGCACCCCCAAGAGGGTCCAATCTCATTAGTGTATCCCTGGTATATATTTGGCCACCTTGCATCGGAATCCCAGGGGACCTGGCCCTGAGCCCGGGCCGAGCGCGGACGGGCGCAGACGGGCTTGCCTTTGGCGCGCCTTCGGCGCGCCAGCGGCGCACCCGCTGCACACGTCCGCTGCGCGGTCGCGTCACCATGCGTGTTTTATGGCGCCCCTGACAGCAACTAGCCCGCTAACCTCCCAATGGCCGTCGCTCACCACCCCAAGCCCCGGCCTCAGTGCCGGTCGGCGTAAGGCGGCTTCAGTGATGGAGCAAATTGGGATTGGACTGAGTAGCCGATCTATCAGGTAAGATTAATCAGGGTTAATGCCAGAAACAGTATAAAATGTGCAAATGTGCAACAATTTGAAACGTACCCAGTTAAAAGATGCTAAAAACAACAATTTCTTTAGCGTCCAGCACACACAGCCTCAGACTCACGCTCGCGCTCCTGGAGGGTATTGAACACAACCCTTCCCAGGCATACAATGCTGCGCGGTCGCGTCACCATGCGTGTTTTATGGCGCCCCTGACAGCAACTAGCCCGCTAACCTCCCAATGGCCGTCGCTCACCACCCCCAGCCCCGGCCTCAGTGCCGGTCGGCGTAAGGCGGCTTCAGTGATGGAGCAAATTGGGATTGGACTGAGTAGCCGATCTATCAGGTAAGATTAATCAGGGTTAATGCCAGAAACAGTATAAAATGTGCAAATGTGCGACAATTTAAAAACGTACCCAGTTAAAAGATGCTAAAAACAACAATTTCTTTAGCGTCCAGCACACACAGCTTCAGACTCACGCTCGCGCTCCTGGAGGGTATTGAACACAACCCTTCCCAGGCATACAATGCTGCGCGGTCGCGTCACCATGCGTGTTTTATGGCGCCCCTGACAGCAACTAGCCCGCTAACCTCCCAATGGCCGTCGCTCACCACCCCCACCCCCGGCCTCAGTGCCGGTCGGCGTAAGGCGGCTTCAGTGATGGAGCAAATTGGGATTGGACTGCGTAGCCGATCTATCAGGTAAGATTAATCAGGGTTAATGCCAGAAACAGTATAAAATGTGCAAATGTGCAACAATTTAAAAACGTACCCCGTTAAAAGATGCTAAAAACAACAATTTCTTTAGCGTCCAGCACACACAGCCTCAGACTCACGCTCGCGCTCCTGGAGGGTATTGAACACAACCCTTCCCAGGCATACAATGCTGCGCGGTCGCGTCACCATGCGTGTTTTATGGCGCCCCTGACAGCAACTAGCCCGCTAACCTCCCAATGGCCGTCGCTCACCACCCCCAGCCCCGGCCTCAGTGCCGGTCGGCGTAAGGCGGCTTCAGTGATGGAGCAAATTGGGATTGGACTGAGTAGCCGATCTATCAGGTAAGATTAATCAGGGTTAATGCCAGAAACAGTATAAAATGTGCAAATGTGCAACAATTTAAAAACGTACCCAGTTAAAAGATGCTAAAAACAACAATTTCTTTAGCGTCCAGCACACACAGCCTCAGACTCACGCTCGCGCTCCTGGAGGGTATTGAACACAACCCTTCCCAGGCATACAATGCTGCACGGTCGCGTCACCATGCGTGTTTTATGGCGCCCCTGACAGCAACTAGCCCGCTAACCTCCCAATGGCCGTCGCTCACCACCCCCAGCCCCGGCCTCAGTGCCGGTCGGCGTAAGGCGGCTTCAGTGATGGAGCAAATTGGGATTGGACTGAGTAGCCGATCTATCAGGTAAGATTAATCAGGGTTAATGCCAGAAACAGTATAAAATGTGCAAATGTGCAGGTGACACCGGGCTGAGGTCACACTGGCTCCAGTATCTCTGAGAGCCTCTACCCTGTTCCCATTGATGGTCACCCAGGTGCTATATTTCTTTGTGTTAGGGGGCACCTGGTTTCCTGGGACCATCTCACTGTCCCCTAGTGAGACGAGGGTCATTTCTGTGGGATCCCCACCCACCTGTGGGCACCTCTCCTCCCCAAGCGCTACACTAGCCAACACTTTGGACTGTCCACCGGTGGGCGGCTGTGTCGCCTTTGGGCACTTGGGGTCCCCCTTCAAGTGACCTACCTGGTCACAGGCATAACACTTGCGGGGGCCGGTCTCAACAGGCTTTCCTGTAGAGACCCCTTTCTTCTTATCACCTGGGGGATGGGAACCTTTACCCTGGGTACTAGTTTGGGGCCCTTTAGAGAACTCCTGTGCTTTACCCTTGTCCCCCCCACCTTTCTGCTGGGGACCCTGCCCACCTTTGTCTGAGTCTCCCCCAAACGCTTTCCTGTGGACCCTGGTACTCACCCAGCGGTCCGCCTCCATAGCAAGCTTCCTGGGGTCAGTTAGCTTACTATCAACTAGGTGCTGGCGCAGATCTGCAAAACATAGACTAGACAAGTGCTCCCATGCAATCAAATTGTAGAGCCCCTGAAAATCTGTTACATTACTGCCCTTCACCCAACCATCCAGCGACCTACAGAACATATCCACACATTCCAACCAAGTGTTGGCCTCAGACTTTTTACTGGACCTAAACTGATCCCTGTAGTTCTCAGGAGTGAGTCCATACCTAGTGAGGAGAGCGTCTTTCATGTCAGCATAGGTGAGGTCCTGTCCCTTACCCAAAGCTATCAGGGTATCCCTAGCTTCTTCTGGAAAGAGGCCACAACCCTGCCTCCCAGTTCCTTTCAGGGACCCCATTCATATGAATAGACGACTCGTACCCTTGAAACCACCTTTGTATGTCATCACCCTTTTTGTACTCTTTACCTACATTCTTGGGGATGTGTACAATCCTGTCTGTGTGTGCTGATGCGTTGCTGCCACCATCTGAGCCGGTTCTACTCTTTAGCTCCAGCTCCTTGATAATTCTCTCATGATCTAACATCATCTTCCTTTCCTCCATGGCTATTCTCTTGTCTTCCCTCTCACTTTCTATTCTGAGTTTCTCCAATTCAAACCTCCTTACTTCCCGCCTGTCCTCCAGCTCCTCTGGGGACAAGCTACTGCTGCCTGGCCTGGAGGGCTCCCCTCCTCCTAAAAGCACATCCACCCTAGGAACAGGCTCCTCCACCTCTCCACTGAGATCGCCAGATTGCTCACTGGCATGTCTGGCTGCTACCCAGGCCCTCAGCGCGTTTTGTAGCTCATCCTTCCTGGTGAGGCCTCTGACCTGGACTTTCAGGTTCTTGCAAATCGATTTTAACTCCTTGACATTGTAGGCTTCCAATCAATCCTCCTCAAAGGCAATTTCTACTGATGCAATTGATGATACTATAGATTCAGGCATGTTGATGTAGCACGTTCAAACTTGCAAGAAAAAATAGGCCAAAAAGAACCTGTATGTGGTACGTAATGGTCTGCGATATGGTAGTAGTGCACACCAATCACTGTAAGTCAAGTGCAAACACAAGTCCTATCCTC
Source organism: Calotriton arnoldi (assembly GCA_963921515.1). NCBI lineage: Eukaryota > Metazoa > Chordata > Amphibia > Caudata > Salamandridae > Calotriton > Calotriton arnoldi. The sequence continues at coordinate 268,202 of CAWUFW010010056.1, read as the reverse complement.
ACCGCTGACAACCAATGTTAGAAATGGGGGTCTCTAGTTGGCAAGGGCTTGCACCTTTGTCCAAGTAGGGACCCTTCTTCCTAGTCAGGATAAGGGAGTTACACTCCTAAAATAACCCCTGCTCACCCCCTTGGTAGCTTGGCACGAGCAGTCAGGCTTATCTTAGAGGCAGTGTGTAAAGCATTTGCACATAACCAACAGTAATACAGTGTAAGCACTACAAACGGACACCACACCAGTTTAGAAAAATATCCAATATTTTTATATACTTAAAACAAGACCAATATGATAAAAATCCACAGTACAGTACTTTAAAAATCTTCAGTTATCACAGTGTCCTTAAAAACAGTTCCTTGATGTCGATAGCTCCGTCCGGGGCTATCACGGCGTCGCGAACAAACAAATCCAAACAGTTCTGGCTGACCGCGACGTCGCGGGTCAGCTACGGTGTTGGGAAGACCCGCAAACAGTACCTTTCAGAAATGCAGGGCGTCGATGACCTCGCGGTGAGCTTCCGAAAACATGGCGTCCGCAGGCGTCGGTTCCGGAGGTCGGTGCCGGCGTCGTCGGATCCCTCGAAGTCACACGCGTTGCAGATCGAACTCCTCTCTGTTGAAGTCAGGAGACTTCATCTTGCTGCCACCACTGGATCCCACCCTTACTGGGGATTCCAGAAAACTCACACTGCACTTAGGGGATAATCTACCCTCCCGAGCTAGTTACTCCATGCCAATTAAGTCACCACTGTAGGCCAACCCTAGAACCAGCAGACAGCACAGGGGCAGTCACTCCTCCAGATTCTCTGGTTTCTGTCCTTGGCAGGAGGACACCCAACTCATAGTGCAACAAGAACACACATTTCCAAAGAAATGATACTTAAAACAAACTTAGAAACAATAATCCCCATACATGTGACTATCTAAAATGCTGAGTTTTGTAATGCAGCCAGTTGTCGCTGTGGTACTGCGCAAACGCAAGTCCAAATCCCCACCGCTGACAACCGATGTTAGAAATGGGATCTCTGGTTGGCTAAGGCTTGCGCCAAAGCCAGGCAGAGACCATCACTCTAGTCAGGGCGAGGGAGTTACACGCCAAAGATAACCCCTGCTCACCCCCTTGGTAGCTTGGCACGAGCAGTCAGGCTTATCCCGGAGGCAATGTGTAAAGCGTTTGCGCACGCAAACAGCAACAACATACCAGGCACACTACAAAAAGGAACTCCACACAAGGTTATATCAAAAATAGCCTTTGTATTCTCATAACACATTAGAATAGTAATCACATAAAACACATGGTGCCAACTGGCACTGGGCAATATCTACAAGGGATTATTTACACATGACAGGGCCACGTGGGCCACTGTCAGAACCATCACTTAGTGAACATATCATAAATGTAGGACATATCATAAACGTACAACCAGTAATCACTGGTAACCACTGTACTCAGCATCGCCTGTAACATAAACCACATTATGCACAGTATCACATTAGGCACGAAATACATTCTGCGCCAACCTCATAAGCCTAAACGCATTAGACCATAACCTCACCAGCATAAACATCATTAGACATTAGGCCTCACCAGCATACACGCAGTATGCCATAACCTCATAAGCATAAACACATTAGAGGCATAAATCATTGTAGAGCATCACATTTCCTAATATCACATAAACAGGGACCCCCTGGCAACTGGCCTTCTCAAGGGACTCAAACTCCCTGTGTCCAGAATGTCAGGGCTGCTGCCTATGCAGCGGAATCCATGTGCGCAATTGCGCTGGGGCCAAGGAGTGCATCTCACTCCTTTCTCTCCAAACCTGCCCCCAAAGAACTGTGGCCTAAACGCTGCAGCTGCCCACTACTTGCTGGGCAGCTGGGAATCACGTGAAGGCCTGGCACCTCTGTGCCTCCGGTCCCACTCAGGGACTCTGAATTAGTTGTGCCCAAGGGTTGCAGCTGCCCGCGCTGGTGCGGTGCAGCTGTGGCACTTCTCATCAAGGGGGCCCGGCACCTCTGTGCCCTCTGGACCCCCACGTGGCACTCAACACATGCCCCCATCGTTGGGGCGGCCCGCTCTCTGGCGGGACCGCCCAGGTGCCGACATGCGCCTCGATATGCCCCCGGGGCTCTGCGGCCCTCTGGGGCTCTAAAAACCAAGTTGCCCCCTTCGTGGAGCGCACTGGCGCTTTAACAAAACATGCCAGCCTCGTTGGAGCGGCCCGCCATCAGGCGGGCCGCTCATGGAATGGGCACCGATGCTGTGGCCCGATCGTGGGGCGGCCCGCTCTCTCTCCTGCGGGACTGCCCGGCCCAGCAGGACTGCCTCGGTGCTTCATGCGCACCAACACAGAGAAGACCAGCCCCCAGCCCCACTCACCGGGCTGCGGTCGGCAAGCTCCTCTCTCTCTCTGCCTTCTCTGGTCTCCTCGCCTCACCAGGGGTTTCGGCGGCGTTTTCTCCCGTGCGGCAGGGGCAGGCACCGACAGTGTGCCTCGGGCCCCCTCCGCCTCCATCACCACGGGCTGCTGGACGCGGGGCCTTCCCTGACATCGCGGGGCTCCCTCAGCTCACGGGAGCCCCTGGTCACTTCCCGCACTCCTCTTCTCACTTCACCCGGGCCCCCTCCTGGGACCCGGGACTTCAACGTGGAGCCCGCGAGGCTCCGGTCGGCACTTTCCCCTCACCGCGTCTCCGGCGGGCGGGACTTCCTTTTGGGAGGCGGAAGTCCCGCCCTACGCCAGGCATCGCGCTGCCTGACTTCCTCTCCGGCCTCCGGCCGCGGCGGTGAAACGTGGGGTGGGCTCCCGCTTCGTTTAAAGGTACCGGCGGGGTGGGCACCCACCGGAACAGCACATAAGCGGGGTGGGCACCCGCCACTGACTCAAAAACGCGGGGTGGGCACCCGCAAACACTTCCCAACGCGGGGTGGGCACCCGCTTCACTCTCCTCCATCGGGGGGAATCCCCACGTCGGGATTCCCTCAGGAAAGCTTGCAGCTTCGCGCTGCGGAGCCCTTGTGCTCATCTTCTCCCCAAATCAAGCGCTCACAAGGCGCTAGAAGCAGACAAAGGTCCTGCAGCAAAAAGAATAAGTCCTTAGGTGAAGGGGACATGCAGGGCAGGGACATCAGACGCACCACAGGAGGTGGAGCCAGCATTGTGGAGGGAAGGCACAGCCCTATTCAGACCCCGGTGCAACTCCTCCCCACATCTACATGCAGATCTCTCTATTCATCACTGGGCTGACTCACCCTGCCTCCTGGAGCCACCCACACCTCTCAGCTCCTGTCAATCACAAGCCAGACATGCAATTCACATCAGGCAGGCAGACACACAGTACACAGAAATGCCAACTTCTAAAAGTAAAACACACAAGATGATGGACGGAATGTTGCACATTGGCAAACATTCACCCCCAGTCACAGATCTGGGTTTAATCCATCGTTATTTTGCTTCACCACGCCACCCCAGTTCAGACATAGCCATATGCAAATCAGTCTTGACCCTGTGCCTCATGGGAACAGTCCAGACCGAACTGCCAAGCCATGTCTTCCCTGGACCGGAATCAAGCATCCAAGGACCGGTTTCGGGCTTTCAGCCCTCATCAGCCAGGATAGCTTGACTCCAGTGGCGTAGTGAGCACGGGACCCACGTCTGGGCATACCCTCCCCACTTAGGGCGAAATGCAAAACACACAAGATGATGGACGGAATGTTGCACATTGGCAAACATTCACCCCCAGTCACAGATCTGGGTTTAATCCATCGTTATTTTGCTTCACCACGCCACCCCAGTTCAGACATAGCCATATGCAAATCAGTCTTGACCCTGTGCCTCATGGGAACAGTCCAGACCGAACTGCCAAGCCATGTCTTCCCTGGACCGGAATCAAGCATCCAAGGACCGGTTTCGGGCTTTCAGCCCTCATCAGCCAGGATAGCTTGACTCCAGTGGCGTAGTGAGCACGGGACCCACGTCTGGGCATACCCTTCCCACTTAGGGCGAAATGAAAAACACACAAGATGATGGACGGAATGTTGCACATTAGCAAACATTCACCCCCAGTCACAGATCTGGGTTTAATCCATCGTTATTTTGCTTCACCACGCCACCCCAGTTCAGATATAGCCATATGCAAATCAGTCTTGACCCTGTGCCTCATGGGAACAGTCCAGACCGAACTGCCAAGCCATGTCTTCCCTGGACAGGAATCAAGCATCCAAGGACCGGTTTCGGGCTTTCAGCTTTTGTCACCCCGAGTGGGACGGGTATGCCCAGACGTGGGTCCCCTGCTCTCCATGCCGCTGGAGTCAAGCTATCCTGGCTGAAGAGGGGTGAAACCCCGAAACCGGTCCTAGGATGCTTGTTTCCAGTCCAGGGAGGACCTGGCCTGGCAGTTCGGGCTGGACTGTTCCCATAGGGCACAGGGTCAAGACTGATTTGCATATGGCTGGGTTCAAACTGGAATGGCATGGTGAGCAGAAAAACGATGGATTTAGGCCCAGTTCTCTGTACTGGGGTGAATGTATGACATTGTTCTGCATTCTGTCCATCAATTGTTGTTTTAACTTCTAAAAGTGGCATTTCTCCACCAGTCACCATAAATCTGCGCACACCATTGCGCAGCATTTATTCTCACGAGTTCATACATACTAAACTCGCCCCTGACACTCCTCTCATACCAGGAATTACCATGGACACACATATCCCCCATGCATTCCTATGGGAGGGCAGGCCAATCTCACCACACACACTCAGAGCGCGCACGCACTTTACACTGGGCCACAGTGCTAAAGTGCCCAGAGGCCTAAAACCACTACCACCATGTCAGAACTTAAGGCAAAAAGTTCAGGGGTGAACCTGCCAAAAAGGGCCAAGTCCAACAGTTAGAAATTAGCATTTAAAAAACCTTTGAAATTCACTGAAAAAACCACAGGTTTCAGGGACGTTATAGCTAGAAATTAGCATTTAAAAAACATTAGAAAATGGTAGTCTGCGTTTTAGAGTGGGTGTATCAAAGGTTATATTAGGGTGTGAGGAGGTGCATCAGATTATCACGTGGATGATGTCATCAGTGATGTCATTTGAGATGTCATCAGTGATGTCATCAGTGATGTCACTGACCATGTCATGAATGATGTAATATGTGACGTCATCAGCAGTGCATTGCGGGGGCGCGAGTTATAGTTAGCTTAACTAACTATAATGGCAGAATTTCTCTTGTTTTGTACGAGTTAAATTTCCAACTAACTATAACGTCCCTGAAACCTGTGTTTTTTTCAGTGAATATATATATATATATATATATATATATATATATATATATATATATATATATATATTACCTACTGGTGGTTGCCAGTAGGTAGTTATAGTTACGGCCTAGTTTCCATAGGAAAAGCATTTTCCGATTTGCCAATATCTTTAGCGTTGTTTGAAGAATCTTCGTAAAACGTTCAAAACTAATGGGACGGTCAGGTCAGCTGCTGTGTTGAAAGTTATGGGGTGATTCTTCAACCGGGGGCCGGGAAAAAGGGGGGTCCCAAAACGCGTTTTCCCCATGTTAATTTCCATAGGAAACTTTAGCCACAGCTACAGCCCAAACTGCTGAACGGAATTACACCAAATGTAGCTCTTGGTTCAGAAAGCACTCCTTTTGTTAAATGGTGTAAATGCGTTCAGTATTTCTCAAGTGGGGATGCGGAGGATCCGCGAACCCTCCCGATCTCGTGCCTGCAATCTGATTGGTTGCCAACACTTCAAACCAGGAAGTGTTGGCAGCCATCTTGTGACTCGGTTAAACCGAGTCACAAGAAAAAGGTTAAAAAAGTGAAAAACAACAAAAGGTGTCAGGGTAGAAACACCCTGACCCCTAGGCCTGCTCAGAAAAAAAGCATATTTTTAAAAAATTTCGGTGGGATTTGCAGTGGATCCACGAATCGGCCAAAACATTTTTAAAAACCAAAGCACTGGCTCTAGCGCTTTGTTTCCTTTAAGCCCCCGGGTGGGCCAGGTCCCGGGGGCAATGATAAAATGAGATGAGGAGGCCCACGCGGGCCCCCACAACCCTAGGGACCACCACCTCCCCGGGCTATATTGTCAAAAAAAAAGTGTGGTGGGGACTCTTGCCCCCCACGTGACACCAGGGACCGCCACCTCTCCGGGGATATGAAGATTATAATGCGTGGGGAGCTCCTGCCCCCCCACACAGCCCCGGGGACTGCCACCTCCCAGGGCTTATACATTCGATGCGGGGGCTAGGAGGGCCCCTGCAGCCCCAGGGACCACCACGTCCCCGAGTCTATATTGTAAAAAAGTGTGGGGGGACTCCTGCCCCCCATGCAGCCCCAGGGACTGCCACCTCCCCGGGGCTATGGATGTGAACTGCGGGGGCTCCCGGGCCCCCAGCAGCCCCAGGGACCATCATCTCTCCAGGGCTTGGAAGATTATAATGCATGGGGTGCTCCTGCCCCCCCATGCAGCCCCAGGAACTGCCACCTCCCCTGGGCTATGTTTAAAATAATGTGTGGGGGGCTCAAACCCCAGCCACACAGCCCCTGGGACCACCACCTCCCTGAGGCTACTTTTCAAATGGGAGGGGGCCTCATCAATGTCCCGGGGTGCCCACCCCCAGGACATTACAGTGTGCTATGGGATGGCGGGAGCACTGCTCCCAGCATCCCATAGCAAACAGTGTGCTCACTTTGAACAAGCGAGAGCACTTTGCTCTCGCTTGTTCATTGTGAGCACTTTGCTTTTTTACCCCCAGGGAGCTGCATCTTAGCAGCTCCCTGGGGGTAAAAACCAATGCCGGCTCCTGCAGGAGGCGGGAGCTGGCCGGGATCGAGGGGGCTTTAGGCTCCCCCGCGGTCCCAAAGGAGATGGCCATGCCCCGGGGATGGGGTCCCCAGGGCCAAAAATGGCCCAGGAGTGGGGCCGCTCGGCCCACTCCATTTAAAACATAAAAATATTTTTTAAATGGCTGGGCCCTGGAGGATGGGATCCCCGGGGCCAAACTCAGCCTGGGGAGGGGGGCCACACGGCCCCCTCCTCTTTAAAAATATACACAAATGCCCAGCCCCGGGGATGGGGTCCCCGGGGCATGTATTAGTTTCATGGGTGGGCCACGCGGCCCCTCTCCCATTTTATTGAAATAAAAAAATAAAAAATGGGTTAAGCCCCGGGGGATGGTGTCCTCAGGGCACAAAAGGGTCAAGGGAAGGGGCACTACACAGCCCCCCTTCCTAAAATAACAACAAAAACAAACGAAGCCGGCAACTCGCTCTAAGCCCCGCCCCCTTTCTCCACTACTCTGCAAACGCACCTCCTGGCGTGCTCTTGGTTGGGGGATGAAGTCCCCTTTGCTCCTGAGGGTCCTTAGGGGCCAACTAGCGCACAATGGGCTGCCATGTGCCTACGCAGGCAACCTTCCACCATGGTGCAAGGGTGTCTACATGATAAGGGTGATTGTTTTTGTGCATAATGCAGCACACATAGAAAAAGGAAAAACGAGGAGAAATAAAGGTATTTCTCCTCGTTGCACATCCCTTAGCCCTCCCCTGGTGAGGCACAGGAATCTGAAGCATTTCCAGGTTTATTAAACCTTGTAAATCTGGAAATGCATCAGGTTCCATGGATTTTGTATGGAAACACCCACAGCAACACCCATGGAATGCCCCTTTCACGCAGAGTATTGTGTGAAAGGGGGCCATATTTTACAAGGCCATGAAAAGCCACGCAGGGTGGCTTTGCCTGGCCTTGTAAATATGGGCAGGCACACTGCGCCACCGTGGCATCCAAAAAACTGACGCACCAGCGGCGCAATGGGCTTGTAAATAAGCCCCAAAGTCTCTTACTTGACAAATTTGTGTACGAAATAGGGGCTTATTTACATGCCCCTTGTGCCACCGGTCCGTCACTTTTATTATGGCAAAAAGGGACGTACAAGGGACTTGTAAATAAGCCCCATAGACTTCTTTTCTTGAATTATCATGGAAACTGGTTTGTTTATCTCACTCAGTGCAGAACACCTTATGAAATCCACCTGTGCACTAAAAAAGTCAACTATGACTATTATAAGACTTCAGTCAAAATAATAGTAGCGCCAGAACACTTTGTATGTTTAAAAGGGTTATTGGGTACCATTTCAGAACCTGAGGATGCATACATGCTACTTAAGGTCGGTACCAAAGATGTATTACATTCAGATTAACGGTCGGAGATGGTAGATTGCTACCCCTTTTCTAAGAAATGATAAAAATGATGTTCAATGTACTCTTGCCCCTGCAGCAACCTCTGTGACCTACTGTGGGTAATCAGCCCATTTTTCTTAGTTCCTTCCCGCTTGCATTTGCTGACATGATGGCTCAGTGAGTGAAGCGTTCTCTACTGACATCTGCTGTGATCGCCAGGTCACAAATTTGAACCCAGGTATGATTACTCCCACTGCTCATCCCTCTGAGGCAAGTAATATGAGCATTATTTAATTAAGCGATAGCCACTCTTGCGACCCAGAGTGCTTAGAAACTTGAGACGTGCTATGGACATAAAACGCTATTATTCCTGTTACCCGTAGTGCTTTGAAGCAGCAGGTGGTTATCCAGAGCACGGGTAGAAGATTCGACTGAGCAAAGGGAGGGAATCAGATGGAGAGGAATGACCCTGAGGGGTGTTGTGTCTTGGGCCTCTAGGCCCTCATGCTACAGCAATGACCACACAGAGTCAGTAGTGGGTTACTGGAACTGGCCACGAGCACGTGCACCGGGCCCTTTTATTAACAGGTGACGCCTGTGATGGATGGGTGTGGGGGGCATGTGTGCCCACTCCTCCAAGGGAGTGGTTAACAAGCTCTGTGTCTGCTGAGGCACTAGAACGTGTCCAGCAGGACACAACATTCCTCCCAAATTTTAATGAAAACAAACAATCACTAGTCCAACCTGTAGGGGTAAACAACAATTAACTATACACCACAGGGTCCATCAGCTTCTTGTGTCAGGCAGCAGGAAGACAGTAGACAGGGGCTGGTGACTGGCTGCAGCAGGACGATCTCGGCGGGCACTCATAATTTAAACTGAGTGGTTCAGGACACGAACGCTAGCTTGGAGACGTCAGCTGCACTCTCGTACCATGCCGGTGGAAACATGTCTTTTGTTTTGATGTGACTCCCCTTCGCTGACGTAGAGGATGGTATGTGGTGGGTACTAACAGTTCATTAAAACAGGGTGCGTCAAGAGCATGGTTGGAGTCCACGGTGAAAGTTCACGAAAGTGTTGCTGCATCAACTGAAGTCTCTGTTAGACTATTTTGCTGTACCCGGTAACCTGTCGGTGGGGCAATGTCTCGTCCAACTCTCCCGCCTGGGGAGGTCCTTTGTTGGGTTTGCCACAGGACTGCTTGTGAGCTGCGCTGGGGCTGCGTGTGTGCCGACGTGGGGCAGCTGCAAGACCACCGAGGAGCCAGTACCCAGACGCTCGCACAAACCTCAGGGGTGGATGAGTCTTGGTCAGGACGTGCTCTTGCTCCCGCAGTTCAGGTGTAAGCCAGGTTAGCAGGTAGTATCTGGGTCTTCTTGTCGGCTGGTTTGGCAACGGTGTAGGACTCCAGTCCACTGGTGCTCGAGATATTAGTCTTTGACGCATTTGACGAGGACTGGCGTGATGGCATCGCCAGCCGTGTGGTGAATCTGGACAACAGTTTGTGATGACTTGCCTTGATGGCTGCAGGCCTTCAGTCTTGAGTCGATCACCTGAGGCAGGGGGTGGCCAGCTGCCTCCATTTCCTTTGGGGAGGCAGTTACATCCGTGCACTTGGACTTCTTGGACTACTAGGACGTTGGTGACAGTGACGTGATGGACACGCTGAGAAACGTGAAGCATGAGACTCTGTTCGCGCAGGCATTGCGGCTTACTCTCGGTCTCCCGCTGGGCGGTCGCCAGTTCATTCTCTGGTTGTCACCCCCTTCACTTGCTGTTGGTGTGTCGGGATTCGCTCCTTTTGCAGCTCGGGTTCTCTTCATCATCCGGCCCGGCCACTCATGACTTCTCCTTCTGAACTTGGTCGGTTGTCCGATTCTTAGTGTAGACCCTCCAGTCACACTTCCATGTTTCTTGCTAAATGAGGTGTTAGGCACATGGCAATGATGATGTGGTTGCCATGGGACCTGGACAACAGGTGTTGACGATCTTCTGTGAGAGGATGTTTCTGGAGGGACTTCTCAGCTACATGTCTCTGCCTTGCTGAAGCTGTTCTTTCACCTCTGGCATCTGCGGTCAGGAGCAGGGATGTGTTAGATTTGGGGGTCTCTAGTTGGCATCGGTAGTTACCTGTGACAAATAGGGACCCTTGTGTCTAGTCAGGGTAAGGGGCTACACTCCTAAAATAACCCCTGCTCACCCCCTTGGTAGCTTGGCACGAGCAGGCAGGCTTCTCTCAGAGGCAGTGTGTAAAGCATTTGTGAACACATACAGTAATACAGTGACAACACTACAGATGGACACCACACAGGTTGTATTATAAAAATAGTATTTTTATATAGACTTAACACAAGACCAAACGACAAAAATCCACAATACTGTACTCAAAAATAGACTTTAGAATGTTATAAAATAGTTCAGTTCTCTCAAGTTGTAGATGCAACACTTTACTCTCAATGTGCCTTGAATGCGTAACGCAAAGAAAACAAAAGGGTCGCAGGGAAGGTGATGCGTCGGTTCCTTACACTCAGGGGGGTGGATGCGTCGGTTCCTTACTGCTGCGCAGGGGAGTTGATGCTCGCTTCCTTACTGTGTGGGGAGTTGATGCGTCGGTTTCTTACTGCTCTCCAGTGCTATGCGACAAGATGGCACCTCGATGCGATACTCCTCTCCGGTGCGATGCGACAAAATGGCGTCTTGGTTGCGATGCGACAACTTTTGTGCGATGCGTGCACGCCCGCCGGGCGTGCGGCGACTCGATGATCTTTGGAGCCGCGACAGGCCCTGCGACGCGCTTCTCTGGTGATGCGACGATGTCCTCTGTGGCAGCGTCCCGCTTCTCCGGCGATGCGCCGCGCTTCGGCGATGCGATGATGACAGCGGCAGCGGCGTCTCGCTTCCTCGGCAATGCGATGACAGCGGCTGCGGCGGCGACACGCTTCTCGTCGTTGCGTCGCGCTTCCAGCTCCCAGCGACACGCAGTCTCTCAGAAGACCCAGCACAACAGCAGGCACTTCAATTCCCAGCAAGGGAATTCAGGGGGAAGCTGGTTGGTGAAGTCTTGTATCCCTGAGACTTCAGGCAGGAGGCAAGCTCTAGTTCAAGCCCTTGGAGATTCTTCTTCAAGTTGATAGAAAGCACACTCAGTCCTTTTCTCCTTTCTTTGGCAATGAAGCAACCACTGCAGGCCAACCCCCAAACACACAGCACAGGGGTAGTCTCCTCCTTCAGCTTCCTGGTTCTTCTCCTCAGCAAAGGTTCGTCTTGATTCCCAGAAGTGATCTAAAGTTCTTGGGTCTGGGTCCCAATATTTATACTACTTTTCTCTTTGTTCTCTGAAGGCAGAGAGGTCTTTGCCTAGTCCAAAACCAGTTCTGGTCAGTCCTGGAGCACTTTGTTGACAAGACTCCTTCTTTCCTTTCACAGTGTAGGCCAGGGACATCAGACACACCACAGGAGGTGGAACCAGCATTGTGGAGGAAAGGCACAGCCCTATTCAGGTCCCAGGTGCAACTCCTCCCTCCTATCTGCATGCAGATCTCTCTATTCAGCCCTGTGCTGACTCTCCCTGTCTCCTGGAAGCCCCCAGCCCCTGTAACTCAAACTCCAGACAAGGAATACACAACCTAGCAGAGGCAGGCTTGGATAGTTAGGCAAGAAAATACCTACTTTCTAAAAGTGGTATTTTCAAACACAGAATGTTAAAACCAACTTCACTGAAAGATGTATTTTATCATTCTGAGTTCAGGCATACTAAACTCGAATTTCTACCTGGTTCCCTGAGTCAGTTAGGATTATAAGATGTAATAATCTAACTGCCCATTCTGGCCTATGGGGAACAGGTAGCCTTGCAATAGTGAAAACGAAAATGGCTGTAATTCACTATTAGGACATGTCACATACACCAGGGCATGTCCTACCTTTTACCTACAATGCACCCTGCCCTTGGGCCTACCTTAGGAGTGACTAATACGTATAAAAGGGAAGGTTTAGGGACTGGCAAGTGGGTACACTTGCCCAGTCAACATGGCAGTACCAGACTGCCCACAGGCTCTGCAATGGCAGGCCTGAGACACACTTTACAAGCTGCTCCGGTGGGTGGCACAACCAGTGCTGCAAGCCCACCAGCAGCATTTGATTTACAAGCCCTGGGCACACGCAGTGCACTGTACTAGGGTCTGACAGTAAACCAAATAAGCCAATCATGGAGTCACTAATTCATACATCAATTTACCATAGGGAGCACTTGCACTGTGGCACTGAACAGCAGTGGCACAGTGCCCAAAAGCATCTAAAACCAGCAAAAACATAAGAGGCAACAGCAAAACATGGAAGGGAGACCCACGCCAATGGTGCCAGGTCTAACAGGATGCCATCCAACTTCGACTGCCGACACTAGGGGATGGACGGTCGCACTGGGAAGCGTTGGGGAGAGACGCGGTTCGCGCTTGCTGTGGCTTACGTTTGATTCTCCCATGGGGCTGTCTCCAGGGACGTCGGTCCGCCTTGGTGGCTGTCTGGTGTCTCTGGGTGTGCTCTTGGCTTGTGGTGCTACACATCCTCGTGCTTCTCCTATTGTTTTTCCTTAGCGCACCTGTGTTTGTCCAGCTCTTCATGGTGACAGGATTGTCACTCTTCTTTTCGCTTCTCCTTCCGGGTGCAGTCGCATGCACCTACTTCCAATCAGGCCAATTGGGCCTATCAACTTTAGCGGTCTTTAGACCATGCTGGTGAGACTTCCAGTCGCTCTTCTTCCTGAGTGCTGGGTGGCGTACAGCCACTTGACGTCTGCATTTTTTCTTCACGGATTTCCACGGTGGTCCCCTGCAAGGATGGCAGGTTCCCTCTTCTCTCAAGGGCGTCGTGCTTGCGCCTCGAGCTTGCATCGTCATGGCGCCTGCTCATACCTCAATGCAGGCATGCTCGGTGTGGTCGGTCACTTCGTGTGACGTGCTCCTTGCTTCCGGTGCGATGTGGCATCCGGCCACGTGTTGCGTGTCCTTAGAGCAACGTGGTGTGGTGGCAGCTCGCCATGTGGAGTGTGCGACTCTCATCTTGCCTGTCTTGGGTCACCGATGACTCCGTCTTGAGGCAGTGTGAGGGAGGACACTGTGCTGTGTTTGGCCCACTGCGGGGCTTCGCTGGTGCAGGGGAGATGTGGATTCTCTCCTTGCTGCATTCAGCAGTGTTTCTCTGTGGAGATGTTGCAGCATCATTTCTTTTCTTTTGGAGAGGTCTCTCTCCTGGGCGCCTGAGCTGGCGCACCTTGGACCCTGCATTCTTGGTCCTTCTTCAAGGCACCTTCTTCGGGCGTTTTGTGTGCCCACTTTTGCTGGCTTGCGGTGGTTTCCTTCCCCCACTCAGGGGTGTGGCGCACTTTACTCTATTGTGGTGGCATCAGACATCCACTGGGGGCTTTGGGCGCAGCGCACATTCTCCTCGTCCCTTTACGGGGCTTGGCTGCTTTTAGTCCTCTTGCTTTTCCTGGATTCCAGTTTTTAATAACCGATGGTAACTGTTTTGCCACAGACGGCAGCTCCATTACAGGCAGTTTTCCTGTCTTTCTGCAGTGTTTGCTCCACTTATGATTTATTCGTGAATTGCTTGAACTATGAAGGAGGCATTCTTACTTCTGTGACTGGTAGTCACTTTGGTCCAGAATTGTGTGTACCAGGTGTACAACGTGATCCACAACTACTTGCACCAGTGTTACAGTGGAATCAAATCATTTTCAGGTATGGAATTTTCCACCTCTTTTGTGTCCCGCCATGAGTAGTCAATGGCAATCTAGGTGGAAACGGAACATTCATTTGGTTTCCTTTTCCATCGCAGGGTTGACTGGCTTAATTTCAGTTTGATCCCGCATTATTTCTCTCTGGCATCGATTCAACTTGTGGAATCGGTGAGTTGCCCTTGGGCGTCATTTGCCTGTAGATTTTTATGATGAGCGCATATTAGACCTGGCATCCTTGGCGTGGGTCTCCCTTCCATTTTTTCGTAATGCCTCCACTGTTGTCGATATGTTTTTGCTGGACTAGATGCTCATGGGCACTTCGCCACTGCTAATCAGTGCCAAAGTGCAAGTGCTCCCTATTGTAAATTGATGTATGTATTAGTGACTCCATGATTGGATGATTGGTTTACTTGTCAGTCCCTAGTACAGTGCACTGAGTGTGCCCAGGGCTGGTAAATCCAATGCTGCTGGTGGGCTTGCAGCACTGGTTGTGCCACCCACAGAAGCAGCTTGTAAAATATGTCTCAGGCCTGCCATTGCAGAGCCTGTGTGCAGCCTAGGGCTGCCATGTCGACTTGGTGAGTGCACCCACTCACCAGTTCCTAAACCTTCCCTTTACTGCATGTTGGTCACCCCTAAAGTAGGCCCTAGGGCAGGGTGCATTGTAAGTATAAGGTAGGACCTGCCCTGGTGTGTGTGGCATGTCCTAATAGTGAATTACAGCCATTTTCGTTTTTCACTATTGAAAGGCTACCTGCTCCCCATAGGCCAGAATGGGCAGTTTTGATTATAACATCTTATAATCCTAACTGACCCAGGGAACATGGTAGGTAAACGAATTTAGTATGCCTGAACTCAGGATGATAAAATACATCTTTTAGTGAAGTTGGTTTTAACATTCTGTGTTTGAAAATACCACTTTTAGAAAGTGGGTATTTTCTTGCCTAACTATCCAGCCTGCCTCTGCCAGCTTGTGTATTGTGTGTCTGGTTTGTGCGTGACAGGGGCTGGGGGTGGCTACAGGAGACAGGGTGAGGCAGCACAGGGCTGAATAGAGAGATCTGCATCCAGAGTGGAGGGAGGAGTTGCATCTGGGTCTGAATAGGGCTGTGCCTGCCTTCCACAATGCTGGCTCCACCCCTGCCGGGCATCTGAGTACCCTGCCCCACATTCTGAAAGGAAAAGAAGGAGACATGTACACAGAGTGCTCCAAAGCTGCACAGAACTGGTTTAACCTAGGCAAAGGCCTCTCTGCCTTCAGAGAACAAAGAGAAAAGGAGTATAAGTACTGGGGCCCAAACCCAGGAACTTTAGATCACTTTTGGGAACAAGAAGAAACCTTTGCTGAGGAGCGGAACCAAGAAGAAACTGAGGAGAGACTATCCCTAAGCCTGAAGTGCTGCTTGGGGTATTGGCCTGCAGTGGTTTGCCTGACTGCCAAAGAAAGGAGAAAGGAACTTTTGCTTTGCTGTGACTTTCATCAACTTGTGAAGGATCTCCAAGGGCTTGGAAGAGAGCTTGCCCCCTGATCGAAGTCCCAGGACCATTGGACTTCACCCCTTTGTGAATTGCTGCTGGAAACTCTGTTTCAGTGGCTACAGAGGTAGGGAGCTGTGACCGACTCTCCCGACCGGCTCGGTGTCCTGTTGGCACCGCATCGAGCAACGCCTGCATCTTGCAACGCACGGCCTTGGTCTCACCGACTCCGTCAACGAGCCGCTGCCTGCACCGTAACCTGTGAGCACTGCACCTTGCAACGCCTCGCTACACCGAATCCATCTGGTCCGACCGACACGGTCACTGTTGCTGAGTTCAAGTCCTGTGACCGCACCGGAGTTGGGCACCGCTCGCACGCTTCGCGACGCACCGCCCGACTCGCACCGCCGTCCGGACTGACCGACGCCAGCTCCTGAATCCGGCTCCGTCGCCGCACCGCAACCTGCCAGCACCGCATCGAAGCACCGTCTCGCCCTGCAACGCACGGCCCTGGTCTCACCGACTCCGTCTCGACGACGTCAACGAGCCGCTGCCTGCACCGCCTCGAGGGACAACGCGTCCTGCAACGCTTCCATTTTGCAACACAACCGCGACAAACAGCCATCCGGCTCGCACGCCCGTGCCTGCCGCTTCAAGTAAAGGTACTGTGACCGAGTCCGTCTACGCTGTGTTGGCCCGTATCGACGCGGTCAGCTGGATTTGATAGACTCTGTTTGTTCTTTACATCGCAGTGGCCGGAGAAGGCTACGGACTCGCACAGAACCTTGAATTAAGCCTTTTGATAAGAACTAAGCATTCTTGACAGTATTGTGGATTATTTTTGTCATTTATGGTCTTGTGATAAATCTATATAAAGTATACCTATTTTTATAAATATATAACCTGTGTGGTGTCCATTTGTAGTGTTGTCACTTGATTACTGTATGTGTTCACAAATGCTTTACACACTGCCTCTGAACTAAGCCTGTCTGCTCGTGCCAAGCTACCAAGCGGGTGAGCAGGAGTTATTTCAGGAGTGTACCTACTTTCCCTGACTAGACTCAAGGGTCCCTATTTGGACAAAGGTACCTACCTCTGCCAACTAGAGACCCCCAAATCTAACATTGGTGGTCAGCGGTGAGGATTCTGGACTTGCATTTGTGACTCATGTACAGTAATTGGTGAACACTACTTAGTGAGTGCAGACCAAAACGCAACCACATACTTTTTGACAGCATTTTTTCTGGGATTTTCTATTTTTGCAACTGCCAAGTTTAATCACCATGGAGATACCAGCATCAGTAGCCTCTGTTGAGTGTGATTGAGAAGAGGAGAGGCTAGAATGCTACACCCTCAAGCAGCTCAAGCATTTCTGCAAAAAGTTTAAAGTGTCCATGACCGGGCTCTCCAGGAAGGAGGACCTCCAAAAGGCGCTGAGGGCCTGGGTCGAATCAAGGAGTGCCCCCGTGGAGGGGGCTGAGAATGCAGAAGGGCAGCTAGAGGGGCTATTGGGTCTAGGGGCTGGAAGACCACCTTCCCCAGTAGGTAGCAGTGTTTCTGCCAGAGGTCTGTCTCCAGAAGAGTTGGAGGACAGGAAAGAGAGTAGGATGCACAAAATGGAGCTGACCAAGCTCAAGCTGAATGGGCAGTTAGAATTTGAAATGCAAACTAGGAAATTAGCCCTAGAGGAAAAGAAAATGCAGTTTGAACATGAGAACATTTTGAGGGAGTTGGAATTGAAGGCCAAAAGCTTAGAGATTACTCCCTCTGGTGGCAGTGTACCGCCTGTGCCTGTTGAAGCTAGGGTGTATATTCCCAAAGATGTGGTGAAGGAGTTTTTAAAAAATGATGACATTGGGCAGTGGTTCAAAGCCTATGAGGTAGCCATGTCTTCCCACCGGGTCCCTGAGAAGGATTGGGGAGCGGGGTTGTGGGGGCGGTTCCTTAGTGAAGGGCGGAATACCTTGTTGGATTTGCACTCTGAAGTCTATAATTCATACAGCCACATGAAAGATGCTTTAATGACTAGGTATGGTTTGACCCCTGAGCTTTATAGGCAGAGGTTCAGGAACTGTAAGAAGATTGAAGGCAGTACCTGGGTTCAATATGTGACCTTCTTTTGCAGAGCCTTGGAATTTTGGGTAAAGGGTAGCAAAGCGACTGATTTTCAGGCGCTCTTTGATCTGATTGCATGGGAGCACTTGTCCAGTAATTGTTTTCCTGAGCTACGCCAGCACCTGATTGATAGTAAGCTGACTAACCCTAGGCAGCTTGCTGAGGAGGCGGACCGCTGGGTGAGTACCCGGGTCCACAAGGGTCACGTGGGAGACTCCGCCAAGGGTGGGCAGGGTCCCCAGCAGGAGAGTGGGAGGGACAAGGGTAAACAGAGGGAGTTCCAGAAAGGGCCCCAAAGTAGACCCCAAGGGAACCAAGGGAAAGGTTCCCAGCCTCCCCTGAGAAGAAGCCAGTGGCCCTGACAGGCCCCCTGTTCACCAGGGACCACTGGTATGTTACAAGTGTGGCGCCCCTGGCCACAAGGCAAACGATCCTCGTTGCCCTTTGCATGGAAAACCAGCACCCACTGGTGCAGTCCCCGGCAGTTGGCTAGTGTAGCCCTGGGGGAGGAGTGGGGTGCCCAAGGTGGGGGGATCCCACAGTGTTTTCCCTTGTCTCATTAGGAGACTCTGAGATGGTCCCTAGGACCCAGCTGCCTGATAACACTAAAAATACAGGCAGTGGGTGACCATCAATGGCCATAGGGTGGAGGCTCTGAGAGACACAGGAGCCAGTGTGACAGCTGTCAAGTGTCACCTGGTGTCTAAAGAGCAGGTTATCCCTGTTGCATTCTATCCAGTTGTTGCCGCTGACAACACAGAGAGTCACTGCAAGGTGGCTCAGGTTCCCTTTGAGTGGGGGGGGGTCTCGGGTACTCTTCAAGTAGCTGTGAGGCCAGCCATGCCTGTTGACTGTTTGTTAGGGAACGATTTGGAGAGCTCACCTTGGGCTAAGGTGGAGCGGAGTGCGCATTTAGAAATGTTGGGCTTGCCTGATTGGGCATGTGTGACCACCTGGTCAATGGCAGCTAAAGGTGTTCAAGAGGACCTGGAGCCTGAGAGGGAGGCCCAGGTGCCTGCCGGAGAGAGAGGAGGCAGGGGGCACGGGAAACCGGCCCCCGAAGTTCCCACGGTCCAGGAGGAGGCAGACCATGAGGGGGATGCCCTGGAGCCTACAGGGGAACAGGTAGCTGAACTGGGGGACCTACCTGAGCTGACCCATTGGCAGCAAGAAGGAGGACCCTCCAGGGAGGAGTTTTGCGAGGAGCAGAACACCTGCCCTTCTCTCGTGGGTCTGAGGCAACAGGCCACAGACCAGGCAGCAGGTGATCAGTCTGGACCACATTGGATTTACTGGGAGAATGGTCTCCTGTATTCAGAGCCTAAGGTTGCTGAGCCTGGGTCAGCCCGTGTGCTGGTGGTACCCCAGTGCTTCAGAGCCTTCCTACTGGGGTTGGCTCATGATGTACCGTTAGCAGGACATCTGGGGCAGGACAAGACCTTTGAAAGGCTTGTCACCCATTTCTATTGGCCCCAGATGCGCAGGAGTGCCGCCACTCACTGCAGGACATGTCAGACTTGCCAGGCAAGTGGAAAGAGTGGGAGGAAGCACAAGGCTCCTCTCCAGCCATTCCCTGTGGTCAGCACCCCCTTTGAACGGGTTGGTATTGACATTGTGGGGCCACTGGACCCCAAGACAGCCATGGGCAAGAGGTTTATCCTGGTCTTGGTGGACCATGCCACCCGGTACCCTGAAGCCATCCCTCTGAGGACAGTGACAGCCCCCGTGGTGGGACGGGCACTGATGGGAATTTTCTCACGTGTAGGATTCCCTCAAGAGGTGGTGTCTGACAGAGGTACCAACTTCGTGTCCAAGTACATGAAGTCCCTGTGGCAGGAGTGCGGTGTAACTTACAAGTTCACCACTCATTACCACCCTCAAGGAAATGGGCTGGTTGAGAGATTCAACCGGACCCTCAAAGGCATGATTATGGGTCTGGAAGAACCCATGAGGCGTAAATGGGACGTCCTCTTACCTTGCCTATTGTTTGCATACCGGGAGGTGCCACAGAAGTCTCTAGGGTTCAGCCCCTTTGAGCTCCTCTATGGACACCCAGTGCGAGGACCTCTGAGTTTGGTCAAGGAAGGATGGGAGCAATCTCCCAGGAAACCTCCCCAGGATGTATACAGTTACATGCTGGCCTTCAGGAACCAGACTAGGCATTTCAGAGAACTTGCTGAGGCAAATCTGGAAGCCACCCAGGAGGAGATGAAGCGGTGGTACGACCAGAATGCCACTCTGGTAGAGCTTCAGCCTGGTCAGAAAGTGTGGGTCATGGCCCCTGTGGAGCCTGGTGCGCTCCAGGACAGATGGACCGGCCCTTTCACAGTGGTGGAGCGCAAGAGTCCAGTTACCTACTTGGTGGACTTGCAGTCTCCCAGGAACCCCTTGCGGGTCCTGCATGTGAACCGCCTAAAGCCCCACTTGGAGAGGTCCCAAGTGGGCATGCTCTTAGCTACAGATGATGGGATGGAGGAGGAGACCAAGCCTCTTCCTGACCTCCTGTCAGCCCAAGAGCAAGATGGATCAGTGGAGGGAGTAAACCTCTCTACCTCCCTCACACCTGAGCAGCAGGGAGACTGTCGCCAGCTATTGGGACAGTTCCCTGACCTGTTCTCCCTGGTTCCCAGTGTCACTCATTGGTGCGTCCATGATGTGGACACTGGGGACAGTCTTCCTGTGAAGCACAAGGCTTACAGGGTGACTGACAGGGTCAGAGCCTGCATCAAGGAGGAGGTCTCCAAGATGTTTGCGCTAGGGGTGATTGAGTCCTCTAACAGCCCTTGGGCCAGCCCAGTGGTCTTGGTTCCAAAGGCTGCCGCACCTGGTGCCACACCAGAACTCCGGTTCTGTGTGGACTACAGGGGACTCAATTCCGTCACCAGGACTGACGCCCACCCCATCCCCAGAGCTGATGAGCTCATAGATCGGTTAGGGGCTGCGCGGTACCTCAGCACGTTTGACTTAACGTCTGGGTACTGGCAGATCGCCTTGACTGATGGGGCAAAGAGAGGTCAGCATTCTCCACACCAGATGGGCACTACCAGTTCCGGGTGATGCCCTTTGGGATGAAGAATGCCCCTGCCACCTTTCAGAGGTTGGTCAACCAGGTGTTGGTTGGACTGGAGGATTTCAGTGCCGCCTACCTGGATGACATCGCAGTGTTCAGTGCCAGTTGGGAAGAACATCTGCGCCACCTCTGGGAAGTGTTGATGGCGCTGCGGAGGGCAGGCCTCACAATCAAGGCAAGTAAGTGCCAGATTGGGCAGGGTTCTGTGGTGTACTTGGGACACCAGGTTGGGAGCGGCCAGGTGGCGCCCTCCAACTGAAAATTGATACCATTCTGGCTTGGGAGCCCCCAAGACCCAGACAGAGGTGAGAGCCTTCCTAGGACTCACCGGGTATTACAGGAGATTCGTCAAGGGGTATGGCAGCATTGTTGCCCCCTTGACCGAGCTGACTTCCAAGAAGCAGCCCAGGAAAGTGATTTGGACTGACGCCTGTCAAAAAGCTTTTGACACCTTGAAGACTGCCATGTGCACAGCGCCTGTGCTCCAGGCACCCAACTTCTCCAATGAGTTCATTGTTCAGATGGACGCTTCAGAGCATGGTGTAGGGGCTGTTCTATCACAGATCAATGAGGAGGGCCTAGACCAACCTGTAGCCTTCATCAGTAGGAGGTTACTTCCCGGGAACAGAGATGGAGTGCTATTGAGCGTGAGGAATTTGCTGTGGTCTGGGCAATGAAGAAGCTGAGACCATACCTGTTTGGGACTCACTTCCGGGTTCAGACAGACCACAGGCCCCTCAGATGGTTGATGCAGATGAGGGGTGAGAATCCAAAGCTGTTGAGGTGGTCCATTTCCCTACAGGGGATGGACTTTACGGTGGAACACCGCCCTGGTACAGAACACGCCAATGCTGATGGTCTGTCCAGATTTTTCCGCCTTAGTGATGAGAACTCCCTAGGGGTAGGATAGTTCTCCCCACATTTCAGCTGGAGGGGACACGTGTTAGACCTGGCATCCTTGGCGTGGGTCTCCCTTCCATTTTTTCGTAATGCCTCCACTGTTGTCGATATGTTTTTGCTGGACTAGATGCTCATGCTTCGCCACTGCTAATCAGTGCCAAAGTGCAAGTGCTCCCTATTGTAAATTGATGTATGTATTAGTGACTCCAAGATTGGATGATTGGTTTACTTGTCAGTCCCTAGTACAGTGCACTGAGTGTGCCCAGGGCTGGTAAATCCAATGCTGCTGGTGGGCTTGCAGCACTGGTTGTGCCACCCACAGAAGCAGCTTGTAAAATATGTCTCAGGCCTGCCATTGCAGAGCCTGTGTGCAGCCTAGGGCTGCCATGTCGACTTGGTGAGTGCACCCACTCACCAGTCCCTAAACCTTCCCTTTACTGCATGTTGGTCACCCCTAAAGTAGGCCCTAGGGCAGGGTGCATTGTAAGTATAAGGTAGGACCTGCCCTGGTGTGTGTGGCATGTCCTAATAGTGAATTACAGCCATTTTCGTTTTTCACTATTGAAAGGCTACCTGCTCCCCATAGGCCAGAATGGGCAGTTTTGATTATAACATCTTATAATCCTAACTGACCCAGAGAACATGGTAGAAAAACGAATTTAGTATGCCTGAATTCAGGATGATAAAATACATCTTTTAGTGAAGTTGGTTTTAACATTCTGTGTTTGAAAATACCACTTTTAGAAAGTGGGTATTTTCTTGCCTACCTATCCAGCCTGCCTCTGCCAGCTTGTGTATTGTGTGTCTGGTTTGTGCGTGACAGGGGCTGGGGGTGGCTACAGGAGACAGGGTGAGGCAGCACAGGGCTGAATAGAGAGATCTGCATCCAGAGTGGAGGGAGGAGTTGCATCTGGGTCTGAATAGGGCTGTGCCTGCCTTCCACAATGCTGGCTCCACCCCCTGCCGGGCGACGGAGTACCCTGCCCCACATTCTGAAAGGAAAAGAAGGAGACATGTACACAGAGTGCTCCATAGCTGCACAGAACTGGTTTAACCTAGGCAAAGGCCTCTCTGCCTTCAGAGAACAAAGAGAAAAGGAGTATAAGTACTGGGGCCCAAACCCAGGAACTTTAGATCACTTTTGGGAACAAGAAGAAACCTTTGCTGAGGAGCGGAACCAAGAAGAAACTGAGGAGAGACTATCCCTAAGCCTGAAGTGCTGCTTGGGGGATTGGCCTGCAGTGGTTTGCCTGACTGCCAAAGAAAGGAGAAAGGAACTTTTGCTTTGCTGTGACTTTCATCAACTTGTGAAGGATCTCCAAGGGCTTGGAAGAGAGCTTGCCCCCTGATCGAAGTCCCAGGACCATTGGACTTCACCCCTTTGTGAATTGCTGCTGGAAACTCTGTTTCAGTGGCTACAGAGGTAGGGAGCTGTGACCGACTCTCCCGACCGGCTCGGTGTCCTGTTGGCACCGCATCGAGCAACGCCTGCATCTTGCAACGCACGGCCTTGGTCTCACCGACTCCATCAACGAGCCGCTGCCTGCACCGTAACCTGTGAGCACCGCACCTTGCAACGCCTCGCTACACCGAATCCATCTGGTCCGACCGACACGGTCACTGTTGCTGAGTTC
This sequence comes from Calotriton arnoldi, assembly GCA_963921515.1. NCBI lineage: Eukaryota > Metazoa > Chordata > Amphibia > Caudata > Salamandridae > Calotriton > Calotriton arnoldi. The sequence goes on along the minus strand of CAWUFW010010056.1, from coordinate 245,080 downwards.
AAGTCCTGTGACCGCACCGGAGTTGGGCACCGCCCGCACGCTTCGCGACGCACCGCCCGACTCGCACCGCCGTCCGGACTGACCGACGCCAGCTCCTGAATCCGGCTCCGTCGCCGCACCGCAACCTGCCAGCACCGCATCGAAGCACCGTCTCGCCCTGCAACGCACGGCCCTGGTCTCACCGACTCCGCCTCGACGACGTCAACGAGCCGCTGCCCTGCACCGCCTCGAGGGACAACGCGTCCTGCAACGCTTCCATTTTGCAACACAACCGCGACGAACAGCCATCCGGCTCTCACGCCCGTGCCTGCCGCTTCAAGTAAAAGGTACTATGACCGAGTCCGTCTACGCTGTGTTGGCCCGTATCGACGCGGTCAGCTGGATTTGATAGACTCTGTTTGTTCTTTACATCGCAGTGGCCGGAGAAGGCTACCGACTCGCACAGAACCTTGAATTAAGCCTTTTGATAAGAACTAAGCATTCTTGACAGTATTGTGGATTATTTTTGTCGTTTATGGTCTTGTGATAAATCTATATAAAGTATACCTATTTTTATAAATATATAACCTGTGTGGTGTCCATTTGTAGTGTTGTCACTTGATTACTGTATGTGTTCACAAATGCTTTACACACTGCCTCTGAACTAAGCCTGTCTGCTCGTGCCAAGCTACCAAGAGGGTGAGCAGGGGTTATTTCAGGAGTGTACCTACTTTCCCTGACTAGACTCAAGGGTCCCTATTTGGACAAAGGTACCTACCTCTGCCAACTAGAGACCCCCAAATCTAACAGTGCAGTACACATATACTTACCCATAATTTCATTTGTGCAGGCTGTCTGATCTTCCCTCTGTCCTGATGAAGACCCACACTGACAATTCCACAATATTGCAACTGGCAGGGTCGAAACGTCGACGATTTTAGCTGTCCATTCTTCAATAGGTTTCTTGGCTCTCAAATTAATTTAGATTTACTCCAGAGCTTGAGACACTTGCCATTTTTTTTTAAATTGGACACACTTCAACGAAAGATCCCCCCTTTTTGTTCATATAAATATATGTTAATTTTGTATGTTTTCACTTATATGTATAATACACTGATTTTGTCATTCATGTAATTTTTCCCTAACACTGTACATATTATCACTTGCACCGTAACATTGATTGTGATATCAGGCAGCTTATCTTTCTGTTTATATTTGTATTGAATAAAACGTTCTAATTTTGGAAAATTCTAAATCATAGTAAATCATTCTACCTTAACGAATCTTGAAAATGTTTATTTGGGTTCTAGCGCCATCAGTTTACTTACCTTTAAAATAAGTGTTGGAAATTGAAAAGAAATATTTTTGCCCGACAGAACCATTGTTTTTCTCATAGTTTCCTGGATTCTTGGCAGGTTTCTTGGCTGGGCAGCTTCGAGCTTTTTGGAGCTCTTTCAGCTGGGTTTCAGTCTCTTTCCTGCAGCCGCCCGGGAAGTGCGCTTGGACGTGCTGCATTCCTTGTTATCTGTCTATTAGCTTCGGCTGCTTGGAACGCAGTCTTTAGAGTGCTGTGAGGCCTTTCTTCCCTCTACTGTCTGCGTCTCGGGCACATGGCGGCTACATGTGCCGGTAGTTCTCAGAGGATGTCTTGCTACTCCCTCGTGATGTGCAGGCAGGTGCTGGGGTTAATGCTTCCTGATGGAAGCAGCAGGGTGTGCTTTGCAGTGTGGGAAGCAGGGATCTGTTTCTTTAGTAGGTGAGTTCGTGTGGCTGCTTTCCTGTGGGTGGAGACCTGAGCTGGGAATCTCCTGTCTGGGCCTCTTGTGTCACTGCTGATCCCGTTGCTGCCTTTCCAGAAGTCTTTGCCATGTCAGGCCGGCTTGATGCAATAGTGGCAGGGTGTGGTGCATCGAAACACCGCTAGGTGGCAGTGCACTCCCGGTGTTCACCGGCTGTCTCTCTACTGCTGCGGCCTTGCTGACAGGTAGCTGTGTTTCTTCTCCTTGCTGAAAGCGAGGCAGATGGCCCCGGAGCTGCACAGTTCATTTGAGGCAGGTGGGGGCAGGCACCAGGCGCTCCTGCAGGTAGGTGTGGGGCTAAGCAGTCACTACCTGCACTACATGACGCCTCTGGCAGGCAGACCTTCCTTTACTTCTGTTGCGCGGTGACAGAGTGCCAACAGGTGGCGGTGCAGCGCTATTCCCATCACAGGCCTCGGCAGCTTTTTCACGCTCCGGGCCTTGTTCCGTGGGGCTGATGGTGCTTTAAACTTTTCTTTAAGCACTCGGCGGCTGCCGTGACGTCTCTGTCCAGGACGGGTGCTGGGCAGGCAACCTCCCCTGAGATCTCCAGGGCTGCGGCACGATGGGCACGTCTTACTTATCCCACGGGCGCTACTAGAGGCAGAGGCGGCCTTGCGGTGCTCGGGGTCACACAGCGGCCGTGCCTCCTCTTCACCGCGAATGAGTCAGAGGGTGCAGGGTGAGTGCCTATTGCTCTCTTCCTTTTCTTTTCTGCAGGGATGATTTCAGCAGGCGGGGCGGCCTGCCAGAGCGTTGCCATTCGGGTCGTGCTGGGAGGCGGTGGGAACGCTGGGGATACCGGTGCCAGTGGGGCACACAAACGTTAGTTAATTTATGACCACCGCGTGGTGTTTCCCAAACCCCATGGGTGTGGGGTTCTGGATCTCCCGCTGCATGCTGGATGGCAGAGTGATGCGGACACTGCCTCCCTGGACTTGCAAGGCCGGTGTGGGTCAGCCCTCCTGCCAGCAGAGAGTTATGCCCACAATGTGCGCGGGCTGGGGGGCGCCACTCACCCGGCCGCCACGTCTCTTTTCCGGCACTGCGCCCTTCACAGCTTTCCATCGTGCATGCGATTAGTGGTGAATGCCTCACCTTGGGGCCAGCATTCAGCATTCGTCGGCTTTTGCCCATGGCGCTGCTTGTCGTCTTCTCCCAGGGCACGCGACAGTGGCCGTGCCCTTGCAGAGTTGCCCTCCTTTTTTCACGACTCGCTGGAGGGTCAAGGAAGGCCATGAGTCCATCAGAAGACGAAGGTATGACAAGAATGGCCCCAGAAAAACTTCCCAGTGTCAGCCGGGCTGGTGAGGAGGGGCATGTGAATAGCAGTGCAATTCCTGAGATGTCCCAGGGCCCCCAATCCAGATACTAGCTGAGGAATAACCCAGCACGCTCAGGACACCTTAGGGACTGTCTGGTGTGATCCGAGATGCCCAGGCAAGTTGATGGCTCAAGATTCCTTCACAGTATAGTTTGTGTCTGCATTCAGGTTTGTGTAAGTTGTGGAGGAATGTAAATTCACGATACGCTCTCTGAGTAAAGGGAGCACCCCATTAGGAAGGGTGTTACTAGGTAACACTTGGGGAATTTGTGACAGGTGGTCGGGTCCGGGTATGATGACCTATAGGTTAATAAATGTGAGCTGCCAAGTTCCAGGGCGGTAGTTAAACCAGTGTCTGCATGGTTATTGCCTGGCTGCATTCACAAGTGGTACAGACTGCCTCGAGCCACACAAGAAAGGACAACCTAGCAGTACCAGAAGGGCTGGTCTGACAGGTCAATGTGTGGACCGGTTTTTAGGCTGCTTGTGGACCTGTTTTAAGGACAGATGGGCCAGTTTTTAACCTACCTGCTATTACCACAGATTGTAAAGTCTCCCATACCTTGCAAAAAACCTATTCAGCGTTTCTGTGCACTTTCAGAACAGCCCCGAGTTGGGGCCGCTTTTTTAGCTATTTGATTTTCTAAAAGGACCACATTTATTTTGTTTGCCAGTCCGACCCTGTCCTGTGAGCTTGGAGTTTGTCCATAGACATATCTAAGCGTGCCTCCTAAGCTGTCAACATAGACTTCTTTTCTTGAAGTATCATGCAAAATGTTTTTTTTTATCTCACTCAGTGCAGAAAACCTGATAAAATCCACCTGAACACTAAAAAAGTAATATATGAATATTATAAGACTTCAGTTAAAACAACAGTAGCGCCAGAACACTTTGGGGGATATTCTCAAGAACGCGTGTTAACCATCGCCAAAATCGCTTAACGCGACTTCTCACATCGCAGTCCATCGCGGGAAAATAACACTGTGTTAACGCAGCATTCACAACCCGGCGGCACCATGCGATAGCCTCACGATAACGTGACAAATGCCCGCATTAAAATCAACGCGACGCCGAAAAAATGCGAAACCCCAACGCGAAAAAAGGTGCGATGACCCCAATGGTGATACAAAAATCAGCGAAAAGCAGCGACAGGCTGGCGATTCCTACGCGCCATGCGTGAGAATGCACTATAAAAGCAGAGAAAAAAAAGAAATAAAAGCAACTGCGTAGCACCATGGACGCTCCCGGACCCAGTGCAGAGGACAACGCAAACCCCACAAGCCACACAGACGACCAGCCAGGAACCCCGTGGCCCGAGAAGGGCAAAGAGAAGAGGAAGACGGGGTTCACTCCGCAGGAAAACCGGATCATCACGGAGGTGACCGAACACTACCAACAACTGTACGTCACCTCCACCGTGTCATCGGCAACACAAACGGAAATATGGCAGTCCATCGTGAACAACGTGAATGCAGTCGGAGTGTCGAGGAGGTCAATGGAGGAGGTCAAGAGGCGCTGGCATGATGTGAAAAGCCAAACCAAGCAGAAACTCGCTGCCAACCTGAAGGCAGCAATGGCGACTGGAGGTGGGAGTCCTGCGCCACAGGAGGAGCTGGATGAGCTGGAGGAAATGGTGGCCACAGTCATCAGTGAGGAGACGGTGCAAGGAGTTGGGGGTCCGGACACTGCTTGATATGACCTGACACAACAGCAACAGGGTGAGTAACGACCAGGGACTGGGGGGACAGGGGGAGATGGGCACAATGGCACACATGCACAATCAAGAATAGCACACTGCACACCCACAATGACTGTGGAACCTGTCCCTGATCTCCTTGGCACACTGCAGCACACACAGAAACACCAAGTAGGCCCCCGTCCACCATGTGCACAAATGCCCCCCCCTCTCACCAATCTCACAACCTACCCATGCACATGTGCTGAACCCACCAAAGCAGCGGCTCTGTGAACCACACTGACAATGCAAGTGACACTGCATGACCACTAGCATGGCTGCAGTCAAAATACATGACATGGTGCACGCCACGACACAGAGGTGGCCCAGTGTGGATAACATCCCCAAAGGAGCAGGTCACCCCCTGACCCATCCACGTGCCCATACAACCCCTGACGTCAACAACACATCTGCAGACAAACAATGCACAAGAGTACAGGAGCACAAATGACCCAACTCGCCAACATCTCAGCACCGTAAAAGCATGCAAGTCAAAGGCACACCGCCTCAAAGGGATAAGGGGCCGCTAAATCAGAGCTGCAGGGGCGACTCACCCACAATGCAGCACACACACATAGCAACCACAGCACATCAACATTGACCACAATGTGGTAGAAAGTGCCACACGTACACCACAGAACAGAGGACACAACTGGTGCCGCTTGTGCATAGAAAATGGCCATCACATCAGGCATAGCAGGAAACTGTCAGATGATAAAGTACGAGTACAACCTCACATCCGTCATGTAGTCGGAATGTCCACTGTCCCCCATCAAATACCCAGCTCCTCCAAAACAGTCACAATGTACATTGTCAGGCAGTCAGTATGTAAACATGTACAATGCGTGCACATACATGGAACACACTGTTAACCTGTATCTCCCATTCACATTGCAGAGGGACAATCAACACCTCCTGCAGAGCAGACCAGACAACTCTTCAGTGAGGAGGAGGAGGAACCCCTGGCCATCTGCTCAGACACCCTCCAACGGCTCGTGGACAGCCTCCGCACCCCACCTCCAGGAACAGGCCAGCCCTGCTGCATCGAGGTGATACCACCCCCTGCACAGACCACACAGCAGGAAGCACCCACCACCACAGCTGGCTCCCAGCACCTCACCGAAGAACACATCGCATTATTAAATTAAATTTGTACTTGTAAAGCGCACCCATACCCCCAAAGGGGTGTCCAGGCGCTGTACGCATACCGCTGTGGAACCCTTCCTGGCTTTTCCCTGTGAAATGTCCACTCCTGGGCACCCCCAGGGTGAAGCCAGGCATCCCAGCGCTGTTGGGGCCGTTGTGGAGATTAAGCAAGCTATTGCCCAGAGTTGCAGAGTGGGACCCATGATTAGAATAGGCACCGAGGCGAGAATTATCAGGTACGAGGAAATTGAGCCCAAGACCCGCCGAGGCGGGAATTGAACCCTGGTCCCGGGCCAGATCTCTGCATCAGGGTCTGCCGCTCTAACCATTGAGCCACACTTCTCCATTCCAACGCCGTGTGTCAGACTGCCAGAGGGGGCTGGCTGAACAGGTGCGGGTGGGTTTCGAACTCATGGCAGCCAAACTAGATGCCATACGTGGGTGTCTCAGTCCCGTCAGGGACCACTTACAGTCCCTAACGGACACCCTCAGTCCGCTCCATGCCCAACAACAATCCTTGGCTGACCTCGCTGGAGCCATTACTCGGATACAAGAACTGTCATGGCCGAGAGGCTCCAGCGACGACAGCACAGAGTTGGCACAGATGCGGAGGACAATGGAGAACATGGAGCGGATGCAGGCAGGAAGGATGGCTGCCACGGCTGAACACCAGCGAGATGTAGCTGGGATCTACCATGCCCTGCAGATCCTCATCTTGCCATTGCTGCCACAGAGCCTGTCCCAGATGACTGCTGCAGGAACTTCGACACACACATCTCCGCACCCTGATGTGTCAGTGGCACACAGTGATGCAGCCATACCACCTCCGCCCCCTGATGAGTCCGTGGCACACAGTGATTCAGCCATAACACCACCACACACACCTGGCACACCTGACACAGAAGACGTATCAGAGGACGAAGATGTGGACGGTAATGACTGTGTCAAAAAGGAGGTTGTAGCATTCATCCCCACCATATGGCCTGTTCCTGCTTGGTACAGCCCTCTGCATCATGCCCTGGTACTACACCTTCCACTGTCACCCGAAACACTCTGCGACATCCACCTGGACCCCGACATGGACCACCATATCTGCTCTGGTTATCAATGACACAGCAAACAGGCTGCGGACTCAACTCTTCCTCTACCGATTAACTTGTCATCCCCTAAAGGACTCTGTCTGGCCCTCCACTGGGCAACCATGTAATGTGGGGTGTGCATGGCCATGTACTGCTCCAGCTCCGACACTCCACAGGATTTGAATAAAACATTCCTAATCACACAGATGTGTCATGTCTATGTCCAATCAAGTATGACAGTATGGATGACTGTAGGGACATTGATTGCACAAAAAGGTACACCCTGGGAAATGACATCAATGCGCATGTTTGAGTGTGACACACATGGCCAATTACATGACTGTGGAGGTGTGAACTAGCTGTGGCCTCATTGATCATGAACAACAATCTCGCAACCCCCCAACGTAGCCCCACGTCCATGTATCAAATAGGGCTGTGTGTAAATATGTCAGAGTGGGTAGGAGGCCTAAAGTAGTGTCCCACATCACATGTGACAACAGAACATCTCTTAGCATACCTACACACACTCAACTGTGTGGACACAGCCTGGTTTGATGGAACACATTGGTCCACATGGCAAGAAGTTGGACACCATACTCACATTGCTGAAGACACGTATGCATACAGGTCGACCACCAACTCTCCCAAACACAATGTCAGGCTCACAGAGGTGGAGCTGGCAATAGGGACTCACCCCTAAGTGAAATACGTCAGTCAGTCCCTCCCTGTGTACGTACGATGCTCATTGGGGCACACGATTTGGCATGCAAATCAACACTCATCACAGTTGAACACTAGTGGAGCTACGTAGACTTTATTAGCATGTGCGTGTCAGTACGGGCAAGACAAGGGCCACAACATGCAGACCAATGCATCATACACTAACAGGCATCCAAGGAACATGTAGAGGTGCAAGACATGGGGAGGCACAAATGAACACCAACCATGACGGATTGCCGATGGTCTCAGCCCACCTTGCCTTGCTGGACGAGTCATGTGGTGTTTGGCGAATGCTCATTGCACCGTGTCAGGGGACACCACTCACAGCCCATGGGATCTGCATAGTCCTGGACCACCGGACAGCGCTGACTGCCTGCTCTGCTGACAGTGAGCAGGTGAAGGAGTCCCACAAGGTCACATGTAGTACTACATTGCCATGTGTGTACTCTCCCTCCAGTGGTGTGTCAGGTTGAGGAACGTTGCCAGGCGCCGCTGTCCACTCAACTTGCACGTGTGTGTCAACCCGCAGTTCTGCACGCACATGCATTCTGAGTCCAGGCGAATGCTGACATGTCCACTGTCATGGTGGGATAATTGTCCATTTCCCCAAGATGCAAAAGGGTGTTGGTACCTGTGCCATGGGTCACAATCTATTGTGGCTGCAGGAACGTAGTTACTCGTCCATGAAAGCGAGCGCAGCTTCATGGGCAATCAGTTCCAAGAGTACGTCGTTGTCGACTTCACCGAACACGGGGGCGAGCCAATCCATTAGCTGGTCCGGACAGATGTGCTCCGTCCACGCCGTTTCACCAATCCGCAACACAGCCCAATAGGGGAGCGCTTCGATGTGGTCACTGCACATGAGGAATTGTGCGATCTCACATGCCCAACTGCCAGCACATACGCCCAATTCCAAGGCATCCCATGAACGGGTATCACGGTTACACTCCTGGTCATGGTCCAACAGGGGGCGCACACACATGTCATAATCCAGTTCAGCCACCGTTGTGTTGGATAGGCAGACATCCATGGGCCACTCGAATATGCATGATCGGCAGTGGAACCAGGGCTGCGCGCAGGTGACGTACGCAAGACGAAAGCTCAGACGGTAACTGATGCGCAACACTGCCAGTGGCAGTGCCCCCAACAAATGCAGCATTCGGTCACGGTACAGTTCCACGTGACAGGGGTTGTACATGTGCCCGGGATGTACTGCCATTGCGTTGGTGGCTCTTGTGGAACCGGCACTCTTCTGACCTGCGGCTGTTATGTGGATGATATGCCACAGCTCGGAGCAATGAGTCGTATGAGCATGCAAAGTTTGTACGTATGGGTTGTCCTGTACGTAAGTGTCAAGGCCGTTCCATGCAGGAGTACCTCGGGCAAGGACTTCTGTGTGTGGGGTGTGGATACGTTGATCTTTCATTGCCGCCGTGTGTAGTGTGGGAGTCGTCTTCGTCTGCCATGGTATCTCTCTTAGGGGGTGCCTGCCGCATGCGTTACCAAGGTCGGGGTTGCAGATGTCCTTCCGCCTTCTGCATTGAGACAAGGGGGCTTTCATCCCTAATGTTAGTCAGACCACTGCTTGTATCCTGGGTATGTGATGTGGCTATCGTGCTGCAATTGAGGCTAGGCCTTGGGCTTATGGTGCATCAAAAGCGATGAACACACACACACCAGTTGCCATGTATGAGCCAAGAGCCCGAGTGGCCTTGCGCTCCATGTACAGTCCCTTGGTGCGCGTACGCCCTCCGGCTGCATGCAACATTGTCGATTGCGGGCCATGTGGCGCAGACACTGCAACAGAGACACACGCACCAGTTGGTTTCCTGTGCAGCCCAGATATGAACCACGCCCAGAGGCCAGGGATAATTGTTCACACCCCTACGCTGGCCTGGCGTACGCCGAGTCAGCCCACTCGGCGTACATATAAAGGGGGGGACGACGACGCTACGTGTCAAAGTTCTTCCCCACTTCCTGAGGTGACATGGCTGCGTCCGCCTGGCCTAAGACGAGGCTCAATCATATAGGGTCCATGATTTGTGTTGCACGGAGTCGGTGGCACCGGTTGCACTGCGGCAGGCATGGGCCTACCGCCACGGGACGTGACTTACTGTGCACTGAGGTAGGGGCACCTAAAGTGCTGAGCGGGTCTGCAGCCTGCGATGATGACGTGTGCACTGATATGGTCTCTGCCATTGCTATATCAAGACCCAGAGTCAAGTGTGTGCCAGGTGGCCCGCAATGTAGGCCTGAGCCAGCGGGCAGCGCGGGCCTACCGCCACGTGGCGTTGCCTCGCGTTTCACAGAGGTAGTGGCACCTAGAGAGCTGAGCGGGTGTGCAGCCTGCGATGATGACGTGTGCACTGATATGATCTTTGCCATTGCAAAATCAAGACCCAGAGTCAAGTGTGCGCCTGGTGGCCCGCGCTGCGGGGATGCGTGATGTGGAGGCTGCCAAGGTCGTGGGCCCCGGGCTCGGAGCTTGCACCGGGACGTGGTGTGCCCTCTTGGAGACACGCCGGTGGCAGAAGGTGAGGAGTGAGGCCTGGGTGCGCAGGGGTGGGCAATCCGCGGTGGGAGGGGCTGGGGTGCAGCGGCCTGGGTGCGCAGGGGCGGCCATGCGATGTTGCTGTGTGCAATGATATGTACTCTGCCATAATTATCTGTGGACTCTGTTTCAGATGAGGGACCTGGTGGCCTGCAGTGTGGACCGGCACGTGGTTGGAGACTCACCGGTGGCAGCAGGTGAGCAGTGAGGCCTGGGTGCGCAGGGGCGGGCAATCCACGCTCGGTGGCGGGAGGGGCTGGGGTGTAGCTGCCTGGGTGCGCAGTGTCAGCACTGTCTCTCTCTCCCTCTCTTTCTCTATCTTTCTCTCTCTCTTTCTCTCTCTCTGTCTCTCCCTCTCTTTCTCCATCTTTCTCTCTCTCTCCCTCTCTTTCACTGTCTCTCCCTCTCTTCCTTTCGCTGTCTCTCCCTCTGTTTCTCTCTCTCTCTCTCCTTCTCCCTCTCTCCCCCTTTCTCTCTCCCTCTCTTTCACTCTCTCTCTCTCTCCCTTTCTTTCTTTCTCTCTCTGTCCTTTGTTGTGCGCATGACACACCTTCTTATCTTCAATTTTGTCTTGCAGGCTGTGACTTACGGTTTGTCCGGAGCAGACCCACCAGGACTCTTCCAATTATTGATGTTGATTGGAATTTGAATAAATTGATTGTGTCAGGGCCTGTCCGGGACTATGTGGGGAACACAGTCAGGGACTTGGGCAAGGACTGGGAACAGGGTAGAAAACAAAGACAGAGAGGAGTACAGCGCTGCCCAGGAGCACACAGGAAGTCAGAGGAGAAAAGGGATCCAAAGGGGAAGCCTGTAGAGGTGAACAAGAAGGGTGAGACTCGGAAAGGAAGGGCACTCATGAGGCGGCTCAGCATTCAGAATCACTTAAGCCCAGGACGGATGTGCAATACACTTAAACATGAAACAACGTTAACAATAAAGGGGATGTGGGGTAAAGCACTCAGGAGCTCCACACGGTAAGACTGAAGCTCAGTAAGTTCATCACCCACAATTGCTGTTACAGATACTGACTGGAAATACCCACATATAGGATATGTATACAAAGGCAGGGTCTGTCGAGCTTATACCTATGGTGATGTTATAACAGTAACTCAAAGACAATACTCACAGTGAACAAGAAACACCACCTAGGTAGTCAGCCGTGCCCACGGATCCTGGCGATCAAACAGGAACACGCAAGGCAGTAACAGCAAAGGGGTAGAACTAAACACAAGCACAATAGACAAGGAACTAGCAAAGAGGAGTGCTTAACAGGAAAGGAAGGAAATCACAGGGCACACTTGGCATAAAGCAGGTAACAAACATACAAGGTAACAGAAGCGAGACAGCAGAATAGAAAGATAGCAAACTAGAACTGGAACCAAGGAAATGAGATGAAAGGCAGGGACTGGAAAAGGATATACAGAAAGGGAGGCTACAAGGGTATACTAGAATAGTACAGGGTCAGGAAACAAGAAAACAAAGTAGCATAGGATGCAGTGCTGGGGCAAGAATTGAGCAAAGGCTCAGGAGTCAAAGTAGCACTACAGGTCAGGAACAAGGAAATGTTAAGGCTCAGGAATCAAGGAAGCACTGCAAGCAGTGCTGGTTCAGGAAACAGGAAAATGGCTATAGCTCAGGAAACAAGGAGTCAAGAGCGCACTGCAAGCAGTGCAAGTCAGGCACAAGAAATAGCTGAAGCCCAGGAAAAGGAACAGAGACTAACTATAGCTCAGGATACTAGGTAGCAGTGCTAAGGCAGGCACAAGGAAAATAGCTATAGCTCAGGAACACAGGAAACCAGGTAGCACTGCAGGCAGTGCTAATTCAGGCACAAGGAATAGCTATAGCTCAGGAAACAAAGAACAAGGATTATCTATAGCTAAGGAATCACTGGAAACAAAAAGCTCAGGGAGCACAGGAAACAAGGATCGGTCTAACCGGTAAACAGCTTACAATGACCAACACTGGGCTGAAGGGAGCTGGGGCTTAAAAGAGCTCACAGTAATCATGTGCAGCAGGTGTGATCAGGCTAGCAGTAGCCAGCCACAGGTGAGCTGAATTCCTCCACCCATCCTTGGCCTGCAGGGGTGGAGACTAAGCAGTGAGCAGGGAATCCTGGGTAATGGAGTTTTCAGGCATGAGTAGGCTGGCTTCACAAAACCCGGCATGGATTGGGAATGGATGTTAGTTCCCAATAAGTGTCCAAATGGCTGGAAGTCAGGATTTGCATGCAGGGGAGGGTCTGGAAGTTTATTAGAGGACTGGAAAGTCCCCCAGTTCAGCCCCCTGGTGGTGGACACGGGAATGCAGGGAGCAAGTCGTGACAGATTGTTTTTGGAATTCTGCGATGTATGTATGTTTTTCCGTTTTCGTACCACACATGGATGTTGGTTGGTGTACTTGTGCGACATCAGGCGAATTGTTGTGTTCATGGATTTGTGAGGTAGATGTGAGATATCTTTGTCCGGGGGGTGGTGCCCGGGGTAGGGCCACAGGGGGGTCCGGGTGGGGTGGCGGGCCTGGGTGTGGTGGCGGTGGGTGTTGTGGCCCTCTTGGGGTTCCGATCTGCATGGTCAGTAGCTCCATGGCATCTGTTCTTCTGGTGTGGCAGTGGGTTGGGCTCCCTTTTGTGTTGCAGGTTGTCGTCTGACTTAACACCAGGTAGGAGCAGGTGTTAAGTCCCTGCTGCTAACGCGCCTTATCGCATGTTTTGTGGTCTTTTCGCCGATCTGGCTGGTCGTTGTGAATGTTGCGAAGTGGAGTTTCAGCGGCTTTTTGCACAGGAACGCCTACTATGCATCTCATTAGCGTTAGTAGCCGGTGTCATCCGTGGCAATGTTTTTTGCGGCTGCTATCGCAGGAATACTGGTGATGTCGGCTGTTGGCACCAGCTTGTGAATGGTGCGATGAATTTATCACGACTTTGGCTGCGATAAAGTGCCGCTAACTCGGCGATAAGTCCTTGAGAATATGCCCCTTTGTATGTTTAAAAGGGTGAGTGGGTACCATTTCAGAATCTGAGGATGCATGCATGCACTTACAGTGGCCATCTGTACTGTCGGTACCAAGGATGCATTCAGAATAACGGTCGCAGAGGGTAGATTACAACCCCTTTTCTCAAAAATGATAAAAATGGCCTACTGTGGGTAATCAGCCCTCTCTTCTCAGTTCCTTCCGCCTTGTATTAACTGACAAGATGGTTCAGTGAGTGAAACGTTCTCTACTGACATCTGCTGTGATCTCCACTTCACAAATTCGAACCCAGGTATGATTACTCCCACTGTTCATCCCTCCGAAGCCAGTAATATGATCTTCATTTAATTAGGGGATAGCGACCCTTGCGACCCAGAGTGCTTAGAAACGGTAGACCTGCTATAGAAATAAAATGTAATTGAATTTCGGGGGCAAGATGACCGCCGACTGATCTCGGCGAGAGCGGTGCCGGCTCTCACTTCTCCCGAGGCACCTAAAGATGCATAGACTGATGGCATAATATGGGCTTGACTCACCTACTTCGCTTTGGCACACGAGCTCTCCCTCGAGGATACCTGCTGTTGCGGTTCAAAAGGCTCGGTCTGGCACTCCGGCTGCTCACTTTACTGCATCAGAGGCTGCATCAGAGGCTATTTAGGCACGGACAGCAAGCTATGGCTCCCAAGCCAAGCAGAGCAGTCAAAGAGGCCAGAGACGCTACGAAGGATTCTCTACCAGACGCGGGACGAGGCTCAAGCCAGGGGCGGCGAGGGCCTCAAGCAAAGACGGGTGATGACAGCGCCACGAGGCAGAGAGAGGCTTGCGTTGCGGGAGGCACTCGCCTCCGGGCTGCTGCGGCTGCTGTGGAGGGTTCCTTGAGGCAGCCGATGGTAGCTGAAGCATTCAAATCGGTGGTGGCCTCCAACACTATCTCCGCCGCCTCGGGGGCTCAAAAAAACTCTGGCTTCACGGAGGGTGGCATCGGCGATGATCTGGCAGCCAAAGTGGTGGTTGATGCGGTCTCTGATGCAGCGCCCGGGGATGCGAGCCTGGGTCTGAGTATTCCCTCACCTCGGTCGGCTGCCGGGTTAACCGCAAAATCTGGAGCTGAGCTGTGCAGCGCTGGGAGTCAGGAGACTGAGGAGAGTGCAGCCGAAAGTGCCGAGAGTGGCAGGATCTCTGCGGTGGGTCCGCAATCACAACGACTTTCAGGGGAGTTGGTCGAGACCCTGAGTAGAGAGGAAAGTCTCATGGAAGTCGGGGGGTGCTCCTCTCAGCTTAATAGCAGTACAATTGCTGATGAGACAGTGGACATCGTGCCTGCACTTAGCAAAGACGGAGCTCAGAACAGCAATGGCATTCTGGCATATCCCGATATCTCATCAGGCGTCTCATTGGGGGGACAGCTGGATATACGGTCCGATGCACAGCCTGTAACAGTTGATAATGTTGGGGATAAGGCTGGGGATGCTGGGGATAATGCTACTCGTGGCCAAATGGGTATTACTGGTCAGATCACGATGCCATCATGGTCTAGCGTACCCCTATTGTCCCCAGAAGGAGATACGTTTTATTCTCTAAATGATGATTCTGAATCATCTGGGCTCAGCGAGCTTGATACATCTGATGAGACGGTTTCGGGGGAGTCGTCCACTACCCAAAAAACTCATCGCAGTAGATCCTCCAACTCAAAGCGACAGGCAAGGGCTAAAGCTAGAAACTCAAAGTCAGGTTCCGCTACAGCCCGCAAACTCGAATGGGATTATTCTGCAACAACAATGACTACAAGTATGGCTTATGGATCTAATCTAGCGGGTAGTGTTCAAGGCGGCTCTAATGGCCCTAATAACTCTGAATCTGCAGCTACCTCACCTACACTAGAGCTATTGTACGCTAATCTTAAGCAGATGCAGGGGGAGGCCAGGCAAGAGAGCCGAAGATCGCTCCAGGCCACTAAAAAACTGCAAGGCGCTATCCGCAAACTTAATAAGCTGTGCACCGACATGACTGAACGGGTAACTCAGGTGGAAGAAAGAACTGTCGCTCTGGAGGTAGAAGTTGACAAGCTTCAGACATTTAAGGAATCACAGGTAAAACAGTCTATGGATATTTGCTGGAAGCTTGAAGACTTCGAAAACAGGCAACGCCGAAATAATGTACGGCTACTCGGACTGGCAGAAAATGTGGAGGGGGAGAACATTATGGCCTTTGTCGTCTCTCTGCTGAAAGGTGCTTTCCCTGACCTTGCCCATTGGAATTGGGAGACGGAGGTTCAGCGGGCTCACCGCTTCCCATTGTCTAGGAGGACTAATGCTAATAACCAGGGGGAGAGACCTAGAGCAATTTTGATCTATGTTGGGAATTTTCTATTAAGGCAGGCCATAATAGATCGGGCCAGACCAGATTCGAAACGATCTCATGAGGGTCACACTTTCTTCGCTCGGCCTGATTTCTGCCACACTACGGTCGAGCGGAGGTGGAGACTCCGACAGCTGATAACTCCCTTTCAGGGGCTGGGTTGTGAGGCTTTTTTGCTATTTCCGGCCCGGCTTAAGGTTATCTCGAATGGGAGGGTGAGAATGTTTTTTTCTGAGATCAAAGCACAAGAATATCTCACTGAGCTTAAGGAAGCAAGGGGGAGGAACGGAATGGGCCGTATCACGCAGGGGGCTCAACTGCTGATTAATTATTGATGCTGATGTTCATGTAGGCTGTTTATGTAGGCTCTCGGGACTTGATGCTTTGGAAGTATATATTTGCTTCGGGCCCAATATGTTATTTGATCATCAGACTTGGCTCTTTGGTATTCGTCACTGATTTATGTAGGCATATGGGGGTGAGATCACATAGGCTCTGGGTGCCTGGGGGTGTGGGAGGACTGGCACGGCTCGAGATGCGGGACCGGCTGCCATACATAGGTCATGCTTGACCTATCTGCCTGTAAGGGGTGTGGGGGGGTGGGGTTAGGTCTTCCTAACGGGGTGGTGGGTAACGAGGGGGGGCGGGTAAGGGCACAGCACAGCACTGTACAGTACAACGCGTGAGGGAAGGCATGGAGATGCGCTCTGGGAATAAAAATGTGAGGAGAATGAGCGCAGTAAGATTATGTTTTAATATACCAAATAGGGATAGCACGAAAGGGACTCTGCTGGCCTTGTGTAGGGACTGGAAAAGCATAAGATGATGAGTCTTCGAATAGCTTCAGCTAACGTCTGCGGGCTAAATGATCAAGGCAAAAGGCAAAGGGCAGCAATTCTGTTTAAATCTTTACGAATCGATATATTATGTGTGCAAGAAACTCACATAGAAGGTGTCAGGGGTAGCATCCTGGAACAGCTAGGATATAAGCTCATGGTGAATACCAAACACGGTACCCGCACAAGAGGGGTAGCAATGCTTACCCGTAGGAGTGATATAATGGTTGAAAGAATGCTAGCTGACCAATGGGGTCGCTGGGCAATAGCCGAATGTCTGGTGGGTGGCGAAGTATTTACAATTTGCTCGGTTTATGGATCGACTGGGGATGACCCTGAGCTTCTTGAATTTCTGGATGCCGAACTAGCAATATGGCCCATGCCGGTGATAGTGTGTGGGGATTTTAATATTAATGGGTTGGGGGTGCGCTGGGGTGCCTCGGGAGGTGGATATCATGGTAGGAAAAGAAGGGTCTCTGCAGCCCTTACGAATTTAATCAGCAATAATGGTCTTACTGATGCTTGGGCTCACCTGAAACCTGAAGACCCTGGCAGCACCTTCTTCTCTGCACCACATAAGGTTATCTCACGACTCGATTATTTTTGTGTCACACCATCTTATCTCCAAACTTAGAATAGAGAAATACCCTCGGATACTTTCGGACCATAACCCATTAGTTCTGACAGTCACAATCACTGGGGGTGCAAGACTAGAACGGGGCTGGACTTTTGAACGGGGCTCTTACATGATCCAGATTATGTGTCTCATATGAAGGGGTGGATCAAAAAATTCTGGGATTTTAATAGGGAGAGCACAGGTACAGGAATAGTCTGGGATGGTTTTAAAGCAGGGGTCAGAGGGGAAACAATGAGTTATAATATGCATCGGTAAAAAAAAAGGGGCACAGCAAGAGGAAGAAATTAGAAAAAACTTGATTAAGATAGAAGAGGATCTGGCTACTGCTATTAATATGGGTAGACCAACTGAATATATATTACTACAGTTGGCCGCAAGCAAGGCTGATGCAGGAGAGCGGATTGCTGTTAAAGCTGCAGAAACCTTTCTGGCAAAAAGAGAGCACTGCCATGAGTTTAGTGAGCGGGTGGGACACACACTGGCGGTTAGATTAAGACAAAAGACCACTGCAGGTGTGATATCAGAAATTTTGGATGTTAATGGGAGTATAGTAGCTGATGCCTTAGGGATTCGGGAGGTCTTTCGGCAATATTATCAACGGCTTTACACTAATGAACTCCCAATGACGCCAAACACAATTCAAGAGTATCTAGATAAGATACCCCTGCAGCGGATGGATGTTACAGATAAGGAGGCACTCGAGGCCGTCTTGACACAAGAGGAGATAATGGCTGCTCTGCAAAGCTTACCATCTAGTAAGGCTGCTGGTCCCGACCTGATTCCATTGGAGTTTTATAAAACCTTTGCAGATATAATAGGTCCTGATTTGACTGAGGTTATTAGGCAAGCTCAAAGGGACGGATCTGCCCCGGAGTCTTGGGCAGGGGCGGATATTGTAATTTTTTTTTTAAAAGATAAGCCACCGAGGGAGCTAGGCTCATATAGGCCAATTACCCTTTTAAATAGTGATGTAAAACATTTTTCTAAGGCTATGGCAACAAGATTAAATGGCATTATGAGGAAAACAATCCATCTCTGTCAACACAGGTTTATAATCGGTCGGGGAACAACGCAGCATGTCCGCCGTGTAATAACACTCTTTGATGCAACAGAGATCTCGGGGGACCCTATGGCCGCTCTGCTTTTGGATGCTGAGAAGGCGTTTGATAGGGTCTCCTGGGAGTTTCTGTGGGAGACTCTGAAATGGTTTGGTTTAGGAGATGGATTTATTAAAGCCATCCAGGTGTTGTATAGAGCTCCTACAGCTTGCTTAAGACTAAATGGGGGCTGTACGGCACCTTTCTTTATTGAGCGCGGAACAAGGCAGGGATGTCCCTGCTCACCCCTCCTATTTGCTATATATATAGATCCCTTAATACGACTGCTGGAGGTCAATAGCGGAATCGAGCCTATTGTGTGTCAGGGTCTGGAATCCAAAGTACTGGCCTACGCGGACGACGTTGCCGTCGTCACTGCAAATCCTGTAACCGCACTCACTGTGGTGGAGACGGTCGCACGGGATTTCGGTAGATTTTCAGGCTATGCACTAAACAAAGCAAAAACACAGATTATTAAGAACAGGCATGCTACTATCGCTGACCCGCGAGTAACTGAATCAGCAGTCTATCTAGGTATCACCATTATGCCGGAGCTGGGGAGTCTGGTCGCAAGGAATATCGAGCCGGTAATTAGGAAGGCGCGATCTGATTTTGATAGATTTAATAATCTACACATGTCATTGGTGGGCCACTGTAATGTGGTCAAGATGATGTTCTTGCCAAAAATACTTTATCTGTTTAGGGCAATACCGATTGAATTTAAAAAACACTGGTTCGTAACACTGGAGAATATAGTTACTCACTTTATATGGGCGCATGGGAAAACGAGGAGGGCCCTTAGGTTTATGTCACTCCCACGGGAAAGAGGGGGCTTTGCTGTTCCTGATTTTAAAATGTATTATTGGGCAGCGGCTCTCCAGTATATGAGTATATTATTTGGTGTATCCCCTGCCGAACCTGCGGAAAAAGTAGGGCTCCCTGATGTATACAAGCTATTGCTCGGGGATCAAGCTGTGAATTGTTTTATGAAATTTAGTGAGCCTAGTTATCACAAGAAGACGAAATTCAAGACACTATTGGCTGCCTTTAAAATCTGGGCGGCACTCAAAAAAAAGGTCGGTCTTGGGAGGATCAACTATTATACCCTGCTTTACAAAAACCCCACGTTTCCTGAAATATTTTCTGACGGGATTATGGCAGAGTGGGCTGAGCGGGGGGTTCGGAAGGTCGGGGATCTAACGCAGAGGGAAGGTTTTCGTCAGTTTTGTGATATCCAGATAGAATACGGGTTGGATAGGTGTAATTTTTTTTAATTCTTGCAGCTACGAAGTTTTTTTAGCAAGAAGGTGGGCGGGTTAAATGGGTTTAGCAAAATTAAAATCATTGATATTATTAGAGACAGCAGGCAGTGTGTCATCCGGCTAATATATGCTGAATTAGCCGCGCTTAAACAAGATAATTTGGTTAAGCATGCGGGTACATGGATGGATTGGGTGGGGGTTGAACCAGAAAGGTTTCTTGACTCTTTCGAATTGGGTCAGATGGTTATGTGCTCGGCAGGGCTTCAAGCACAGCACTATAAGACTGTATTCGCACTCTACTATACCCCGGCAAGAATTGCACAGTGGGGCGGGCAGGTAGGAGTTAACTGCCCGCGGTGCGATGCACCCGAGGCTGATCTGGTACACATGTTCGCATCCTGCTCACGCCTCGAAAATGTACTGGGCTCCATCACGAAGTTCTTGGATCTGACACTAGGGCTGAAAGTTATGCTAACCCCTGCTCTGATACTTCTCGGTGTTAGCAATAATGAGGTGCAAGATCCATTCTATCAATTTCTCTTTCTGGCTATGGCCGTAATACGTATAAGTATTGCCTCTGCGTGGCTCGACCCGATGCCTCCAACATTTCAGCAGTGGTCGGCGCGGCTACTCTCAATGTTCACTCTGGAAAGAGCTATATACGAGAGAAAGGGTAAAAAAGCGAGACCCTTGAGTCAACGCATCTGGGCTCCTTTAATGAGATGGAAGGAGTCACAGTAGGCTAGGGATCCCTGAACCATATGTTGAGAGGTACTAGAAAATCTATTTGGTGTGATGTGTGTTAGCAAATGCTGTAAACTCTGTTGTCTGTAACTTGAATTAACACAAGGTCGAGATCTCCCTTAACTATATCTTGGAGCTGGCTTTGTTACTGCTTATGTCTGTTTTTGTTGGTATATCGGTTCAGGATGAATCAATGTCTATTTTCTTTATTTGACTGCCAAAAAAGTATGGTTGTAACCTCACGTTTGAATATGGTATATAAGTTTGTGCTGTTTATTAAATACAAAAACTTGAATAAAAACATTTAAAAAAAAGAAATAAAATGTAATTAGTCCTGTTACACGTAGTGCTTTGAAGCATCAGGTGGTTATCCAGTGTACGATAGAGGAGGAGAATCAACATAGTCATTTATCTAGACAAAATCTAAAGCCAGTTAAGAGGGGAAGCATGAATTTTCATGACTTTAAAAAATGTACATTTGAATCTTTCCATTGCTAAAGTTTAAGTACAGTAGAACTTGCTTGTGCCGAGAACGTCTGCAAACTTTATTTTGCACGTGTTCTCCCTTGAGAGAGTTTTGAAGAATTAAAGGGCTGATTAGGATGGCGGGCGGATGTCCACCGCTGGTGCGGCGGTGGTGACCGCCGGACCGGCGGTGGACATCCACCCACGATCGCAACCCAGAAAACTGCCGGTCAAATTAGGATGGCGGTGGTGACCACGGCGGTGGGAAATTCCGACCGCCGCTTTTCCGCCCGTTTCCATCCGCACTCCTGCCTGGCGGACGGAGCAGGACCGGGATAATGGTGGCGGTGCAGAGCAGGCTCCGCCGGCACGATTATGATGCCGGCGGTAGCCAGCCTTTCCGATGCGGTCAAACCGCCAAGGAAAGGCAGGCGGAGATTGTCTTCCGGGTGCCCGTTGCGGGTCCCCAATGTGTTGGGGGGGTGTGGGTGCACTGGGGGGGTACCCATGGTTCCCCCCCTACATTTCCCTGTACCAGGTGGCAGGCACTGTGCAGTGCCTGCCACGCAGTGCAGGGAAATGCAGGACATGCTCCTTTCGGTATCGCGGCGGTGCTGCAGGCAGCAGCAACCCCCGCAATGTTAAAGCCCGCGATCGCACTGCCGTGGTCGGATTTTGACCGCGGGCCATCGTAATTCGACCGGCGGTTATGTCGCGGTCCATGCGGGCGGTCTTTTCCCGCTACCATGGCGGTCGACGGGTTTTTCCGACCGCCATCCTAATAAGC
Source organism: Calotriton arnoldi (assembly GCA_963921515.1). Lineage (NCBI taxonomy): Eukaryota > Metazoa > Chordata > Amphibia > Caudata > Salamandridae > Calotriton > Calotriton arnoldi. The sequence continues at coordinate 223,585 of CAWUFW010010056.1, read as the reverse complement.
CCCAAAATTGTTACCTGGATTTGTTGGGAGGAACCACCTTTGAAGTCGTTGTCAGATTCGTTTGATATAAATTCATAAAAACGGGTGCATGCAATGTAATGATTTAGGATTTTCCCTTTTGTTTTGTATTTTATCCGTGTTTTCTGAGACTGAATAACTAAGGGGCTGATTAGGATGGTGGGGAGACCGCCACCGACAGGCTGTCGGTCTCCCCGCCATCCTAAGCAGCTTTTCCGCCCGCCAGATTTTGATGGTGGGCGGTGTGCAGGCGGGCAGAAAGCCCAACCGCCACATATCCGACAGGCTCCTTGAGCCCGCCGGTGCGGCGGAGGGCCCCCCAATCCCTAAAATGGTGGTGGGGATGGACATTGGGGGCCTGTAGCAGGCCCCCTTCAACCCTGGCCCTTTTCTTTGGCTGTGGGTGGCACCCTACATTTCCCTGTACAAAGTGACAGGCACCGTATGGTGGCTGTCACATCCTAATTCCTATTGTGGGACTGCCACCTTGTTGGCGGGCGGTCCCAATTAGGAGACGATGGCGGACGGACTGAAGTAATCAGGCCCAAAATACTGATCTAACATTAAACAGCATGCAGCCAGAAGGGGTCAACATTTAAATACTTATTGTAAAGATGCACTCGATTTGCTCAGGAATACTCCACATATCATAAGCACAGTACATAATATTTTCTCTTTATGAGTTGGGTTAAAGTCATAGATAATGGTTCTCATACGTCATCGGTGTTTACAATTGACAGCTTTGAAAAAACAAGAATTTCATTTTCTGTTCAGCAAATAGAACGTTCATAGCCCTGGGTTGATTTCAATATATATCAAGATAGTTTCCAAGAATTTTTGGGGAAGAAAGAACTGAAAAGGGAAACTCTTTAAACCATAATGAGAGTCACAGAGGTTTGATTTCTAGGTATGGTAACTGTATATGTCACAGTCTAGGCACAGGTGCCACATTGTTAATCCAACACGAATCAGGATTCATTTTCAACTTCTGAAAGCAGTTTCACTGCTCGGTGGGGAGTTTTGGCAGCGGTGTAATGACATGATTTGTGTGATGAAGGCTTTGCTATAGCTTCAGAATAGAATGTCAGATAACTAGCAGATGGGAGGTATTATGAGGAGAAATTTTAGCGGCAGTGTCTAAAGAATACAGTATAAAATTCTCAACATTACTCAGTATTAGATCTGATTGCAAATATTTTGGCAAAGCCCCATTATAACAGAGCCCTTGCAAAACATTAATATAGCTCTACTATGAAAATGTGAATTATTTGGAGCTGTTTGCAAGGTAGGGAGAACATAAACTAGTGGAAAACACCTTGCAGTATTTACCAGTGAAATTTTAAGACTGGAGTTTCAGATCATATGATATGCTCTACTGTACCTATCTATAAAATTAATTCTAACTGTTGAGTATGGCAAACTGTATTATTGTACAGAACTCGTGCTTCCTGTCAAATAATATGGTGCTCAGGTTAATATATTTACAACATTCTTTATTATTTGTTACTTTCTTCATCCGTTTGTCGAGATTTGTAGTTGTGGGCAGAATTCTAGCTTAAGCCAATGCACATAGATGAACACAAAATATTCGTTGGGCATTTAAATGAATTTTGTGGGTACCTTGAACAGAGACTGAAGGCTGAAGATGCTATTTAAATGCAATAAGTATCTGATTGGGATAACCAATAAACAATCAGATGATTCCTGCTATCTGACTAGCATTAGATAAGAGGCAGCTTGGATATTGCATAGCCAGCCAGAAAGGGTACCTTGACAAATAGACCACTTCCTTACCGTGCCAATGTATGTAGTTGTTTCACAACACCCCTCTGGGAGGGATTCATTCAGTCATTAACAGGGCCCGAATTGCCACGAAAAATGTGTTCCGAGGAGATTCGGATATATTATGTGTTTTAATATATATTTTAAATATATGAGATGTATTTTTTTGTGTAAGTATTGTTTATGTTTTTAATATATGTTAAATTTTTAGTAGATATTAAATTTAATGTAATTACATTTTGTGTTTTTTTTTTGTTCTGTAGCTGGTTGTGGGTTTATAGGAGAATAGGGTGGGAAGTAATATAATTATAATAAATTAATGATTATTTTTTATTTAATAGTATTTATTTAATTGATATTTAATAGTGTTAATTATGCTTTTAATTATTATTTTTTTGGTAAATTTTATGTGTGAGTTGTGAGGTTTATAGATGTAAAAGGTGGGAAGTAAATTATTAATTAATAATACGTTGTTAATTAATATTAATTAATTGATAATTACGGTAATTGTATAATTTGTTTTAGGTGCAGGCTGTGGGGCTTATAGCAGTAAAGGGTGGGAAGCAATGTATTTTTAATTAATTAATAGTTGATAATTAATATTAATTAATTGATAATTAATTATGGTAATTTTTAATTATTTATTTTTTGTGTGGGTTTTGGTTTTGGGTTTATAGGGGTAAAGGGTAGGGATTAAATTACTTGTAATTAATTTATAATTACTGGTTAAATACTATTAGATATCTAATTGTAAATTAAATATTTTAACTGTCTTATTAATTTGTTGTTAGTTTCATTTTAGGAGGGGGTTGTGGGGCTTATAGGGGTAAATGGTGGGGAGTTAATTAATTGTAACTGATTTATATTTAGTTTTTGATGAAAAAATCTGTTTAATTGTGCAATTAATTGTTTTATTTGAGATGTTGGTTGTGGGTTTTGTAGGGGTATGGGGTGAGAAGTAAATTAATGTTTAGGATATAATAATTATTTTTAAAGTAATATTTATTATTATTATTATTTAATATGTTAATTGTGTGAATGATGTTCTGGTAAATGTTATGAGTGTGTTGTTTTTTGTAGGGGTATACTGTGGAAAAACATTAATTAAAATTCATTAATAATTGGTTTGTTGATAAATATTTATATTAATAGTGTATATCATTTTTGTTTCAGTTAAGTTTTAGGTGCAGGTTGTGAGTTTTGTGTGGGTATAGGGTGGGAAGTGACTCAATTAAATGTATGTGATAAATATATTTTAGTTAATAAATACTTTTTAAATAAAATTGATTATTTGTATGAAAATTATTTTTGTATTTTATTTATATTAATATTTGTAGGTATTTGTGATACCTACAAATATTAGATTTGTATTTAACATGGTAATATGTTTTTATGTTTTTATTTCTAATATTAAATATATTTGTATTTTGTATTTAACATATTTGTATTTTCATTTATTTATAATTTGTATTTAATAATTTAATTTTGTTCAAGATATTTTATTTATTTTTAATGTTGCACTAGCTGAAGTGGGAATAATATGTTTTACCCTTCCGCAATCCAACACTTTCCCTACTGGTGCACTGACTGGAGTGGGAATAGTACATTTTACCTCTCTGCAATCCAACACTTTCCCTACTGGTGCACTGACTGGAGTGGGAATAGTAAATTTTACCCCTCCGCAATCCAACACTTTCCCTACTGATGCACTGCCTGGAGTGGGAGTTGATTTCTTTTTTGTTAATTATACATTTTATTGTTGTGTTAATTGTAGTGGGAATAGTAAAATGTAGTACTTTGTAATGATACATTTTATGTAATTGTATACTTATTGTAGTTGGAATATTATTTTTGTGTGATGTGAAATATTTTGTTACTGTTGTCTTGTGTTAGGTGGGAGTAATTATTTTTATATTTATTTAGTATAACTTTTTTAAATTTATTTTAATTTGTAATAATTTATTTTATGTTGCAATTTATATAATTGTGTGTTTGCTGTATTATAATAATATTTATAATTTACAATATTTTTGTGTGCAACTTATTTTTAATTAAATTGTAAATTATGTGTGTTGTGTAATTTTTATTTTAAATTAAATTGATTCCTTTTTAAATATTTTATGTTTTTGACATATTTAAATAAGTTTACATATAATATTATGCTATTTACGATTTTTTAAACTATATTATTAATTAAAATATTAGTTTAGTTATATTTTTATATATGTATAATTATATAAACACAAACACAAATAAGAGTTGCCCCTCGGTGGGATGCACACCCAGGTAGGTAAAGCGCCAAAACAAGAGCAGCTGCCTTGAAACAAAGTCCTTTATTATTCTCTCCTGCCAGACGCGTTTCGGGCCAACGCCCTCCTCAGTGGCAGACCATGTGACATGACGGCGTGCAACAAGCAACAGTAAATCCCCATATTGATTTAGCTCAGGTGAGCCGGTTGAAATAGTGGTTTCTGGGACTGGTGGTTCAATAAAACCCATGTGGGTCGCCGCCGTCACTCACGTTCAAAGTTTCTTAAAAAGGATTGTCAATGTTCCTGCAGGCACCCTTAGACATTACGGTGCACCTCCTGTTCCGCAATAAGCTGCCCAAGTAAGACAGCAGCGGACCCGCTAGTATCTTGCGATGGTGCAATCCCACGGCCGGGCTGGCCGCTAAACAAAAACAAATAAGAGTTGCCCCTCGGTGGGATGCACACCCAGGTAGGTAAAGCACCAAAACAAGAGCAGCTGCCTTGAAACAAAGTCCTTTATTATTCTCCCCTGCCAGACGCGTTCCGGGCCAACGCCCTCCTCAGTGGCAGACCATGTGAAATGACGGCGTGCAACAAGCACCAGTAAATCCCCATATTGATTTAGCTCAGGTGAGCCGGTTGAAGTAGTGGTTTCTGGGACTGGTGGTTCAGTAAAACCCATGTAGGTCGCCGCCGTCACTCACGTTCAAAGTTTCTTAAAAAGTGTCCAAGGGTGCCTGCAGGAACATTGACAATCCTTTTTATGAAACTTTGAACGTGAGTGACGGCGGCGACCCACATGGGTTTTACTGAACCACCAGTCCCAGAAACCACTACTTCAACCGGCTCACCTGTTCTAAATCACTATGGGGATTTACTGGTGCTTGTTGCACGCCGTCATGTCACATGGTCTGCCACTGAGGAGGGCGTTGGCCCGAAACGCGTCTGGCAGGAGAGAATAATAAAGGACTTTGGGGCATATTCACAAGGAGCTATCGCCGAATTAACGGCACTTTATCGCAGCCAAAGTCGTGATAAATATACCTCCCCATTCACAAGCTGGTGTAAACAGCCCACAGCACCAGTTTACCCGCGATAGCAGCTGCAAAAAACATCGCCACAGAGGACCCGCACAACTATCTCTAATGAGATGCAGAGTGGGCGTTCCCATGCCAAAAGGCGCAACAACATCACACCTCAACATTCTCAACGACCAGCCACATCAGCGATAAAAACACAAAACAGGCGATAAGGCGCGTTAGCACCAGGAAATCTACACCTGCTCTGACCTGGTGTAAAGTCGGACGGCAGCCTGCAAACCAAAAGGGAGCACAGCCCAGGGCTACATCGGAAGGGCAACAGATGCCATGGAGCCACCCATCATGCGGCCCGGACACCCAAGAGGGCCACAACACCCACCACCCCTCCCTGGAACCCCCCCGACGAAAGACATGCCACATCAGCCACACCTAAACATATACAAAATATTCCGCTTGATGTCGCACAATCACAACTGGTGACATGCATGTGTCGTCACAGAAATGAGCAGCACACATTCACTTACGAAGCAACAAATGAAACTTTATTAAAATGAACACCGAAATGAAATGAAGACACATGGCCGCTCCCCTCGGGACAATATGTAGGTCACAGCCTGTAAGACAAAAAACATGATGAGAAGGTGTGTCCTGCGCACATCAGAGGACAGAGAGAGAGCGAAGGAGAGAGAGAGGAAGAGAGGGAGGGAGAGAGAGAGGAAGAGAGGGAGAGAGAGAGAGAAGAGGAGAGAGAGAGGAAGAGAGGGAGAGAGAGAGAGGAAGAGAGAGAGAGAGAAGAGGAGAGAGAGAGAGGAAGAGAGGGAGAGAGAGAGAGAGAGAGAGAGAGAGAGAGAGAGAGTGCCGCCCCTGCGCACCCAGGCCACACTGCTCACCTGCTGCCACCGGTGTGTCTCCAACCACGTGCCGGAAGGGATATAGCAGGACACCAGGTCACACATCTGAGTCAGAGCCGTCAGCTGAAACAGAGTCCAGATACATGACTGGCACAGTACATACACTTGCACAAGACAACATCGCCTGCCCGCCCATGCACACCGAGGCAGAGGCACCCCAACCGCTCCCGTTGCCCATCATTGCATGCCCGCCCATGCACACCCAGGCCTCAATGCTCACCTTCTGCCACCGGCGCGTAGACAGGAGGTCCCACCACGTGCCGCTGCAAGCCACAAGCCCGGGGCCCGCGGACATGGCACCCTCCACATCATGCAGCCCCGCTCCGCAGGCCACCAGGTCTCACGTTTGGTGCTGGGTCTTGATTACTCCATGGCATAGGACATACTAGTGCACCCGGTACCATCGCAGGCTGCACACCCGCTCAGCCCAATGGGTGCCACCAACTCTGGGATCCCGGAAGCGACACCACGCTGCGGTAGGCCCGCGCTGCCCGCTGGCTCTGGCTTACACTGCGGTCCAGCAGGGCACACAAAACCTGAGCTGTCCGGACCACCGGGACGGGGCATCATCGCAGGCTGCACACCCGCTCAGCAGCTTAAGGTGCCACTGACTCAGTGCAACCAAAGTCACCGTCCCGTGGCGGGGTGCCTGTGCCGTCCGCAAGGCCCCGTGTTCCACTAACCCTGTGCAACCCCAGTCTGCACCACATGGTGGTAGGCCCGTGCCGTCCACAAGGCCTCGTGTGCCACTAACCCTGTGCAACCCCAGTCTGTGCCACGTGGTTGTAGGCCCGTACCGTCCACAAGGCCTCGTGTGCCACTAACCCTGTGCAACCCCAGTCTGCGCCACGTGGTGGTAGGCCTGTGCCGTCCACAAGGCCTCATGTGCCACTAACCCTGTGCGCAAAAACTCATTGGCCCTTAATGATTGAGAACCGTGGAGCGTCCTTCATCCAGACACCACCGGCAGAGGGGAATGTGACGTCGTCGGCCCCTTATGTTGGCGGAGTCACATGGCCTGTGACGCCTGTGCCGGATGGGTGTGGTGTGCATGCAAACCTGCCCTCAGGGAGTGGCTGTGACATGCTGACAACTAGACCAGTGACCTGCACACCACCAGCGAGTACACCTGCGACGGGTAGCAATGAGGGCCCCCCTCGGAGCGTTAGCGGAGTGGTCTGGCCTGCCGTACGCCGGACCATGGCAGGGCTTGCAACAATGACTCGTGGGCTCTGGGCGTGGTTCAGTCCATGTCCGGACAAGGAAGTGACTGATGCGTGTGTCCCTTTTGTAGTGTTCATGGGACCTGGTACACAAAATGCAATGTAGCACCCTCTGACTGGCATCCCACAGGATGAACATCATTGATGCAAGGGAAGTCACTGTCCCTACATTCATCCACACATTCACACATGAATGATGAAAGACATGACACAGCAGTGCGTCACTGGATGTTTATTGCACATCCAGTGCAGTTATGCAGCTGGAGCGGTACAGGGCAATGCCGAGCACACTACACAATATGGGCACGTGGAGGGCCAGCCAGAGTCCATCCGGGGATGACATGTACTGCGGAAGAGGAAGGGTCCAGTCCGCAGTCTGGTCGCCGTGTCATTGGTCGTCAAACAGGATGTGGCAGTCCATGTCGCTGTCCAAGGTGAGTGCATCGGAGTGTATCGGGGGTCAGTGGAAGGTCATGAGGCCATGTGCGGGACCAAGCAGAAACAGGCCAGGTGGCGGAAATGTATGCTAGTGGCTCCTTCTGAGAGCCAACCCATCCACGTCCTCGGATGTGTGCTCTGCCCTACCTGTGGGTGTTGCAGTACCGGCTGCGGCACTGTGTGCCACTGACACATCAGGGGCCTGAGTGGATACGCCTGCCACACTGGGAGGCACTGACACACCAGGGGGCGGAGATGTGGATGGTGTGAGGGCAGCCGCATTCATCTGCGACACGCCTTGTGGCAGCAATGCCATGATGAAGTACTGCAGGGCATGGTAGATCCCTGCCACATTTTCATGGTGTGCAGCGGTGGCTGCCATCCTTTCCGCCTCAATCCGCACCATGTCCTCCATGAGCCTCCGCATGTGTGCCAGCTCATGGCTGGCATCGCTGGAGCCACTCTGAGCGGACAGGTGTTCTTCTCTCCGCGTCATGACTCCAGCGATGTCAGTCAGGGCTGGTTGGAGACCATGGGGCGGACGTAGACACCCATGAATGGCATCCAGTTAGGTAGCCATGAGGTCAACCCCCACCCGCACCTGCTCAGCAGTCTCCCTCTGGCCCTCCCGCACACGGCATTGGAAGGCCATGTGTTGTTTCTGGGGGTTTCGGGAGAGTACCGGGGCTGTGGGTGCCTCCTGCTGGGTGGTTTGGGTGGTGGGTGGGGTATCATCGATGTGGCTGGGCTGCCCTGATCCTGGAGGTGAGTGGCGGATGAGGTCAATGATGTCTTGGATGGTTTCGGTGTCGATGCTGGTGTTGTCCTCCTCGTCATCAGTGAAGAGTGACTGGGACTGCTCTGCAGGAGGTGTTGACGATGCCCCTGTGCTGTGAAGGGAAGATGGTGTATTACAATGTGTCCACATGTATGTAGCCGCATGGTACAGGTTGACATTCAGACAGCATGGCATTGTACATTGTGACAGTCTGTGGGTCTGGGCGAGGACCCAGGGTCATTGTGGGTGTGCACTGTGCCCTGCTTGCTTGTGCATGTGTGCCCTTGTGGCCATCTCCACCCATCCCCCCAGTACCTGATGGTCACTCACCCTGTTGCGGTTGTGTTGTGTCCTGTCGAGCAGTGTCCGGTCCCCCGACTCCAGCCACAGTCTCCACACTGATGACTGTCGACACCAGCTCCTCCATGTCATCCAGCTCCAGCTGTGGCGCTGGGTCCCCACCTCCGGTCTGCGTTGCTGCTTTCTGGTTGGCGGTGAGTTTCTCCTTGGTCTTCCGCTTGATGTCATTCCATCGTCTCTTGACCTCGTCCATTGTCCGCTTGTGCTCTCCGACGGCATTCACCTTGTCGACGATGTCCCGCCATATTCCAGTTTTGGTGCCCAATGACACGTTGGAGGTGACGAAGAGTTGTTGATGGTGTTCCATCACCTCCGTGACTATGATCCTGTTCGCCTGCGGACTGAACTTGGTCTTCCTCGTCTTCTTGTCCGTGCCCTTCCCTGTCCCCGAGGTCCCAGGCTGGTCGTCCGGGGTGCTTGTGGGGTTGCGCTCGTCCTCTGCGCCTGCTCCGGCTGCCTCCATGGTGCTTGGGTGTTAGTCAGTTTGTGTGAGGGTGTTTTTTCTACTTTTATGGTGATTTTTGACGCCTGCCAGGTGTGTGTTGCAGGCCTGGCGCTGCTTGTCGCTGATTTCCTCATCGCGCTTTGGCCCATCGCGTGTTTTTTGGTGTTGTGGTTGTGTTTTTATCTCCATCGTGGTGGTTGTATCGTGGACATTGTCCGCGGTTTCGGCACACTATCGCTTGCTACCTCCTCGTTGTGAATTCCACGTTGACACGGTGTTATTTTCCCGCGATAGGCTGCGATATTGAAAGTTGTGTTACACTACTCTTGCGGTAGTTATCACACGTTCTTGTGAATATACCCCTTTGTTTCAAGGCAGCTGCTCTTGTTTTGGTGCTTTACCTACCTGGGTGTGCATCCCACCGAGGGGCAACTCTTATTTGTTTTTGTTTAGCGGACAGCCCGGCCGCGGGATTGCACCATCGCAAGATACTAGCGGGTCCGCTGCTGTCTTACTTGGGCAGCTTACTGCGGAACAGGAGGTGCACCGTAATGTCCAAAGGTGCCTGCAGGAACATTGACAATCCTTTTTAAGAAACTTTGAACGTGAGTGACGGCGGAGACCCACATGGGTTTTACTGAACCACCAGTCCCAGAAACCACTACTACAACAGGCTCAGCTGAGCTAAATCACTATGGGGATTTACTGGTGCTTGTTGCACGCCGATATGTCACATGGTCTACCACTGAGGAGGGCGTTAGGCCGAAACGCGTCTGGCAGGAGAGAATAATAAAGGACTTTGTTTCAAAGCAGCTGCTCTTGTTTTGGCGCTTTACCTACCTGGGTGTGCATCCCACCGAGGGGCAACTCTTATTTGTTTATGTATAATTATATATATATTTATATATCCAAGCTACCAGGTGCGGAGCACTCACGGGACAGTAGATTTTATTAAACAAGCAAATGCATTTCGGCACACTGCCTTCTTCAGTGCTTTTTCCTCGTTGCATAAAACTTGGCACTTGTTTAAATTATGTCCAAGTTGGTTTCATTGGAGCACCACAGAGACATAGACAGCAACAAAGGACTTACAAACTACTAGGTCTAAATACCAGTTTCACTGGCTGCCATGTCAGTGTGTGTCTTTCCTGCTTTTAACCTTAATGCACATTTCGTTTTTCACTTGTTCACTTTGTTTTTAAAGTCTCTCATAGACAATACATAATTTCATCTTGTATAAAAGAAAACGAAAGTGCTAGATGTCACTACCATAACAAAAGTGCAATGTTTGCCACTTCTCTGTCCCTCGCCCTCGCCTTTGTGCAGATTTCAGAGTTTCCCACAGGTTGAAGTCTGTATGGCTCCATGCCTCCAATTCAATAATTGACGGCCTCCTGGCCGATGGGAAAACATTCCATCTTTACAGCGGCGGTTCTGGCAGTAATTACATCCAAGCTTCCTTTTCACCCAGACTACCGAACTCCTGGATGTGTGCTTTTTTCCGCCAGCGTGAGAGCGAAATCACGTTAAAAATCCAAGCTACCAGGTGCGGAGCACTCACAGGACAGTAGATTTTATTAAACAAGCAAATGCATTTCGGCACACAGCCTTCTCCAGTGCTTTTTCCTCGTGGCATAAAACATGGCACTTGTTTAAATTATGTCCAAGTTGGTTTCATTGGAGCACCACAGAGACATAGACAGCAACAAAGGACTTACAAACTACTAGGTCTAAATACCAGTTTCACTGGCTGCCACGTCAGCGTGTGTCTTAATGCACATTTCGTTTTTCACTTGTTCACTTCGTTTTTAAAATCTCTCAGACACCTATATGCGTGCACAATTCTTCCTCCTTGATGAGCCCAAAGGACATCCTTGTATTAAGATCGATGTCTAAATGGCCTATTGTTTCATGCAATGTCCATATACTGAATCATTTGTTGAACTATTGTCTTTTTAATATGATGTTTTCTGAACAAACATGTTATTTGTTCTTCTTTCCCTTTTTCTTTAATTTTCTTTTCTCTTCTATTGTTGGGTAAGGTTGCTTACTCCTAACTTATTTTATAGATTGGGTGCACTTACACATATGATCAGAAGTTTGGGCGACAGATAGATAAAAATTATGGGGCACTGGCCCGGAATCATGTATTAGATCAATAGTTGATATGCTATAATTTAGAATATCGAATTACTGGTATGGCTGCCTCCCTCCCCTTTTTTGGTGTGTCTGGTAGCTCAGACTTTGATATTTGGGTATTTTTTGACCACTCATTATAATATGAATGGTTTAATATCATATCGCCCATACGTAGATTTATATAATTTTTACATATATTTTCTCACACATTTTTTATATTTATAGGGAATATAGAAACTGGCATACACATCTTTCTTTCTACTATATTCCTTTTCCACGCCTGTTACCTAAACCAATATGAAGCACTTGCCACAAAAATATTTATGAATTTATAATAATGATATATGATGTCGTTGATGAATTAATATGTCATTTATTAATCCAGGAATTGTTGAACTGTAGAATTAATTACTCGCTGTCCTACAATGGTTCATGGTATAATTGTCGTGAACCATCTACAATTTCATTCACGCACATTGCGTATGACTTGTCCTTACATTGCGGATTTGGTCATGTGACCACTATTGTAATGGTAATGGTATTATAATGGCTTTACCTTCCTACTCACGGGCATTTAACAACACGCAGTATGTGTGCAGCACTAGCTGAGGAAATTGCTAATGTTTTCTATACACAATGAATTAAGAAAAATTAGGTATCGGACATTGCGGGACACGTGATTGTTTGTATTCAATTAATTGGCTCAATTCAATTATTTGCGGCTGGAACAGTACTGTACTGTTATTATTATTTCATTTTGATTTTATTTCATGTATTAATTACTGTACGTCACTGCCAATGTTACAGAATCAAGTGAACTACACTGTGCATACCGCAGTAACTTTTCTATGTTCATAGTGACATCACTAGCATTTAATGGTGGACCAGGAAGTGCTTGGCTAACTTGACAAAGGCCGTTCCGGCTGAAACGCGTTGTTTTTGCTAATAAACCACCTGACACGGAATTGGTGTGCCGCTTCATTCCTCAAGTGTGGAACATTTCTTGAAATATTTATATATATATGTGTGTTTACATTTTTAAAAGGAAGTTAATTTATTGTATTTGTTAAATTATATATTTAATTCTATATTTATTGTTTTAAATTAAAGTTAGTATTTAATTTATATATATATATATATATATTTTTTTAAATTATAAATATTTTAAAATCGATATTTAATACAACTATATTATTGTAAACAATATTTTTTTTCAATATTTTTGTACTTACATTTTTAAGTATGGGTAGTCGATATTTTTGTATCCCATTTTTTTCCCTCAATATTTTTTACATCTATATGTTTGTGGTCGATATTCTGTCACTGAACCGGGGAAATCAAACCTCTGACAAGGAGTGTACATATTTCCCATCCCTGAATCTCGGCACACCATTTGTAAGGACTCTAAACATGAATTAATTCTGCGTGCGCAAAATAAGTATATGTGCCTGTTGATTACATTTGCACAATTATTTAAGAAAGGTTCTTTGTGGACGTAACAGCACATTTCCGTGACCCATGACATTAAATGAAATGTCATAGAAAGTTCTGGAGGAAACCATCCAGGTTTTTAAGTGACAATGGTTTATTCGGTATCTAGGCTAACTTCGGTGCGCGCTTCTTTGTTGACTACATCACCTTTAAACTAACAGTGGTCTCAAGTCTGTTTGCTGATAAACGTCGATGAATATTTACATCAATTTACAGACTGGAAAATGTTCTATTAAGCATGAAGGAAAGTTTTCAAGTCCATTAGGGAAACGGAGGTGAGGATTCTGCAATTTTCCTTCAAATTGTTTCAAAACAGCAGCTCAAGACTTCTCAAGAACCACTAGAAAAGAGTAGTAGAACAAAAAACAATTAAATTCCATAATGCTTGTTTATAATCCAGCTTTTACTCCCACTCTTTCTTCTTCCAATATGGCTGCTATTACTAAGCCACCACTAAAAAAGGAAAGAACTAACATGTCACTTCCTGTTTCACTCTTTCTGCATCCTGACCCTCCTGTAATGAGCTATGTTTCTTTAAATGCTTGTATCTGCATGCTCTGTGTCATTGAATTCTGCAGCGTGCGCACTTTGAAGGAATGTTTTCCTTCAAAGGAGCATCGCTCGTGTTGCCTGTTCCCCGTGGACATTCCAACTGTTGAAGCTGTGATTCAGCAGTTGGACTTCTACGAGGACAGTCGTGCTCCTGTGTAATGCTGTATTTACTTAAAGAATAAACCATCTGCATTGCATTCATCTCCGCATCTCCTGCATCTTCATTTATATTGAAAAGGAGTTCTTCACATTTTGGCGACAAGGAGTATTTTAACAGCATTTCACCATATTTTTGCACGGATCTTCACCGACTCACCCCGCCTTCTTCTCCGCTTAAACGGCACCCTCGCTGCTACATTCCCGCTTTGTTCCCGTCTCATTACCACCTACGGTGAGCTCCTGACGCATTTTGAGGTGTTTCCTGGGTTTTGCCGGCACACTCCTTCAACGTCTGACGTATATCTCAACCACGGCAACCCAGCATCATGAAGTGACATCATCACGTGAACGTGATCACGTACCCGGCAGCCATTTTGGATCCATTTAAGCTTCATTTCCATGGTAACCCCTCACGATCGTCTTTTAATAGACGCAACGTTTCAAGCAGGATTTTTCACGGCGATACACACGCCTACTGTGTATTGTTTATTCGAATAGACAACGTGTCAAGCAGCATCCTTCACGGCGATACACACGCCTACTGTGTATTGTTTATTTTACAAAACGGATTACGGCAGAAGAAAGGAGTAACCTCACAGTACTTTCATTTGTACTTACTTCACAAAGTACTTTTATTTGTTCCCTTCCCCTCGGCTATACTCACGCCCATATATTGCTCCCTTCTCTCTATTATTGCTTCCCTTTGCCATGGCATCTAACCAACAAATTGTCTACCTTAACCACTTTCTTCCGGTCCCAAGTAAACCAAAAGAGACATGGAAAATTTGGTTTCGTAGCTTCGAAATCTATTTAGTTGCCATTGATGCCGATGACTATTCCCCAAAAAGAAAATTAGCAATTTTATACAGTCATTTGGGCAGTGCTGGACGTCAGATATTTGACAATCTTCCTACTTCTATCCCTCCCCCTGGGAATGGAGATGGGTGGAATGTATTCACTGACGCAGTACAAAGACTAAATATTAAATTCCTGGAACAGCCAAATGTAATGTTGGAACGATTTAATTTTATGAAACGAAGACAGGAATCTAATGAGTCAGTTGAAGAGTTTCTCTCTGCCTTCAGGAACTTAGCTGCAGATTGCAATTTCGGAGCTTATCTTGACACAGTTATTAGAGATCAATTTGTTTATAAATGCTACCATAAAAAAATCCAAGAGAGGATTTTAAGCTGTCGTGATCCCTCTCAATCAGAAGTTATAGACATGGCTAAAAGCATCGAGAGATCAATCATCTCATCAAAATGTATTTCAGAAGAAAGCATTTCTCCAGTAAAATTTGTGCAGAATGACTCTCAGATTAATGCCATTACTGCAAGAAACAAATTTATAAAAACCTTTTCAAAGGAAAGCAATTTCTACATGTTATAGATGTGGTTCAAGAGCACATCTTGGGAACAGTCCCATTTGCCTTGCCCTTGGTAAAAGATGTGCAAATTGTCAAAAAATGGGACATTTTCACACTGTCTGCAAAAGTAAACGTTTTATTCAAGTTAGTGCTGTATCTTCACTGGAACATCCCGACATTAATGTTTCTTCTCTTGACTCCTCCTTACAAAACCTGGATATTAACACTGTAGATGTGTCTTTACATAAGTTACCACAAAAAATCATACTTTCCATTGATTCCAGTGAAGATCCATCTAACTTCAATGGTGCAAAAGATCCCACATGTGAAGTTAAAATTGATAATATAACTTTCAACATGATGGCTGACTCGGGTGCACCTGTAACCATCATCTCTGATGTATTGTTTAACATTCATTGGTCTCCTTCTTCTGTACATTTACATCCTCTGGACATCATTCCAAAAGCTTATGGTGGCAAAGGCATAGACATGTTGGGATATTTTATAAGTGATGTTTCATGTTTAGGAAAATGTATTAGTACCAAGGTCTATGTGGCTATCCAAGGAAAGAGCATCATTGGTTGGCAAGAT
The DNA here is from genome assembly GCA_963921515.1 of Calotriton arnoldi. Taxonomy (NCBI): domain Eukaryota; kingdom Metazoa; phylum Chordata; class Amphibia; order Caudata; family Salamandridae; genus Calotriton; species Calotriton arnoldi. The sequence continues at coordinate 208,040 of CAWUFW010010056.1, read as the reverse complement.
CTTGCAAAAATGGGGCTTAAGCTTGTTCCTGGCTCAGATTGTCCTGTCCAAGTCAATGATGTCTCTATTTCCTTGGTGTCTGAAAATGAGGATTCACTAGTCAATAGCATCACTTCAGATTTTCCGGAGGTTTTAATGAATCAGTTGGCAAAATTAAGAATTATGAGCATTTCATCAAGCTCAAACCAGGTGCCATTCCCGTCATGCACAAATTAAGAGCTATTCCTTTAAATGTAAGGGATGATTTGAAAAAATTGTTAGACAAAATGGTGTCTGAGGGCATAATTGAACCAACCAATTCATCTCAATGGGTCAGTCCAATTGTTATCGTGAAGAAAAAGGATTCCAGCATTCGCTTGTGTGCTGACCTTCGCTCCCTTAATCAAAATATAATCATTGATTGTCACCCACTCCCAAAAATACAAGATTTACTTACTGGCATTTCTGGTTCCACATTCTTCACTTTACTTGATATCCGCAGTGCATACCATCAAATTCCCTTATCCTCTCCTTCCTCTGATCTTACCACTTTCATCACTCCGTTTGGAGCATTCAAATATCTCAGACTCCCATTTGGGTTGGCCTCAGCAGCCAGTGTTTTTCAGAAATTTATTGATACACTACTCAAAAATATTAAATGTGTTCAAGCCTACCAGGATGACGTCCTTATTTTTTCTAAGAATAGGGATGAACACATTCTCACTTTGAAAGAGGTGTTATCTCTTTTCAAAAGTGTTGGAGTAACTTTGGGAAAAGACAAATGTAAATTTTTTGCTACACAAGTTGATTATCTAGGACACTCAATTTCTGCCAATGGTATCAAGCCAAAGTTTTCCCTCACTCAAGCTATTTCCAATGTTCCCATTCCTAATGACAAAGACTCCTTAAATCTTTTTAGGTTTAACAGAATATTATTCGAGATTTATTCAAGGATACTCTCAAATTGTCCAACCTTTGCGTGCACTTTTAAAGAAAAATTTGAAATTCTTATGGAACACAGAAATTGAATATGCATTCAACCTTGTTTAAAAAGTCATAACTGAAGCACCCGCATTATCCTCTTTTACTCCTGGGTTGAAATGTTCAATTTGCGTTGATGCCAGTCAACATGGTTTAGGTGCAGTTTTGTGCCAGTGGATTGGTTCCAAAGAACATACCATTGGTTTTGCATCCAGATCTCTCAATAGTGCTGAGACAAATTACAGTACTATTGAAAGGGAGGCCCTTGCCTGCTCCTGGGCAGTTGAAAAATGTAAGACTTTTATTTGGGGTTCTCATTTCATACTTCTTAGTGACCACAAACCTCTACTACACTTACTCAACGGCAACGGCACTGGAAAAGCATCTGCAAGGCTCGTCAGAATTCTTTCAAGACTACATGAATACAATTTCACCATACAACATATTTCTGGGGGGCATAATTTAAGGGCAGATTGTCTTTCGAGATTACCCTTAAAAGACAATTCGGTTGATCCAAAATTTGATGACAGAGTGTGTCGTTGCCTCCATTGATGACCTAATTTCATCTCCTTTCTCTCTTTCACAATCAGACTGGTTCAAAGCTTATTCTGATGACTCCACACTCTCTGCTGTAAAAAATATGATAATCTCTGGTTGGCCAAAGGAGCGTTCTCTTCCCGCACCTTTGAGTTCATATGCTCATGTTTCAGATGACTTGTCTATTGTCAATGATGTCGTTTTTCGTGGAGATCAATGTGTTCCCCCATCCTCTGTTCGCATCAAACTTTTTAATTAAGCACATGAGGGTCATTTAGGGATCGGTGGCACCTCAAGAAAACTTAAGGAGCATTTTTGGTGGCCAGCTCTAGATAGAGATGTCACACAATGGATTAATAATTGTGATACCTGTTTAGTGTCTGACAAACACTGGGAGACCACTCAGCTCCCCTTACACAGCGTTCCTTTACCTGACGAGGCTTGGTCTAAACTTGCTGTCGATTTTGCCGGCCCCTTTGTCTTATTACCACACAACAAACACTACATCATTGCCCTCATTGATTACCACTCTAAATGGGTTGATTTGGATTTTTGTGAATCTCCCAGCTCACTTTCAGTTATTAATTTCCTAAGCAGAGTTTTTCTATCTGAAGGGTCACCCAAAGAAATTGTCACTGACAATGCTTCACATTTTTGTTCCTCTTTGATGCAAGATTTTTTGAAGGCGCATGACATCAAACATCTTAGAGTTGAACTTTACTCCCCCTCTTCAAATGGTCTCATTGAAAGGATGAACAGGTTCATCAAAGAGGGCATACAGTCTGCCATTTCATGCAATTTTGATGTTGAGTCTTTCCTTAGGAAGAAATTATGGTCGTATCTTGTCACCCCACATTCCACTACTGGCATATCACCCTTCAGATTACTTAAGAAAAGGAATCCCAATGGGAACATTTGTCCTTCATGGATCAAAAGTCTCGCTAAAAATAATAGTTCATGCTTAGCTTGTTATGATAAACAAGTCATTAAGTCAAATGCTCTTACACAACAGAAACTACAACAGAAACACTTTGATTCTGGTGTTACCCCCATTTTACATACTTTTCAAATTGGGGATTGGGTTATGATCAAGAATCCAAATAGAATCAAGAAAGGCGCTTCCAAATTTTCTTTACCCACCCAAATTCTAAAAACTTCAAAAGGATCTCTTTTCTTGGATAAAAAGGGATGGTGGAGTAAGAGAGCTATAAAAACTTTCTTCTGAGCAAGCTAACAAAATTCTCTCGTCTAAACACTCCCTGACAATCTCTCATGTTCACATTTTCCCCTGGGTTCACCTTCTGATGATCCCTCTTATTGCACTCAAGTTCCTCAAACATCCTCTGATAACTTCTCTCATTATACTTCTTCTGTTTCCACTCCACAAACCACTTCCATCTCTCCCACACATTCAGTTTCAGTTTCAAGTAGAATTTCTCGCAATTGTTCTATTCCTGCAAAATTTAAGGATTTTTATTTATCTTAACCTTGCTTTTATTTTCCACAGCTTATTCTTCTTTTATAAAAAAAAAAAAGGAGATGATGTAATGAGCTAGGTTTCTTTAAATGCTTGTATCTGCATGCTCTGTGTCATTGAATTCTGCAGCGTGCGCACTTTGAAGGAATGTTTTCCTTCAAAGGTGCATCGCTCGTGTTGCCTGTTCCCCGTGGACATTCCAACTGTTGAAGCTGTGATTCAGCAGTTGGACTTCTACGAGGACAGTCGTGCTCCTGTGTAATGCTGTATTTACTTAAAGAATAAACCATCTGCATTGCATTCATCTCCGCATCTCCTGCATCTTCATTTATATTGAAAAGGAGTTCTTTACACCTCCCTAGCTGATGCAGGTGAGTGTGGAAATTATGTATTACATGTTCTTGTATTTTTAGGAGATTGCAACAGCAATCTTCTTTAGCTCAGACATGCTAATGCTTTGCTCAAGCAGTTGTCATACTAGCATGCACACGTTCTTATGTGCCCTGTGCAAGTGTTTATATTTGCATGTTATTGCTCTCTCATGAGATGGGCATGAGCGAGACACGGCTGTGTATCGCTTGCGTCTATTTCATCTGTCGCCTTTTGCTTTGTGAAAGGCCTTCTCGCTTGTGAAGGGCACTCTGTATGTTTTCAAATGGGGTGGGAATGTAGATATATGTTGTAACTTAATTGTTGCCATTCCTTTTCCTTCGCTATGGCTTCCCTACTGCTCAGCCAGGATGAGTGCTGGAGTGCTTGGTGATGAATGGAATGCTGAATGTTTGGTGATGTCATAGAATGCATGGGTGCCTGGTGATGTGCCGAGTGTCAGTTGGAGTATCAGCACATCACCAGGCACCCATTCTATGACATCACCAAACATTCAGCATTCCATTCATCACCAAGCACTCCAGCACTCATCCTGGCTGAGCAGTAGGGAAGATGTAGCTAAGGAAAAGGAATGGCAACAATTAAGTTACAACAATATATCATGGGGGGTTGTCGGTTGGCATGGGAGCAATTGTACTTACGTCTGGACAGATGTCATTGAAATAAACTCTGGATTATTTATGGCGTATTCTTGAAGTCTTCATTTCTTGCTTTCGGTGTTTATGACTTCCTACACTGGTGATGAATGGGCACGTAGGCAAGAAGTGGATTCATTCTGGATTGGCATATTTTACTAGGTATTTCCGTCGCAACCAATTTTGAGCCTTTGTATTTGCATTTTATTGATGACATCGCTTATTTCGTCGATTTCATTGGAGCATTGTTTCTCCCATTGGTCTAGGAGCATTGATGTCTCTAGTGTATGATTGGACAAGGATTATGTATCTGCATCCTAAGAGCGGATTACTGTCGGTTACCAAGCCCACCTACGGAAGTTCATCGGAGTTTCATGGGCTTCCAATGGCCAACTGCTGTGAGAGCCTGCTGTCTTCCTTCTGTTATCTCCATTTGGAATAATGATTGCACTCCTATTCACTAGCTGTTAATCGCAATAGCACGCAATAGCACGTGTTAACTATCTCCTGCTGTCTTTGTTCTTCAACCGTTATTGGGAAGCTCATTCTAACAGTGGTGTGTTCAAAACCTGGACAGCAGTGACTACGTTTTTTATTTTTATCATATATAACGTATTTGCAATTCCTCCACATGCAGTTTACTTCTACGGTGATGCACACAACTCTATCTTAGACAACGTGACTACCTTTATTATTTTTAAATGCATTATAGCTGTGTATTTCATACTTCTCATACCTTATACCTACTTTCTACAACTATGTCTGGTATTGTACATCCTCCCTCGTTTCTCACTACACCTGGGGAGCCACCCATGGACTGGGAAACATGGGAGGCTGTTTTCATGGGTATGAGGAGGTTTTAGAAGGGGAAGAGTGGCGTTACTAAAAGATTGTCTTGGTGGTATTGAGTTGAAGGAATTTAAGAACCTACCAGCTTTGGTCAATCCTGGTAATATTAATGCTTACCTATATGCATTCAAACAATTGTGTTTAAGGTACGAGAGAAAAACCAACGTGGTAATGGAAAGATTTATTTTCTATTCTAAAAAGCAACTCCCTGATGTGTCCATTGAGGGCTATGTGTCCATACTTAGCTGTATTGCTGTCACATGCGATTTTGAGCACACCTATGAACAAGTACTAACGAAACACATTTTGATGGGAACCAATAATAAAAATGTACAGGGAAGGTTATGGACCAGTACCGACATGTCGCTCAATGCTGCTATTGAGATTGCCAAAGCCATTGAGCATTCTGAAAAGTTTGTGCTAGAGATAAAGGGTGTTGTGAGAAGTGACATTCACATTGTATCTAACGATAGATCTAAAGTGAAGAAATCTTACACTCAGAAAAATGATCTCATGCAAACAAATGATGTGAAACCTAAGTAGCAGAAGAATTATGGGAGAGGAATTGTTCCATTATGTTATAGATGTGGCAGTAGTGCGCTCCTGGGTAATGCAAAAGTGTATCCTGCTGTGGACAAAGTGTTTTCAAGATGTGGCAAGAAAGGGCATTTTGGCAGAGTATGCAGGTCAGCTCCTAGAAGAGTGAACATTGTACAGGGTTATGAAGAAAATGACAGTTACAATGACAGTAGTGATCCGGACATCAATACTGTGTTAAGTATTGGTGAGGGGCCTCCTTCTACCAAATTTCCTTCATGTGCAGTTAATATTGATGGGCTTGGACTACGTGTACTTGTGGACTCTTGTGCCTGGTACACTATTATTTCACAAGATATTGTTAAGCAAAATTGGCCTAATAAAAACCTTTTCACTCCTGATTTAGCACCAGGATGGTATAGTGGCCATAAAATCGATTTACTTGGCCTTTTTGGGGGATAAAATAGAGGGGGATATTCACAAGAACGTGCGATAAACATCGCCAAAATAGGCTAACGTAATTTTCCATATCGCCGTCTATCGCGGGAAAATAACTCGGTGTCAACGTCGTATTCCCAACACGGTGGTAACATGTGATAGTTTCCCGAGAATGCCTCAAATGTCCGCGATACAACTACTGCGACGGCGATAAAAAAGGGAAACCCGAACGTGAAAAAAGTTGCGATGGGCCCAACTGCGATAAAAATCCAGTGAAAAGCAGCGCCAGGCCCGCAAGTCCCACAAGTAAGGCGGGAACAATCACTATAAAAGTGGCAAAAAAAAACACATACAAAACACAAACAACTGCAAAGCACAATGGAGGGAGCCGGAGCAAGTACAGAGGACAACCAGAACCCCACAAGCCCCACGGAGGACCAGCCTGGGACCTCGGGGACAGGGAAGGGCAAGGAGAAGAATAAGAGGAACCCGCGTTTCAGTACGCAGGAAAACCAGATCCTCATTACGGAGGTGACAGAACACCACCACCAACTGTCCATCACCTCCACTGTGACATTGGCAACTAAAAATACAATATGGCAGTCCATCTTGGCCAAGGTGAATGCAGTCGGAGTGAAGAGAAGGGAATTGGATGACTGCAAGAAGCGCTGGACTGATGTGAAGCGCAAAACCAAGCTGAAAATCGCTGCCAACCTGAGAGCAGCAATGCAGACTGGAGGTGGGAGCCCAGCGACACACCAGGAGCTGGATGAGTTGGAGGAAATGGTGACCCGAGTCATCATTGGGGAGACGGTGGCAGGAGTTGGTGGACCGGACACTGCACAACATGACCTGAGCCAAGAGCAACAGGGTGAGTAACGACCAGGGACAGGGGGACGGGGGGAGATGGGCACAATGGCACACATGCACAATTAAGTAGAGCACATCTGCGGACAAACCATGCCCAAGAGTAAAACTCCGACCAAGAGCCCAATTTACCCAAGTCTGCAATATCTCAGCACTGTATAAGCACAGAAGTGGAAGGCACACAGCCTGAAAGGGAGAAGGGCCAGCCAAATCAGAGCTGAAGGAGCAACACACCCACAATGCAGCACACACACATAAGAATCAGAGCACCTGAACATTGACAACAATGTGGTACAAACTGCAACACTCTCACAACAAAACAGAGGACACAACTGCTGCTGCTTGTGTGTAGAAAATGGCCATTCGCATTTGGCATAGCTGGAAACTGTGAGATGATAATGTACAAGTACAACCTCACATCCCTGATGGTGTCGAAATGTCAACTGTCCCGCATCAAATAGGCATCTCCTCACAAACAGTCACAATGTACATTGACATGCAGTCTGTTAGTAAACCTGTACAATGCGTGAACATACATGTGAACACAGTGTCAATCTGCATCTCCCTTCACATTGCAGAGGGAGAATCAACACCTCCTGCAGAGCAGACACAACAACTCAGCACTGATGACGAAGAGGACCTCCCCAAAATCGACACCGACGCCCTCCAGCAGCTCAGGGACAGCTTCGGCACCCCACCTCCAGGAGCAGGGCAGCCCAGCTGCATCGAGGAGACCCCACCCCCTGCACAGACCACACATCAGGAAGCACCCACCACCACGGCTGTCTCCCAGGACCCCCCCGACCAACACATGGCATTCCAACGCCGTGTGTCAGGAGAAGATGGCTGATCAGCTGCGGGTGGGGTTCGACCTCATGGCAGCCAAACTAGATGCCATACGTGGGTGTCTAAGTCCCATCAGGGTCCACTTACAGTCCCTAACGGACACCCACTGTCCGCTCCATGCTCTCCAACAATCCATGGCTGACATCGCTGGAGTCATGACTCGGAGACAAGAACACCTGTCTAGTCAGAGTGGCTCCAGCGATGTCAGCCGGGAGATGGGGCACATGCCGAGGATTATGGAGCGGATGCATGCGGAACGATTGGCTGCCACGGCTGCACACCAGCGAGATGTAGCTGGGATCTTTCATGCCCTGCAGATCCTCATCATGGCATTGCTGCTGCTGCTGCTGCTGCTGCTGCTGCTGCTGCTGCTGCTGCTGCTGCTGCTACTGCTACTGCTACTACTACTGCTACTACTACTACTACTACTACTACTACTACTACTACTACTACTACTACTACTACTACATCCACATCTCCGCCCCCTGAAGTGTCAGTGCCACACAGTGCGGCAGACAAAACACCACCACCCACATGTGAGGCACCGGACACATCAGAGGACGAAGATGATGATGAATCTGGCTTTGTGGTAAGATTGAAGTGGTAGCATACATCACCGCCATATGGCCTGTTTCAGCTTGTTTCTGCCCTCTGCATCATGCCCTGGAATAACATCTTCCACTGTCCCCCGTTACACTCAGCGACGCTCACCTTGGACCACGACATGGACTGCCATATTTGTAATGGTTACCAATGACACAGCAATCACACTGCGGACTGAAGTCTTCCCCTTCCGATGAACCTGTCAATCCCTAAAGGACTCTGGCTGGCCCTCCACGGGGCGACAATGTAAAGTGGGGTTTGCATGGCCCTATACTGCTCCAGCTTAAACACCCCACTGAATGCGAACAAAACATTCAAATTCACACTGATGTGTCATGGCCCTGATCAATTATGCATGAAAGTATTGATGAATGTAGGGACAGTGATTCCACATAAATGGTACTCCCTGGGTAATGCTATCAATGAGGATGTATGGCCGTGACCCAGATAGGCAGTGAGACACACATCGTCATTCAAAACAACTCACATCACAGTTGAATACAACTGAATGTGCGTAGACTTTATTAGCATATGCGTGTCAGTACGGGCAAGAGAAGTGCCACAACATGCGGACCAATGCAGCAGCATGTCAGAATGAGGAACGTTGCCAAGCGCCGCTGTCCACTCCGGGGGAGTGCCTCACCTTTCACAGGTGTGTTACACCCCGCGTGGTTGTCCGTCCACGTATTCGGGGTCCAGGCGAATGCAGCCATGTCCACTGTTGTCGTGGGATATGTGACCAGAACCCCAAGATGCAATAAGGTGTCGGGACATGTGCAATGGGTTCCAAACTGTTGTGGCTGCAGGTACGTAGTTACACATCCATGAAAGTAATTGCAGCTTCGTAGGCAATCATCTCAAACATGAGGTCGTTGTCGACTCCATCGAACAGGACGGCGAGGCTATCCATTAGCAGGTCCGGACAGATGTGCTGCGTCCACCCCCTGTCACCAATTAGCACTACAGCCCAATAGGGGAGCGGCTCAATGTGGTCACTGCACACGAGGAGTTGTGCAATATCCCAGGTCCAGCTGCCAGCATGTATGCCAAGTATCCAGGTATCCCATAGACGGGTGACACTCCTGGTCGTGGGCCAACAGGGGGCGCACACACATGTCGAAATCCAGTTCGCCTAGCGTCCTGTTGGATAGGCAGACATCCATGGACCACTCGAATATGCACGATCGACAATGCAACACAGGCTGAATGCAGGTGACGTTGGCAAGGCGGAAGCTTAGCCGGCAACTGACCCGCAGCACTACCAATGGCAGTGCCCCCAATAAATACAGCATACGTGCACGGTACAGTTCCACGTGACAGGGGTTGTGCATGTGTCCGGGATGTTCTGCCATTGCGTCACTAGCCCTGGTTGAAGCGGCACTGTTCTGACCTGCGCCAGTTCTGTGGATGAAATGCCACAGCTCGGATCAATGAGTTGTTTAAGTGTGCAACGGTTGTACGCCTGGGATGGTGTGGGAGTAAGTGTGAAGGCCATTCCATGCAAGATAACTCCGAGCAAGGACTTCTGTGTGTGGAGTGTGTATACTTTGGTCTGTCGTCGGGCTGTGCGTAGTGTGGGAGTCGTCCTCAACTGCTATCGTATCTGTCAGGGGGTGCCGGGCACATGCAATTCCGAGGTCAGATGTGCAGATGTGCTTCCGCCTGATAGTTCAGACAAAGGAGCTTTCATCCCAAATGTCAGTTTGTCATCTGCTTGCATTCACGAATTGTGATGTGGCTTATTGGGTGTGGGGTGGGATGTGTGCGACTTTGGGATTCATGTTTGACATGACTTGCATGGGGCAAATGAGCGGCATCACTGTGTGTTACATTGCCTCACAGCTGCTCCTCCCTCCCCCCGGGCCTATTCACTTGTGTACGCTGCGCGGTTGCATCACTTGCACTCCAACGGCACACCATTGTCATGCCTGTCTGCGCATGTCCACAAGCCTGACAACGACACTGTGATGTTGGCCGTTGAAGGTGGGCGGCCACGTGAGTGTAGGCCTATGGTAAGGATAGTGCGGACACAGATGTAGAGTTCATGCCTGGCTGAACTTGCGCTGCTATTAAGGCCAGGCATTTGGCTCATGCTGCAGCAATGCAGATACACACAACACTTGGCATGTATGAGCCAAGACCCCGAGCTGTCTTGCGCTCCTTCATTTCACGTTCCTGCAAGCCCACCCTCCGGGTTCATGCTTCATTGCAACATTGTCAATTGCGGGCCGGGTGGCGCCGACACTACAACAGAGACACACGCATTGGTTACTTCCTTGTCCAGGCCAGAACTGAACCACGCCCTGAGCCCCGGGCTAATTCTACACACCCCTGCGCTGGACTTATGTACGCCGGCCCAGCCAACTCCGCTTACGCTTACAGGGGGGGGGGACAGAGCTACATGTCCAAGGTCTTACCCACTGCCTGAGGTCACATGTTATGTTAAAACCACTTTTATAGCGCACGACTCACCCGGGGGCATCTCGGCGCTTGTGTTGAGACATACCTGAGGGACTGCCTAATGTCCTAGAACAAAAAGGCTTTCAGTTTTTTTCTGAAGGTGCTGTAAGAAGGGGTCTCACGGAGAGCCAGGGGCAACTTGTTCCAATATTTAGGAGCAAGGTGGAAAAGGCTTTCCCCCAGTACGCTTAAGGCGTATTCGGGGCACCTGTAAGAGGCCAAGTGAGCTAGATCTAAGATTTCGGCATGGAACGTATTTTAAAAGTTTCCTCTGCAAGTACCGGGGCCCTTTGCCTCTGAGAGCATATGCACGTGAGGCAACAGATTTTAAAAAAGGATCGCTTCTTTACCGGTAACCAGTGTAGTTCTCTCAGCAGAGGGTCGGACGAGGAGCCTGTAGGGCGGTTTAGAATTAGCCTTGCGGCCGTGTTCTGGATCACTTGTAGTTTGGCAAGCGAGGTCTCATCCGCCTCTGCCAGTAGGGCATTTCGTAATCCATTTTGCTAATCACCATAGCTTGAACAAGGGTTCTACGGGAATTTATGGGCAAATAAGGGAAGATCCTACGTAAAAGGCGCAGGGCATGGTAGCAGGAGCTAGTAGTGGCATTTATGTGATCCTTCATTGTTAATGATTGGTCCAATTTCATCCCTAGGCTTTCACAATTTTTCTGGGTACGGGGACCTCTCCCAATTGGGGGGGCCACCAGTCACCCACCCAGATAGATGAGGCTTTCCCCATTAACATAATCTCAGTCTTACCGGGGTTCAATTGGAGGCAATTATCCGTCATCCGTCATCCAACTAGATATCCGCTGTCCACAGCACGATGTGATGTGGTAGGGCCAGGGGCCATCACGCATTCATAATGAGCACACGGACACACTTAGATGTATGGTGGAACTGGCTACGGGCACGTGCGCCCGGCCCCTTTTATTACCAGGGTCACATGTCCAGTGACGCCTGTGCTGGATGGGTGTGGGGTAAGTGTAAGCCAGCCCTCAGGGAGTGGTTGGTGCTGGCAACAACTAGAACAGTGATCACCGGATCACACACACAGATTCAATAATAAAGGGTCCATGATTTGCAGTGCACTCAGGTAGGGGTACCAGAACTGGACTCACACACAAAAGATTACATCATAAAGGGTCCATGACTTGAGCTGCACTGAGTTCGCAGCACCGGAAGCACTCGGCGGGTGCGCGGCCTGCGATGATGCGTCGTCCGGGCAGGCCGCACTGGAAGCAATGTCTGTTGCCTACTGGACTGCACCATAAATAAATCAAGACTCAATTCGAATTGTGAGCCCTGCTGACCGCAGTGTAGGCCGGAGGCAGCGGTCAGAAAGGGCCCACAGCCACGTGGCGTTGACTTGAGCTGCATGGAGTTAGTGGCACCTGGAGCGCTTGGCGGGTGTGCAGCCAGCGATGATGCATCGTTTGACTTGGGGGACCTGCTGACCGCAGTGTAGGCCGGAGGCAGCGGTCAGGAAGGGCCCACAGCCACGTGGTGATGACTTGTGGTGCACTGAGTTAGTGACACCTGAAGCGCTCAGCGGGTGTGCAGCCTGCGATGATGCGTCGTTTGACTTGGCGGACCTGCTGACCGCAGTGTAGGCCGGAGGCAGCGGTCAGGAAGGGCTCACAGCCACGTGGTGATGACTTGTGGTGCACTGAGTTAGTGGCACCTGAAGCGCTCAGCGGGTGTGCAGCCAGAGATGATGACGTGTCCTCGCAGGTCAGGATTGGATTTGTGAGCCCTGCTGACCGCAGTGTAGGCCGGAGGCAGCGGTCAGAAAGGGCCCACAGCCACGTGATGATGACTTGTGGTACACTGAGTTGGTGGCACCTGTAGCGCTCAGCGGGTGTGCAGCAAGAGATGATGGCGTGTTCTCGCAGGTCAGGATTGGATTTGATTTGCGGGCCCTGCTGACCGCAGTGTAGGCCGGAGGCAGCGGTCAGAAAGGGCCCACAGCCACGTGATGATGACTTGTGATGCACTGAGTTGGTGGCACCTGTAGCGCTCAGCGGGTGTGCAGCCAGAGAGGATGGCGTGTCCTCGCAGGTCAGGATTGGATTTGATTTGCGGGCCCTGCTGACCGCAGTGTAGGCCGCAGACAGTAGTCAGCACACACATAACTCCGTGGTGCTGTGGCACTGGGTGCGCTGGGGGCCTGTGTCGCGGACGCCAGCAATCGGCTGAGGAGGCTGGCGGTAATGGCGGTGGACTCATGGCAGGGTGAGGGGCGCCTCCCTGCCTATCCGGGAAGTGAACCACGCCCAGAGTCCCGCCCTATTTATTCACACTCCTTTGCTGGCCTGGCGTACGCCAGCCCAGCCCACTCCACTTACGCTTACAGGGGACGACGACACGGATACATGACCGGGGTCTTCCCCACTGCCTGAGGTAACATGGTTGCGTCCACTTTCCACAACACTACAGACACCAGCAGTATATGTCCAAATGGACATGTCTGTGCTCTGCATACTGTAGTCTGTCCAGCACATCACCGCCACACTTGGCATTGTGTACATTCTTATTCATGGGTGACTTGCCTCCTTCACACATACTTGGTTCCCACCTCTCCCCACATTCTGCAATTGTGTGGCTGTGGGGCCATGCCGTTTTGGGAAGGTCAGCTGTCTTGTTCTGCGCTGCCTCAGTGGTAGTCCGGAGGGGGGGGGGGCTGGGGGTGGTGGGTGTTGTGGCCCTCTTGGGTCTCCGAGCTGCATGGTCAGTAGCTCCATGACATGTGTTGGTCTTCAGATGTGGCTCTGGGCTGGGCTCCCTTTCATGCTGCAGGTTGTCGTCCGGCTTTACACCAGTAAAAGGCAGGTGTTAAATCCCTGCTGCTAACGCGCCTTATCGCCTGTTTTTGGGTCGCATCGCGGATCTGGCTGGTCGTTGAGAATATCGCGAAGTGGTGTTTTCGTGTGTTTTTGCACGGGTACGCCTACTCTGCATATCAATTTTGTTAGTCGTCGCTCTCATCCGTGGCGATGTTTTTTGCGGCAACTATCACTGGGAAACTGGCGATATCGGCAGTTTGCACCAGCTTGGGAATAGGGTGATGACTATATCGCCACTTTTGCGGCGCTAAAGTGCCAATAAATCGGCGATGAGTCCTTGAGAATATGCCCCAGAATTTTCTGGACCACAAACCTTCGGGAACATTTACGCGGCTAGAAATGGACAATCCTTCTTCGGTTGGCCACACCAAGAAGAAATTGGGATTAAATTAGATCCTACAGCTTCTCCGCCCGTGTATGCTGTTGCTGCGAATGTCACTGGGGATGGGAATGTATCTGATTTCATTCTGGAATTAAAATCACAGTTTCACAATCTATTCAGTGGAAAGTTAGAAGAATACCAAGGATTTAAGCATCGCATTAGGCTACACGAGGGTTCTTTACCCACTCGAACTAGGGTGCACAATGTACCCCTATCGTATAGCAGCAAACTTAAAGGATATTCTTCATGATCTTTGTCAAAAGAACATCATTGAACCCGTTGTATCTTCACTATGGGTTTCTCCAATTGTTATTTCTGTCAAATCTTCAGGTGAGCTGAGGCTTTGCATTGATTTGCGTAGTCTTAACAATGCTATATGGGTGGATGCTCATCCTTTGCCTAACTTAGACAAGATGGCCACCACTTTAGCTGGAGAAAAAGTATTTTCTTGTGTTGACCTGGCAAGCACACAGAACCAAGTTGTTTTGAATGAAGAATCAAAGAACCTAACAACATTTATAACTCCAGAGGGGCTGTTTAGGTTTTGTCAGATGCCGTTTGGACTTGCCAGTGCAGCATCTGTTTTTCAGAGGCTAAAGAAGGAAACCCTTGATGGTCTGTAATGGACAATTGCTTTCCAAGATGGGATATTGGTTTTTGGCAAGGATGCTAAAGAACATGATCACAATCCGAAGAGGGTTCTGGTAGCTTTATCAGATAAAGGCCTTACTTTACGCCCTGACAAATGTAGGTTTAAACAAAATGAAGTTGAGTACCTAGGTCATTGCATTAGTGGCATTGGTATTAGACCTAAGCGGAACCATGTTGAAAATATCACCAAAGCTCCCAGTCCCACTTCCAAAGAACAATTAGTGGCATTTCTTGGATTAACCGAGTTTTACTTAAAATGTATCCCTAACTATGCTTCCAAGGTGAATCCCTTTAGATGCTTGTTAAAAAAAAATTAAAGTTCATTTGGACTGAGGACCTGTCTACTGCTTTTAAAAATTTGAAGGAGTTCATCGTTAATGCACTATGTTTGAAATCATTTGATGTTGTGAAGCAGTGTGCGGTGATGGTGGATGCCACCAATTGTGGTTTAGGTGGTGTGCTTATGCAAAGGGATCAGGGTGAAGAATGGATAGTAGCTTATGCCTCTAGGGCTTTGCAGGAATCAGAAAAGAATGACTCCGTAATTGAGAGAGAATTGTTGGCGTGTAAGTGGGGTGCGGAGCATTTTAGAACCTTCTTATGGGGAACCAAATTGATCATTAAAACGGACGACAAGCCGTTGGTTAACATGATGGTGCCTGGTGGTGGGCATTCTATGTCTGAAAGGTTGGCAAGATTAGCATCTAGACTGGAGAATTTTCAGTATCAATTAGAATTTGTGAATGGGAAAATTAATGTACATGCAGATTACATGTCCAGACTGCCTATCCCAGCTAACGCTGATGATTGTGTGGTAGTAGATAAGGAAGAGTGTGAAGTAGCATTCACCCTACAGGATGTTAACTTTGTTGGAGCTGAAAAATCCATTGTTCAAGAAACTAAATGGGTGGAGGAAATGGAAAGAGATGGCGAGCTCAAGAAAGTTAAGCAGTGTTTTTTGCATGGATGGCCGAAGGAAAGGAAGATGCTTGGAGAATTGATGGGGTATTCCAAAGTGTGGCAGGAGTTGGCTGTGAAAAATGGCATTGTGGTACGCGGGGATAAATTTGTCCCTCTGTTTAATTTGAGAAAAGTGATTGTTGACATAGCCCATGAAGGCTACATGGGAATGTCATGCTCCTGAAGGCATGTCAGGGAGAATTTCTAGTGGGCCAGGAGTGGACATTTTTGTTGAGCATCAGGTAAGGCTATGTGGCAAATGTGCTTCCAGTGACAAGTCAGATAAGGCTATGTGTACTCAGCCACAACCTGTTGAATTCCCCCTTGTTCCATGGCAGAAATTGGGCTTATATATTATCGGTCCATTTGCGGTATTGCCCAGACAGCAAGCTGTTTGGATCGTGTTGATTGACTATTATTTTAAGTGGCCCGAGGTTAAAATGGTAAGTGAGGTAACAACAGAATGTTATTGAATTTTTAGACAAAATCTTTTGTAGGGAGGGTATCCCTCAAGAACTTGTAACTGATAATGGCCCTTAATTTGTCAGTTTACTTACGAAGAACTACTTGGAGAAATGTGGTGTGACACATAGAAGAGTAGCTGTGTTCCATTCAGAGGCGAACAGTCAAGTTGAGAGATTCAACCGTGTGGTTAAGGAAGTGATCCAGTTAGCTGTAAAGGGAGGTCTCAAATGGAGAAATGCATTACAGTCTATGTTGTTAACCTATAGGACTTCACCTAATTCTGTGACTGATGTGAGTCTGTTTGAGCTGTTGAGAGGATGTTAGTACCAGGTTAGTTCCTTGGTGGTTGAAGAACAAACTCAACATGGTAGGTGAAATTGCAGAGGTGGATTTTCAAAGGAATTAGATAAAGAGTGGAGGAGCATAAAACAAAATGAACAGGAATTAAGAAGGAGGAAAGGTCCTGTCAGCAAGCAAGCTGTAAAAATAGGTGATTTTGTCTGCATCAAGAAAGGGAGGCTTGATGGTAAGGAGTCCACCAAATGGTCGGATCCCATCCAAGTTATTGAAGAGTTCAGCAATGCTGTGCGAATAGATGGTGGTGATGTCTGGAATCTTAACAGAGTATCTTTATTTAAAAGGGAGAAAGAGTGTACGGACCAACATGGGAGCAATGTTGTCTTAGATGTGGGAGAACGAGAGTGCAAAAAGAATGCTAGCTCGAACGTGGGAAACAGTGACAACGACACCTCTAGAAGTGTGAGGTCCTGCCATCCACCCAGGAGGTTCCAGGTAGGAAAAAAAAATATATATATATATATATATATATATATATATATATATATATATATATATATATATATATATCACACACACACAAACTCTTCTCACCCACATTCCGGCGAAGAAACGAGCCACTCCGGTTTGCAGTTTTTTGATAAAATTTCAAATTTAATGGGGCAAAATACCGCGCCGGAATGTGGGTGAGAAGAGTTTGTGCATATATTGGTGCAGTGGCGTCCGCACGACTCGAGCCCCTACCCGCCTGGAAGGGCGTTCTTAACGCTTTCCCTGTTAAGGATATATATATATATATATATATATATATATATATATATATATATATATATATATATATATATATATATATATATATATATATATATATATATATATATATACCAAAAAATCCTTTATAATAAGAAGGAAACAGCACTCTAGGACGGTAGAAGTCTTACATTGGTTTATTTAAGACATGCCACTCTGGATAGAGGACGCGTTTCGGCTGTGCAACATCCTTATTCATCTGAAAAAGCGCCATTTTGTAAACCCATATATTCACTCCAAAAAGCATGAACATAGAGAAAATACTCCCATGCTTTCACATACTCCCATATTCTTTCAGACTGGATAATTAAATAGCTTAAAATGACAATTGTAAAATAATCGAGGAAGTATACCATGATTATTTTAGACATTGTAAACGAAATTGCATGCATACAATAAATGCCTATAACTTTTTCCATTATTAACTATTGTTAACATAATTTAAACAATGCGTGCTGCCCAATCATTTTAACCCCTTCGGTGCTCACGCCGGCTGGGAGCCGTCATGACACACAGTGGGCGTGTGCTCAGTGACAGCTCCCAGTCGCCGTGATACTCCACCCACGGGGGAAGCGCTGGCGCTCCCCCGTGGGACACCGATCTTTGTGCCTCCCCCACCCCCCTCCACGTCATTGGAGGTTTCCTTTGTGTTTCCCGACGCGCTGGAAGCCATTTGCTTCCATCGCGTCGGGAAAAAAAGAGGTGAGTTTTGCCTCGTGGAGGGTGGGGGGTATATTTTAAAGGACATCGGAGGAAAGGAAAGGGTTTTCCTTTCCTCCGATGTCTGTTAAAAAGCATTCCTGCTGAACGATCGCGCCTGGGGCGCCATCGTGCAGCAAGAATGCTCATTTTTCTTTTTTAAATGCCCAGTTGTGTCGGGAGCGGCCCCTTGGGCAAGTGGTCGCTCTCCTTGGGGGTGATTTATGTAGAGTTGGCTCTGCCCCCTTTGGGGGGCAGATCGATATATTTAAAAAAAAAAGGTTTGTGGCGCCCACTGGGCCACCAGGGTTATTTTTTTTTTTAAATGCTCTTTGTGTTTTGGGGAGCGGCCCTTGGCAAGGGTTGCTCCCTTGGGGAGAAATATGTGTAGTTGGTTCTGCTCCCTTTGGGGGGGGTAGATCGAATTATTATTTTAAAAGGTGTGTGTGCCCCCACTGGGCCACCAGGGATTTTTTAAATGCCCTTTGTGTTTTGGGGAGAGGCCCCTTGGGCAAGGGTCGCTCCCCTTGGGGGAGAAATATGTGTAGTTGGTTCTGCCCCCCTTTGGGGGGGGGCAGATCGGATATATTTAAAAAAAAAAAAAGGTTTGTGGCGCCCACTGGGCCACCAGGGTTTTTTTTTGTTTTGTAAAAGCCTTCTTGTGTGTCGGGAGCGGCCCTTGGCAAGGGTCGCTCCCTTGGGGGAGCAATTTGTTTAGTTGGTCTGCCCCCTGTGCCCACTAGGCCAACAGGGATTTTTTTAAATTAAATTATGTTTTTGGGGTGCGGCCCTTAGGCAAGGGTCGCTCCCCTTTGGGGATCATTTATTTTGGCTGTTTCTGCCCCCCTTGGGGGCAGATCGGCCTTGTGAGTGTAGGCCCATCTGCCCCCAAGGGGGCAGAAGCCATTAGACACCAGGCATTGTTTTAGTGTTGTTGGGGAGCGGCCCCTTGGGCAAGGGCCGCTCCCTTGGGGAGCAATATGTTTTTGGGGAGCGGCCCTTCGGCAAGGGTCGCTCCCCTTTGGGTAGCATTTATTTGGGCCATTTCTGACCCCTTGGAAGGGCAGATCGACCCAAATAAACAATTAATTTTATTGTATGCCCACTAGGCCACCAGGGATTGTTTTTGTGTTGTTGGGAGCGGCCCCTTGGGCAAGGGTCGCTCCCCTTTATGGGGTATTTATTGAGGTCGTTTCTGCCCCTTTGGGGGCAGATCGGCCATATGTTTTCAGGCCCATCTGTCCCCGGGGGGGGGGGCAGAAGCCAGTAGACACCAGGGCTTTTTAAATGTTGGTGTTGGGGAGTGACCCCTTGGGCAAGGGTCGCTCCCCGTTTATGAGGGTGAATTTTTTGGCTGTTTCTGCTCCCTGTGGGGGCAGATCGACCTTATTCTTTTAGGCCCACCTACCACTTTTGCTTGGCTGGTGGATAGTATGTGGACTAGTGCATTATTTGCATATGTGATTGTAATGTTTTATTTCTCCTTTTTATTCTAGTGTAAAGCTTTTGATTCCTGTTTGCGGTTTCGGCAGTGGTTGTTCTGCAGTTTTGCGTAGGTGCATTTTTTTGGTAAGAAAAACATTTTTGTTTTATTTACTCCAAATGAGTATTATTGTCATGCATGAATGAATTTTTTTGTAAGTGGTGTCATAATGGCAGCATATTTAGTTAGTGTTTTGAGCATGAAATTCTTTGCGATGTGTTTTGCATTGTCTTATGTGTAATTTTCTTTTCTTTTTCTTTTTTAGTGGGATATTGTTGATCCTTACTGTGTCTGTGCAGAGTAGGTGGTGGTGAGTCTAGCTGCTTCTGGCAAGTGAGGGGTATCGTTTTGGAGTATATAGGTCTTTCTGATAAAGACGCATTTTTGTCTATTACTTATTTTACAAAGTGTTTGTTGTTGTTGACTTGTTTGACAAGTTACCTTTATTAGTAAGGATTATGGCTAGCCGTAGAATGACTGCTCAGCAGGTGGTTGGTATGCTTCTTGAATCTTCCTCTGAGCAGGATTATGAGACTGACAGTGCGTCTGAGGGAGAGGAGGGAGGGGAAGATTCAGGCAGTGAGTTTTCTCTCCACATGGAATCATCGGATGATGAAGATACTCTCAGTGCGGATGAAGGTACTCTCAGTGCGGATGAAGTGCCTGTTTTAGAGGGGGTCACTGATGTGCCGATGGTGCAGCAAGAGACATTGGTATTGCAGCCTGAGGCTGCAAGGCTTCCTACTGGAAGTGCTGGACTCTGTGTTGATCCAAACATGGTGCAGCCGGTGTTGCCTGCCTTTAGTGTGGATGCAGGGAGTAGAGTGGATTGCGAATTGTTTTTGCCTATACAGTTTTTTCAGTTGTTTATGGATGATGTATTTTTGGCTGAGATTGTTGAGCAGACTAATTTGTATGCTGAACAGTTTTTGAGGGACCAGAGTGCCACACTTAAGCCCCACTCTAGAGCTACCCGGTGGACTCCCACAAATCTGGATGAGATGAAGAAGTTTTTGGGTTTGACTTTTTTGATGGGCTTGATAAGGATGCCGTCCATGGCTTCATATTGGTCTACCAGTCCCTTGATGGCAACGGCCATATTTCCTGCGATTATGACCCGTGATCGGTATTTACTTTTGCTTCGGATGCTGCATTTTGTTGATAATACTTTGGCGTTGGCACGAGATCACCCTGACTGTGACCGTCTTTTTAAGATTCGGCCTGTTCTTGATCACTTTGTAGATCGATTTTCAGAGATCTATACTCCAGGGAAAGAAATATCTATTGATGAGTCTTTGGTCCTGTTCAAGGGCCGTTTGGTTTTTAGGCAGTACATCCCTAGCAAGAGGGCACATTATGGAATTAAGCTGTATATGTTGTCTGAAGGTAGGACAGGATATGTTTTTAATTTCCGTGTGTACACTGGTAGGGATTCCACTATTGACCCCCCTGGTTGTCCGTCCACTTTTGGAGTTTCAGAGAAAATTGCGTGGGATCTTGCTAGAGGACTGTTTAACAGAGGCCACCATTTGTACCTTGATAACTTCTACACTGCTGTGCAATTGTTTAAGGAATTGTTCAAAGTGGACACTTTTGCTTGTGGCACAATCCGCTCTAACCGTAAAGGTTATCCAAAAGAGATTGTTTCCAAAAAACTTCAGAGGGGACAGTTCCTTGCGTAGTGATGAACTACTAGCTGTGAAATTTGTGGACAGGAGGGATGTGTACATGCTGACTACCATCCATGATGAGAGTACTTCACCTGTGACTGTTTGGGGTCAGTTTGCTGAAGTACGCAAACCTGTGTGCATTTTAGACTACAATAAGCACATGGGTGGTGTTGATAGAGTAGATCAGAGGTTGGAACCTTACACTGCTATTCGTAAGGCTTACATTTGGTATAAAAAGTTGGCCATCCATCTCTTCAATTTAGCAACTTTCAATGCTTTTGTTGTGTACAAGGAGTGTTCTCCTGAGTCAAAGTTGACTTTTGTTCAGTTTCAGCAGTCTGTGATAGGCAGCCTTGTTGTTGTGGAACAGGCAAGTGTTCCTAGAGTTGGAGTGGTGGAGGATGTGGCTAGATTGAAAGATCGCCACTTTCCTGATTTAATTCCTCCCACGCCCCAAAAAACAATCCCTATAAGAGATGTAGAGTCTGCTTGCGAAGAGGTGTGCGGAAGGAGAGTCGTATGCACTGTGCCGATTGTCCTTCTAATCCTGGGCTGTGTGTGCCCTCATTTTTCAGATTGTATCACACTAAAAAGAGTTTTTGGGAGCAACCGTGAGTCTAATAGTGTACTGCCTGGTCTGTATGGTTTTATATAGTTGTTCAGTTTCACGTTTGGCAATAGAATGATGTCTTTAGTTACTGCTGTTGTTTTTGTAGTTATAGTTTGGTATCTAGTTGCAATTGGTTTGTGTTTTCTTTCTTGTTTAAAAAAAATTTATGACGGTGTGTGTGGACTGGCGCTTGGCTGGCGGTGAGTGGACTGGCGCTTGGCTGGCAGTGTGCGTGGATGGGCGCTTGGCTGGCGGTGTACATGGACTGGTGCTTGGCTGGCAGTGTGCGTGGACTGGTGCTTGGCTGGCGGTGAGTGGGCTGGCGCTTGGCTAGCGGTGTGCGTGGATTGGCGCTTGGCTGGTGGTGTGTTTGGACTGGCACTTGGCTGGCGGTGTGTTTGGACTGGCGCTCGGCTGGCGGTGTGTTTGGACTGGCGCTCGGCTGGCGGTGTGTTTGGACTGGCGCTCGGCTGGGGGTGTACGTGGACTGGCGCTTGGCTGGCGGTGTGTGAGTACTGACTAGCTGCTGGTCACTACACACACAGTGCTAGCCAAACGCCACTCCACGCAATCCGTGAGCTGGTGTGGTTGCTGTGTCAGGAATGTGGGCGTGTGAAAGTGATGAGCCCTTGAATGGCGCTGTCTGCTGGTGTGAGTGTTGTAATGTGCTGGGCCCGCGGCTGGCGGTGTGAATGGTTTTGTATGTGTCACACGTATGAAAGGTGTATGAATGGCCTGTAAAGAGGTTGTTGCCTTGTCG
The DNA here is from genome assembly GCA_963921515.1 of Calotriton arnoldi. Taxonomy (NCBI): domain Eukaryota; kingdom Metazoa; phylum Chordata; class Amphibia; order Caudata; family Salamandridae; genus Calotriton; species Calotriton arnoldi. Next base: position 185,806 of record CAWUFW010010056.1, on the reverse strand, counting down.
TGGCTTTACAGCTCACGAGCTGTGAGTCAATGGTTCAGTTTCTCGTCCTTTCAATTATTAACAGTGCATTTCTTTTTTGTGAAATCTCTTATTAATAAAATTTTGTATACTGAACCATCACTCGCCCTCGTGCCAAATCCAACCAGTATGTGTGTGTGCTTGAGGAATAGATGGCTGTGCAGTAATCTTTGTCTTTTTAGTCTCTCTGCCAAGGTGTACATTTCATCCAAGAATAACCTACCAACTGTACATTTTGTCGTGAACTAAACACCCACGGGAGTACATGGTGATATCTCTCTTGTGGATCCCAACAAGTTATCTTACCCACAATGTTCTGCAAACCTCAAAATGTGACTGTGACATTTTCCTTGCATTATTGTGCTCAAATTTTCACGCTGCAGAAAGTAACACCAAATTTCCAACCCCCCAGCATTTCTCAAAGTATCCCAATAGAAATGGTACCTCACTTGTTTGGGTGGGCCAAGTACCCGCAGCAGGGAAGGGCCCGAAACCTATTGATGCGACATCAAAATTACCCATCACAAACCAACCTGGTTTTGCAAGGGGGGATCCCATGAGTTTTTGGCCCGGGGCTCAGCGGCCATCTTGGGAAACCTACCAAACCCACACATTTCTGGAAACTAGACACCCGGGGGAGTCCAGCGAGGTATGGCTTGCGTGGGTTCCCCAACATTTTCCTACCCAGAATCCCCTGCAAACCTCAAATTTCGTTGAAAAAAATCACTTTTTTCTCAAATTTCTGTGTGGGAAAGTTCTGGAATCTGCGTAGATCCACAAATTTCCTCCCACCCAGCGTTCCCCCAGGTCTCCCGATAAAAATGGTACCTCACTTGCATGGGTGGGTCAAGGACCCGCGACATGCAAGGGCCCAAAACCTATTGAGGCGACTTCAAAATTACCCATCACAAACTAACCTGGTTTTGCAAGGGGGGTCCCATGAGTTTTTGGCCCTGGGCTCGGCGGCCATCTAGGGAAACCTACCAAACCCACACATTTCTGAAAACTAGACACCCGGGGGAGTCCAGCGAGGTATGGCTTGCGTGGGTCCCCCAACATTCTCCTCCCCAGAATCCCCTGCAAACCTCAAATTTCGCTGAAAAAAATCACTTTTTTCTCAAATTTCTGTGTGGGGAAGTTCTCAAATCTGCGTGGATCCACAAATTTCCTCCCACCCAGCCTTCCCCCAGGTCTCTCGATAAAAATGGTACCTCACTTGTGTGGGTAGGCATAGTGGCTGCAACAGGAAATGGCCCAAATCGTACTGTGGAGACTTCAAAATTACCTATAAGAAAACTACCTGGTTTTGGGGGGGGGGCACCTGAGATTTTGGCCCCGGGATTGGCGGTCATCTTGGGAAAGTACCAAACCCAAACATTTCTGAAAACTAGAACCCGGGGGAGTCCAATGAGGTATGGCTTGCGTGGATCCCCCAACATTTTCCTACCCAGAATGCCATGCAAACCTCAAATTTAGCTGAAAAAAACACATTTTCCACATATTTTTGTGTGGAATCACTGTGCCGGCAAAAATGTCCTACCCCACAGTGTTCTCCTTAATGTCCCGAGTAAGATGGTACCTCACTTGTGTGGCCGTCCAATGCAGAATTGGCTAAAAACGTATTTTTAAAAAAAATGTAGCGCTTAGAATTCTCGGTGCTATACCCTTATTCCCTATGTTTTGGGCTCTTCCCAGTCACAGGCCCTTGCCCCACCCACAGAAGTGAGGTATCATTTTACTCGGGAGACTCAGGGGAATGCTGTGGGGTAAGACATTTGTGCCGGCACGGTGATTCCACACAAAAATATGCGGAAAATGTGTTTTTTTCAGCTAAATTTGAGGTTTGCATGGCATTCTGGGTAGGAAAACGTTGGGGGATCCACGCAAACCATACCTCATTGGACTCCCCCGGGTGTCTAGTTTTCAGAAATGTTTGGGTTTGGTACTTTCCCAAGATGACCGCCAATCCTGGGGCCAAAATCTCAGGTGCCCCCCCCACAAAACCAGGTAGTTTTCCTATAGGTAATTTTGAAGTCTCCACAGTACGATTTGGGCCATTTCCTGTTGCAGCCACTATGCCTACCCACACAAGTGAGGTACCATTTTTATCGGGAGACCTGGGGGAACGCTGGGTGGGAGGAAATTTGTGGATCCACGCAGATTCCAGAACTTCCCCACACAGAAATTTGAGAAAAAAGTGATTTTTTTCTGCAAAATTTGAGGTTTGCAGGGGATTCTGGGGAGGAGAATGTTGGGGGACCCACGCAAGCCATACCTCGCTGGACTCCCCCGGGTGTCTAGTTTTCAGAAATGTGTGGGTTTGGTAGGTTTCCCTAGATGGCCGCCGAGCCCAGGGCCAAAAACTCATGGGACCCCCCTTGCAAAACCAGGTTGGTTTGTGATAGGTAATTTTGATGTCGCCTCAATAGGTTTTGGGCCCTTGCCTGTCGCGGGTCCTTGACCCACCCACGCAAGTGAGGTACCATTTTTATTGGGAGACCTGGGGGAACGCTGGGTGGGAGGAAATTTGTGGCTCCACGCAGATTCCAGAACTTTCCCACACAGAAATTTGAGAAAAAAGTGATTTTTTCTGCAAAATTTGAGGTTTGCAGGGGATTCTGGGTAGGAGAATGTTGGGGGACCCACACAAGCCATACCTCGCTGGACTCCCCTGGGTGTCTAGTTTCCAGAAATGTGTGGGTTTGGTAGGTTTCCCTAAATGGCCGCCGAGCCCAGGGCCAAAAACTCATGGGACCCCCCTTGCAAAACCAGGTTGGTTTGTGATGGGTAATTTTGATGTCCCCTCAATAGGTTTTGGGCCCTTGCCTGTCGCGGTCCTTGACCCACCCACGCAAGTGAGGTACCATTTTTATCGGGAGACCTGGGGGAACGCTGGGTGGGAGGAAATTTGTGGATCCACGCAGATTCTAGAACTTTTCACCACAGAAATGTGGGGAAAATGTGGGTTTTTTGACAATTTGTTAGGTTTGCAAGGGATTCTGGGTAACAGAACCTGGTGAGAGGCAGTCAAGTCACCCCATCCTGGATTCCCCTGGGTGTCTAGTTTTCAAAAATGTATAGGTTTGCTAGATTTCCTAAGGTGCCGGTAGAGCTATGGTTCATAACCTACAGCTAGGCACTTTGCCAAAAAAGGGTCATTTTTCACTGCGAAATTGAGGTGTGTCCACGTTGTGTTTTGCGCCGTTTCCTGTCGCGGGCACTAGGCCGACCCACACAAGTGAGGTACCATTTTTCTCGGAAGACTTTGGGGAACGCGGGGTGGGTGGAAATTTGTGGATCCACGCAGATTCCAGAACTTTCCACCACAGAAATTTGGGGAAAATGTGTTTTTTTGGACAATTTTTTAGGTTTGCAAGGGATTCTGGGTAACAGAACCTGGAGAGAGGCAGTCAAGTCACCCCATCCTGGATTCCCCTGGGTGTCTAGTTTTCAAAAATGTATAGGTTTGCTAGGTTTCCCTAGGTGCCGGCAGAGCTATGGTTCAAAAACTACAGCTAGGCACTTTGCCAAAAAAGGGTCATTTTTCACTGCGAAATTGAGGTGTGTCCACGTTGCGTTTTGCGCCGTTTCCTGTCGCGGGCACTAGGCCGACCCACACAAGTGAGGTACCATTTTTCTCGGAAGACTTTGGGGAACGCGGGGTGGGTGGAAATTTGTGGATCCACGCAGATTCCAGAACTTTCCACCACAGAAATGTGGGGAAAATGTGGTTTTTTTGACAATTTTTTAGGTTTGCAAGGGATTCTGGGTAACAGAACCTAGTGAGAGGCAGTCAAGTCACCCCATCCTGGATTCCCCTGGGTGTCTAGTTTTCAAAAATGTATAGGTTTGCTAGGTTTCCTTAGGTGCCGGCAGAGCTAGGGTTCAAAAAGTACAGCTAGGCACTTTGCCAAAAAAAGGGTCATTTTTCACTGCGAAACTGAGGTGCGTCCACGTTGCGTTTTGTGCCGTTTCCTGTCGCGTGCACTAGGCCGACCCACACAAGTGAGGTACCATTTTTCTCGGAAGACTTTGGGGAACGCGGGGTGGGTGGAAATTTGTGGGTCCATGCAAATTCCAGAACTTTCCACCACAAAAATGTGAGGAAAATGTGTTTTTTTGGACAACATTTTAGGTTCGCAAGGCATTCTGGGTAACAGAACCTGGTGAGAGGCAGTCAAGTCACCCCATCCTGGATTCCCCTGGGTGTCTAGTTTTCAACAATGTATAGGTTTGCTAGGTTTCCCTAGGTGCCGGCATAGCTAGGGTTCAAAAACTACAGCTAGGCACTTTGCAAAAAAATGTTAATTTTTCATTGTGAAAATGTGGTGTGTTCACGTTGGGTTTTGAGCCGTTTCCTGTCGTGGGCACTATGCCTACCCACACAAGTGAGGTACCATTTTTATCGGGAGAATTAGGGTAATTCAGATTTGTAAAGCAACTGTTATTACCTATTGACTTTCGATGCATTTCTGCCTTCCAAATGAAAGACATTGTGTAAAAAGAAGTCATTTTGAAAAATGACCGATAATTCTCTTGCTAGTATGAGTATTCCCAATTTTGGAAATGTGCAAATATCTACTGTTTCTAAACTCTATATTTTGTTCCCATTTCAGAAATATATAGGTGTCTTTCATACCGATTTTTCCATGTATACATTTTCCCACAATAATTGCTATATACCCGGTACATAATAAAAAGCCATTGAAAATTGCTGCTCAGCTTTTGGCTCTGGGTTCGACGGGTTCTTAGTGAACCTACAAGTCCTATATATCCCCACAACCAGTAAGGTCCAGCGGATGTAACGGTATATTGCTTTCAAACAGCTGTCATAATTAGAAGAAGTTACAGGTGAAAACGTTGACACAAAAGGGTGTTTTTTTCAACTAATTTTCAATTTTTCCTATATTTAACTGTTAGTTTCTATAAAGAAACCTTGATGGATCTACACAAATGACCCCTTGCTGAATTCAGAATTTTGTCTACTTTCCTAAAATGTATAGCTTTCCAGGATCCATTATTGCTTTCATACCCATTTCTACCATTAACTGGAAGGAGGTTGAAAGCACAAAAATAGCAAAAATAGGCCATGTCCCAGAAAAATTCCAAAACTGTGTAAAAAATGTTGGTTTTCTTACAAAAGTCTGTCATTCCCTAAAAGCTGGGAAAATGGTGATTTCAGCCCCACAAACCCTTTTTTGATACCATTTGCAGGGAAAAACCCAGACGCTTTCATTTGCAGCACATTTTTCCCATTTTTCCCAAAAAAAACAAAATGTAGCTGTATTTTGGCTAATTTCTGGGACCCCTCCAGGGGAATCCACAAACCCTGGGTACCTTTAGAATCCCCATGATGTTGGAAGAAAAGGACGCAAATTTGGCATGGATACCTTATGTGGTCAAAAAGTTACAGGGGCCAAAGCGCGCACTACCCCAAAAAGCCAAAAAAAGGCTTAGCACAGGGGGGGAAAGGCCTAGCAGCGAAGGGGTTAAATGTCTTATTTTGTAAACATAACGCATCAAGTGGAAAACTGCTCATTTTAAATGGGATCTGTTGAAGAATCTTGCAAAGTGCATTTTACAAATTACGGCCTCCAATAGCGAAAAATAAATGAATTCATTATGAACGTACTTTCCAAAACGCTTGAAATCTCTGTGCCCAAAAATCACATCACATACAAAAAGTACTTTGCTGCCTTTCCAAGAATAATATCTCAGTAATTCCATTTCAGTCACGTAGTGCGAGTTAAATGAATACAACCTCGAGTGAAAATCCATCAAGACGAATGTTCCTGCAGGAGCCTCGTTTCTTCCAAAAGGTACAAACAAAACAGCTAATAGCAAACAAGCATTGGCATAGACAATAGGTCTCGCTTTTTGTACCTTATAAGCTTGTAGCCATGCACTACATTGTCCTGAGCGTTGTGTGTGTTTGAGGAAGGACTTCTGACAAAGCAAGCAAGCACTGTCTAGGTTCGACCTAAAAAGGACTATATAAGAATGAGAGAGAGGGAACAGTCATTTATGTCATATTGTTTTTTCTATAGCGCTTTACCCCTTCTCAAGTCTTTTTTAAAGCACTGAGTTGGAACACAAGACATAGAAGGACATGAGATGGCAGCTGGCACTATACATAGGGAGAGTGTAAAACAGATGGGAGGTGGGTACATGATATTATGTAAAAGTGTCAAATTGTGCAGCGCTTAAACGCCCCAAAGTTGCGGGAAAGCACTACAGAGGGGCAGAAGGGAAATTAGGGCTGAGAGTGAGGATGGGAGAGAGCCACCGGTGACATATGAAAAGAGAGCGGGGTAAACCTGGGATTAAATGATGCTTTGGGAATAAAACATGAAATGACACAATGCAGCAACATTTAAATTTAAAATGAGGGTGGCTCCTTTAAATGCGGAGAACTGGTCAGTATGGCTGGGGTCACGGTGACAATGTACCTCACCCACCCACACAAAGGATTCTTAATAGTCTGCTCTAGACTGTGATAACAAAGGCTTTGCTGGAGCCTAAACTCACCTCTGGTGTACAAGAAGAAGAGTGGCGTTCAGACTGATAGGTCTCATTAGGCATGTTTGCACACTAGCCCCAGATACAAAACTTCAGTGTGAAATTGTTGATTCAGAACACCTGCTCCACTGGTCAGGCAGACGCCAACACATCGGTACCAAGTCCTCATAAAGTGCCCAACACACAGTATGCCAGGAACACTACTTCCTAAGATGGAAACTCACAGCTTTGTACTGAATGTTAAATAAATACTCATGTCCTATGAATGGCAACATTTTGGGTGAGTGACTACATTAATAATTTGAGTGAGTACTTTGAGTGTCCAAGCAGGCGATAATTCTGCTCATGCATAGATCTCACTCAGTCCCATGTCAATTGTGACAAAATTCATCTTGCATTGTATTGTGGTACATGAAGTGTTTGTAAAAGTGTGAATTGGGCCACCAGGAAACTAAGGCAAAATACCACTGGGATGTGGCAGCTCCAGGCCTCAGTGCCAAGGGCACAGACTGTAATCGCCTTCCCTATTCTGCAGGACACCTCCAGGTACTCACAAGCCTCACCTTCCTTGTGGGCAGTAAGCTCGGTACAGTCATCCAGCAGTTTGGCCAGCCAAAACTATTTCTGCAAACTCCCCCAACTTTTCAGTCACAGAGGAGCCTTTTTTACTGCACATTCATAAAAATAACCATCCAATCAGCTATGCCTACAAACATACCTTATTCGCCACAGAGTTCGGAAGCCACAAGTCATGGTATTCAGTGCTATCTACACAGCACGTTACAAAAAACTCTGAAATGGTTTCTAGTGATGGTTCTTGTCCCGCGAGGGTAAGATAGTTCCTCAGGTTGAGTGACTACTTCAGAGCTTCCAGTATTATCAGTCAACATAGGTTCGAATGAATCCCTCCTACTTTCATCTATGTGGGCAGACAAATTGAGTACCACTAACGTATACATTTACTACGGCTCTTATTTAACCACCAAGATGTAGTTCTGTTTTTAGCACAGCACACGGGGTTTGTATCAAATCATATTGATAAAATTAATATTAAATTCATAGTACCTGCTTTTCATAAACTTTGAAACATAAAACATTTTTTGATGTTTCTTTAAATAGTGGCATTTGACAACATGTACTTTTGGCAATAATAACGCATACACAGCAACGCATACATTGTCTCTTCCTAAACTGCTATTTCGGGGCTGCAGTGACAGACTAGAGCCACTTACTGCCACCGTGGGGAGGCTTTAAGTGCGCCTCCGACCCGTCCCATCCGGAGAAGCGCCCCAAGAAATCTGACCAGTCCTTTTAATTACCTCTTTTATTACTGTGACATAGAGAAGAGTTCCCGCTCTCCTCAAAACAACTAAAATGCAACCATCACAGTGCTCTTACACTGAAGCCCCTACAGCCTTTCATGCAGATAGTTCACCGCAAATGGAGTCAGGGGAGGAGTCAGCTAAAAGAGGGAGACGGACAGAGTTTGGGGTGGGACGAGAGGTGGGGGGAGCGGGCATTTGAGGGGGAGAGAGAGTTTGGCGAACACAGACAGGCAGAGTTTGGGTTTGAGGAAGAGGGGACATTTGGGAAGAGCTAGACAGAGTTTTGGGGTGGAAGGATGGATGCTGGGTGTAAAGCATCTCAAAGTAATACTATATAAACACGTGAAAACCAAAAACGGAGAGAGGCTTCAGTCAAGTACACACAAATCAGTGGTCGAAGTGGGCGGGATTGGCAGGGCACGGCGTGCCCCTACTTCTTTAATTGCATAGAGTCCGTTCCCCTACTTTCTTATTTTAAACATACCTCCCGGACGGCAGAAATCGCCAAGGCTGATAGTTAAGGCTCGGCTTTTGGGGACGGGCGGAACGGGCAGAGAAGGAAAAGGACTCTGTATTTTTCCTTCGTGCCCAGAGAAGACAAGGACAGTGTCCAGTTCTCCTGCCGCTGGCAGCTGCCCCCCTTTGTTCCCCCTCTTCCCTCTCTATGTCTCGCTCCTCCTCATTTAGTGAAAACCGAGACTTCAAGAAACAGGTATTACCTTCTCTTTCCTCCTTTCGCTTATTTGCTCCCCTGTGAAATGGATCCAAAAAAGAAAAACACTTGCTGGAAACGTCGTCTTTTTCTGACATTTTTCAATTTCTAAGTGCAGCCTCGGGGTGGAGAGAAATAAAACATTCAAAATATGAAAACTAACTAACTAACTAACTAAAGCAAGACAGAGTGGTTGCAAGGTGGCCAGATTGATTTATTCACACCTAAACACATTAGCGCCACTTTACAGTGTTTGCCAGTGAAGCGCTACTTTTGTTTTCTCGTCGCTCTTTGAACAACATTGTTTTCCCTGGGTGGGAAAGTGCACTATTCCTGGAGGTACTGAAATACCTGCTTGGTGGGTGAATTGGAAAACAAAATGTGTCCAGCGACTGTGTGTTCACGAATGTGTTTTTTTTAAACCATACTGCTTACGTTTTGTAAGGATATAAGCAATGGGCATTGAAACAGGTCCCTTCTGGGCCCTGTAGTCAATGCCTTAACTTTTCAGGCAAAATCACTCACTAATTTCTGAATAATGAGTGTAAAAAGAAAAAGGTAACCATGTTGTTCTGCTTACATTTCACATGCTTTACTTAATCTTGCATTCCCTATGAGTGTTTGCTTTTTCTAGGATGTTGTTAATTTTTTTTAGGCAGCATATTGCTCTTGTCTAGTGCGTAATTCGAATTGAGTCACATCCCGGTGTTTATAGCGGGTCAGTGCAGTGCAAGTTTCTCTCAGTGGGGCAGTATGGTATTCAGTGGGGGAGAGGATGTGGCACTCTGGTCAGAGCTGCTGAATTTGGAACTGGGGGACCAGGTTCAGCCTTCATGACCAGTCCACCAGACCACTCCCCCTGAGGGAGCACATTCCCATGCTAGACCTTAGGGTCCCGCAAGATCTTAGAAGCCCTGGTGTCTTAGCACCAGCAGGTGGACCCTAGCAGTGGCAAGTGTGGGTTAACCGCCACAATTCATTCTGAAGTTCACCTCCAGTTTTGCAGGCAGGCCTATGAAGCAGCACACCATAGAGTGACAGTGACTGTCACTGAGGTCACAGGACCCTTGAGCAGGGTGGCTCTAGGGCAGTGCGACAGCACCAGGCGCTGACCAGCCGCGGTCCGTGCAGCTAACAGCGGTGGGGCAGAGGGGCCGGGTAAGGGGGGATTTTGAGGGATGATGTAGAGGGAAAATTAAATAAATAATTAATTTTCCCTCTGCATCGTCCCTCGAAATCCCCCCTTACTTGGCCCCACTGCTGTTACCTGCATGGACCGCGGCTGGCACTGACTTCAGGTGGGTCGTCATGTTTGCAAGTATAATATGGTTTTAAAAGCACTTGCTGCCTCCTTCCTGGCCTCCAACAATTTTGGGCAACTATAATAATAGTGATTAATGTTCTTAGTAGAGAGAGATGGTGTTTTGTCTAGTGGACGTTTTGAGTCATGGAAAGGAAGTGCAGAGGGTTAATGTGCCTGCTGCTGAGAACATGTACCATGCAGATCACAAAGTGCACCTAATGTAAATAGGTCAGTGGGTTACTGCTTTTGTCAGAGAGACCCTATTGTTACTTGCAGTTAATAAGTTAAAATCCTAACATAGAACAGTGAGCTCTTAACTGTCATGTAAGAGCTGCATGCAAACTGCAGGGTATAAATTAGAGCGTTATGGTTTTTTCCCCAGTCTTTAATTATCCTAATGTTGCAGAAAAAGGGTTCATTTGGGTAGAAATCAATTCTGATTATTAAAGAGAACCACCAACCATGGTATTACGTTTTAAATTCTGAGTTTGTGTTTCTCCAGACCAATCATATTAAACTATGCTGCCTACTAGTATGGTTGTCATGTGACTCCTACACCTTGTAGTCCTTTGTCTTATGTAACATTTCCTATACAGTGATTTACACACATATGCTGGATTGTCTCTGTGTAATATGTGTGATGTAACGTGCTCTGACACCCTACACTGGTATTAGTGGTGCTGTAAATTTTCTGATACTTTATTATTTTGACATTTTTACACATGCTAACAGTCTCTACAAAGATTTTTCCTTATTAGTACCAGTGGAACATACAACTGCAGCAGTGAGAAAGGTGACCAGTCAACCTTTGCAAAGCGCCCTCCACTTCACAGCAGCACAAGTCACATTTTTTAGGATTTTTTGATCCGTTTGAGCTATAAACAATTTACTAGTTAAAATCGTCAGATTATGCAGCAGATGATTGCAGAGCCATAATTATGTGGAAAACCTTTGCAAACTAGGATATTTTGCCATTCATGTTTGAACTGCTCTTGTGGAAAAAGGGAGGAGAAGTGCTGATGACAGAAACTCCATGGCTGGGAGACAAATGGCTTGCGATTCCACTTTTAAGGATATTTGGGACATTCTGCGATTGGAAACATATCCCACTTTGTGAATGTATTTTAATGTCAATAACTCATATTAAACCTTAAATAAACATGTGTATCCATTGGTTAAATTAAATAACGTTGTAAGCTGTAACGGGTTAGTGAAATGGGAAACAAATACTAAAAATTAGGATATTTTGCTCTTTCTGCCACACCTCTGACTCCGCCCACTGACCCAATCCACGTGTTATTCCCGCCCTCTGATTCTCCGCCCACAGTTCCCCTACTTTTTTTCCCCCACTTCGACCACTGACACAAACAGAAACAAGTTGTTTACGACGCGCGGCAACGGCTCCCCGGGGAGAATCTTCAGCCTTCTGCAAAGAAAGCTTGCGGTTCAAAAAGTAACACTGGGAGGCGAGTTTTGTGGAAATCAGTCTATGCTGCAGCAGCTTGCTCTTCACGCTCTAGTCAGGGGGAATTGTGCGGCAATGTCAAAATAAATAAATAATATGTGCATATGTAAGAAAAGCTTGTAGAGTGTGCTGCTGAGAGGTGCAGCATGATTCTGGTGCCGACTGCAGCTGATATGGAACACGCCTTGTGGGTGGGGGGGGCACAGTGTGTGTGATACTCCGGTCTTCCCTCCCCTGCACCGTCCGGTGGTCCAGGACACTCTGGCGACTCTCACGGCATTGAAGGGTGGGGGGCAGGATGAAGCAGCGACGGGGTGTGTGGGGGATGGGAGATAAAGCTGCGGTGAGCAGGGAAACGCTACTTTCAATACTAAATGCAGATTACTCGCTGATCGCGGCACCCAGACAGGAGGTCTGTGCATGTTTGCAGAGAGGCCCCAGGAGGCGAAAAGAGCAAGAATAAATGAATAAAAAGACTGGGGTAGGGGGCTTGTGATGATGTGTTGCTTGGCACAGTGTGTGTGCATGTTACGGCGCTGTCTTCTCACACATGCACGCTAACAAATGCTGCCCACAGCCAAAAACGAAAAACAAGCAACATGAAGGCATAAGTTGGGGAGAGGTGGAATAATGGCACCTCGGAGGAAGGGGCAGAGAAAATGCAGATTTCATTTAACAGCACAGCGGCTGCTACACGGAGCATGAAGCGTGGCCGGCCGTGATGCAGTGAGGGAAGGGAGCGTGCAGACTTCATATAAACAAAAAAAGTGCGCTGACACACAAGGAAACATGTATGGACTAACAAAGGCATCCTGGAAGACATCGGACAACTCAGTGTGGCATAAAGCAAATAATTAAAATACTTGCAATGCAATAGGTGTCGGGAAAGTGAAAGCGCGCATGGCACACTGAATGTAAGAAAAGCACGCTCTGCCTGCAGTAGGGTAAAAGCCATTAAAGAAAATAGTGCTTACAGACTAAATAAGACATACTGTGTAACAACAGAAGTAAAAGGGCCAGTAGCCATGGGAGGTTACAAATGCAGACAAGGCAGTACTAAGGAGGGACTAACAAGGCAATGCAGGAATCAGAAGACAGCATTTACAAGCCAATTAAAAATATGGGCGGAGAGTGGGCGGAGCTTCATATACCTAACTCAATACTACATACCTCGCAGAGCAGCGCATGTGCGCTGCCCAGGCTCTACCTAAAAAGAAGTCATGGGTGCAGCTTACTGTTCAAAGTCACATCGTATTCAGAACGCCCATCGAATAAGGATATATCACTCATTTTTCTGTTTCCAAATGACATCCTTGCGCTGCCGAAAATTCCTTTTTCTTGAATAATCTTTTTACCCTGGTGATTATTGTGCCAATAAGACTGCAAATGTTTGCTGCTTAACACCAGTGTGTTCTGGTCGCATAAACTCAATTAAAGTCTCTGTCCTCCACTGCAAAACAATATCGCGTTGCCCAGCTCCGAAATAATGTAGGTGTCGATGATGGAACTGGAATGCAAGGAAAGAAGGCCCCACCGGGAGCACACATGGGCTCTCCACGCTGTGCCCTCGCTCCGACACAACAGCCTCCACTTCTCAGCCAATCCATATTATCGGGGGCTCGCCGAGTTGCATTATGCTATTCACAACAAGATGCGGTATGCTCGGCGTGCTGCCTGAACGGTGGTGGTGCACGTGAAAAGCGCTACCGCAAGCGATTGTATAAATACTCCAAAAAATCCTTTTATAATAAGAAGGAAACGGCACTCTAGGACGGTAGAAGTCTTACGTTGGTTTATTTAACACAGGCCACTCTGGATAGAGAACGCGTTTTGGCTGTGCAACAGCCTTATTCATCTGAAAAAGCGCCATTTTGTAAACCCATATATATATATTCACTCCAAAAAGCATGAACATAGAGAAAATACTCCCATGCTTTCACATACTCCCATATTCTTTCAGACTGGATAATTAAATAGCTTAAAATGACAATTGTAAAATAATCGAGGAAGTATACCATGATTATTTTAGACATTGTAAACGAAATCGCATGCATACAATAAATGCCTATAACTTTTTCCATTATTAACTATTGTTAACATAATTTAAACAATGCGTGCTGCCCAATCATTTTAAATGTCTTCTTTTGTAAACATAACGCATTAAGTGGAAAACTGCTCATTTTAAATGGGATCTGTTGAAGAATCTTGCAAAGTGCATTTTACAAATTACGGCCTCCAATTGCCAAAACAAATTCATTATGAACGTACTTTCAAAAACGCTTGAAATCTCTGTGCCCAAATAGCACATCACATATAGTAAGTACTTTGCTGCCTTTCCAAGAATAATATCCCAGTAATTCCATTTCAGTCACGTAGTGCGACTTAAATGAATACAACCTCGAGTGAAAATCCATCATTCCTGCAGGAGCCTCGTTTCTTCCAAAAGATACAAACAAAACAGCTAATAGCAAAAAAGAAGTCATGGGTGCAGTATATATATATATATATATATATATATATATATATATATATATATATATATATATATATATATATATATATATATATATCTACTGGCGGTCGACAGTAGATAGTTATAGGCAGGACCTATTTTCCATAGGAAATCCACAACATTCTATTTGAAATAACTTTGGCGCCGGTTGACGAATCTTCGCAAAATTTTCAAAACTTATGGCCCGCTCCGGTCCGCTCCTATCCTGAAAGTTTTGGGGTGATTCGGCAAGCGGGGGCCGAGAAAAAAGGGGGGTCCCAAAACGTGTTTTCCCCATGCAATTTTCCATAGGAACCTTTCATCGCAGCTACAGCCCGAACTGCTGAACGGAATTACACCAAATTTGGCAAAAAGGTAGCCTTTTGTTCAGAGTCGTGCCTTTTGCTTAAATGGTGTAAATCCGTTCAGTAGTTCCTGAGAAATTTGAAAAAGAAAACATATATATATCTGGGCTGAGCCTAACCACACGTCATCGTGAGATCTGATTGGCTGTCAGCACTTCATCCTGGAATTGCTGGCAGCCATCTTGGGACCAATATAAATGATAGTACCCCATTGAAATGCATTGTAGTGAATCGAAGATTTTGAGGGTTACCAAAAGGAGAACTATAAAGGGTGATAACAGACTTTAGTTACATTAGAATTCATTTGTTGATGGTACCATACTAATTTCAGGAATTGTGGTGTGTTCTAAGGTGATTTTACCCTGTGAAAAACCTTCTGCTGGGATATCATGAATCATGTTTGAGAGAAAACTATTTTCACATGCTTGTCCCATACAGTTTTGGAAGGTGCTCCAGAAGCTAAAATGAGAGCATATTTTCTGTAAATTCATATTATCTTTCTCAGTCATGTGAGAATGAAGTCTGACATTCTCAGTAAAACATGTACATCCAACAAGGGCAGAGACTGTCAGTTGATTCCTTTGTGTTCTACTGCAGCTTCCCAGAGTGTTCTAAAGAACAACTAGAGTGCTAACAGCCTTACTTATGACAAAAGTATGGCACACCTGAAGCCATCTTGATTGGAATAAACTGGTAACACTTAAAACATTTAATTTAAAAAGGAACAAAATGATGGGGTTCATTTTGTCATAGAAATTATGGTTAGTGCTGTAGAAAGAAAAATTAGGACATGTTTTAAGTGAGATCTCAAATATCTTCCTGTTATATTTCAACAGGAGCAGTCTGTCAGTTGATGCCTTTGTGTTCTACTGCAGCTTCCCAGAGTGTTCTAAAGAACAACTAGAGCGCTAACAGTCTTACTTATGGCAAAAGTATGGCACACCTGAAGCCATCTTGATTGGAATAAACTGGTAACACTTAAAACATTTAATTTAAAAAGGAACAAAATGAGGGGGTTCATTTTGCCATAGAAATTATGGTTAGTGCTGCAGAAAGAAAATTTAGGGCATGTTTTAAGTGAGATCTCAAATCCTCTTCTATTTCATTAGAAAATTCTGACATGCAGACTGAAACAATCACTTTCAATACCAGCAGTAGACTTCCAGTTAACTCCCTGGTGAGCAGTAGCTTTACTACAGTGATCTAATGAACAACTAGAGTGCTAACATTCTGAATTTATGGCAAATGTGTGACACATCCGAATGCCTTCTTGATGGAATCAAAGTAAAAAACTGAAAGCATTTCCTACTGAGGAGACTGCAGTAAATGACGAAATTAGGAAACTTCATAACAAAGAAGTCTCCCAAGATGGCCACCAGAGAAAAAAGAGCCCAAATGTAGCACAAATATCACCCAGATGTAGCCCACATATAGCCCAATGACAGAAGTGTGCAAAACACTTTTTATTTTTATTTTTCTGCAGTTTTATATAGTGCAAACTGGTCAGGTATTGGAGCGTTACATCTTACTTGGACCCCTTATTGCGTATTTTGCACGAAGTACATGAGATTGATCTTGCGAAACATTGAACTTTACGATTCTGTTAACCTGAAGTTGCTCTGAACCGGGCTTTGTAACACCCGTTTTTACCTACTGGTTTTAATTAATTCTCACTGTATTGTATTAGGAAAGAGGATTTACTGTTTTTATTGACACTTTTAGAATGTATGTTTCTAAATCAGATCAATTAAAGTTTAATGAATTCTATGGCAGGACGGAGGCGAGGATTATGCATATCTTTCCTCACTTTATTTGCATAGCAGTTCAAAGAAAACGTAACACAACAATCATTAAACAAAAGACTACACAACCCATGAACCATTAGGGGGTAGTCTCCAAGGCAACTATAGTCCAATCATATCACAGTCCATCGTATATAATATCGTGACGTCCCTTCCACTTCCTCTTTCTTCACTGCTCATCATTTAAGTGCATTCCTTACATTCTTGGCTTAATCTGACGTTGTTGCTGTTTGTATAGCGGTTTCTTGTGCACGTTATTAGCATTATTGCCTTGGTATTGTTTCATATTCCCTGCGCAGCAGGCTCTTGCCCGAGCGCGTTCTCCCCCTCGCAGTTTCTCCCGCTGTGTGCTCTGCGCGCGGTGAGATCCTGTCAGGCGCATCTGGTCCGAGCGAGGCAGCTCCGTCGAGCGCTCCCGCTGGTCTTTACGCGCGTTTGGGAATCCGGTCACTCCTTTAGTGTCCGCTTGATTCCCGACCAACCCTCACCTAATTTTGACACCGCTACGCGGTGATTTCCCCACACGGCCACGTTAGTGACCAGCACCACCTGGTGGTGGTAATTGGTATTGCGCCTCAGTCTATTCTTATAACAGCTTCGGGGAAAGCCCAGCTGTTGGAGCACCGGCGAGGGGGCTGCCTTAAGGATTTTAAGGGCATTTGTTCTGTGCTCACACCCTCTGCTATCATGTCTTCTCCAGAAGACCATTTTTACTCCTCCTACCAGGAAGTGGAGGAGGAATGGCCCCCCAACTTCTCCCTCCAGCAGTGAACCAAGCCCTCTCTCTGGCTATTTCTAGGGCGCTGGCTCCTCTTAGGGATCAGGTTGATAAGCTGGCGGAAAGCATCCCTGGGGTGTTCAGTGACCCAGATCTGGTGGTGGAGGGTCCCAGTAGCTCCCAGATGGGGAATAAAAGGGCCGTTAAGCATAACGCGGGGCACTTGGAAGGATTTGATAAACTTACGGAGACCTTCCTCAAGAGTGCGCGAACGCTAAAACATGCACCCTGCCGGGAGGAGGAGGGGCCCGGAGAAAATTGCGACACTGTCACCACTATTGTAGACCCCGACTGCGGGTTTCCCTTAGAGGGAGAGGGTGTATCGGAGGACGATTTCTCCTCCGATGAGGATAAGGACTCGGGCGTCCCTGGCGTCCAGAGTCCCACTCCTCTCAGTCCTTTTGAGATGTCATCAGTGATGTCATGAGTGATGTCACTGACCATGTCATGAGTGATGTAATATGTGACGTCATCAGCAGTGCATTGCGGGTGCGCGAGTTATAGTTAGCTGAACTAATTATAACGGGGGAATTTCTATGGTTTTGTACGAGTGAAATGTCCAACTAACTATAACGCCCCTGAAACCTATGGTTTTTTCAGCGAATATATATAATTATATAAACCAATTCTATGCGCTCAGCATCCTCCGCGTTGCCACATAGAGACGGACCATTCAATGGATTCGATTTGCAAGTGCTTTATTCAGGTACCATATTTTTCAAGATTAATTCAGGCTGCCTGCCTTACTTCCACAATGCGTTTTGACCGTTTGACCACGGTCTTGATCACATGACTGCCCTGCGTTTCAAAGTGCTATTTAACCCCCTTGACCGTGTTCACGTGTAAAAACAATTCATTGCAATAGAAGACAGACTCTCATACCATTAATTAGATGATATTGATCATATATGTGTAGACGTAGTCAGTGTTATAAAATGTAGTAAAACACTATCAGTAAAACTTTCAATAACCAAATTCTTTGCTATATATATCCAATTTGTTAAATACATAAAAACGACTTCTGGTTGGTTCAACAGCCCATAAATTGTTACATACATTTATGTTCTTTTGATGTGTAGTATTTCTTCTTAATAGCTCGTATGGCTCTATTTAAAACATCCACATGAAACTGAACATTATGTTGATCTGTGATATCGTATATACTTTATATATGACAACCAGTCTACCCCCATCATCTGAACGTACTCTTTCTCATTTTCTAAAGTGCTTCCGTGTTGCTATTGCACACGTTATAAAGTGCGAGAAAGTGCTATAAAGTGCTTAGTGCTTTTAAAGTGCAATTACGTGATACACATATATACATTATTCAAGAAACCACATATTGATGAAATTGTTACATTTCCATACGAATAATCATATCATGATCAATACATGTTCGCTATTGTTCTGATCTCAGCCAATCCATACAGATATACGCTTACTCACAATATAATGGTAAAAATATACTTTACCAAAGTGCCTAAGTGCATGTGCAAAATTGAAAGCTGGTAAACATGAATTTAAATCAAGGTCTCTGGGGAGACATATTGGCCAGGTGTTATACAGTTGTACCATTAAATTTCATTATGTATAACGATGTTTATATAGTCTTTGTGCTTTTATTTGAACTAAAACCAGGAACTTACAGAGTTGACCGGGAGATACTCCAACAATCTGATTATAGACTACAGGAAGTTGTATAGATCTTCACTCATATTTAAACCGTTTGGCATTTTGGTGTCTAATTCGATAATAAACTCAGATTCCAACTTCCTCAACAATTTCTCCCTGTTACCTCCTCTCATCAATGTGGGGACCGCTCCAATCACGAAGTATTTAAGATCATTCAGATTGTTCTGATGTACAAGTTTAAAATGCCTGGCCACCGGGTAACTAGAATCTGAGTTTACAATAGCTCGAATATGTTGCAGGATCCTATTGAAAACTTGTAACTTAGTGCTACCGATGTACTTGAGTCCACATGAGCAAATTAGTACATATACTGCGAACTCGCTCCTACACGTGTAGTGCCCTTTAATTTTGACTGGTTTGGTACAAAATGCTGTAGTGTAGCTCTGCATGTTAATTTCAAATTTACAAGCTCTGCAACGGTTGCATTTAAAAAACCCACATTTAGGTGACAACCAATTTTGGGCAGAGCTGACTTCAGGGCTACTACTTTCTAGCAAATTCCTCAATGATGGTGCACGTCTAAATGTTAGTGAGGGCTTTTCAGGGAGCATTTGACCCAGTGTAATATCAGTTAGTACTATGGGCCACTGTGTGTTGATAATTCTCCTTATCTGTCTTTCCTGTTTACTGAAGGCTGTGATGAGTCTAATCTCATGTGCTTCATCACCTGTGTTAGGTTGCATTGTGCTATTCCGTTCTTTTTTAGTGCTCTCTTTGAATAGCACACTCTCTCTGGGATTGGCAATTGCTCTATTCCTGGCCTTCTGTAAATCTTTGCTGTTATACCCACGTGCAATAAATATATCTGTTGCCTCACTTTGGCATCGTTCCAGAGTCATATTGGAACTGCATATTCTGTGAATTCTTAGGTATTCGCCGTAAGGTATTCTGTTGATTAGATGCCTGGGATGTGGACTTTTTGCGTGGAGAATTGAATTGCCCGCTGTGACTTTTCTATGTAGTTTAGTTTCTATTCTACGTTCTACATATACTTGCACATCCAGGAATTCAATCGATTTATTGCTTATCTGAGCTGTAAAGAATAGATTTAAAGCATTATCATTGATTCTTTCAACAAAGGCCTTGGCACTTTCTTCTGTACACCTCCAAACAATAAAAACCATCAATGAATCGTAACCATTTAACCACATGTGATTCCCACACTTGGCTCAATTCAGTCCTGAGGACCTGCTCCTCCCACCAAACCACGTGCAAACACGCGTAGCTAGGGGAGAAGCAGGCCACCATTGCTACACCCCTCAATTGTTGGAAGACTTCTTTTTTAAACAGAAAATAGTTGTTGGTCAAGCACAACTTTATCATTTCGACCAACATTTTGTTGTGCTCATAGAGTCCTATCTGTCTTCTGCTGAGAAAATGCTCCACTGCGTTCAAACCATCAATATGGTTGATACTTGTGTATAACAACGTGATGTCCATAGTTACTAGTAATAAATCATTGTCCCAGCTCATGTTATGTATTTTTTTGAGAAAGTCCCCGGAGTCTGTGATGTATGATGGTAGCTCAGACACTAAGGGGCATATTATCAAGGGTATTATGAATGAATGAAATGAATGAATGAATGAAATTAAATTTCTATAGCGCATTACTACCCTGAGGCCTCGTAGCGCTTAGGACAGGACAGACAGTATCATGGCAGGTTAGTGGGTAGTACTAAAAAGATAAGTTTTAAGGAGTTTACGGAAGGACTGCATGTTAGATTCCCTGCGAAGAGTAGAAGGAAGAGAATTCCAGAGATTAGCAGCATTCAGAGAAAAGGAACGTCCGCCCCATCTGGATCTACGTACTTTCCTTGTGGTAGCAAGGAAAGCGGAGCTGGAACGAAGACTCCTTGTAGGTTGGTAAGGAGTGACCAGGGGGTGGATAATGGCAGGGCCGGTTTTCCAGATAGCTCTGTGGGCCAGGCACATGGCCTTAAATCGTATTCGGGACTTGATTGGAAGCCAATGAAGTTTTCTCATTGCTGGTTTTGCTGATTGTCTCCGAGGAATCTGGAGAAGTAAACGAGCCGCGCAATTCTGGATCACTTGTAATTTTTGAGTGGTAGCCTGGGGGGCGCCCAAATACAAGGCGTTCCCGTAGTCCAGGCGGGACAAGATGAGGGCTTGCACCATAATCCTTCGCGCCTGAAAAGGGAGCAAAGGGAGAATTTTCCTTAACATCCTCATCAGGCCGAAACATGTAGCTGAGAGCATGGTGGCTTGATGATTGAAACTTAAGGAGCTATCAAGCTACATGCCTAGGCTCTTAATCTGGTGCTTTGGGGCAGGCATACTGCCGAGACAAATAGGCCATGAGAATGCCGAGGAAGGTGATGGAGCTTTGCCCAGGAACATCAATTCCGTTTTGTCCCCATTTAACTTAAGGTGAGATAGGTCCATCCATTCGGCTACCGCCTCTAGGCAATTGCCCAGGGCGCAAGATGAACCCTCTGGGTGGTTTAGTGCCACAACCAGTTGGGTATCATCTGCGTAGGTGATAATTTTTATGCCGAATGGACGCACTATCTCTGCCAAAGTCGCCATATAGGTGTTAAAAAGCGTGGGGCTCAGGGAGGAACCCTGTGGAACCCCACAACTAAGAGGCCATCGATTTGATGTAAAGGTACCCTCAAAGACCTGGAAGAATCAGTCCTTTAAGAAGGACTGGATCCATGTAAGAGCCCGGTGTGTTACTCCAAGATTTTTTAATCGCTCCAGCAGGATGTTATGATCAACAGTGTCGAAGGCGGCACTGAGGTCCAGCAAAATAATTGCTGCTGAGCCACCCTGATCCAAAAGTCTCCTTGCTTCCTCTGTTACTGCCAGAAGGGCCGTCTCTGTCCCAAGCCTGGGACGAAATCCTGTCTGGGAATCGTGGAGCAAGTTGTTAGACTCCAGATAATGGACTAGAGTAGAGTTTATATGTCTCTCAGTCAGCTTGCTCAGCCAGGGAAGGAGAGAAATAGGTCGGTAGTTGGCCATGTTGGAGATGTCTAAGTTTGGTTTCTTCAAGAGGGCTCTAACCTGAGCACATTTCCAATCAGGGGGTACCGTGCTCGAAGTGATGGAGGCATTTATAATGTTCAAAATTACTGGCTGAATAACATCAGCAGCTCGAGTGAGATGCTGCGGAGGAGCGGGGTCCATAGGAGAGCCCGAGGTTACCGTAGAAATAAGTTTATTCAAGGCAACCTCGTCTATCAAGGGGAACTCCGCTAAGGAACACTGTGATTCGGGAAGGGAACTTTCGGTACCGAACGCTGTAGGCTCGCTTTGGTGGGAAGGGAAAGATTGGCAAATCAGATGAATTTTTTTGTGAAAATATTCCGCTAAATTGTTACAGCGAGCTAATGCATCCTCTGTGTTAGGGGATTTATGCGGTATGGTAATGAGAGATTTAGCAATACGGAAAATCTCTTTGGGAGAGTTAGCAGCTGCGCTAATCCTCTCCTCATAGAATGAGGATTGGGCGATTTTGATTTCTGCCTTATAATTCCTAATTGCCTCTCTATAGACATTTTTCCTCTCTTCTGTTAAATTCTGTCTCCATCTCCTTTCCAGTTTCCTGCAGATTTGTTTGAGCTCCCTTAATTTAGGGGAGAACCATGGTACCGGTTTATGTATGGATCTCTTGTAGGAAGGTTTCAAAGGAAGAAGAGTATCCAAAGAGTTTTGGATCCAGAGGTTAAAGTTGTTATTAGCTCTCTCAGGATCGAGAACAGGAGGGGGTGTGGTGGCATCCAGAGCTAAGGACCACTGGCTAACAGAAAGATTTGACCATTTCCTTTCCAGCGTCAGAGTTACACTCTGAAGGGGAGAGGACACTACGGTCTCCCAGACCAGAGGAATTAGCAGATGATCAGTCCAGGGGAGGGGATTGGAAACCCTACCGAGAGATTCTGGTCATTACTAAACACTGGATCAAGGAGATGACCCTTGACATGCGTAGGGGCAAAGCCTTTCTGCTTAAATTGAAGTGCTGAGAGGCTTGTTAGAAGCTCTTTGGCCAGATGGTCAGAGGGGTCATCCAGGTGGATATTGAGATCCCCTAGTACTGTAAAATTAGCTGGGGTTAATGCTAAATTAGCCACAAAGGTCGGAAGTATACTAAGGAATTGACCTATGGGTCCCGGGGGGCGGTAAAGTAGCAAACCAGAGAGAGTAGTAGTAGTAGGTGAAAATTCCAAAGAAAAGTTCATACTTTCGCAGTCAGGTAGCCCCTCAGCGGAGGACCGGCAGCAGAAATTATCTTTAAAAATTATAGCTAGACCTCCGCCTCTTCCAGTCTTGCGGTCCGCTCTATGAATTAAATACCCCGGAGGTAGGGTCTGGGTGATAGTTGGATCAGCTTCGTCCTGTAACCATGTCTCTGTCAGGAATAAAGCATCGGGTTTAAGATCATCTATAAGAAGTGCTAGTTCAACTGAGTGTTTGGGGAGAGAACGACAATTTAAAAGAAATAATTTTTTGGGGAGGCCGGTATCTGGTAAGTCCCTACTGTAAGGTTGAAACTTAAAATCACAGTGGGGGCAACTGGAGGGACTGTTGGCAAGGATCAGCGCGTGTAGACAATTAGTGTCCGTAACTTCTCTCATATTGAACAGTGTCTGAGCACTGTAGGTAACATTATTTTTAGAACTGCCAGGGGTCGTGGCCCCTGGTCCCGGCTGGGCTCGGACGGGCGCAGACGGGCTTGCCTTTGGCGCGCCTTTGGCGCGTCTGCTGCGCGTGCGCATTAGCCAGAAGCTAAGTACTGGTGGGGGCGCGAAAGACTGGCGCGCTGACCCGAAACCGGAAGTGATTGCTACTCCCAAAAGCCCTCCGTACAACGGCACTTGCCGCGTCAGACCGGGGCTGGGAGAGGAGTAGAGGTAGGTTTCACATTAGCAGAGTACAGGATATAGTGAAGAATTCTTAGGCTTTAAAGTGCAGGTGCAATTTAAAATACGGGCGTAATTAAAATCCGACAAACATTAGGTACAGCCACACACACGCCACAGCTAGCAGCGTCCCTGCCACTGGGTCTCTGCCGCGTCCGCTGCACGTGCGCATTAGCCAGAAGCTAAGTACTGGTGGGGGCGCGAAAGACTGGCGCGCTGTCCCAAAACCGGAAGTGATTGCTACTCCCAAAAGCCCTCCGCACAACAGCACTTGCCGCGTCGGACCGGGGCTGGGAGAGGAGTAGAGGTAGGTTTCACATTAGCAGAGTACAGGATATAGTGAAGAATTCTTAGGCTTTAAAGTGCAGGTGCAATTTAAAATACGGGCGTAATTAAAATCCGACAAACATTAGGTACAGCCACATACACACCACAGCTAGCAGCGTCCCTGCCACTGGGTCTCTGCCGCGTCCGCTGCACGTGCGCATTAGCCAGAAGCTAAGTACTGGTGGGGGCGCGAAAGACTGGCGCGCTGACCCGAAACCGGAAGTGATTGCTACTCCCAAAAGCCCTCCGCACAACAGCACTTGCCGCGTCGGACTGGGGCTGGGAGAGGAGTAGAGGTAGGTTTCACATTAGCAGAGTACAGGATATAGTGAAGAATTCTTAGGCTTTAAAGTGCAGGTGCAATTTAAAATACGGGCGTAATTAAAATCCGACAAACATTAGGTACAGCCACACACACGCCACAGCTAGCAGCGTCCCTGCCACTGGGTCTCTGCCGCGTCCGCTGCGCGTGCGCATTAGCCAGAAGCTAAGTACTGGTGGGGGCGCGAAAGACTGGCGCGCTGACCCGAAACCGGAAGTGATTGCTACTCCCAAAAGCCCTCCGCACAACGGCACTTGCCGCGTCGGACCGGGGCTGGGAGAGGAGTAGAGGTAGGTTTCACATTAGCAGAGTACAGGATATAGTGAAGAATTCTTAGGCTTTAAAGTGCAGGTGCAATTTAAAATACGGGCGTAATTAAAATCCGACAAACATTAGGTACAGCCACACACACGCCACAGCTAGCAGCGTCCCTGCCACTGGGTCTCTGCCGCGTTAGCGTCACTTTTAGGCGATAAAGCGGCGATAAGCCTAACGCCCTATCAACAAGGCGTCGCTAACCCCCATTAGCGCTAGTTTTCCGCGATAGTACCCAGAAATTTTATCGCCTTGCACGCCAGCGATAATCTCCGCTAATGAGATGCAAAGTAGGCGTTCCTGACTAAAAATCACTGAAAAATGTCGCTAACACAGCTTTGCACTATTAACAATGCTATCGCTGACCCGCGTAGCTACACAAAAATTCGCGCTAACCCACGTTAGCTCCAGTTTTTAACACCTGATACAAACCTGACTTAAATTGCAGATAAGTGGACATAAATAAGGGAGACTAGGCCAGAGCTCACTCAGAACAGCCACAGAAGCCATGGAGGTAGTCATCATGCAGATTGGAGTCCCACGAAGGCAACAACAACCACCGCCAATGCCACCCCCCCCAGGACCACCCCCACTGAGGCAGCGACAAAGAAGACAGCGGGCACTGCGCAGACGTGTCTGCCTTGCCGAATTAAAGCCAGAGGATGTCATAGCCCACTACAGGCTCAAAAGGACATCTATCCAGCATATCCTGACCCTGATTGCCCACAGGCTGACGCCACCAACACAGCGGAGAACAAACATCCCTCCGCAGACCAAACTGCTTGCTGTGCTGCACTTCTTGGCATCTGGGACATTTCAACCAACAACAGCCAGAGTTGGTGGAGTATCACAGGCAGCCTTCTCAGGCTTCCTCCCCACTGTCTTGGATGGTATACTCAGCCTGATACCCCAGCACCTTCACTTCCCCAACACCATGCAGGAGCAGATTGCTATCAAGCAAGGATTCTATGCCATCGCTGGCTTCCCGCAGGTGTTGGGTGCAATTGACTGCACACATGTATCATTTGTGCTGCCTGCGGACAGCGCACACATATACCGCAACAGAAAGCACACGTATTCAATGAATGTGCAGGCAATAGTGGACCACCGTGGACTGTTCACAAATGTCATAGCCAAATTTCCAGGGAGTGTGCACGATGCATTCATCTACCGACACTGCGTCATAAACCAGCGCTTCCAGAATCGCATATATGGAAATTCATTGCTTGTCGGTAAGTACCAACTGGACACACCACATGCCCAAAATCCACAATCATGTCGTCCCATCAAGAGGGAGGATTCAAATACGTTGCCTATGTACCGACAGGGGGAGGGGCTGCAAAAGGCATTGGCACATCACCTGGTGTCACATGCTGATGTATTGTGTACGAGCATGAGATCTCCAGGCTCCTCTGTGTACAGTACCCACCAGCTTCTGAACATCCATGTCGCAAATCAAAGTTATCCTCACTGGTATCCCAGTCTGGTGTGTTGGCGTATTGGGGAGGATGAACATAATGTTGGTGTCCTTGTTGCTGGTGACACATGATGGTTGACTAAATGTCGCACAAGTACTCCCCCATGTCTCATCAGTGTGTCAACTCAGAGCTGTGGAGTGACCAGGCTTGTATCAATGCATGTGGAATGTTGGAGTTGCACAGTGTGGCAAATGTGTATGCGCAGATGGAGAAATCTGTCCTGAAATAACTATCTTGCGCAATCGGTGTTGACTGCAGAGTTGTGGGTGCTGCTGTTGATGGTGGTGTGTAGCAGCTCATCTCTAACCCAGCTACACAAAAGTTTCATTGTCCCATCTGTGATATGGTGTGTCATGTGGTTGCACAATGAGTAAGTGGATGTGTTCGTGGTCACAACATGTGTGTAGAATTTGTTTTGGCAACTGCAAAAACATATCAAATGACAAGAAGTGTGCAAAGGTGTGCCCTGCCATGTGTATCAGTGTGGTGAAGTGTTTGGACAATCAGATGTTGTAAAAAAACTCACAGAGTGCAATTGATCTTGAGTAGGTGTGGTATGTGAGCTTGAGGCACTGCTTGCAACAGAGGATGTAGTCCATGAAGTTTACGTTGTGACATGTGATGTTGTTGATGGTGTGTGCAAACCGTCAATGCCCTCAGTGGACCCTGCAAGCGAGGGGTCTGCTGTCTGTTGCTTTGTGTAAGCTCTGGATATTCAATTGCATGTGTTGTGTGGTGTCACAGGTCTGGCGTCAGCACCAGACGCAGATCGGAATGTGAGCTGTGTCAGGCGTGGCCTATGTCATTAGAACATTCACATGGCGTTGACTGCAAGGAGTGCTGATTAGTGCCATCGCTAGATGGTATGATGCTACCTTGCAGCACACACCAGCAAAATGGCTGTTTGTAGGATCAACACTGAGGCAATGTACCTAGCATTGATGCTGCCAAATAGCCAGAAGCAACACATGGCCAACCCAAATCAAAAAATCGCTAAAATAAGAAATGTACAATGACACTGCCAACACAGTATGCATAATGAATAATGGACACATCTCCCTATTACTTGTGACAGGCGATCAAGGATATGCTCTCTGCCCGTGGATGATGACACCCATACGAAACCCCACCACCCATGCACAGAGGCAGTACAATTCTGCACATAGACGCACCTGTGGCATCGTTGAGCGCACATTTGGCGTGCTGAAGTCACGTTTCCGTTGCCTGGATATCACAGGTGGCAAACTCCTGTACAGCCCAGAAATGGTAAACAAAATCATACTAGCATGTTGTGTATTGCACAACATTTGTGTGCGCACCAGGGCCCCCTGGATCCAAGTCCCTGCAGCACCGGACGATGACCAGGATGATGAGGAAGATCACCGAGGTGGACCACACCCCACAGCCACTGCAGCAGGAATTACCCGAAGGGACAGGATAATAAACAATTACTTCACTTGAGAACATCACGTTGTGACTGACTACAACAAAGATATGTTTTGGGCACATTACCACAACAACTGTTTGTGACAATAAACAAACTTAACACATATACCCTGTCTGCAAATCACTCTCCTGCATAAGTATATCACAAATGAAATGTCACCATTGTACAAAAATTGCTATTATGACCACAAAAGTCAAACAATGGTGTGTATGTCACCTCAGTACAGAGATGCCATAGTGTGTCAATTGTGCACAACTTGACTTTACAAGGTGTAAATTGTGGCACACAATTACTCAATTAGTGTGTCATACTGTAAGTAAATCATGATTTACAGGGTGTACTCGGTCTTAAATCTTGAAATGTATGTGGGCGTATGGGGGAAATAATGAATATGAATGTTCAGTCTGTGTGAAAATATCATTACAAGGTTGTGAAATGGGGCTCAAACATGAAAATTGGGCGTGAAATGGGGCTCAAATATGAACATTGGGCGTGAAATGGGGGTCAAATATGAAAACTGGGTGTGAAATGGGGCTCAAAAATGAAAATTGGGCGTGAAATGGGGGTCAAATATTAAAAATGGGTGTGAAATGGGGCTCAAATATGAAAATTGGGCGTGAAATGGGGGTCAAATATTAAAAATGGGTGTGAAATGGGGCTCAAATATGAAAATTGGGCGTGAAATGGGGGTCAAATATTAAAAATGGGTGTGAAATGGGGCTCAAATATGAAAATTGGGCGTGAAATGGGGTCAAATATTAGAAATGGGTGTGAAATGGGGCTCAAACATGAACATTGGGCGTGAAATGGGGGTCAAATATGAAAAATGGGTGTGAAATGGGGGTCACACATGGAAATTGGGCGTGAAATGGGGGTCAAATAAGATAAAATAAACTCACCTTGCCCCCAAGACCATGAATGAGCCATCAGCAGACCCCACATGCGCACCATCCCTGAACACCTTCATGAAGCACATCAAGACCTATCTCTTTGTCGAACAAATCTGCGTATCGGCGGAATCACCCGACAGACCTGAAGAACTATTGGACCATCTCCTTCCTTCCCTTCGCGGACAAAGCCACCAAGAGACACATAAACCCGCAGCTGAGTGCCTTCACTGAAGAAAAATCCATCAGGGCCCCTCTCAGTCTGGATACGGCAGCAAGCACAGCACCAAGATCGCACACCTCACCACCAACAACGACATACGCATGCCACTTGACCAGGGTCAACTAGCGGAACACATCCTATAACACTTCTCTGCAGCCTTCAACCCCGTCTCACAACGCACCACATCCGCCAGAATCCACGACACCGGGATACGAGGAACCGCCCTCTCCTGGATCCACTCCTTCCTCTCCGTAATAAACCACAGGATCAGACTCCCCCCTTCATCCACGAACCCACAGAGATCAACTGCGGAGTACCCCAAGGATCGTCCCTAAGCCCCACAATTTTCCACAACTACATGGACACCCTCACCGCCATCGTCAGACAGCATGGGCTCAGCATAGTATCCTACGCAGACAACACACAGCTCATCCACTCCCTCACGAAGATCAGAAAATACTACAAACTCTGCTTCCAGGAATGAATGTTGGAAAGTGCAGATTGGATGAAATACATCTGCCTAAAGCTCAACTCAGAGAAGACCGACATCCTCATCCTCAGGCCATCCACATCCGCATGGGACAACACCTGGTGGCTCTCCGCCCTCGTAAGCCTGCCATCACCGACAGACCACACACGCAACCACGGCATCATCCACAACTCTTCCGTCACCATGACCTTCCAGATCAACTCCATAGCCTTCAACAGCTAGAACTGCCTACGGATCCTACGCAATACATCCAAATGTATTACCCCCAAATGCATCACAAACCGAAACCACGCATTTATCACCAGCAGACTGGACTACGGCAACGCCCTCAACTCAGGAATCAACAAAACACTACTACACAAGCACAAAACCATCCTGAAGGGCGCAGACATACCCGTCATCACAACCCCACGTCACAAACACAAAAGACTAAACATACAAAACCTCCACTGGATCACCCTCGAGATTAGAGTTAACTAAAAACCACTCACACACACATACAAATCACTCCACCACATCATCGGACACAAATACATCAACAAGAGAGTCACCTTCAACCTCCCCAAGAGGAACTGACGCTCAGCAAACCTTGGCCACGCAGACTCACCCCGGATCCACTAATCCAGAGCGGGAGGAAGAGCATTCTCCTACGTCACTGGCAAATCCTGGAACAAGATGACAGTCAACATCAAACGCTCTACCACCCTGCATGCTCTCAGGAGGAACAACAAGACATGGCTATTTGCCGGAGACGGAGCTGCACTCTTACTCCCCCCAGTGCCTTGTGAGCTTCACGGGTGAGTCGTGCACTTAATTACCCCACTCATGGACTGATTGATCTGTGCACACCCTCATTGCCTTCCGACCACCACAGGTGAGTAGTGCACTTACAATTCACATCATCAATTCAATAATTGTATGTGCAAATAGCTAGTGAGCTGGTGATGAGTCATGTTACGTGAAATTTAGTCTGTCACCTGTCTTCAAATCTAAAATGTAGGCTGTCCTCATTGTGCGAAACAATCTTCAGCTTGTATTTAATGGCTTTGAGAAGTCATTTTCTCTGACTGTCCATCTATGTTTGAAATTGGTCTTGCCGTAAAATCTACACGCCAACGCAATGTTTAATTTAAATGTGCCATGTGAAAAACATCGCTAGACACACCCACTGTACAATACAGTACCAACCTAAGCCTATTTGTGGCCTAATTGCGTGCAGATTTACATCGCATTTCCCAAAACGGCCCGCATACACAATTTACTTCCAACATGAGCACATTTGCGAGCTATTTGCGTGCAGATTAACATCGCATTCCCAAAAATGGGCCGCATACACTACATAGTTACAACGAGCCGATTAGCGAGCTATTTGCATGCAGATTAACATCGCATTCCCAAAAACGGGCCGCATACACGACATAGTTACAACGAGCCGATTAGCGAGCTATTTGCATGCAGATTAACATTGCATTCCCAAAAACGGGCCGCATACACAATTCACTTACAACATGAGCACATTTGCGAGCTATTTGCGTGCAAATTTTCTTCGCATACTAAAAAACGGCCCGCAAACACACAGGAAGTGATGTATGCATGCTTCCTGTCTACCAGAGGAGTGTTTTTCACTTTCACTTTCTGTTCTGAGCACATTGCTGGTTATTGTTCAGATTGAAGGAGGTGTCTGGTGGTTTGTGCTGTTGGTGTGAGATTGTGAGAGTGTTGCTGTGTCCTGTGTCCTGTGAAAAGTGTCTGTTAATTTATTTTAAATTGTTTTACTGTCTCCTGTCCTGAGTCTTGTTGTGTGTTTGTCTTGGGGTATTTTACTTTAGTGGTTTTAGAGGGTTATCATTCTTTGGGTTGAGGGGTTACTGGTGTGCAGGGAGATGCCGGCTGTGGGCAGGTCAGGAAGGATGTCTGAAGGGGCATTGGGGGGCTTTCTTTGGCTGGTAAAATTTAACCTGCCATTGATGTTGGAGAGGGGTGGACGTATCCTGCAAGGGTACAGCGTGGCAGTGCGGAAGGTGCGTTGGGAGCGTGTGCGGGTGCAGATGCTCCGGTGCTTTGGAGTGGACAGGAACGTTCGCCAGTGGAAGCACCGCTGGCAGGACATGCTGGCAAGTGAGGCCGACATCCTTGATTTCACCGGCGTCATGACTGGCATACAGGGTGGTAAGTACAAACACTATTTTAACCATGAATACTGTTACGTACATTGACAATTGACATGTGGGACATGAAGGTATTACATCATAATGCTGTCTTAACACCGTGATACTGTTGCAACGTGGTTAATACAATGAAAGTCATCAAAAAAACATGCGCATGATGCACTGGACTTTTGAATTGCATGATTTAGTCTCCCCACTACAGTGTGTGCAACAGTAGGGAAGGTGTCGGAATACTCAATCCTAATATCCCTTATTGTAGAGCGCAATCCAGCGCAAGTTGTATTATCAATTTCCGTTGTAATGACCACGTAGAAAACATGTTGCGCTGTAAAGCCCACATTGTAATGTAGGACTCCTGTGGGACACATTCCATCAATCACATGCTTATTGTGAGCGTCTACTCATTTGTAAGGGCCGCAAGGCACGTGGGGGTGTTTGCATGTTCAAGTCCATCAAGGTGTGTGTATGTGGACGAACCATTTTCCTTAGTTTTTGTCTGAAGATGGGGAGCAATGTGGTCTGTCGAGGTAGAAGTTGAGGACTCCCAGTGTGTAGTAGTTGGTGGACGCAATGGCATGAGGGGAGATGATGTTTGTGTCGGAGTTGGCGAGAGGTCCACAGGGTCAGCAGCGGTTGCCCAGAAAGGGGCGTGGAAGGACGAAAAGTTGGTAGAGAGGGAAAACAGAGTAAGCATCAGGAAGCCGGATACTGACGAACAATAGATTAGGTATGAGTGTGGAAACAAGTGAAGTAACAAGTTGATAAGAGTGAATGATGGAGCCGAATGCATGAGTCAGAGCTCCAATGGACCACCAGGGTTGATGCACAGGTGAACCTGCGGGTGGAGGAGGGCTTCAAACACCCACTCCAGAGAGTGCATGTGCTTGGGGGAGGCCTCATTCAATGGTGGAGCTGCGAGGCTGGCAGAGCAATTTCACTGACAGTTAGTCAGTGGTCTTGCTAGTCTGTCCCCGCAGCGGACGTAGAAGTAGGGGTCCAATTGCAGTACATTTGATGAGTGAGATGTGAGGTGCAATGTGTTTACACATGATGTGGTCACATCAGAGGCACAACGCTGCACCATGCCGACAAGCATAGGGGGCTATTTTGGGTGACCCACTGCGCTGGATCAACACTTAGCAATGTGGTGCCAAAGCTGGCACACTTGTGCCAAACCTGCGTGCAGAATAATGTATGTTTGTGTACAGTAAGGGTGACTGTACATGTACAAGCCAAGCCATTGTGCGCGTGAGCTGTGTGCTGGCCAGAATCTAGTGTAAAAATAGCAGTCCTACATAACTTGTGGAACCGTAGCTACGCTGCCCCTGTACATGGTTTATGTGTGAGTATGAATTGGAGAGGTCAAAAGACACAACGGAAATGGGACATCTCCAGAGTGTCATACCCCAAATATCTTGGGGTAACTGCCTGTTGAAATCTGCAGAGATGCAATCATACACAGAGCAAGTTTTATCCCATGGCCGTGTCGAAATGGGGCCTTGACATTGTGTCACACGACTCATATGTGCATGTCTGCCAGCAGTAATGTATTGTGTGGTCCGCCTCTGCATTCACAGGTACTGCGTGAATGGCAGTCAAAGTAGTCACAGTCATGTGGCCAACATGAAAGGCAACACCACAGTTATGTTGCATCATCAGTTACTGTAATAAATTTCATTATGAATATGTGATGTTTGTTTACGTCTGGTAACAACACATGTTTACATTTGTTGTCTCACAGATGGTCGTCAACCTATAACACAGGGGGACATAGACAAATTCAGGGACCCACACGCCACTGGTGAGTATGGACATAAAATATTGTCATGTTGCAGTGTCATAGATGTCTGTTACAAATGCTACACTTTGTTGATAAGCAGTATGGGTGTGTATCGCATGTCCCTTACCCACAATGTGAAGATGCATCGTGTAAGTCGGATTTGTGTCCAAATTGGTAGGTGAAGGTGGGGCAATGCATCTGTTTCACAGTTGTGAGTTTGCCCATCAACAGTCAGTGATACCCATTCAAATTGAGGGGCATATTTTTAATACCCGAACGCCGCCACTGCGTCACTTTCACTGAAGTGGTGTTGGCAATCGGGTCATTGGCTTATTGCCGATGTTGAGTTACGCTGCCTTGTCAATAAGGCACACTTTCATGCTGTGTTTATCGTCAAAGGTACGTGCAGTGGGTGTTAAGTTGTGCACAAGGAGGCAGTGCTTTTCAGGGGGTGCAAGCTCAGAGACATGTTTGAACAGTGCTTTCTTATGTATGTTGCATAGCAGCTTCACTGAAGTGGCAGTGTGTAGCTGAGAGCCAAACATATCAATGGCACGTTACACAAACACATATCAAAGATGTGCATGTTAACTGCAATTGCATCTTTGTGCACTGCATTGGTGTTGGCAGTCTGTGTCCGTGGGGACATTCCATGCTTGACTATGGATCATGTGTACATACTCCTCTGTCACAATTGGTGACATTACTCCACACACATCTTCAACACATGCTTGAGCTATACATTATTTGAACTCCCATATATTTCACAATGCAGGGCTCAACGACACTATCTGTGTGTAAACATTAGCCATGACAATGACACGACGCTCATGACCCCAGGGTGGCGTTACAATGTTGAATGCATTGTAACAGTTTGCGTTGTAAAGGCATGCGTGCTCTTATTTACTACGGAGTGAGGTCAGCGGTCACAAGACATGCATGAGTGACAATTAGGGTGAAATGATGTCTCCCCCTCTCAGTGGTAGAACATCACAAATTGTATAGTAATGGTGGAGTGAGGGACAGCGCATCCTGTCAATGTAAGCGGTCATACACCAAACATGTTTCCATGTGTGCTGCATGATTGGAAGTGTGAGTAGGGTTGTCCCAGTCTTGTTCCTGTGCATGTAGTGTGACCTTACAATAGATTGACAAGCACACCTGCACACAGACACCCTTGCAATCTTGTGCAAGAGTGCCTGTTTTGGCGCTGACTTGATGACCTGCACACAGTTGCTGGTGGACACACAGGGCTGCACATGTGCATGGTACATTAGATGCAGCAGTGTGTCACAGGACAGGATGAGGGTGGTTCTGTGCACGGAGGGCTAATGCCTCCCTCCTCCAGACATTTGTACATGTCAACCGCAGTCAGGGTGTCCAATGGTGCCATGTTTTGACCGTGTCAGTCTCATTTTGTTGTGACAGTACATGTCCCATGACATGCACTGTCATGTCAGTCTCCACAGCATGTAGTGAATCATTCATGCTTCGAGATTTGGTTGACAACGTCAGTCTCTGACTTCACATAGTTACACTGGTGTGTTGGCTCACATGTTGATTTAATCTTTGATTACCGATTTAATGGTGAACATTGACATGTTCTGAAGTACTGGAATTGACATTGATTATATGTTACAGACAACATGACACCTGCGGAGCAACATGCCTTCCAGGTGGCCAAGGACCAGTACCTTCATGTCAAGAAGGTTGCCAAAGGTTTCCGACAGATGGCGAGGAGGTATCGGAACGACAGGAAGGCCGGAAAATGGAATGCGTTGCAGGATGTTGGACGACCCAGCAGCCAGCCCCTCCCCGTACCCTCTGGTCCCAGTGTGGGGTCTCAGCCTGTCATTCCCCCTCCGACCACACCCGCACAGGTGCCAATACCACCTGCACCTGCAGCTCACGTGGAGCCTTTTAATGCCACGGACAGGAGGATGATCGCTGCAAACAATTCCTTGCTCATGGACATTCGGAGAGAATTGTTGTACCTCAACAGGAACTTGCATGACATCCGGACACACCTTGGACTGCAGTGATTCCTCCCCATGTTGTCCCCCATCCCCCTCTTCTCCCTTGCCACGATGTTTATGTTTCAGTGTTGGCTAGTGTTCGTGAAGTTTTGTTCGTTTTAGGTAGAGTAGTTTTAGGGTAGGCCTAGTTAGTGGTAGTTTTTAAGTAATTATATTTTTTTCTACAATTTTATTGTATTTGGGGATAAGTTTCATTTTCCTTTGGGTGGGGGGTTGATGTCGTAACTGTTTTTGTGTGTTTAGGAATAGTTAGGGTATGGAGTTAAGTGAAGTAAAATATTAATAGTTAGTTTAGATTTAGTGTTAGGATTAGTTAGTAGTGGTAGTGTAGGGAATTTATATATTTTATATTGTTCAATAAATGATGTTATTTAATTTTGTCCGTTTGCACTTACATCAGGGATGATGTGGGGGAGTGGGGCTTGTTCCATTGTATGCAACTCATGCCGTCACTGGCAAAATCATTGAATGTGTAACTATGGTCATGGCCTGTTACTTAACAGGATGGATTGTGT
The DNA here is from genome assembly GCA_963921515.1 of Calotriton arnoldi. Classification (NCBI taxonomy): domain Eukaryota; kingdom Metazoa; phylum Chordata; class Amphibia; order Caudata; family Salamandridae; genus Calotriton; species Calotriton arnoldi. Next base: position 150,465 of record CAWUFW010010056.1, on the reverse strand, counting down.
CAGGATACCATATAAGTGAGCACAGTGAACTTGCATGGCTGCCAGATTGTAAAGTATGGTTTACGGCTTAGTCTAGGGACATTTTTTAGTGACGTTCTACATCTTAAGTGTGACGCACAGGGTTGTACTGCACATTGTTGCAAAATTACAACACAATGTAGGGACATTGAATTGTGAGTACATAGAAGTTGCTACAGTTAGCCGATATGGATGTATGCACCGAGTAACACATATAGCGTATGACACATGCATATCAGATGCTCCGGTCTCTGAGTCCATATACATTGCACAGACCTTGGCACACTTGATGCGTGGTGCCAGGGTATCAGCTTGCTTTGCCTTACCTGTCCCTGTGCATGGCAGCTCAATCTCCATGCCATGCAAGATGTAGGTCATTTGTGTGTCCATTGGTAACGTCACATGGCACAACAGTGTTTGTGAATCACATGAGTTACGTGACAATGAGTTATGACTTTACTATTGAGGTTATTCACAAATGTTATTTAGGAGTTGCACTGTAAGATATACTAACTTAACTTCTACTATCTTCCTTTTCTGACTGCCATAATTAGTTAAGTTATGCTTTGGTCACAGTTGATGTTTGTTTTCATGCACACTGTTCTGCTGCACACAGGTGGTGACATGTTGCATAGCTCCCTGTACCGACAGTGTCATGGGCACTCGTCCCAGCTGTTACTTTTGGCATTGACTCATTGTGATGACACCCTTGGAATATTGCCACTGAATCAGACTATATGCTAAGTGCAGTTCAACAGACATCCGTAGATACATTGGCCAATATGCTCACAGTGGGCACAGCATGAGAGGGCTCCAAGATTGTTAGGCATTGTTTGTGCACAGGTAGGGGCTGACTGACGCTTTGCACTTTGGCTATAGTCACAATTGTGAACTACACTTCAGTGAGGCAGACTTTGTTGTTCCATATATGTATGTTAGACATGTGCCCTTAGGTCTCCTCATCAATGTGAATCTGGTGTGCAACATCTAGGGATGTGATATGCAATGCGCAACATCACAACAAGATTTGTACACCATGTTGAGTGTAAGTAGATATGCCAGGAGATTATGGTTTGCTATTGTTCAGGGTGACACTACTTGTGTCCTGAAACAGACTGGTACATTTGTTCACACATGCCTGTCTAATCAATGGACGTGGGTAAAAGTTGGTATATTGCTCGATTGTGGTATCTGATCAAGGTGGGCACAGCAATTTTACACATACAGGCTCATCTCACTGCCTATCCGTGTCAGGTGACACATGTACATAGCTTGTATTTCCCTTGGTGGACCTTCTTGTGGATTCACAGGACATGAATTATTTACGAAGTTCAATGCTTGATTGGTCATGTAAACACGCATCTGTGTGAATTGGATATTTTTATTTACAGTACAAGGGGGAAGACTGGAACAGTACTTGCCCATTCAACCCAACATTGCATGTATGCCCGTTAGAGGGGCAGACAGAGTCCTTTGGGAGTGACGGATCCAAGGGAAGAGGCAGAGTTTGCAGTGTCATTGTCACGAAAAAAAGCTGATGTGGAAGTCCATGTGTAGGTCCAAGGTGAGTGTTGGGTGACATTGGAAGACAATGGAAGGGGTCGTTCTGTGGCATGATAGTAAGAACAGTACCAAGGTAAGACAGGCCTTTTGGCATCAATGTTTGCTCTGTGTTCTCCTTACCATTATGGCAGAATCATCCTCATCTTCGTCCTCTGATGTGTCATTTGGCTCACATGTGGGTGGTGGTATGGGGTGCAGCACTGTGAGGCACGGACACATCAGGGGGCGGAGCTGAGGATGTGGAGCCGCCAGCCGCAGCAACTATTGGCGCCAGAGCTTGGGGCAGCACTGAGGTGACGAGCAGATGCAGGGCCTGGTAGATCCCAGCTACATTGCGCTGGTGTTCAGCCGTGGCAGCCATCTGTTGTTCTTCCCTCCGCTCCCTGCTCTCCATTATCCGGGCAAGCCTGGACAAATCTGCGCTGACACTACTGGAGCCACCCTGCTGAGACAGTTGGTCTAGTCTCTGAGTCAGGACTACAGCAATGTCATCCAGGGAGCGTTGTAGAGCATTGAGCGGGCTGTGGATGTCTGTCATCCTCTGCATGTGGTCCCTGATGGGACTCAGACACCCACGTATGTCGTCCATTTTGGCTGCCAGGCTCTCAAACCCCAACCGCACCTGGTCACGCGTCTCCCGCTGGACCTCAAGCACATGGCGGTGAAAGGCCTGATATGTGTTGTCAAGGTCCTGGGAGGCAGCTGTGGTGGAAGGTGCCTGCTGCTGGATGGTTTGTGCAGGGGGTGGGGTTTGCGCAATGCTGCTGGGTTGCTCTGCTCCTGTAGATCGTGTGTCAAGGGAGTCCAGCATCTGTAGGAATTCCTCCTGGTTGATGGTGGTGTAATCGTCCAAGTCAACGGTGAGGGGTGGGTCATTCTGCTGTCCAGGAGGTGTTGTGTCTCTCCCTCTGCAATTGGTATGGGAGATACAGTTTAACAGTGTGTTACATGTAGGAGCATGCATTTGTTTACTTTACAAACAGACTGCAGGAGACTGTACATTCTGACTGTTTTGGATGAGATGTTTATTTTTAGCAGGATGGTGATTATTTCAAGGGCATCACAGATGTGAGCTTGTACATTGTCATCTCACATTTCACCAATATGAGAATTGTATTTGGACAGTGTCTACACACAGGCGCTACCTGTTGTGTCCTCTGTTCAGTTGTGTGAGTGATACAGTTCGTTACACCTAGTAGTCAATGTTGATGTACTCAGATTTGTATGTGTGTGCACTGCATTGTGTGATAGTGGCACCTGCTGCTTTTGTTTTACTGCCCCTCGTCCCTTTCAGGCAATGACCCTTTGCCGTCTGTGAATGTACAATGCAGAGATGTTGAAAGCTGTGGTGATTATGTGTGTTGGCCAGAGTTGTGACACTTGTGCATAGTAGGTCATGAAATGTCTGGGTCACATCAGGGGTTGTGTGTACAGAAGGATGTGTCAGAGTGTGACCTGCTCCTTTAAGGAGGTGGTCCACACTCCGCCACATCAGTGAGATGTCCTGCACCATGTAAATATGTTTGTCCTGCAGGGATGCTATTCATCATGCCCTGTCACTTGCCTGGTCAGTGTGGCTCACAGACCTGCAGCTTTGCAGGGTACTGCACATGTGCATGTGTTTTGTGTGAGATTAGTTATGTGTGAGGAGGGCACCCTTTTGGCACATTGGCAATGAGAGCCTACTTGCTTTTTCAACATGGCTGCACTATGTAGGACACATGTGCATCTATGTTGCTTGGGCTATTGTGATTTGTCTTGTGTGCATTCGGTCAGTCATGTTTAATCTTGCATGTATTGCTTACTGCACTTCCGTTGGATTACCCATTCTGAGTGTGGTGCAGCATGTATTGCAATAGTTGTTACGGTCTGTTCAGACGGTGTCAACACCCATTACCCGCAACTTTGATCCCACATGTGGTGTGTGTGTGGCAGTAGTGTCCCGTATGGGGCATGCTGCCGGGCAGTACGTGGGGCGGGGAGGGACGGGGTGGTATACACCGGAATATGGATGAATGCATATCAGTAGACATTTAAAAAAATAAAAGGGATGTAGTTGGGCGCCCTGCATCGCATTTGGCAATGCAGTGCGCGCAAATAAATCCGTTCTAAGGATTTAACTGTGTACTTACCTGCATTCATCCGTATTCCAGTGTTTACTACACCCCAACCTGCCCCTCCCCTGCACCACGTCACCGCCCGGCAGCACGCCCTATACGGGACACTACTGGTGTGTGTTACAGGATTTTGCTTTAGTTGATTTACAGATGCGTGTTTATGCTGCTCAGGCCTTGACAGTGCCACCCTCACAACAGATGCAAATGGCATGGTGATGTGTATTTGTGTATGTGCCACGCAGCTGATGACATGGATGATACATGCTGTCCAGGTTCAAGATATTCAAGTCCTGGCTTTGCGTGTGTGTGATGATTTGACATTACTCGATGTTTGTTCACTGACACAGTTGACTTACCAAACAGATGTGTTTACATGCACATGATCGTGTGATGGCCAACTCAAATGATGACAGAGGAGGAATGCTATTTTCAGTATGACAGATGTGTACACTTGGGGGTGGGTGAGTGAAATGTGACCTTATGATTGAGTGTGCCATTTGGGGCTTTTTAATTGTTGGCAAATTTGCTATCCTTGCTTGTGGTCATACTTTGTTTGGCATACTTCTTTACGGGGACATTGTTGTGGTGTGAGTTTGTCACAACAACAAGTACAGCAGTATAGCTTTGTGAAACACATTGCTGATATGCATTGTTCATGTACCGTGGTGTTGCAGGTATTTCCCCCCTGCTCATTGCATAACATTGCCCCATGAGTAAAGTCTGCAGCATGTGTGCATTTAGTCCTTTTATTTATTTTTTAACATTAAAATTAAACTTGATGAAGTTTTAGGAAGCAGGGCATTGACATCTCCCAAATCACAGACCAAGTCCCCCTCCACTGATCGTAATATACAATATTGCAAACAGAGGATCTCAGCTCAACCTTGAGGCCCGTTTCCGCAATGTCCTTGGAAACTATGATTCATGTGACAAAGGGAGCTATGTCCAATACTCTATGGGTCCCAGATTGAGAAACTTGACTATTCCTACTAAATCTATCCATGCCCTAAATTCCAATCCCCCCTCCCTCCATGCATGTCACATCCCCCATTACTCTGCACTCATCGATAACCACTAGTAATGCGTGGTCGGTGATCTCAAAAAGGTAAACAATTGAACCTTGTGCAGGCTGCCGCTTTGGATTCACGTATCTTGCATATCGCTAATGGTGGCACATGGCTACTTCTACGCGCTGTAGGGGGCCTACCCTGTCAACAGCTCTCCCAGGTCAGCGTCATCATCACTTTCAGCGTCTGGTTCTTTTGATAGTCCCACCAAGTGTCCCCACGCTCTAGCTGCCTCGGGTGCTCCATAACTCCCCGTCCTCTTTGCCAATTGTAGCCGAACCATTCCATCACAGTCCGCCCATTTGATCTCTTCCAGCGATCTAAGCTCGGGGGCCAACTCGCCTTCCAGTGCTTCGTGATTTCTCTCTTGGCAACCACCAGTCCCATATCTATGAACTTGGTGGTGATTTTAGTTTTAGCTGTGTGGGGAAACCAATGCAGTATGCATGTCCCCAATGCCATATCTAATTCCCTATCCGTCACTACCTTCAATAGTGCAAGTACGTCATTCCAGTAAGTAGCCAGGAGTGGGCACTTCCTGTGCATTTGAGGGAAGTCTGCCCCTTCACCCCGACACCTCTGGCATTCATCTGAGTCAGTGTTAAAATATGTTTTGATTTTTGCCGGTGTGAGGTAAGCACGATGTGTGACATGGAAATGGAGCATTTGAAAGCAGGCATTCCTGGTGCTCTTCCACGCCCGCTCCACTATCTCAACCCAAGCCCTTTCCGGATTCTATCTCCCTACATCAACCTCCCATTTGTACTTAAGTATGTCCAAAGGGGGTAGCTTCTCAAGGGTCATGCACTTGTATAGACACGTGACTGCCTTAGACCTCCCTGCTGCAGTCACTATGTATTCACAATGTGTGTGCATTTAGTCATATGACTAATTTAGCCATCGGCCTACATGGTCACTTTTTTGGGAGATAGCATGTGTTGCCAGTATGCAGACTCACTGGATGCTTGCTCACTTGCAGTACGCAGAACTGCATTGCATGAACGGTCAAGGGGGCATATTGCTTGGCGATGCGTGAGGTTGTCACGATGTCCCCCTTGCCTCATCACCACGCGGAGGGCTGGCAAAATGCACACCTTGCATCATCAGAACCCATATCCAATTCATCAGCACAAGGCAGCATCTCCCAGACGCCCAAATGAGCATGAGGTGTGAATGTGACAGATCACGTTCACCAGTGAGCATGCCAACAACAAGCTCAACACACCTGCAACTTTGCACATGTGTTTGGCTTGTGTGCAAGGTTGTGTATGGCCATCAAAGTCACCCTTGATGGCCATGCACGACCTTGCACACAAGTCAGACACATGCGCAATGTTGCAGGTGTGCTGAGCTTGTTGTTGGCATGCTCACTGGTGCACGTGATCTGTCACATTCACACGGCATGCTCATTTGGGCGTCTGGGAGATGCTGCCTTGTGCTGATGAATTGGATATGGGTTCTGATGATGCAAGGTGTGCATTTTGCCAGCCCTCCGCATCTCTAGGTGATGTGGCACTTTGCTAATTGATGTTGCCCTTATTTTGTCATCTGATGCTGTACCTGGACTGTGTTTGGCTGACTTTACGGTGCACATTTCAAAGTCTGGGTGCCCGGGAATATGTGTCTTGCAAGGTTTTGGCTTGAGTCAGGTGATCTGTGTCCATGCCACCATGCACAGGGCTATCTGGGACCTGATCCACAGTGATTGTGGGTCTGCAATGCAATTTATTGTGCATGAGTGCCATTGTGCCCATCCACCGCCATCCACCCACTCCATGGTTGGTACTCACCCTGTGGTTGTGTGCGCTCACATTCAGCAGTGTCCTGACCCGGCACTCCGACCACCATTTCATCAGTGATGACTTGGGCCACCATTTCCTCCGTCTCATCCAGCTCCAGCAGGGGCACTGGACTCCCACCTCCAGTCGCATTTGCTGCCTTCCGGTTGGCTGCTATTTTTTCCTTGGTATTTTTCTTACTATCATTCCAGCGCTTCCTGACCTCGTCCACTGTCCTCCTTTTCCTCTCTCCAACAGCATTCACCTTGTCCGTGATGTCTTCCCATATTTCTTTTTTTCTGGACAATGGCACTGTGCGTTTGATAAATAGCTCTTGTTGATGTTCAGCCACCAGGCCACACAGGAGTTGATTTTCCTGGTGACTGAAACTGGGGTTCCTCTTCCTCTTGGCCTTCTCCTGGGTCTCTGTCTGGTCCTCCTGGCTAGCTGTGGGGTTGTTTGTAGGCTCAGCACTTGTACCGGCTTCCTCCATGTCTCTCCTGGGATCTGTTGTATTCTCCATTTTGTTTTTTTGTTTTTTCCCTGCTTGTAGGCCTTTTATGGGGCATTTTGGCACTTGATTCGTGTGATATGCAGGCCTGCTGCCAATTTCCTGGCCGATTTCGGAGCTATTTAGCCTATCGCTACTTTTCTGTGCTTAGCGTGCTTTTTTTTTTTTTTTTTTTTAAATCGCCGGGGCGCAGGATGTATCGCCGTCCATTAGCGCCGGGATTGAATGCTATCGCTGGGTAGCGGCGCGTTGTTAATACGTCGCTACCACGGCGATAAGATCCGGGTTTAGACGGCGATAAAAAAAAAAAAAAGGACGCTTATCGCACTTAGCGATAATTATCGCGGTTTGTTGATAATATCCCCCTAAGTCTTGTAAAAAGTAATCCACGTATTTGGAGATGGGTTCAAATAGTCTGTTCCTGGCAGAAATGATGGGTTGTCCTGGGATGGGCACAGTCCCTTTATGGACATTAGGAATGTAATATAACACCAGTGTCACAGGGAACTCTCTTTTGAGGAAATTCATCTCATCCTTTGTTAGCAGACTTTTCCGTTTCCATTGTGTCAATTCATTGCCTACTGTTTGTTTAATTTTTCGTAAATCCTGGACATTGGCTTTTCTGTAGCACGCTTGGTCCTCCTAGTGTCTCTGTGCTTCCCTCAGGTATTGATCTTTAGGCCACAAAACAACGTTTCCTCCCTTATCTGCTTTGTTGATGAGGATTTCCTTGTTTTGCCAAATTGTTTTCATCAACTTAGAATACTGAATTTCCTGATATTTCCTTTTTTTGTGGTGCTTGTGGTTTACAGCAAGATTGAGCTTTTTTAATTCCTCAATGACCCGGTCATTGAACACGTCAATTGCATCCCTAGGCATGATGGGGACAAAGGTTGATGTTGGTTTGAATGGACTCTTGGCCGCTTGCGCGATGTTGATGCCCGTTTCCTTTATGATATCTTGAGTGGACATGTTCTGTTCATCATTATCGATTTCCAGTGATCGAATTGTTGTTATTGTAGCCGCAGCTTGTAACACTCCATGGATTGCAGTATCATCCTGCATTGAATCATGGGATGGAGGATTGGAAGCATTTTTGAGTTTAAAAAATGTCATTAACTTTAACTTCCGGAAAATTTATATACATCAACCCTGGATTGTTCGTATTTAAAGTTGCTTTCAGGGCAGTAAGTTAATCCTAAGGCAAGTATCTGTGTTTCTGCCTTTGTTACCTCCATATCGGTGAGATTGATCACTGTGTTCTCACATGATGCTCCTACCGTCTCCATTTTCTGGGAAGTGTCCCTTTGTTTGTGCTGCTTGTTTAATTTCCTCTTCTCCCTTCTTCTTTGGTTTCTGCCCCTCCTTGTTTTAGTTGAAGGTTCCGAGGGCGCAGGGTTTGTCTTCTGTCCTGTCTTAAAAAAGGAAGCTCTTCGGCAGGCGTCAAGTTTGTTGTTGATATAGCCCTGTCACCGTGTGGCACATCGTAGTTGTCATCTGAATCTGTGCTGCTTTGAATGGAACTTAAATCTGAGGTGGAAATACCATAATTTACGCTAGCACTGCCCACTGTCTGATTGCTTAGCTTTACGGTATTGGTTAGATGTTGTTGTTTCACTGTGTCGAATTTTTTAGAAAATGTGAGCACACGTCCAGACTCAATCATTTGTATCTCTTGCAAACTTGAAGATTTTTCTCGCTTTTATTACTTCGGTGTGTTTTTTTAGGCGTTCTTCTATTTCCTTACGGCTTTTCATTATCAATTCTTTTTGTTCCATTTCAGCCAGTGTACCATTGATCCGTTCAATTTCTATTAGAGTTGATTCCAGGTCTATTTCGGCATATTTGATTAAAATCCGCACCATATCCATAGATGCCTGCAGGTTGTTGTCAGCCCAATCGTTCAACATTATGGGGTTCGGGTTCTCAAAGCTGGGAGCAATCATTACACGCAAACCCCTTGGTACTCTTCCTGCATCACAATATTTTTCTAAAGATTCTTTCTCCCACCATTTGGTTAACTCTGTTTTCATGTTTTTCTCCAATGCTTTTAATAATGTTTTTACATCGCTCATGCCTCCTTTTCCCCCTGTTTGTAAGCTATTCGTATTGTTTGTAACTTCAGGGAGATTCAAAAATAGCGCTTCAACTGCGGCTTCCCAATCACGCAGCGCGTCATTTTCGGACATCTTTATCAGATTCCTAAACAAATGCCTGCACTCCGGTGCGTTTAATTCATTCACTCCTTCCGCCACCGTTATCAAAAAACATTGTTTGACCTCCCCACCTGCCAAATGCCTCACATTGACTCACTCGTCCTTTTGGTGAAATCCGCTCTGGCCCGTAAGTCCTCCGACTCCAGAGGCAGTGCTGACTTGCCGATCGACAATGGTGATTCACAGCAGCAGGGGTATAGCTTGACAATTACTCTTTCCGGGTTAACTATTTCGCATCAGCGATGTCAGCTGTAAACCTTCTTGCCGCTTCGGGGGAGGGGGTCAGTCAGATCGAAAACAGCCGTTGTCCGAAACTGATGAAATGTAAACCAATTCTATGTGCTCAGCAACCTCTGCGTGCCACATAGAGACGGACCACTCGATGGATTCGATTTGCAAGCGCTTTATTCAGGTACCATATTTTTCAATATTAATCCAGGCTGCCTGCCTTACGTCCACGACGCGTTTCGACCGTTTGACCACGGTCTTGATCACATGACTGCCCTGCGTTTCGAAGTGCTATTTCAACCCCCTTGACCGTGTTCACGTGTAAAAACAATCCATTGCAATAGAAGAAAGACTCTCATACGATTAATTAGATGATATAGATCATATATGTGTAGATGTAGTCCGTGTTATAAAATGTAGTAAAACACTATTAGTAAAACATTCAATAACCAAATTCGCTGCTATCTATATCCGATTTGTTAAATACATAAAAACAACTTCTGGTTGGTTCAACTGCTCATAAATTGTTACATACATTTATGTTCTTTTGATCTGTAGTATCTCTTCTTAATAGCTCGTATGGCTCTATTTAAAACATCCACATGAAACTGAACATTATGTTGATCTGTGATATCGTATATACTCTTTATATGACAACCAGTCTACCCCCATCGTCTGAACGTACTCTTTCTCATTTTCTAAAGTGCTTCCGTGTTGCTATTGCACACATGTTATAAAGTGCAAGAAAGTGCTATAAAGTGCTTAGTGCTTGTAAAGTGCAATTACGTGATACACATATATACATTATTCAAGAAACCACATATTGCTGAAATTGTCACATTTCCATACGAATAATCGTATTATGATCAATACATGTTCGCTATTGTTCTGATCTCAACCAATCCATTCAGATATACGCTTACTCACAATATAATGGTAAAAACATACTTTACCAAAGTGCCTAAGTGCATGTGCAAAATTGCAAGCTGGTAAACATGAATTTAAATCAAGGTCTCCGGGGAGACATATTTGCCAGGTGTTATACAGTTCTACTATTAAATTTCATTATGTCTTACAATGTTTATATAGTCTTTGTGCTTTTATTTGAACAAAAACCAGGAACCTACAGAGTTGACCGGTAGATACTCCAACGATCTCATTATAGACTACAGGAAGATCTTCACTCATATATATATATATATTGACAATACAAAGGGGAAAGGTGTGTGGTACTAGCGTGCACAGGTTCTTCTGTGCTGCGTGCAAGTATTTATATTTGTATGTTATTGCTCTGTCATGAGATAAGCACGAGCGAGACAGGGCCGTGTATCGCTCGTGTCTACTTCATATGCTGCCTTTCGCTTTGTGAATGGGCTTCTCGCTTGTGAAGGACACTCTGTATGTTTTCAAGTGGAGTGGGAGTGTAGATATATCATGGGGGGTTGTCGGTTGGCATGGGAGCAGTTGTACTTACGTCTTTGGCGGATGTCATTGAAATAAACTCTGGACAATTTACGGAGTATGCTTCAAGTCTTCATTTCTTGCTTTCAGTGTTTACGGCTTCCTACATTAAACTTCTTCTTACTGGACATGTTCTAGCAGTCCTTATAATGAACCTGCTGACTATTTTTCTTTTTCCTTATTTTATGGTGATTCACTGATTGAATAACTGGTTTACACCCGGCTATTGTTGCGTTTGGTGCCAAGAACTAATTAAGTTATTCTGTCCTGTGAAGGGTGTCTTATCCAAGATGGTTCACTGTGGGCCGCCTTCTAGCAGGACTGGGCGAGAGAGATGCTTTACTTACAAACCGACCGAAATAGGAATTTTCTGTCAGTTTCTGCTCTAGGCAGCCAGTGCCTGCAGGAGTGGAAGTGGTGGTTGGCTTTAAGTTGGGACAAGACCTGGTGTATACCTCTATTTGGCAAACATGAAGGAGTCAGCAGGGGGTGACTAGCCCTTCCAATAAACCTCCATCTATGGCAACAATACAATAGATGATTCAGATAGCAGTAGAAGCTGCCTTCAGAGACAGGGAAGGAACAGTCCCGACTAAAATTCCCCAGATGGATGAATCTGCGGGTCCTGGTACAGCTATAAAAGAGGAGGGAAGGAATGGTCATTTTAGTCAGGGAGCTGTACTCTCTGAGGTGCTGCAACCCTTATGTGACAATCTGAACCTACCAACTCCAGATTTTACTGCAGAGGATACTGTCACAGTATGTTAGAAACTGGGTTACTGATTGCGGTGTGAGGACTGGTTCAGCAGCAACCACAATCCTAGTCAGGGTAAGGCAAAAGCAAACCCCAAATTAACCTGTCCTCAACCCCCTTGTAGCTTGGTACAGAGCAGTCAGGCTTAACTCAGAGGCAATTTGTAAAGTATTTGTACAACACTTCAAACAGCAAAACAGTGAAAACACCACACAAAAAGATCCCACACCATGTTAGAATAGAGCAAAAGTTAATGAATAAGACAAGACCAAAAAGACAAAAGTCAAATTAGTAGATCCAGAGTTATGAATTTTTAAAGAATAAACTGCAAAATAGCATTTAGAAACAGCAAGCACCAACCATCACTATCTGGTCGTGCTGGACGGAGTCAAACTCAAATGTTCAGGCCAAACATGGTGTAGCATGGGTCAAATACAGTCCTAGATTAGTCCCGCTGAAGTTTTACCTTCTCAAGTTTTGTGCAAAGTGTCCAGTTCATGCTAGGGTCGCAAGGAGCAAGTAGAGTGTTGTAGGCAGCAGTCAGCATGGTGCAAAGAGCAGGCTGGGCGTCGCAGATGGGCAGGCTGGAGCTTCATGTTGATGGTCCCCTGCTGGCTGACGCTGCTGTGCAAAGAGACGGGCTTGCAGTGGATTGAGCTGATTTTTGACACCTTGTCCCATCACACCCTAATTGAAGACTTCAACACATTGGAATCCAAGGAGATGCTCTCAAATGATTCGCCTCCTTCTTCACAGGAAGAACCCAGAGAATCTGCCTACCAACGTTCACCTCGGAACCCAACAATATCGTCTGCGGCACCCCTCAAGACTCGTCCCTCAGCCCCACGCTGTTCAACACTTCCATGACTCCCTTGGCCAACATCATCTGAACCCAAGGACTAAACATCATATCCTACGCAGATGACATCCAGCTCATCCTCTCAGAAGATCCCACCACCACAAGGGCCGCAGATGTATGATGAGCATCACCGACTGGATGAAAAGCAGCTGCCTGAAACACATCACAGGCAAAACAGAAGTGCTGATCTTCGGCAACAACACCTCCCCATGGATCGACTCCTGGTGGCTCTCTAAACTAGGACCCTCACCCACTCTGACAGACCATGCTCGCAACCTCTGCATTATCCTGGACAGGAAACTCACCATGAAATTCCAGATCAATGCAGACTCATCCTCCTGCTTCCTCACCCTTGTAATAGTCTGTGGCTTTCTTCAGCTTTGGTAGAGGCCACTCCTGAAGGGGGCATCATGGGCAGGCACAATAACAGCTGCTGGGGACCCAGAAATTACCAGTCTAAGATGCCTTAGCGGCAAACAACGAGGGGAGGGGCATCCCCCCAGGGGAAGAAAAGCACGCCAAGGTTGGAGTGAAGACACCAGTAATGCCAAGTGATGTTTTGAACCCCTCTATGGGGAGACACCACCATACCCTCACATGGGGCACGGGGATGAAAGGACAGCACTGCCTCAGGCAAGGTACATTCGTGTGGCAGGGGCAGTGTGCAGGAAATTCACATTTGAGGGACAGGGGCAGCAAGCAGGAAATTCTAGTACGACGATCAAAGAGCAGAGAACGAAGGAAGAAATTGCTACCAGTACCATTGAATCATCTGGAGGGACCAGCCCACCGTGGCCAGTGCTCGCCGGGACCCTAGGCTGTGTTTAAAGAGTCACGCACCGCCCCATCTGCTCCATCCAGCTGCACTGGCAGCTTTGACATTACAGCAAGAAGAAAGGCCCAGATCTCTCCGGTGGAAACCCGTGGCGGATCTCTTTAGCCTGTCCCCTCAAATTAGGCGAGCAGGCACACCGGGGTGGGAAGATGGCTCAGTGAGGTAAAAGGGCTCCTGGCATCTGCTGCAATCTACATTTCGAATCCCAGCATTGTCAACTCAGCCTCTCTTCCTTCCGCAGAGTTACTCTAAACAAGCCTACAGTAATGCCTTCATTTTTGGTAATTTTAACTGTTCAATACTAAAAGGAAGCTTATAGATCTAATTTTCCTGGCATCGCCACCACCTGACTTGCGGGCATATAGTCAGCAAAAGCACCGCTGTGGCCAGGAAGCAGCAGCGTTGAGGGAGCCTCGGCCATGCCCACCCCAACGTGGAGCAGGATTTAAAGGGGCAAGCCGGACACAGAGAAGGAGATGTGGCTTAATGGCCCTACTGCTGATTTTGAGAAAGGAGAGCCAAGTTTGAGTCTCAGCGTCCATTCAACATCCTGTGATTCTCGGCAAATCACTCAAGCTGCACGTGTGCCTTAATATAGGTAAAAATCTGACCTTGTGTAATATAATGTAATTCACACAAAAAGGCACTCCAATCCTTGTACGAAGTGTGTGCTACATAAAACAAAGCCTGCCTTGAAGTACGGCGAGCTTTGATGCAGGCATTTCAAAGAGGCGGCACCCTGCTGTAACACGAGTCCCGTCCGCTAAGGAATGGGTTCGATAATGAATTAAAAGGCACCAGAACGGTGGCTCGTGCTTGCTTCAAGCATACTGCTGATAGCCGCCATTCAGGATATGCGAGACACCCCATTAACGCCCACTCGGACACCTGACTCTCTACGGTTTCTGGCTCCTGCGCTGCTCTTGTGTCCATGGTCCTATCCTGCTGTGCAGTCAGCTGTTGAGAACAGGCAGCAGCTTTGAGCGATCATGGATGTCAGCCATACAAGGGCGCTGGAATCACTGTGGGACCCACTCCGCACGAGTCCTTTACCTGGGAACAGTGATCGAGAACTGGGGGTGTTGTGGAGGAGCTACGTGGCCTAGCCCCGACACAATCGGTGAGTATGGTTGTGTACCGCTCAGTGTCGGCCTGGTTTGGTGGGGACAGAATGCTGGTAGGGGATTGACAATGTGGTGATTGATGTTCCTCCTGGGGGAGATTGGAGTTTTGTCTAGTACAAGTTTTGACTCACCAGTGGCACAGAGGGATAACATGCCTGCTGCAAGAAAGTGTGTTCTTAGGTCTGTTGTCTTACCATGAGTAAAGAGCAAAGTAATTATGAGCTTCTACATGAAAGGCAGTTTCAATGTTCATTTGGATCATATTTATTTTTTCATTGTAAAATGAATTGTTTTTGTAATGCAATATCGATTCATTATAGATGCTAGTGAGAATTATAAAATGGAATTGTGAGCTCTATTTATTCAACATCATGACATGAAGTAATGAGAGAATGGAGCAATGTTACCTCAAAAACGCATCCCTCATGTTGGTTGGACAACAGAGATGATAATAATGATAACAATAATAATAATATTAATAATAATAATCATCATTATAATAATAATAATAATAATAATAATAATGGTATCTAGCCCACATGAAAGTGGACTGAATAGATTTATGCAGGTGAAATCTGCAGAGTGCACGCTGAACTCACCTGTGATTGAACAGTCCACTGTGCTAACTTGCTAGCATTTCCAGAGAGCTGACATGTTACAGGTGTTCATTTAACCGTTTCCATGCACACGACGGCCGGGAGCCGTCGTGCGCAACGGTGCTCGTGTGCGCAGGACGGCTCCCGGGCGTCCTGGCACATGGCACCGGTAATCCCTCTGGTGCAGGCACCAGAGGGATTTATTTTTGTTCCCCAAAGCCTCGGGAGCTGGGGAAGAGCTTCCCCAGCTCCCGAGGCCCCCGTATTTTCTATGAAATGACGATCAGCGCGCACGTCGCGCTGACGTCATTTCATGGAAACCGAAACTGAAATGAACCTTTAGGGGGGGCAGAAAGCCCACTGGACGCCAGCGATTTTTTTTGGGCAATTTCAATGAGGGTGGGGGCTGCCCAAAACGGGCATGCCAATGCCCCCAACCCCCGCCACAACTACAGCCTTTCTGCCCCCCCGGGGGGGTAGAAAGCCCACTAGACACCAGGGATTTTTTTGGGGGTAATTTTAATTGGGTGGGGGCTGCCCAAAATGGGCAAGCCAATGCCCCCACCCGGTGCCGCCACAATTACAGCCTTTCTGCCCCGGGGCAGTAGCCCCCAATCTGCCCCCCCCGGGGGGCAGAAAGCCCCCTAGATGCCAGGGATTTTTTTGGGGCAATTCTAATTCTAATGTGCCACAATTACAGCCTTTCTGCCCCCCCTGGGAGGCAGATGGGGGCAGTATCCCCCAATCTGCCCCCCCGGGGGCAAAAAGCCCACTAGAAGCCAGGGATTTTTTGGGGGCAATTTGAATTAGGGTGGGGGCTGCCCAAAACAGGCAAGCCAATGCCCCCACCCCGCAACAATTTCAGTCTTTCTGCCCCCCTGGGGGGCAGATGGGGGCAGTAGCCACCAATCTGCCCCCCTGGGGGGGCAGAAAGCCCACTAAAAACCAGGGATTTTTTGGGGGGCAATTTTAATTAGGGTGGGGGCTGCACAAAACGGGCATGCCAATGCCCCCACCCCCTGCCAAAATTACAGCCTTTCTGCCCCCCCTGGCGGGCAGATGGGGCCGGTAGCCCCCAATCTGCCGCCCCGGGGGGGGGGCAAAAGCCCACTAGATGCCAGGGATTTGTTTTGCCAAATTGAATGAGGGGTGGGGGCTGCTCAAAACAGACATGCCAATGCCCCCACCCCCGCCCGCAAAAATTCCAGTCTTTCTGTCCCCCCAGGGGGCATATGGGGGCAGTAGCCCCCAATCTGCCCCCCCCGGGGGCACAAAGCTCACTATAAACCAGGGATTTTTTTTTGTATTCATGTAGGGGTGGGGGTTGCCCAAAATGGGCATGATAATACCCCCATGCCCCCAGAGAAATTCCAGTCTTTCTGCCCCCCCGGGGGGGCAGATGGGGGCAGTGGCCCCTGATCTGCCCCCAGGGGGGGGCAGAAAGCCCACTAGGCGCCAGCGATTACGCTGGCTTTTTTTATGCGTGGGGGTGGGGGCTGACCAGAATGGGCATACCAATGCCCCCATCCCCCAAAAAATAGCCACAGTCTTTCTGCCCCCCTTGGGGACATATCGGGGCAAACCCCCCCCCCCGATTCCCCCCCAGGGCGGCAGATAGCCCACTAGGCACAGACTTTTTTTTAGCAATGTGCCTACCTGTGGATTTTGGGCCCTAGCACAGCTGGCACATAGGGAAACCTATCAAACCTGTACATTTTTGAAAACTAGACACCAAGGGGAATCCAGGATGGGGTGACTTGTCTGGCTCCCACCAGATTCTGTTACCCAGAATCCCTTGCAAACCTCAAACTTTGTAAAAAAAAAAAACATTTTCCCCACATTTATGTGTGTTGGAAAGTTCTGGAATCTGTGTGGATCCACAAAATTCCACCCACCCCGCGTTCCCCAAAGTCTTCCAAGAAAAATAGTACCTCACTTGTGCGGGTAGGCCTAGTGCCCGTGACAGGAAACGGCCCAAAATGCAACGTAGACACACCACATTTTCACAGTGAAAACGGACCCTTTTTTTGCAAAGTGCCTAGCTGTAGATTTTGAACCCTAGCTCTGCCGGAACCTAGTGAATCCTAGCAAACCTATACATTTTTGAAAACTAGACACCCAGGGGAATCCAGGATGGGGTGACTTGTCTGGCTCTCACTAGGTTCTGTTACCCAGAATCCCTTGCAAACCTCAAAATTTGTCCAAAAAAACACATTTTCCTCACATTTCGGTGGTGGAAAGTTCTGGAATCTGCGTGGATCCACAAAATTCCACCCACCCAGCGTTTCCCAAAGTCTTCAGAGAAAAATGGTACCTCACTTGTGTGGGTAGGCCTAGTGCCCGCGACAGGAAACGGCCCAAAACTCAACGTGGACACACCACATTTTACAGTGAAAACTGACACTATTTTGCAAAGTGCCTAGGTGTGGATTTTGAACCCTAGCTCTGCCGGCACCTAGGGAAACCTAGCAAACCTATACATTTTTGAAAACTAGACACCCAGGGGAATCCAGTATGGGGTGACTTGTCTGGCTCTCACCAGGTTCTGTTACCCAGAATCCCTTGCAAACCTCAAAATTTGTCAAAAAAACATATTTTCCTCACATTTATGTGGTGGAAAGTTCTGGAATCTATGTGGATCCACAAAATTCCACACACCCCGCATTCCCCAAAGTCTTTCGAGAAAAATGGTACCTCACTTGTGTGGGTAGGCCTAGTCCTCGCAACAGGAAACGGCCCAAAACGCAACGTAGAGACAACACATTTTCACAGTGAAAACGGACCCTTTTTTTGCAAAGTGCCTAGCTGTAGATTTTGCACCCTAGCTCTTCCGGCACCTACAGAAACCTAGCAAACCTATACATTTTTGAAAACTAGACACCCAGGGGAATCCAGGATGGGGTGACTTGTCTGGCTCTCACCAGGTTCTGTTACCCAGAATCCCTTGCAAACCTCAACATTTGTAAAAAAAAACACATTTTCCTCACATTTCTGTGGTGGAAAGTTCTGGAATCTATGTGGATCCACAAAATTCCACCCAGCCTGCATTCCCCAAAGTCTTCAGAGAAAAATGGTTCCTCACTTGTGTGGGTGGGTCAAGTACCCGCGGCAGGCAAGGGCCCAAAACCTATTGAGGCGACTTCAAAATTACCTATCACAAAACAACCTGGTTTTGCAAGGGGGTCCCATGAGTTTTTGGCCCCGGGCTCGGCGGCCACCTAGGGAAACCTACCAAACCCACACATTTCTGAAAACTAGACACCCGGGGGAGTCCAGCAAGGTATGGCTTGCGTGGGTCCCCCAACATTTCCCTACCCAGAATCCCCTGCAAACCTCAACTTTTGTTGAAAAAATCTATTTTTTCTCACATTTCTGTGTGGGAAAGTTGTAGGATCACCGGGCTGACACAAATTTCATACCACCCAGCGTTTCCCCAGGTCTCCCAATAAAAATGGTACCTCACGTGTGTGGGTAGGCATAGTGGCTGCAACAGGAAATGGCCCAAATCGTACTGTGGAGACTTAAAAATTACCTATAACAAAACTGCCTGGTTTTGGGGGGGCACCTGGGGTTTTGGCCCCGGGCTCGCCGCCATCTAGGGAAACCTACCAAACCCACACATTTCTGAAATCTAGACTCCCTGGGGAGTCCAATGACGTATGGCTTGTGTGGATCCCCCAACGTTTCCCTACCCAGAATCCCCTGCAAACCTCAAATTTAGCTGAAAAGAACACATTTTCCACATATTTTTGTGTGGAATAACCGTGGCGGCACAAATGTCCTACCCCACAGCGTTCTCCTTAGTGTCCCGAGTAAAATGATACCTCACTTGTGTGGGTGTCCAATGCAAAATTGGCTAAAAACGTATTTTTAAAAATAATTTGGTTTCTGATAAGTAATTTTGATGTCGCCTCAATAGGTTTTGGGCCCTTGCCTGTCGCGGGTCCTTGACCCACCCACGCGAGTAAGGTGCCATTTTTATCGGGAGACCTGGGGGAACACTGGGTGGGAGGAAATTTGTGGATCAACGCAGATTCCAGAACTTTCCCACACAGAAATTTGAGAAAAAAGTGACTTTTTTCAGCTAAATTTGAGGTTTGCAGGGGATTCTGGGTAGGAGAATGTTGGGGGACCCACGCTAGCCATACCTCGCTGGACTCCCCCGGGTGTCTAGTTTTCAGAAATGTAATCTGGTAGGTTTCCCTAGATGGCCGCCGAGCCCCGGGCCGAAACTCATGGGACACCCCCTTGCAAAACCAGGTTGGTTTCTGATAAGTCATTTTGATGTCGCCTCAATAGGTTTTGGGCCCTTGCCTGTCGCGGGTACTTGACCCACCCACGCAAGTAAGGTACCATTTTTCTCGAAAGACTTTGGGGAACGCGGGGTGGGTGGAATTTTGTGGATCCACGCAGATTCCAGAACTTTCCACCACAGAAATGTAAGGAAAATGTGTTTTTTTGGACACATTTTTAGGTTTGCAAGGGATTCTGGGTAACAGAACCTGGTGAGAGCCAGTCAAGTCACCCCATCCTGGATTCCCCTGGGTGTCTAGTTTTCAAAAATGTATTGGTTTGCTAGGTTTCTCTAGGTGCCAGCAGAGCTAGGGTTAAAAAACTACAGCTAGGCACTTTGCAAAAAAAGGGTCCATTTTCACTGTGAAAATGTGGTGTGTCCACGTTGCGTTTTGGGCCGTTTCCTGACACCGGCACTAGACCTACCCACACAAGTGAGGTACCATTTTTCTCGAAAGACTTTGGGAACGCGGGGTGGGGGGAATTTTGTGGATCCACGCAGATTCCAGAACTTTCCACCAGAGAAATGTGAGGAAAAAGTGGTTTTTTTGACAAATGTTTAGGTTTGCAAGGGATTCTGGGTAACAGAACCTGGTGAGAGCCAGTCAAGTCACCCCATCCTGGATTCCCCTGGGTGTCTAGTTTTCAAAAATGTATAGGTTTGCTAGGTTTTCCTAGGTGCCGGCAGAGCTAGGGTTAAAAAATTACAGCTAGGCACTTTGCAAAAAAAGGGTCATTTTTCACTGTGAAAATGTCGTGTGTCCACGTTGGGTTTTGGGCCGTTTCCTGTCGCGGGCACTAGGCCTACCACACAAGTGAGGTACCATTTATCTTGAAAGACTTTGGGGAACGCGGGGTGGGTGGAATTTTGTGGATCCACGCAGATTCCAGAATTTTCCACCAGAGAAATGTGAGGAAAAATTGTTTTTTTGGACAAATGTTTAGGTTTGCAAGGGATTCTGGGTAACAGAACCTAGTGAGAGCCAGTCAAGTCACCCCATCCTGGATTTCCCTGGGTGTCTAGTCTTTAAAAATGTATAGGTTTTCTAGGTTTCCCTAGGTGCCGGCAGAGCTAGGGTTCAAAAACTACAGCTAGGCACTTTGCAAAAAAAGGGTCATTTTTCACTGTGAAAATGTGGTGTGTCCACGTTGCGTTTTGGGCCGTTTCCTGTCGCGGGCACTAGGTCTACCCACACAAGTGAGGTACCATTTTTCTCTGAAGACTTTAGGGAACGCGGGGTGGGTGGAATTTTGTGGATCCATGCAGATTCCAGAACTTTCCAACAGAGAAATGTGAGTAAAAAGTGTTTTTTGGACACATTTTTAGGTTTGCAAGGGATTCTGGGTAACAGAACCTGGTGAGAGCCAGTCAAGTCACCCCATCCTGGATTTCCCTGGGTGTCTAGTTTTCAAAAATGTATAGGTTTCCTAGGTTTCCCTAGGTGCCGGCAGAGCTAGGGTTTAAAAACTACAGCTAAGGCACTTTGCAAAAAAAGGGTCATTTTTCACTGTGAAAATGTGGTGTGTCCATGTTGTGTTTTGGGCCGTTTCCTGTCGCGGGCACTAGGCCTACCCACACAAGTGAGGCACCATTTTTCTCGGAAGACTTTGGGGAACGCGGGGTGGGTGGAATTTTGTGGATCCACGCAGATTCCAGAACTTTCCACCAGAAAAATGTGAGGAAAAAGTGTTTTTTTTGACAAATTGTTAGGTTTGCAAGGGATTCTGGGTAACAGAACCTGGTGAGAGCCCGTCAAGTCACCCCATCCTGGATTCCCCTGGGTGTCTAGTTTTCAAAAATGTATAGGTTTGCTAGGTTTCCCTTGGTGCCGGCAGAACTAGGGTTAAAAAACTACAGCTAGGCACTTTGCAAAAAAAGGGTCATTTTTCACTGTGAAAATGTGGTGTGTCCACGTTGCGTTTTGGGCCGTTTCCTGTCGCGGGCACTAGGCCTACCCACACAAGTGAGGTACCATTTTTCTCGGAAGACTTTGAGGGTTGCTGGGTCGGCGGAATTTTGTGGATCCACGCAGATTCCAGAACTTTCCACCACAGAAATGTGAGGGAAATGCGTTTTTTTGGACAAATCTTTAGGTTTGCCAGGGATTCTGGGTAACAGAACCTGGTGAGAGCCAGTCAAGTCACCCCATCCTGGATTCCCCTGTGTGTCTAGTTTACAAAAATGTATAGGTTTGCTAGGTTTCCCTAGGTGCCGGCAGAGCTAGAATTAAAAAACTACAGCTAGGCACTTTGCAAAAAAAGGGTACTTTTTCACTGCGAAAATGTGGTGTGTCCATGTTGCGTTTTGGGCCGTTTCGTGTCACGGGCATTAGGCTTACCCACACAAGTGAGGTACCATTGTTTTCGGAAGACTTTGGGGAACGCTGGGTGGGTAGAATTTTGTGGATCCGCACAGATTCCAGAACTTTCCACCACAGAAATGTGAGGAAAATGTGTTTTTTTTAATACATTTTTAGGTTTGCAAGGGATTCTGGGTAACAGAACCTGGTCAGAGCCAGTCAAGTCACCCCATCCTGGATTCCCCTGGGTGTTTAGTTTTAAAAAATGTATAGGTTTGCTAGGTTTCCCTATGTGCCGGCAGAGCTAGGGTTCAAAATCTACAGCTAGGCACTTTGCAAAAAAAGGGTCCGTTTTCACTGTGAAAATGTGGTGTGTCCATGTTGCGTTTTGGGCCGTTTCCTGTGGCGGGCACTAGGCCTACCCACACAAGTGAGGTACCATTGTTCTCGAAAGACTTTGGGGAACGCGGGGTGGGTGGAATTTTGGGGATCCACGCAGATTCCAGAACTTTCCACCACAGAAATGTGAGGAAAATTTGTTTTTTTGGACAAATGTTTAGGTTTGCAAGGGATTCTGGGTAACAGAACCTGGTGAGAGCCAGTCAAGTCAACTCATCCTGGATTCCCCTGGGTGTCTAGTTTTCAAAAATGTATAGTTTTGCTAGGTTTCCCTAGGTGCCGGCAGAGCTAGGGTTAAAAAACTACAGCTAGGCACTCTGCAAAAAAAGGGTCATTTTTCATTGTGAAAATGTGGTGTGTCCACGTTGCGTTTTGAGCCGTTTCCTGTCGTGAGCACTAGGCCTACCCACACAAGTGAGGTACCATGTTTATCGGGAGACTTAGGGTAACACAGAATTCTAGAGCAACTATTATTACCTATTGACTTTCGATGCATTTCTGCCTTCCAAATGAAAGACAATGTGTAAAAAGAAGTCATTTTGAAAAATGACCTATAATTCTCATGCTAGTATGGGTACTCCCAATTTCAGAAATGTGCAAATATCTACTGTTTCTAAACTCTATATTTTGTTCCCATTTCAGAAATACATAGGTGTCTTAAATACTGATTTTTCCATGTATACATTTTCCCAAAATAATTGCTATATACCCGGTACATAATAAAAAACCATTGCAAGATGCTGCTCAGTTATTGGCTCTGGGTTCGTCGGGTTCTTGGTGAACCTACAAGTCCTATATATCCCCACAACCAGAAAGGTCCAGCGGATGTAACGGTATATTGCTTTCAAACAGCTGTCATAATTAGATGAAGTTACAGGTGAAAACGTTGACACAAATGGCTGTTTTTTTCAACTAAATTTCAATTTTTCCTATATTTAACTGTTAGTTTCTATAAAGAAACATTGAAGGATCTACACCCCTTGCTGAATTCAGAATTTTGTTTACTTTTCTAAAATGTATAGCTTTCCAGGATCCATGATTGCTTTCTTACCCATTTCTACCGTTAACTGGAAGGAGGTTGAAAGCACAAAAAATTGCAAAAATAGGCGATGTCCCAGAAAAATGCACAAACTGTGTAAAAAGTTTTGGTTTTCTGACAAAAGTCTGCTTGTCCCTGAAAGCTGGGAAGATGGTGATTTCAGCACCACAACCCCTTTTTTGATACCATTTGCAGGGAAAAAACCAGACACTTTCATCTGGAGCCCTTTTTTCCCATTTCCCCCCCCCCCAAAAAAAATGTAGCTGCATTTTGGCTAATTTCTGGGTCCCCTCCAGGGGAATCCACAAACCCTGGGTACCTTTAGAATCTTCATGATGTTGGAAAAAAAGGATGCAAATTTGGCGTGGATACCTTATGTGGTCAAAAAGTTACAGGGGCCTAAGCGCAAACTACCCCAAATAGCCAAAAAAAGGCTTAGCACAGGGGGGGAAAAGGCCTAGCAGCGAAGGGGTTAAATCAGGACCAGTTATCTTAAGAGCAGAGTACGTGGCAGACGCTCTCTCATGAAATTATGGTCAAAGCCCCTACCCATGATACTTGAATGCACACCACATAGCTACATAAAACTTTGCCTGAACTTCTATTCAGGATACTTGGACAGAAGCCTGATCATCCTTCCTCAATCCCCAGTGAGCCTGCTAATGCTAGAACGCCAGGTTTACCCCACTGACAAACTTCCAATCATGGGCTTGTCAAGATCGGGCAGCCAAGGTACCTTGCCAGACTGTCTAGTCATGGTGCCTGCCAGAAACTTTTGATCATGATATTTCTGGAGAGGGGCGTGGCTAGCGCCCGAAGAAGATGGCGGCGATTCCGTGAATCTCCCCAGGACGACGCGGGACCTGACGGAGCTAATGGCTGTCCTAATGTGCTTGTACTGCTAAAAATGAAAGCACACATGTCGGAACATAACTGGACAAGGAAGGAGTAAGTGTCTCGTCAGGCAACGCGCTGCAACCCTTGCGCTCTCCTTTTGAAGTCCTGAGCAGCTCCGTTGGTATGACGTCCGCCATTTTGTGCGCGTAAACAAATTGGAGGCAGCTGGTTTCACAAGCACTTTCCTCTCAGCACTTTTCACTAGTCGCAGTGCGTTTCCAGTCTATTTTTGAAGGAGGCTGTCTTCTTACATTCCCTAACAAATAATGGGAAATGAAAGTACTCGCTTTTAAAGCATTATTTTGCTGGTAGCTCCCCCTGGTGAGGAAATGTGAATATAACCTGACTTCTTTTCCATTGGTTTCCTTATTTTTCAAGGTGATTTATTTTGTTGAATTAACTCACCTCTTTAACGGTTGGCTAAGTGACAACGAGTGCTAATCTTTGGTGTATGAGTCCTACCCAGTCAGACTACGAATGTGAGCCTGCAATTTTCTGATGCATTTGATGTGCTCCATTTTTGTTTTTTGGAACTGTGATTTTCCTCACCTCATTTCGTGATTGAGTTTGGCTATATTCTTTGAAGAATTTCCCCACGCTGGTGCTTTTGCAGTGCTCTGCATATAACTTCTTCTCTTTCTTATATGGGGAGATTACAAAATCTTAAACTTTCTACTTCTACCAAACACACTACTCATTCTGATTCCGACTCTACTTAAAACGATATGGAGGATAACTCCTCTCACAAACCTGAGCCCACCTCAGGCACTATTCCAAAGATGCAGATTTCTAGCAAATTATCGGTAATTTCCATCAAACATCCTAAAAAAGATCCTCCATCTCCAGTTCATTCTTCTACAGCACCCATGGATGTAATCCTTGCAGAAATTCGTGCTCTGAAACCCTTCATAGAGGAAACTAATAAGACTCTACAACATTTGGACGACAAGTGGTCTTCTTTGGATTCACGAGTACCAGTGATGGAACAAAAAACGGAAGCTCTACAATCCACCTACTCACGTATCTCCTCTCTGGAATCAGAAATAACCCTCCTCAAAAAGCACACTGAAGATTTGGAAAACCGAAATCGCAGAAATGACCTTCGCATTTACGGTCTTCCCGAAAACTTAGAGGGCTCTAACCCAACCGTTTATTTTCAGACCTTTCTGCCCAAGCTTTTTGATATGCCTGCCTCTACTTCACGCAACATTCAACGCGCTCATAGACTTGGTCCGAGGGTCTCAACAAAACCACGTGGAGTCATCATGTTCTTCCTACAATTTACTGACCTTCTCCAGGTCTTGTCAATTGTTAAGACCAAAAAACAAATTCATTGGGAGGGTCACCGACTATATTTTTCTCAAGATGTAGCTAAAGTCACTGCTGACCGTCGGAAAAATTCCTTGATTTACGTCCTCAGCTAAGACCTCTCAATGCTAGATATGGACTGATCCATCCGTGTCTTTTCAAGGTCACATATAAGGAGAAGACTATTACTTTTGAGGACCCAGCAGCTCTACAGGATTTTCTCCAGCTTCACGGAGCAGATGTCATGGACACCTCAAAATTTACTTGATTGTCATTTTGTTTTGTCTTGCAGGTATATATATTATCTATGTAATTCTTTGAATTTGCGATTAAAAGAGACCTCTTATGGCTTCCGCTAACCACATACTTATCTGCATCTGCATCTTCTATTGTTAAAGCAATTACTGTTTCTGATGACGTTAGAAAACCACCTTAAATTTTACTCTTTGCCTTTTCCTTCTTAAATGATCAGAAGGCATTTGTTTCTTCTATATTATTTATCACGTAATTTTAAAATGTGCTTATTGTTATGCTTACAGTGTTAAAACAGTTTTTGTTCTTGCTTTTTATTCCAACATTATAATTTGACTACATATTGCTTTCTTCCCTCCCCTCTCTTCCCCCACTTTTTCTTTCCTTTCTTGGTTTATAACGTATATTTTTCCTTTTGTGTACAGCTTGATAGTCTTATTTCCCATTTTTATCTTGTTTTCCATACAACTTTTATGCTAATAGGATTTGTTGTATCTATTACAATGCTGTTCTTTTGCTTGTTGTTTCTTAATAAATTCAAACTTAACTTACATTTTTTTTTATTTCTGGAGGTTTTTTTTTTTGCGAAGCTCTTCTTGCTGATTTTTAGCTGCTACAAAGCTCTTTGAGTAAGGGAGACCAAGGCATAGTAACAGACTCATTTTGGTCTGGGGCTGCGGGCAAAAGATATTCTTCAGATTTATCCTGAGCCCATTACACTTTCATGCTTTTCCCACTGGTTATGGCTTGCTGCACCCATTCGTAAGCACTGGATTCACCCTAGACTGTGCCCAATGCATGCGCCTTGGTCATGCCCTCCTTCTACTTCCATTGCTCTCATTTTCTTCTGGGCATTGCCAGCTATATATATATATATACATATTTATTTTGTCTTTAATACTGCTGTTCTGTGTTGGTAGTTTTTAGGCTGTATAAGATTTACAGTGATAATCTGGGCGAGACACTAGCTCACTGTTACAGTTCATTCACAGTTGTACAGCGAGGAGACAGCTGCTCAGAAGCATACGAGCACCCAGATAGAGACTTGTGACTCTAGTGTGGTGCTCTGCTTACAGTATCAGGCTTAACAGCAGTCCTGATTACAGTAAGATAGTTCCCCATACAATGCAGCATTTTACTGGGCATCTCTAGGTATATCTAAGGGATTTTAATACGATAACTGTAATTCAGTGTGCTTAGAAGTACCAGGTAACATTTTAAGGTAATTGGAAAGTATGCAAGGTATACTTTCAGCCACACCATTATCTGCAACTGCAACAAATGATGGGTGGAATGCTGAATGACTCAAACATTCTCCCCCAGTCAAGAGAACAGGGTTAAATCCATCGTTCTTTTGCCCATAACGCCACCCCAGTTTGGACCCAGCCATATGCAAATCCGTCTTGACCCTGTGCCTCATGGGAACAGTCCAGACCGAACTGCCAAGCCAGGTCCTCCCTGGACCAGAAACAAGCATCCTGGACACCATTATCTGCAGCAGAACATCCACATGTCCTCATGCACATGCATATGCCCACAGGCCACCCTGGAAAAGTTAACAAAAATAAAACATTGGTACTTACCCAGGTAAGCCATTTTTGAGTGTTAGTTAAGCAGATGATTTTGTTTGGTGACGGTGTGCTACATCACTCCTCCAAAGAAGGTATCTGACTGTCTCAACTTTTTCCTTCATTTATGGCATCTGCGAGTGGAGAAGACACACTGAGAGGGCGATTAGGATCTGATCGTGCCTGCACATAACTGCAAGGATGGAGCAGAACACATCTGTGCATTTGGGGAAGATTGCCAATGGAGCCCACCACACTTCACCCTTCCAGAGCCATGGCTAGTATTTCTAATCCAGTGTTCAATTTATTTAATAACCTTTCCTTGTTAACTGGTGAGTAACTGCAGACATCTCAACGGGGATCCATCAGTCGATGTCTAGGTGATACCCATAGCATGCAAACTGCAAGTGATAGATTAGAATTTTATAACTTCCCCCAGTCTCTAATTATTCTAATGTTACTAATAAAGGTTGGTTGGGGTATAAATACATCCATTAAAGAGTGTGCTTCTCCAGGCCAAGCACACTCTTTAATTAGAATAGTGTACAGAGGAAAAATGAATACTACACATTGGAATATGCTTTTAAGCACAGCCTAAAAACCTCCCTTGTTAACAGCTGTCTAAGGGATATTTAGAATGGCAGTTTTTCGCTTCCTTTTATCAGAGCTATCCACCATCACCGGGAAGCTTCTTCGGAGGCAGCCAGGCGCTCTATAAATTGCTTTGAATTGAATTGAGTCCTTCTTTATCTTATGTGACATTTCCCATACACTGATTTATAGATATAGGATTCATTGTTTCTAATTAATACGTTGGTGACATTACGGGTGCTGACACCCTACTGGGTTAGAATGGAAGTGGAGGAATTGGCGAGGAGGCAGGTCATTGGGGGTGGGAGGCGCCACCAATGCTGAAGCCAGTCCAGGCAGCATCTTAAAATCCAAGTCACGACTTAATTGAAGTCACCACAAATTAAAATCTGAGATATCACCTACAATATCAAACACTCCTCAAATGACAATCCATGTTAACGGAAGTGGCCTATGCATTTCGGGATTATCTCAACCAAATGGTAGGCACCCCTAACTCTTCCTGAATAAGTTGATTGAGCTGCAAGGGAGTAACAGGGATAACCATTATGCAGTAGAGCAGATATCGCCCAAGTCTCTTGTAACACAATAATATCAAAGGTCTTGAAGAAAGATCATCAAGCGCTACATTCAACCCTGGAAGCATAACCGGGTGTATTCCAACCAACTAATATTAGTACGCCTGGCCAGGGGAGAAATGTCCTGAAGAAAACTCATAGGTGCGAGGCAAACTAGGTTGGTAGAAGTAACTGAGAAGAGGTACATGAACATAGCTAGTTCTGCTAAGCAGCTAGTTGGCCATTAGAACTCAGCTTGTGAGAGGCAACAAGAAAACTGAGTATCAGCGTCTCCACGTGTCTGATGAGGACAACTATCGTTGGAGATCTCCTTCCTCTAGTCAGGGGTATGGCACTGGTGGACCAAAGAAAGGACCCCTGGCACTTCAGTCAGTGGGGGTGTACTCCTCCATGCTGACTGCAGTGGTTACAATGGGCTTTTGGCCCTTGGTTACGGAGATTAGCCACGCAAATAAGGGCTGCAGGTGAACAAGTACCAGTCACCAGACATAATACAACAGTCTTATTGATGCTGGGGCAAGGTACCCCAGCCCCCAAGGATCCTGGAGGGGGAAGACCAACCAGGACCATGATCCGGCGGACGATTAGCACACAAGGAGTGGATGGCCAAAGGCATAAGTTAATCCGGGCTGAAAATATGAGTGAGGTATCACAAGAGAAGGTCAATGGTTGGGAGACTACCGCCAGCATAGCAGAGACAGCACCTTTTAACAGCTTCATTAAAGGATAAAAGTGGCCGGTTGGCCGTCAGAAGGGAAAGTGTTGCCATAACAGTGATCCTTGGGAGGCCTGATGACCAAGACACTGAGGTGCACTGGTGAGAGCCGGATGGGTTAGTCAGGGCTGCACTGAAAAGAAGTAGAAGTAGCATACTCCAAAAGATGAAAGTGGGAGCCTCCTCAGGACGTGAGCTCCACAGGCGGCGTGGCGGTAAAAGGGGTACATTGGTTGGTAAAGGAGGCACACTGGAGAGCAGTGTGCCGGAGGAAGGCCACTTACCTGGGGATGCTTTACGGCAGGATAAGTAAGCCAACGGGGGAGTAAGCGGAGCACAGCACTCATAGCCCAGGCCCGCCGGTTCTGGTGGGCAGGGCACAAAATGGACAGACAATATAGCAAGTTTAAACCTAACAGCAGTAAGAGGCTACCCCCCTCATGATCAGAGGAAAAACCAACAAAAGACCAACATTTTTATGACCCCAAAAAGTGGCATGGAGGATGGCTTCAACAACAAAAGGTGGCAGAATTATGACAAGCAAATGACAAGGACTCGATTGATATATGGAACGACTTGGGGCATGTCAGCTGCTGATGATTTATGATCTGTCATGCAGCAAGGTTTTATTTATGGCAGAGATGATTTATGACCTGTCAACCATGATTTATGACCTGTCTAGTAATTATGCTTTATGATCCTGTCAGAATGATTTGTGACTCTCAGAATGAGTTATGACACTGTAATAATGTTTTGTGGCCTTGTCATCCTGAATTATGTCTGTCCACTGCGATTTACGAGGTCAATGATGTAATAAAGAGTCCATGCATGTAAAAAAATGAGGCCAAGTATTACCACAGAAAATGCAAACAGAGGGCTGGTGTAGGTTTATTCATAAACCGGTCCCAGGATGCTTGTTTCCGGTCCAGTGAAGACATGGCTTGGCAGTTCGGGCTGGACTGTTCCCATGAGGCACAGGGTCAAGACTGATTTGCATATAGCTGTGTCTGAACTGGGGTGGCGAAGTGAGCTAAAGAATGATGATGGATTCAACCCAGATCTGTGACTGGGGGTGAGTGTCTGAAAAGTTTCAGCGCTCCGTCCATCATCTCCTTGTGTTTGCTTTTTTCTAACAGTCAACCAACAAAATGCCCAAAGTGGTATTTTCGATAGAAGATACTGCTAATCGAACTGTAGTGATGTATTGTTGTTGAATTTTGTTAAAAAAAAATAATAAGGGGACGTGTATCTAGCATCTAAAATGTGTAAAGTTTTTTCTAGCTGCACAAACCACCATTGCCAAGGCCAGTGTCAGCGCCAGTGCATCAGACGCGGAGTCGGTTCAAGGAAGAGTACCACTGGTGGCAGGGACAAATGGTAATTCACATTGCTTGTTTATTGACAAATTAGTTACTAGTATACTCACTGTAACTGTTAAGCGAGTCAGATATGTATCCTATCCATCATCATACATCACCTCCCTGCCCATGGTATTTCGCTACCCATGACCTAACTGTAGCATGGTTAAATTCGGTACTGCAATGTTGGCTGTGCAACGTGCATCTGCTTCAGTTAATGCAGCATTTACAAAGTTTTCAATGCATTGCAAACCGAAAACAAGGTTTCTTTCCCTTCCCTCCCAGTGCCTACTCAGTCACATCTTGTCCTAGAACTTCACTCCTTTATTCTTTCCTAAGTTCTATCCCAGCCTATGCAAAAAATTGAAAAACCCATTCTGGGCATGTGCCGCATTTTTCTGGCCACGTGATTCATATATTGCATGGCTTCCATAACAGATTTATGCCTGTTCAAATTTTTCCCTTTTGACATTCATCGACTACAGTGTCTGACTAAGCCAAAGCTTAGGGACATGATGATGATAAGTGATACTCTACTATTCTATAGCGAAACTTCTACCTTCCCAGCCTAATCCCTCCTACTTACCCTGCAGCAGGATAAGTTCCTTACTGCCAAGCAAATGTATTTGTTGAAAATAATTTGGGGTGGAGGGCGAGGCCAGGAAGTAAAGTGGAACTAAATGCCTCATTTCAAGTTTTGCAGATGGGATACTCTGTGCTAAACGTGCAAAACAAAATCTATATCCCGTTCCGTTTCCTGTTGTGCAGTGCATCGTTTTTCCCACCATCTACTTAAGGCAGACAGGATATCTGCATTTTATATGTGACATGTGTGACCAGGGGCTAGATGTACGACGCTTACAATTTGCGAGTTGCGAGTCGCAAATTGCATCGCTTTGTGACTCGCAATTTGCGACTCGCAAAATGTAATTTACAACAGTGTCACTGACACTGTTTGTGATTCCTAATGGGGTCGCAAATTGCCTGCCTCATTAATATTCATGAGGCAGGTGCTATTTACGACCCCATTAGGAATGGCTAGCACTCCCAGGAATGGTGGCCTGCTGGGGTCAGCAGACCACCATGTCTGTGACTACTTTTTAGTAGTGGTGATGGGTCGGCCCCCCCCCCCGTGGGCACATTTATAAATTAATTTACCTGGCTTTCCCTGGGGGGCGCGATCGCCCCCCAAAAATTAAAAAAAAAGACGTTTTTTTTTTAAAAAATGGCGGCGATATTGGCAGGGGGTCGGTCCTAATGCTCAGTGGCCGACCCCCTGTGGGGGCAATTATTTATTTACATAAATATGGGCATTTCTGTGGGGGCCACAATCGGCTCCCAGGGGAGCCATAGGCATGCACATAACAAAGTGCATATAATGTAACGAGGTTAGTGGGTTACTGCTTCTGTGCCCTTTTGTTTTTCGTGGTTTTATTGGGCTAAACTGTCATACTAATGCTGCATGTAAACTTCAATGGATATGTAAGAGCTTTATGTTTTTTTGCCCAGTCTTTCATCATCTTAATCTTGTGAAAAGGGTTCATTTGGGTAGAAAATAATTCTTATTATGAAAGAGAACCCCCAACAATGATGGTACGTTTTAATTTCTGGATTTGTGCTTTCCCAGAATAAGGGCTCAAACTATATTGCCTGCCAGTATAGATGGCATGTTACTGCTACACTACACCTTGTCCTGTCTGATGTAGCATTTCCTATAAACTGATGTACGATTGTCTCTGTGCAATGTGTGTGTGTGTGGTGTAAAGTGCTCTGACACCGTACACTGGTGTGAGTGTTGCTATAAAACTAAATGAATCTGATAGACAGTGGATTTTGAGACTTGAGAGGCACTGTTAAATGGTGCTAGTGAGGGAATCCATGGCAGAGGTGGTCGTTGGTGGGGCACCAGCAGACATTGTCGCACAGGGCGCCACCAGCGCTAATGCCGGCCCTGGAGTGAATGATATATATATAGATGTATCTATATACATATATATATATATATATATATATATATATATATATATATATATATATATATATATATATATATATATATATATATATATATATATATATTCACTGAAAAAACCATAGGTTTTAGGGACAGTTATAGTTACTTGGACATTGCACTCGTACAAAACCCGTGAAATTCCCCCGTTATAGTTAGTTCAGCTAACTATAACTCGCGCCCCGCAATGCACTGCTGATGACGTCACATATTACATCACTCATGACATGGTCAGTGACATCACTGATGACATCACTGATGACATCTCAAATGACATCACTGATGACATCATCCAGTGACTGTGTGTTTCTCTAAAGTTTAAATATTTTTAATATATATAGGAAAAGACGTATTGAAGAATGAGTGGTTGTGTAAGTGTCTGTATGGATGATTTAGTAGGTGCGTGACTGACTGTATAAGTGAGTGATTTAACGTATCGTACTGAATGCATGGGTTAGTGACTAAACTGGGTGAATGTCTGTATCCGTCTGTCTGTTGCTGTGTAAGTGGCTGCATGTGTTTGTGAATAGCTACATGAGTGTCTATTTGAGTTATTGAATGCTTGTGTGAGTATCTGTATGGGTGCCTGAGTGTTTGTGTGGGAGGGGTGTGTGCGACTCTGTGCATAGATGTGTGAGTGGGTGATTCACTGGGTGGATGGTTTCAAGAGTGCATCTGTGATAGACTTTATGGGTGGGTAAGTGTGTGTAAGAGTGTGTTAGTGAGTGAATGTATGTCCCAGTGGTACATGTGTGAGTAACTACATATGTGAAAGGCAGTATATATGTGTGTTGGAGTATATAAATAGCTATAAGCGAGAGTGACTGATTGTGATAGTGGCTGTATGGATGAGTGTGTGCTTGTATCAGTGATTGTATAAGAGCGTAAGAATGTGCTAGTATTTGTATGAGTAAGTGGGGTGGTGTGTGTATAACTGTATAGGTGAGTAAATGGTAGTGTGTTTAATTATTTGCATGACTGACTAGGTGTGTGAGTACCTCTATGGATGAGTGGCGGTGTTTGAGTGTCTATATAGGAGTATGAGTGCATATGATAGTCCTGTACTGAGTGACCGTAAGTATGAGTGACTGTACGGGTGAGTGAGTGGATGTGTGTGTGTAGACCTAAGAATCAGTGAGTGGGTATGTAGTTATTGGTGTTGGAGTGTCTATGGTTTTGCGAATGGCAGTCTGTAATTTAGAGTGGGTGTATCAAAGGTTATATTAGGATGTGAGGAGGTGCATCAGATTATCACGTGGATGATGTCATCAGTGATGTCATTTGAGATGTCATCAGTGATGTCATCAGTGATGTCACTGACCATGTCATGAGTGATGTAATATGTGACGTCATCAGCAGTGCATTGCGGGGCGCGAGTTATAGTTAGCTGAACTAACTATAACGGGGAATTTCACGGGTTTTGTACGAGTGCAATGTCCAAGTAACTATAACTGTCCCTAAAACCTATGGTTTTTTCAGTGAATTTCAAAGGTTTTTTAAATGCTAATTTGTAACTATAACGTGTCTGAAACCTATGGTTTTTTCAGTGAATTTCAAAGGTTTTTTAAATGCTAATTTGTAACTATAACGTGTCTGAAACCTATGGTTTTTTTCAGTGAATTTCAAAGGTTTTTTAAATGCTAATTTCTAACTATAACGTGCCTGAAACCTACGTTTTTTTAGTGAATTTCAAAGGTTTTGTAAATGACAATTTTTAAATGTATTAATTGTTATATTAATTTTTTTCATACTGATTTACTACATTTTTAGAAACAATTTTTTTTTACATATTTTATTTTTTAAATTACATTGTAATTACATTATACATTACATTACAAAAAATACTTTCTCTTAATGAATTAATTTAGTTTA
This sequence comes from Calotriton arnoldi, assembly GCA_963921515.1. Classification (NCBI taxonomy): domain Eukaryota; kingdom Metazoa; phylum Chordata; class Amphibia; order Caudata; family Salamandridae; genus Calotriton; species Calotriton arnoldi. The sequence goes on along the minus strand of CAWUFW010010056.1, from coordinate 116,157 downwards.
AATACTTTGCAGATAGGCAATAGACTTTTAAGTACAGTAGTTACAGTTGTTGCAATGGGCAACACATTTTCAAACACAATGCAACATTCAGCTCAATGTGAATTTCTAGTTAAATGCAATTAGTTACTTTATGGATTACTTTTCTAACCACAGGACTGGATCCTAGATTCAATCCTGGTACATCTCCTGTAAACAGTTGAGTAAAAGCGTTTTGGTTACAGTCGTGATTTCTAAGGAATATTATTGTATTTTAAAAGTTGACACTTAGAAACTTTTTCTCATAGAATCACCAATGTTATCCTATAGAAGGAAATTCACTTAGCAGGTAAAAACTGTTATCGTTACTTTTTCTTACTCAGTGTTGGATCCTGGATCCAGCACTGGTGCATCTCCTGTAAACAGTTGAAAGAATCCGTTTAAGTCATACAGGCGATTTTTAAGGAATATTTGTAGTTTGTGAAAATCAACACTTTGAAACTTTTTTGCTGAAAACCAGTCAATGTTAGCCTATGAAGGAAATTCAAGTTACCGGTAAGTACGGTTAAAATTACTTTTGAGGATCAGTACTGGGCTGAAACATGCAGCACTGATGTCTCTCCTGATAACAGGTGAGTAAATCGGAATTCGTATTTCGGCTGATTTTTGAGGAATATTTTAAAGTTCCAAAACTCCACACTTAGAAGAATTTCCAAGTGAAACCAGTCAATGTTAGCCTATGGAAGGAAATTCAAGTTACTGGTAAGTACGGTTAAAATTACTTTTCAGGACCAGTACTGGGCTGAAAGATGCAGCACTGAGGTCTCTCCTGATAACAGGTGAGTAAATCAGAATTCGGATTTCGGCTGATTTTAGAGGAATATTTGTATGTTTCAAAAATCAACACTTAGAAGAATTTCCAAGTGAAACCAGTCAATGTTAGCCTATGAAGGAAATTCAAGTTACCGGTAAGTAAGGTTAAAATTACTTTTCAGGATCAGTACTGGGCTGAAAGATGCAGCACTGAGGTCTCTCCTGATAACAGGTGAGTAAATCGGAATTCGTATTTCGGCTGATTTTAGAGGAATATTTTAAAGTTCCAAAACTCCAAACTTAGAAGAATTTCCAAGTGAAACCAGTCAATGTTAGCCTATGAAGGAAATTCAAGTTACCGGTAAGTACGGTTAAAATTACTTTTCAGGATCAGTACTGGGCTTAAAGATGCAGCACTGAGGTCTCTCCTGATAACAGGTGAGTAAATCGGAATTCGTATTTCGGCTGATTTTAGAGGAATATTTTAAAGTTCCAAAACTCCACACTTAGAAGAATTTCCAAGTGAAACCAGTCAATGTTAGCCTATGGAAGGAAATTCAAGTTACTGGTAAGTACGGTTAAAATTACTTTTCAGGACCAGTACTGGGCTGAAAGATACAGCACTGAGGTCTCTCCTTATAACAGGTGAGTAAATCGGAATTCCTATTTCGGCTGATTTTAGAGGAATATTTGCACAATGGTGAAGGGAGGGGCGGGGCCTGACGTGACATCTTTGCAAACGCGCCCCGTGGCGCGTTTTAAGTTGGGGGATTAAGTCCCCTTGAATCCTGAGGGTCCCTAGGGGCCAACTAGACCACCAGGAACCTCCAATATGCGCCAGGGGCTGCGTTGCAGAGACGTGTAGAGAGGCCACACTCCTTTTACACCTCTCTGCAACGCAGCTCTGTGGCGCATTCTGGATGTACCTGTTGGGCTAGTTGGCCCCCAGGGACCCTCAGGATTGAAGGGGATTTAATTCCCCATCTTAAAACGCGCCACGGGGCCTGTTTGCACACATGTCACCTGAAACCCGCCCCCTCCCTTCACCACTGTGCAAACGCGCCCGTGGCGCGTTTTAAGTTGGGGGATTAAGTCCCCTTGAATCCTGAGGGTCCCCGGAGTCCAACTAGCCCACCATATACCTCCAAAAGCGCCACAGAGCTGCGTTGCAGAGAGGTGTAAAAGGGGTGTGGCCTCTCTACACGTCTCTGCAAGGCAGCCCCCTGGCGCATACTGGAGGTTCCTGGTGGGCTAGTTGGCCCCCAGGGACCCCCAGTATTCAAGGTGAATTTGTTCCCCCTCTGCACAGAGTGGTGAAGTAAGGGGGCGGGGCCTGCGGGCCCGATCGTTTTTTTTTTTTTTTTGTCCCATGAAGGGGGGCTGTGTGGCCCCCCTTCCTTTTTTCTGTTTTTGGGCCTTGGGGACCCCATCCCCCAGGGCCTTACCCCTTTTTTAATTACCAAAAAAAAAACGGGAAGGGGGCCGCGTGGCCCCCTTCCCTTGGCCTGTATTGGCCCCGGGGACCCCATCCCCCGGGGCATGGCCTCTTTATTTATTATTTTGAGGGGGCAGCGTGGCCCCCTCCTCTGGCCATTTTAAGGCCCCGGGGACCCCATCCCCCGGGGCTGGCCTTTCTATTTTTTAATTTATTTTCTTTTCCTTTTTTGGGGAGGGGGCCGCGTGGCCCTCCTCCCGGGCCACTACTTGCCCCGGGGACCCCATCCCCCGGGGCTGGCCCTCTCCGTTGGGGACTGTGGGGGTCCCCAATCCCCCACAGTCCCGCCGGCTCCCCACGTCCCTTGGGAGCCGGCATTGCTGTTCCACATGGGGAGCAGCTGACATGCTGCTCCCCATGTGGAAAAGCAATCGCTTTGGATATTGGAAGAGAGAGCAGGTTTCCCTGCTCTCTCTTCCAATATCCAAAGCAGTTTGCTATGGCAGGACAGGAGCCGCGAGGCTCCCGTCCTGCCATAGCAAACTACAGTGTCCCGGGGTAGGCACCCTGGGACACTGCAGGAGCCGGCCCTGGGGGTGGTGGTCCCCAGGGCCATCAAGGGCTCCAGGAGGGGGCCGCGCGGCCCCCTCCAATTCAGTTCAAAGCCCCGGGGAGGTGGTGGTCCCCGGGCTCTGGGGTCCGTAACGGACCCCCATATTTAAATGTTTAGTGCCCCGGGGAGGTGGCGGTCCCGGGCGTGTGGGGGCTGGAGCCCCCCACACAGGTTTTGTCATTATTTTAAAAAAGCCCCGGGGATGTGGTGGTCCCCGGGGCTGCGGGAGGGCTCAGAGCCCTCCCGCACCATTTTTTAAAAAGCCCCGGGGGGTGGCGGTCCCCGGGCTTGGGGGCCCTTTGAGGCCCCCACACATTAAATTATCCCCCACCATGCCCCCGGGACTTGGGCCACCCGGGGGCCAATTAACATCGAAGCGCGGAGACCGCGCTCGATTTTTTTTCCGGCAGGATTCGCGCACCCTGAGCGCATCCTGCCGATTTTTAACAAAAAATAATATTTTTTTTGCCCAGGGGGTCCTTGTGGGACCCCCTGAGCAAACCTAGGGGGTCAGGGTGTTTCTACCCTGCCCCCTTTGTGCGCTTTGCGCACTTGTTTCTGTCCCTCGGTTCTACCGAGGGACAAAATGGCTGCCAACATTTCCTGAATCGGAATGTTGACAGCCAATTAAAATGCAGCTCGTGATCGGGACGGTGCGCTGAGGGTGCGCTGAGGGTGCGCGAATCCTCCGTGCCCATAGATATCACTAACTTTTTACTTTTCATTTTCTCAGCAACTACTGAACGGATTTACACCATTTAACAAAAAGGGTTCTTTCTGAACCAAGAACTACCTCTTTGCCAAATTTGGTGTAATTCCGTTCAGCAGTTCGGGCTGTAGCCGTGTCTAAAGTTTCCTATGGAAAAGTGCATGGGGAAAACACGTTTTGGGACCCCCTTTTTCTCGGCCCCCGCTTGACGAATCCCCCGAGACTTTCAGGGTAGGAGCGGACCCGAGCGCCCCACGAAGTTTGAAAATTTCGCGAAGATACGTCAACCGGCAAGAGAGTTATTTCAAATAGAATGTCGCGGATTTCCTATGGATAATAGGTTGTAACTATAACTATCTACTGGCGACCGCCAGTAGATAATATATATATATATATATATATATATATATATATATAGATACATGTACTCTTTGACTGCTGTTACCTGCTTTCTCCACTGGAGGGCTTCCTTTGTGCTATAATACGGCATGATTTTCATTTGGAATAGTAAAGCGGCGATGTCGCTACGAAGCCCTGGCCACCTGGAAGGGCACCTTTTCTCGTCATGATTCATATGGATATATATATATATAAATATATATATATATATAAATATATATATATATATATATTCAGAAACACAAAGGATGCCGCACTCCAGAGATTGGTTTCAGAGTTGCTTTATTTTCACCACGACTGGTGGTAGTGGTGGTGAAAATAAAGCAACTCTGCAACCTGTCTCTGGAGTGCGGCATCCTTTGTGTTTCTGAATTTAAATATCGGGTAAGGATTCTACCCGTTGCTGTCTGCACCAGGTATTGAGCGCGCTGACATTGGGAATTAATTGTTATATATATATAAATATTTATTTACAGAGATATTTTTCAGTGCTGAAATTATGAGACTGTGAAAGAACTATAATGAGTCTCTTTGAAGTTACCTGAAAGGCAGTAAAGTGTGGTACTGCTGCAGAGTACAAAAAAAAATTCTGCTAGATAGAGATATCTGACTTTTGTGTAGTGGCAGTTTTGACGCCATAAAGGGTATGCTGAAACGAACAGATCTGTATTATGTAGACAGCTAAGTGGATTAGTAAAGCCACGCAGTAGAAACACTTTGTAACAGACTAAATGTATGTGAGAGAGGGGCTATGGAGAGATGAGGGGCACGTTTGCAAGGATGGTAGTGGGCGCATCAAAGGAGGTCATAGTGTGCAATTGTAAAGCACACGTTCACCCGTAGGCATCTTGGCGCCAAAATGATGGTCGCACTGGCTCCTACCAGCGCTAAAAGGCTGCGATGATGGGTATGTGGCAAGGTAAAGTAATACTGTGTCTTTTTCTCTCTTTCTTAGTCTTTTTGGAGAGCGTACGGATTTCGCAAAGGTAAGGTGACTTCGTCATTATTGACTTAAACACTTCACTCACGCACACACCCACCTACACTTTAAAACCAACAACCTATCTGCCTTCTACGTAGGATAGTGTTTTAAAAGGATAGTTTAGGCACTAGCAGAGATGGCATATCGTTGGATGAATGCTGCCCAGGCCCTAAATCTGGTTCTGGAGTCCAGCTCTGAGGCAGGATCAGAGACTGAGACAGCAGATACTGAGACAGCATCTGAGGGAGAGGACAATGGAGCCGAATCTGGGAGTGACTTTTCAGTCGGCGCAGTTCCATCCGATGACTCATCGTCCAGCGATTCTGAAGGAGACGATGTCAGTCGTGCTGTGCCTTTGCCAGCACAGTCTGTGCAGCAGGACACCCGTAACAGGTTAGAGCAACCCAGAGTGCAGGCACGTGCGGCCGCAAGCACAGACGGAGTGCTGTCTTGGCAGCCTCCCAATTTAGTTCAGCCCCAAATTCCGCCTTTCACTGGTGACGCTGGATGTAAAGTAGATACGGCAAATTTTTTGCCAATTGACTACTTCCATCTCTTTTTTGGTGTTGACTTCCTAGACGAAATTGTGCAGCAAACAAATTTGCGTGCCGAACAATTTCTGAGGGAGCAAGGAGGCACTCTTGGGCCTCATTGTAGGGCGCGCAAGTGGACTCCCACTTCTCTAGGGAGTTGAAGATATTTTTGGGCCTCACGCTTAAAATGGGGTAGTGCATAAACCAACCTTGCTATCCTACTGGTCTACTCGCACGGTTTGGTTAACCCCCATCTTTGCACCATACATGAGCAGAGATCGTTTTTGCTATTGCAGCGCATGCTGCATTTCAATGACAATTCTGCTGCATTGCCCCGGGACCATCCAGACTATGACAGGTTGTTCAAAATTCGGCCTGTCATGGAACATTTGTCTGCCAGGTTTCCAGAGGTTTATACTCCTGGAAAGAATATAGCCATTGATGAGTCCTTGATCTTGTATAAAGGGCGGCTGCTGTTTAGGCAGTACATTCCGAGCAAACGCGCTCGCTATGGCATCAAGCTGTACATGCTGTGTGAGAGCTTGACTGGCTATGTGTACAGCTTGAGAGTGTATACAGGGAAGGACACAACTCTTAACCCTGTAGGTTGCCCTCCCATGCTAGGGGTCACAGGAAAGATCGTATGGGAGCTTGTCCAGCCACTTCTTCACAAAGGTTATAACCTTTATGTGGACAATTTCTATACAGGAGCTTAGCTGTTCAGTGAGCTCTACAAAGCTGGCACCGTGGCTTGCGGTACAATTCGTTGTCGCCGCAAAGGATTCCTGCGGGAGCTTGTTTGCAAGAAGCTCCAGAAATCCCAGAGCACTGCGATGCGTTCCAACGAACTGCTCGCAGTTAAGTTCTCAGAAAGGCGTGACGTGTACGTGCTCACTACAATTCATGCTGAGAGCACTTCCCCTGTCACGGTTTGGGGTCAGATGGCCGAAGTCCACAAGCCCACCTGTATACTTGATTACAACAAGTACATGGGCGGAGTGGACAAGAATGACCAGGTTCTTCAGCCATACAATGCGAGTCGTAAAACTCGCACTTGGTATAAGAAACTGTTTACGCACCTGATCCAGATGGCAACATACAATGCGTATGTTGTTTATCGTGAGACCACCACAGGAAGACTCATGTCTTTCCTTGACTTTCAGTTGTCTGTGATTGAAAGTCTTACTGCTACAGAAGCAGAAGCCTCCACTTCATGTGTTCTGGAGGATGTGGCAAGGCTTCAGGAGTGACACTTTGCAGATAAAATTCCTGCAACACCCAAAAGGAGCGACCATGTCGTCGTTGTAAAGTGTGCTCGATGCAGGGAAAGAGGCAGGAGACTCGTGTTTACTGTCCCCAGTGCCCAAGTAAGCCTGCCTTCTGTTTTCCTACTTGCTTTATGTTGTATCACACTAAAGCAAAATACTGGGAAATTGACTGAGGTGGAGCTGCCAATAGGTTAACCTTTCAATTGGTGTGAATGGATACCTACTGTCTGTGGGCCACTCCTTCACTACGCAAGCAGCTGCAGGATATTTCTTCCTCTACTTCATGAAATCATGGACTTCTCAACACCTTTATCTGCTTTCAGAACGTGGTAGTTGTTCTGTTCGCCAATTGACAAGTGCATTATAGTCCCCACGCTGCACATACTGGTGGACAGAACATATGCCATGTTGTCATGGAGTACCCGTGTTTCACATTCAACCGTTCTTCGTAGTTTATGATGTTCTCTTTAGGAAGTTTTTGAAAATTTCCAGCATGTGTGCCTTAGTTTCAAAGGTAGATATGCTTGCTCAGCTCGAGAAATGTTTTTGCGGCATACTCGGGCACCCCCCAACTTGCATCCACAAACTGGAAGGAGTTGGATAGAGCATTGTGAGAGCATTGATAGCTCATGACAGAAATGTTCACTCAAGCTTCAAGTAGCTAGAGATGGAAGGCATTAGTATAGGGTCTCTTAACAATTGGACAGGGTTAGTCAGGACTCTGAGGACAGACACACGAACGGGTTAGAACAGCTTACGGTAGGTACGCTTTCCGAGGAATATTGCAAAGGTAGAAGGCAGATAATAAAGGTAGTATAGATACACGTCCTGACTTCTTCTTCACCCATGGATTCAAATCCATTGCTGCCACACTCACACTGAATTTACTGTAGTACTTATGGGTCAATGCTGCTTGCCATGTTCATCCTCCGTTAGAACTTAGTAGATGGTCAGTTTGCTGTATGATAAGTGCATTACAGGCACTGCACATAACGGTGGATTGGACATATGCTACGTTGTCACGGACTACCCTTGTTCACATTCATCCGTTCATAGTTTATGATGTTATCTTTAGAAAATTTCCAGCATGTTTGCCTTAGTTTCAAAGGTAGATATGCTTGCTCAGCTTGAGGAATGGGCTTTGCGGCATACTCGAGCACCCCCAACTTGCATCCACAAACTGGAAGGAGTTGGATTTAGCATAGTGAGTGCGCTAAAGGTGCATGAAAGACATGTCTTCCTGAGCCTCATGTGGCTGTCATGGAAGCCATTAGTATAGGTTCACTGGGCATGCGTTCGGTAACGTTCTGGATGAAGGAGGTGGAGACTTGACAGGTGGTAAAATATAGTCAAAGTCATTATGTCTTGTGGCATATGAATGTGATGGGCCCTTGCATGGCGGCAGTATGTTTGTGTGAGTGCAAGTGATATGGTTGTTTGGGCCCGTGGTTGGCGGTATGGAAGTCTTCTGTGTGGTGTGTGAATGGCGTGTGAATGGACCATAAAGTGGTTGGTGCCGTGATGTGGCTTTATGGCTCCCCTTCAGAAGGCTTGGCTTCAATATTTATATACTTTGATAAGTATTTGTGCTTTGAAGCCAGCGTTTCTGGAGGTGCTAAAACCAACCAGTGTAAGTGGTGGATTAGCTTTATCAAATTAGTGTTAGATTTATATTTGTGTCGGTTTAATGGCCTTTTGTAAGATACTTTTTTGTCAAAATGGGTAGCAGGGGACTTTCTGCCCTAGCTCAGTCGTCACCTAGGCAAACCTTTACATTTTTGAGTAGTAGACAAAGGGGAAGTACAAGGGTGAATGACTTGCGTGGCTCTCACTGCTTTTTTACCCAACATGCCCTGCTAGCCTCATATTTAGTTGAAAAAAATCACTTTTTCCACACATTTTTGTGTGGGAAAGTTGTGGCATCGCCGGGCAGACACGCATTTCCTACCCCCCAGCGTTGCCCAAGGTCTCCCGATAAAAATGGTGCCTCACTCGTGTGGGAGGCCCAAGTACCCGCGACAGGCTAGGGCCCAAAACGTATTGAGGCGACATCAAAATTGCCTATCACAAAACAACCTTGTTTTGCGAGGGGGTCACCTGGGATTTTGGCCCCGTGCTCGGCGGCCAGCTAGGAAAACCTACCAGACCCACACATTTCTGAAAACTAGACACCCGGGGGTTCCAGGGAGGTATGGCTTGCGTGGATCCCCCAACGTTTTCTTACCCAGAATCCCCTGCAAACCTCGAATTTAGCTGAAAAATCACTTTTCCACACTTTTTGTGTGGGAAAGTTGTGGCATCGCCGGGCAGACACGCATTTCCTACCACCCAGCGTTCCCCAAGGTCTCCCAATAAAAATGGTGCCTCACTCATGTGGGAGGCCCAAGTACCCGTGACAGGCAAGGGCCCAAAACGTATTGAGGCAACATCAAAATTGCCTATCACACAACAACCTGGTTTTGTGAGGGGGGTCACCTCGGTTTTTGGCCCCGTGCTTGGTGGCCAGCTAGGGAAACCTACCAAACCCACACATTTCTGAAAACTAGACGCCCGGGGGGTTCCAGCGAGGTATGGCTTGCGTGGATCCCTCAATGTTTTCTTACCCAGAATCCCCTGCAAACCTCGAATTTAGCTGAAAAAATCACTTTTCCCACACATTTTTGTGTGGGAAAGTTGTGGCATCGCCGGGCAGACACGCATTACCTACCACCCAGCGTTTCCCAAGGTCTCCCGATAAAAATGGGGCCTCACTCGTGTCGGAGGCCCAAGTACCCGCGACAGGCTAGGGCCCAAAACGTATTGAGGCGACATCAAAATTGCCTATCACAAAACAACCTTGTTTTGCGAGGGGGTCACCTGGGATTTTGGCCCCGTGCACGGCGGCCAGCTAGGGAAACCTGCCAAACCCACACATTTCTGAAAACTAGACACCCGGGGGGTTCCAGGGAGGTATGGCTTGCGTGGATCCCCCAACGTTTCTTACCCAGAATCCCCTGCAAACCTCGAATTTAGCTGAAAAAATCACTTTTTCCACACATTTTTGTGTGGGAAAGTTGTGGCATCGCCGGGCAGACACGCATTTCCTACCACCCAGCATTCCCCAAGCTCTCCCTATAAAAATGGTGCCTCACTCATGTGGGAGGCCCAAGTACCCGCGACAGGCAAGGGCCCAAAACGTATTGAGGCAACATCAAAATTGCCTAGCACAAAATGTTTTGGGCCGTTTCCTGTCGCGGGTACTTGGGCCAACCACACAAGTGAGGCACCATTTTTATTGGGAGACCTTGGAAATTGCTGGGTGGTACGAAATTCGTGTCTGCCCGGCGATGCCACAACTTTCCCACACAAAAATGTGTGGAAAAAGTGATTTTTTCAGCTAAATTTGAGGTTTGCAGGGGATTCTGGGTAAGAAAATGTTGGGGGATCCACGCAAGCCATACCTCCCTGGAACCACCCGGGTGTCTAGTTTTCAGAAATGTGTGGGTTTGATAGGTTTCCCTAGCTGGCCGCCGAGCACGGAGCCAAAACCGAGCTGACTCCCTTACAAAACCAGGTTGTTTTGTGATAGGCAATTTTAATGTCGCCTCAATACGTTTTGGGCCCTAGCCTGTCGCGGGTACTGGGCCTCCCACACGAGTGAGGTACCATTTTATCGGGAGACCTTGGAGAACGCTGGGTGGTAGGAAATGCGTGTCTTCCAGCGATACCACAACTTTCCCACACAAAAATGTGTGGAAATAGTGATTTTTCAGCTAAATGTGAGGTTTGCAGGGATTCTGGGTAAGAAAACGTTGAGGGATCCACGCAAGCCATACCTCCCTGAACCCCCGGGTGTCTAGTTTTCAGAAATGTGTGGCTTTGATAGGTTTCCTAGCTGGCCGCCGAGCACGGGGCCAAAACCGAGGTGACCCTCCTTACAAAACCAGGTTGTTTTGTGATAGGCAATTTTAATGTCGCCTCAATACGTTTTGGGCCCTAGCCTGTCGCGGGTACTTGGGCCTCCCACACGAGTGAGGTACCATTTTATCGGGAGACCTTGGGAACACTGGGTGGTAGGAAATGCGTGTCTGCCCGGCGATGCTACTAACTTTCCCACACAAAATGTGTGGAAAAGTGATTTGTTTCAGCTAAATTTGAGGTTTGCAGAGGATTCTGGGTAAGAAACGTTGGGGGATCCACGCAAGCCATACCTCCTGGAACCCCCGGGTGTCTAGTTTTTGTAAATGTGTGGCTTTGATAGGTTTCCTAGCTGGCCGCCGAGCACGGGCCAAAACCGAGGTGATCCCCTTACAAAACCAGGTTGTTTTGTGATAGGCAATTTTAATGTTGCCTCAATACGTTTTGGGCTCTAGCCTGTCGCGGGTACTTGGGCCTCCCACACGAGTGAGGTACCATTTTTATCGGGAGACCTTGGGGAACACTGGGTGGTAGGAAATGCGTGTCTGCCCGGCGATGCCACAACTTTCCCACACAAAAATGTGTGAAAAAAGTGATTTTTTCAGCTAAATTTAAGGTTTGCAGGGGATTCTGGGTAAGAAAACGTTGGGGGATCCACGCAAGCCATACCTCCCTGGAACCACCCGGGTGTCTAGTTTTCAGAAATGTGTGGGTTTGATAGGTTTCCCTAGCTGGCCGCCGAGCACGGGGCCTAAAACCGAGGTGACCCCCCTTGCAAAACCAGGTTGTTTTGTGATAGGCAATTTTAATGTCGCCTCAATACGTTTTGGGCCCTAGCCTGTCGCGGGTACTTGGGCCTCCCACACAAGTGAGGTACCATTTTTCTCGGAAGACTTTGGGGAACGCGGGGTGGGTAGAATTTTGTGGATCCACGCAGATTCCAGAACTTTCCACCACAGAAATGTGAGGAAAATTTGTTTTTTTTTACAATATTTTAGGTTTGCAAGGGATTCTGGGTAACAGAACCTGGTGAGAGCCAGCCAAGTCACCCCATCCTGGATTCCCCTGGGTGTCTAGTTTTGAAAAATGTATAGGTTTGCTAGGTTTCCCTAGGTGCCGGCAGAGCTAGGGTTCAAAATCTACAGCTAGGCACTTTGTTGAAAAAGGGTCCATTTTCACTGCCAAAATGTGGTGTGTCCACATTGCGTTGTGGGCCGTTTCCTGTCGCGGGTACTTGGGCCTCCCACACAAGTGAGGTACCATTTTTATTGGAAGACTTTGGGGAACACGGGGTGGGTGGAATTTTGTGGATCCACACAGATTCCAGAACTTTCCACCACAGAAATGTGAGGAAAATGTGTTTTTTTGGACAATTTGTTAGGTTTGCAAGGGATTCTGGGTAACAGAACCTGGTGAGAGGCAGTCAAGTCACCCCATCCTGGATTCCCCTGGATGTCTAGTTTTCAAAAATGTATAGGTTTGATAGGTTTCCCTAGGTGCCGGCAGAGCTAGGGTTCAAAATCTACAGCTAAGCACTTTGTTGAAAAAGGGTCCGCTTTCACTGCGAAAATGTGGTGTGTCCACGTTGCGTTTTGGGCCGTTTCCTGTCGCGGGTACTTGGGCCTCCCACACAAGTGAGGTACCATTTTTCTCGGAAGACTTTGGGGAAAGCGGGGTGGGTGGAATTTTGTGGATCCACGCAGATTCCAGAACTTTCCACTACAGAAATGTGAGGAAAATGTGGTTTTTTTTACAATATTTTAGGTTTGCAAGGGATTCTGGGTAGCAGAACCTGGTGAGAGCCAGCCAAGTCACCCCATCCTGGATTCCCCTGGGTGTCTAGTTTTTAAAAATATATAGGTTTCCTAGGTTTCCCTAGGTGCCGGCAGAGCTAGGGTTCAAAATCTACAGCTAGGCACTTTGTTGAAAAAGGGTCCGTTTTCACTGTGAAAATGTGGTGTGTCCACGTTGCGTTTTGGGCCGTTTCCTGTCGCGGGTACTTGGGCCTCCCACACAAGTGAGGTACCATTTTTATCGGAAGACTTTGGGGAACGCGGGGTGGGTGGAAATTTGTGGATCCACGCAGATTCCAGAACTTTCCACCACAGAAATGTGAGGAAAATGTGTTTTTTTTTACAATTGTTTAGGTTTGCAAGGGATTCTGGGTAATAGAACCTGATGAGAGCCAGCCAAGTCACCCCATCCTGGATTCCCCTGGGTGTCTAGTTTTGAAAAATGTTTAGGTTTGCTAGGTTTCCCTAGGTGCCGGCAGAGCTAGGGTTCAAAATCTACAGCTAGGCACTTTGTTGAACAAGGGTCAGTTTTCACTGCGAAAATGTGGTGTGTCCACATTGCGTTTTGGGCCGTTTCCTGTCGCAGGTACTTGGGCCTCCCACACAAGTGAGGTACCATTTTTATCGGAAGACTTTGGGGAACACGGGGTGGGTGGAATTTTGTGGATCCACGCAGATTCCAGAACTTTCCACCACAGAAATGTGACGAAAATGTGTTTTTTTGACAATTTTTTAGGTTTGCAAGGGATTCTGGGTAACAGAACCTGGTGAGAGGCAGTCAAGTCACCCCATCCTGGATTCCCCTGGGTGTCTAGTTGTTTAAAAATGTATAGGTTTGCTAGGTTTCCCTAGGTGCCGGCAGAGCTAGGGTTCAAAATCTACAGCTAGCCACTTTGTTGAAAAAGGGTCAGTTTTCACTGCGAAAATGTGGTGTGTCCACGTTGCGTTTTGGGCCATTTCCTGTCGCGGGTACTTGGGCCTCCCACACAAGTGAGGTACCATTTTTATCGGAAGACTTTGGGGAACGCGGGGTGGGTGGAATTTTGTGGATCCACGAAGATTCCAGAACTTTCCACCACAGAAATGTGAGGAAAATGTGTTTTTTTTGACAATTTTTTAGGTTTGCAAGGGATTCTGGGTAACAGAACCTGGTGAGAGGTAGTCAAGTCACCCCATCCTGGATTCCCCTGGGTGTCTAGTTTTCAAAAATGTATAGGTTTTCTAGGTTTCCCTAGATGCAGGCAGAGCTAGGATTCAAAAACTACAGCTAGGCACTTTGCCAAAAAAGGGTCATTTTTCACTGTGAAATTGGGGTGTGTCCACGTTGTGTTTTGCGCCATTTCCTGTCGCGGGCTCTAGGCCTACCCACACAAGTGAGGTACCATTGTTCTTGGAAGACTTTGGGGAACGCGGGGTGGGTTGAAATTTGTGGATCCACGCAGATTTCAGAACTTACCACCACCGAAATGTAGAGAAAATTTGTTTTTTATGACAATTATTTAGGTTTGCAAGGGATTCTGGGTAACAGAACCTGGTGAGAGGCAGTCAAGTCACCCCATCCTGGATTCCCCTGGGTGTCTAGTTTTTAAAAATGTATAGGTTTGCTAGGTTTCCCTAGGTGCCAGCAGAGCTAGGGTTAAAAAACTACAGCTAGGCACTTTGCCAAAAAAGGGTCGTTTTTCACTGTGAAATTGTGGTGTGTCCACGTTGCGTTTTGCGCCGTTTCCTGTCGCGGGCACTAGGCCTACCCACACAAGTGAGGTACCATTTTTCTCGGAAGACTTTGGGGAACGTGGGGTGGGTGGAAATTTGTGGATCCGCGCAGATTCGAGACCTTTCCACCACAGAAATGTGAGGAAAATGTGGGTTTTTTGACAATTTTTTAGGTTTGCAAGGGATTCTGGGTAACAGAACCTGGTGGGAGCCAGTCAAATCACCCCATCCTGGATTCCCCTCGGTGTCTAGTGTTTCAAAAATGTATAGGTTTGCTAGGTTTCCCTAGGTGCCGGCAGAGCTAGGGTTCAAAAACTACAGCTAGGCACTTTGCCAAAAAAGGGTCATTTTTCACTGTGAAATTGGAGTGTGTCCACGTTGCGTTTTGCGCCGTTTCCTGTCGCGGGTACTAGGCCTACCCACACAAGTGAGGTACCATTTTACTCGGAAGACTTTGGGGAACGCGGGGTGGGTGGAAATTTGTGGATCCATGCAGATTCCAGAACTTTCCACCACAGAAATGTGAGGAAAATGTGTTTTTTTTTACAATTTTTTAGGTTTGCAAGGGATTCTGGGTAACAGAACCTGGTGAGAGCCAGTCAAGTCACCCCATCCTGGATTCCCCTGGGTGTCTATTTTTCAAAAATGTATAGGTTTGCTAGGTTTCCCTGGGTGCCGGCAGAGCAAGGGTTCAAAAACTACAGCTAGGCACTTTGCAAAAAAAGGGTAATTTTTCATTGTGAAAATGTGGTGTGTTCACGTTGCGTTTTCAGCCGTTTCCTGTCGTGGGCATTATGCCTACCCACACAAGTGAGGTACCATTTTTATCGGGACACTTAGGGTAATTCAGATTTGTAAAGCAACTGTTATTACCTATTGACTTTCGATGCATTTCTGCCTTCCAAATGAAAGACAATGTGTAAAAAAGAAGTCATTTTGAAAAATGACTGAAAATTCTCATGCTAGTATGAGTATTCCCAATTTCATAAATGTGCAAATATCTACTTTTTCTAAACTCTATATTTTGTTCCCATTTCAGAAATACATAGGAGTCTTTCATACCGAATTTTCCATGTATACATTTTCCCAGAATAATTGCTATATACCCGGTACATAATAAAAAACCATTGCAAGATGCTGCTCAGTTATTGGCTCTGGGTTCGTCGGGTTCTTGGTGAACCTACAAGTCCTATATATTCCCACAACCAGTAAGGTCCAGTGGATGTAACGGTATATTGCTTTCAAAGAGCTGTCATAATTAGAAGAAGTTACAGGTGAAAACGTTGACACAAAAGGCTGTTTTTTTCAACTAATTTTCAATTTTTCCTATATTTAACTGTTAGTTTCTATAAAGAAACCTTGATGGATTTACACAAATGACCCCTTGCTGAATTCAGCATTTTGTCTACTTTTCTAAAATGTATAGATTTTCAGGATCCATTATTGCTTTCATACCCATTTCTACCATTAACTGGAAGGAGGTTGAAAGCACAAAAAATAGCAAAAATAGGCTATGTCCCAGAAAAATGCCAAAACTGTGTAAAAATTTTTGGTTTCCTGACAAAAGTCTGTCATTCCCTAAAAGCTGGGAAAATGGAGATTTCAGCCCCACAAACCCTTTTTTGATACCATTTGCAGGGAAAAACCCAGACGCTTTCATATGCGGGACTTTTTTCCCATTTTTCCCCAAAAAACCAAAATTTAGCTGTATTTTGGCTAAAATCTGGGACCCGTCCAGGGGAATCCACAAACCCTGGGTACCTTTAGAATCCCCATGATGTTGGAAGAAAAGGACGCAAATTTGGCGTGGATACCTTATGTGGTCAAAAAGTTACAGAGGCCTAATCGCGAACTACTACAAATAGCCAAAAAAGGGCTCATCACTGGGGGGGAAAAGGCCCAGCAGTTAAGGGGTTAATTCTTTGTTTTAGTGGGAGGAACTTTTTTCGTGGGTAGAGGGGGTGGGAATTGGGAAGGGAGCTGGGGCCGGGACTTAGGACTTTGTTGGACAGTTTTCTTTGGACATTGGTAGGGGACGGGGAGATTTGTTTGGTGAGAGGGGTGGGCTTGTTGTGGGTGGAGAGGGTGGATTTTGTTTATATTGTTGAAAGAAAATAAACAGAAAAATTATTCTTTGACTTTATGCCTGAAGTAGTTTTTCTTTTTTTGTATTTTTATTTTACTTTGCACTGCTGCCTTTTCGCACAGACTGTTTTTTAAATCTGCTTATCAAAGTGTACACCAGTTAGTTATAGTTAGCTATACACTTGTCCTTCTACCCTTTGCAACTATAATGACCATTAGGGGGTATGCTGCAATTGCCCATATATTACCTACAACAACCTAGATAAACAAGGAAA
Organism: Calotriton arnoldi; assembly: GCA_963921515.1. Lineage (NCBI taxonomy): Eukaryota > Metazoa > Chordata > Amphibia > Caudata > Salamandridae > Calotriton > Calotriton arnoldi. The sequence goes on along the minus strand of CAWUFW010010056.1, from coordinate 99,666 downwards.
GTCAAATCACTTATCTGCAGTAAAAGTAAGTTAGTTACTAACTAAACATGTTCAATTCACTCCATAGTTCTAGTACCCGAACTATCTCTCTCAATCTTCCAAAGCCTTTTCAAAGGGTTTCCCAAGGTGCCTTCTTAATGGTGGTGGTAGTAGTAGCAGGCTAGTGTGCTAATTGAGAAGGCATCACAAAAAGAGAGGTCCCACTCCCGCATACATGAACTCCAACTGTAGGATTAATCAAAAGGATTATTCATCACAGGCAACCACATTGAAAGAAAAGCACAATGCTACTAGGTTATATATTTAAATTATAGCATTACAAAGACTAAGACTAGTCTACTACCACCATGACACAACAAAGAATACCTGATATTATAACAAAAACTAGAAATGGTAACTTTTGAGCAACTAAAGTTACAAAATCCTCCAGTCAGTAGAAGTAGACTCAGAGTCTGGAGTAGAGAAGGTTAAGCTTTTACGCAACACAAGGCCTGAATGATAATGTTGACGAATAATGTTCTTCTATATCTAAAATATGGATCCTTTAATTTGTGAGTGGGTAAGTGGTGTTGGTAACGAATCACTCCAACTCAGCCCGACCCAAATAAGAGAGATCGACCTGTAGTGCACTGCTGTTGATGAACAAGACAAGAAATATTATTCGAGTAATTTTTTGGGTGTATATTTGTGTTTGTTAACTAAACTGACTGGTCCGGTCTCTGAAGATTGAAAACCAGAAAAAACAGTGCACCCTGCAAGTAAATCTTATTAAATGTGAAAGGGCCAATCACCTTCAGGAACAAGCATTTGCAATGCATCGGTCTCGCCTTTGGGACCTTATATGTATTTAGCTATGCAGCACATTAGCCTGGGTGCTGAAACATCTATTGTTCTTTAACATGGAGGGAAAGTGAGCACCAAACTGCGTGACACGGCAGGTATGGGAACACATGGAGAGAAATATTGCCTTTTAGTGGGAAATGGTATAGTCCAAAGCTTTTTTTAAATAGAAAATCAGGGCTTTCAGTGGTCATATTACTGTAAATACAAGATTTGAAAAAATATTGTCTACGGGTGCTCGTGGAAGACAATTTCTATGGACTGGAATCTAGAAAACAGCACAGATAAGCCTATCACCAACCGAGCACTGGTAAGGGTTTCGGACCAAGGCTCTCTCTCATGGCAGGCCTGCCTGCTGCACCCAGAGCATTCACAACATAGATATGCCTACCAGCAACCGAACTCTGTCACAAACCACACACTTCTAGACCAAGGCTCTCTCTCATGGCGAGACAGGGCCTGCACCCAGAACACGGTCACAGGAAGGTCTACCAGCAAGACAGGGCCTGCACCCAGAACACAGACACATGAAGCTCTCATTGCAAGACTGGCCTGTCTGCACTCAGAACACGGTCCCAACACAAGAAGGTCTACCAGCAACGGAGCCCTGTCACAAACCATACATAACTAGCCCAAGGATCTCTCGGGGAATGTGTCGGGATAGACCGTGAAATCCAAGACTGACTAGGGAACTCTAGGTACCCTATCATAAGGAAAGGGGTTCGAAAGTAACCAGAAAAGACAGAGCCGAGGGCGGACTGCGACGCACACGACAGTGGGGTAAAGGAATGGTCGAGGTGCCAACACTGGTGTTGGTGGGGAAAGGTAGAGAATAAGCAAAGGACACAACAATCAACGAGTGGCACCACAGAGAGGACTCTCGAGAAGGGCGAAGCTGGCAGCCAAGGAAAGGACACCACAGCCCAGTAACCGGTTAACAAGAGCAGCTCAAGGGGCTCAGTGACAGGCCTTTCGGCAGCTCCTCCTCTCGGGCTGCAGAACACACTCCCGTCCGTTTTGCAGCGCGTGCCGCTCATACTTAAGACAGGAGCATTCCTCTTACCCGGAGTATTAATGGCCCGCCCAAGATCACCAACAAACGACCCCAAAACCACTCTGACCTGTGACCAAAGACCTCTGCAGCGACACGTGGTAAGTAAGATGGCGATACGGGAGGAGAAGCCTGGGAGAGACGGTGACGTAGAAAGCACGTGACTTGCTCTGCTCTATCCGCACCCCTTTGGTGCACAAGTAATGTAAATAGATATTGGACGGAGGTACTCTGAAATGCATTGAAATAGAAAATGGACTATTGAAAACCGAGGGGTATGGTCACGGAAAAATAGCTAGGCACGTCTCATGTCAGAAAATGGGTCATTAAAATAGAAAACGGACAAAGGGAGAAAAGAAAGCATGTTACATATAACATAGAAACAAGAGAGGAGCGGGGCGAGCGAGCGCGGCAGCCTGGGCTTTCGAAAGCTGACCAGACGCTCGTGCGTCATGGCCTTTTCCCCGCACGGCCGGCATGTTTCCAATTATCGCGCACGCGTCTGGGCACGATAATGGGAAACAGATGTTGGCCCTGCGCGCGTAACCGCAGGAAAAAGGCCATGACGCACGAGCGTCTGGTCAGCTTTCCAAACCCCCTTACTAAAAGTCTCGCAAGCAGCGCATGCGCTGCTCTAGGCTCGACCTAAAAAGTATCACCCATCAGCCCCCAAACCTTGCAAATCATCCAAATCAAGTTTACAAATTAGTTGAACACCCTCCCTCACTGTCTGGCACCACATGAATCATCACTCCCAATCACTCAATAATATATCACTCATTGGTGCAATAGTTACCTGTTCCAATTCAAGCATCGTAGTACACAATTGTATCTCCTCTATGATGCAAGCAGCACACATTGGGCAGTCTTGTAAATCAAATGATCTGGTCAAATCCTGCTAGGAGATGAAACAAAGGATAGTCATGGGACGGAGGCAGACATTGTCTCTAATGTCCTTGAAGGGAATGCGGAGGCTTCTTCACTGTTCACTGGCCCAACTCCAAACCGGCCATACATTTGCCTAGAAAATGGTGGGGCTGCATAAGTCAGTCAGACTCAAACAAAATATATAATGTTCCTCTAGCTATATCCATTTTTGTTTGGGCAAAGCAGTTTGAAGATAAATAATGTAAAAGTTCCATGGTGGCCCACTCTCAGTCATCCTCAAACTCAGGTGGTTCACCCAGAAGTTGGTCTGACCATTCACCCTTATCCGCCTCCTAGTTATTTTGAGGAATGGTAAAATTGTGTTGTATGAAGTGTTGGTTCATTTTTGATCATGGTCAATCTCTCCACTTTTAAGGCAAGAGACTGGTCCTTCTCACTGTGACAACTGCGCCAACTGCACTGAACGTGTGCTTTACAAATGCATGTTATGTTATGTTTTGAACACACGCTCACTAGACACACTAGCTATCAGAGAAGCTAGATACTTTATAATCAGCCTGCTGAGCTCTGGCCATTGTTGCATCTTCCCATACCAATACACCAATGGGTTTTTATCCACATAGACATCTCTTGGGTCATCCAGATAGTCCTGGAGCATCCTTTGAATGGTCATTTATGCTGCCACTTATGTGACCTCTATTGCCTTTGCCTCTGCACTGGACTTAAGATCTGCCACTTGAAATCAAGTCAATGCAGAGGTTGGGGCTAATTCTTCTGTTCCTGTTGTTGTTGCCGCTGGTGTTCTTGCTGCTGATGTTGGCTGCTGTGAGACAACAGGCGGCACTCCAGAACTTCTGCCCGGGAGTGGGACTCTAATGTCCAGCCGATCTCCATCCAGGTCTCTGGCTCATTCAACAATCTGTGTCTTGTATTGTGATACATCCTTTTCTGAAAAAGGAATGAAAGCGGACAGTATTTTTTGTACTGTGGACCATGTATTGTTGCACAGATGTTCTCTTTGGATGACACAATGTCTCTTTGCAGCCTTGTACTATCAGCCAAGCAAAGGATTAACCTCTGAACCAAGTTATGCGCATCTTCATTTCCGTTCACATCTGCGAATCTTTCACAAACCTTTTTTAACTGATCCTGTAGAAGATACAACAAAGGGATAGCTTGGTCCATCGTACTGTCCTCCTTACTGACTTTCTGTGGAAAACCTCAAAAGGAAGTAGCATCTCAGTCAGGCATTTGCCAAGGCCCCAATTTTCCATTCCAATAGTCATGCTTTTCTCAATTGCATCCCTTCCTCTTTGAATGACATACTCATTGATTGGTTTGCACTTCTCAAACAGACGTTACAACATGCAATAGGTCGAGTTCCAATGTGTTAGCACCTCCTGTATAAGGCCTTTAACTGCTGTTCTATTAGCACTTTGAATGATCCTCAACTGCTTCCAGGTTTTAAAAGAATGACTGAAATGAGTACAGATTCTTCTGCAGATGGTAAGTAAGTTGCTGACTAGGACTTCTTTTTTGAGAAAGTCATGCACAATGATGTTGATGCAATGCATCAAACACAGGACCCTGAAATAGCCACCATCTGCCATGTCCTTAACTATATTATTGCCATTGTCATTGTCAGTAAATCCAATTCTGAGACCTCTGGCTCGCATTCATTCAAACACCTTGCTGTTAAAGTCTTCCAAGATGTTTGCAGCTATTCAGGATTTCTCCATCGCGAACATGACTACTGTTGATTGCCACCGAACACCCTTAAAGCTTTCTTCAGCACCAAGACCTGTAGATAGCTGTTGCCTAACCCCCGCAAAAGATATCCAGTGTGCAGTGATACACATGTAATCAGTGGCTTGAGAATTGGTCCACATGTCTGTCATCAGGTGGACAGTTTGAAGAGCACTTTGCTGCAAAGCATGTCCAATTGCAGCACATCGTTATGGAGCGCTGGAACAGCAACTCTGGCAAAATAGCTCCGGCTGGGAACCTTCCATCTTGGGCAGATGGCAGCCACAAATTCTAAAAAGCCCAATCCTCCCACAAAATAAAAAGGGAGAAGGTCCAGTGCTAATATTTAACCAGCTTACCATTGTACAAATGTGCCGTTGGGTGGTTGCATTCGTACAGCCCCTCCTGCCTAAAGATGCCCATAATAGTAGTCTGGATTTTTGTCTTTTCTGGTGCCACTGATGCAGATGACTTACAGAGAGAAGAAAAACCAGCAGGTGGTAGGCTCAATGTGCATCTTGTTGGGACAGTCATTGTATGCTATTGTGGTGTCTCGTTCTGACTCTTGTGCCATTGTAAGGTTGCTAAGGTTGGTGATAGTTGCATACTGCTGGGGACAGGGCTACTTTGATAAAGATGTCACCCTCTTCTTCCTCATCACCTTCACCTCCTACTGTGTTTGAAGCTGATTCCCCCCTCTCATCACCTTCACCATCACCACCTGTGGGAATTTTTTAAAGGGATGCATCCCAGCTGATTGTGTGATGTTTTTTCATATGGGTCATTTGGCCTGCAGTACCATAGTGTGAGCTAGGCTTACCTCGACGAATACTTGAGGGTTAAATGGAGCATACTGCAATGTTATCCTCATGCTTGCTAATCATGAAGAAGTCCCAAACTGGGCAGGTGAACTTTTTAATTGGGCTACTGGTGCCACTGCCAATGCCCGGAGAACCGGAGGTAGGTGGATGTGTTGACAATTGCCTCTCAGCAGTGTGTACTTCTACTGAGGAAGTGGTGGATGCAGATCTCAGCTGGGGCCTTATAAATATGGAAGATGGTGCAAGCGGTGGTGGTGGTATCAGTGCCACATCTCTTGTAACAGTTTGAATAGGAGGGGTAATGTTTGCCTCCTCTGGGCCAGCTTCCAAGACAATGACTGGTTCATCATCCTCATCCCCTTCCATAATTGTAAGGCTTTCTAGAACTTTCCGTTTCCCCTGCCTCTCCTGGCATGTCTCAGACTCAGCCGGGGTCCATTCCATGTCCAGATCATCAGAAGGGGGCCTTGAAGAAGATTGTGGAGTATGCTTCCTTTTTTTTGCTTGAGATCTGGAAGCCAATAGTTCTGAAAGAGAAGGTTATTGCTCAGCAGGACGCTCAACTGCCTGTTCTGCTCCTACTTCAGGAAGATCTACTATTGTGGCTGTGGCTGTTGTCCACTTTGTTCTGTATCCTGCTACGATTGGGTAGTACTTTGCGAAAGAGACAAATCCAATTCAATGTCACTGCTCATCGGCGTTGCCATGATTGCAATGGCTGCTTTACTGACAGACATGGGCTTGGGCTTAAATTGGGGTGGTGCAGTTGATGCTGGAGTGCTGCTCTTAGCTTGCTGTCCGGAGGCCGGTGTCGCAGGCACAAGTTGCCAGAAAAAGGCTGTGGTTGGCATGCCAGTGATGGAAGGCTGCTTCTTCTCATTAGCCACTTTCTTGGCAGCACCTTTCTTTGGGGCAATCTTGAAGCTGCCTGTTGGCAAGTGGCACTTAGCTGAACAAGCAGAAGTGATTGGAGGACTCACGTCACTGTTGTGTGCTCACATCCCTTTGTACAGGCCTTCTGTCTGGTAGTACTGTGGGCGATGTCTTCTGAGCACCTACAAGCAAACAAGCAAGAAAAACATTTAGTGAAATGTGGCATTGTTGCAGGTTCACTTAGTACAGACAAAGACAATATATTTTAGTGTTGTTGCTTAAGTTATTATCTTAAATAATTAACAACAATAGTGTATCCGTTCCAAAGTCAAACCACACCACCATAACATAATATTTCATTTCCAATCAGGATAACAACATACAGATGTAACTGTTTGCTTTATTTGCATCTAAGGGAGGTGCAGGGGAAAATAGAATAATCGTTAAAAAATGAATGCTGGTGTGCACATATGGCAGGCAAGGAGGTCCAGGCAAAACAAGCATTGGCATAGCCAATAGGTCTCTCCTTTGGGGCTTTATAAGTGTTTAGCTAGAGCTATTGGTTTTGCCAATGTTTGTTAGCTAAGTTTGCGTGTTCAAACCTCACAGAGAATATAGCATGCCTCGCAGAGCACCACATGCTCTCTGGCTCTAGACTTGACCTAAACATGTCCCTGGCTAAGGGGGCCCTGACTTCCCCCTTCCTTTACTCCCTGCCAGCTCAGCTCACTGATGTTTCTATGGGATCTCTCAAAGTTCCCGCTGCCACCCGAATACAACATTATGCTGAACTAAAACTACCACAGCAAGCATTTGGTAATGACATCCCCTGTCCAAGTAGTCCTCACAGGTGTTTAGTTATCATTTCCTGCAAGATAATACCTCGCAGTGCCATATAAAGTGGATTTAATTTCCAAGTGCTTGCAAAGCCAATGCCAAAGAGAAGTTCGAGCTAAAACAGGATGATTGTTCTATAAATCAAACATACTGCCTTTGAAATATTTAAAGCTCTGCTGCAATATTTGACGACCTTGAAATGGACAGAAGGATCTCCTCTGCCAAGAGCTACAGGATGACCATGGAAGTGTTTTGTCTGGATTGTTAGCAGCAATTAAACACCCCCTCCCAGTGCTCCAGATGTGGAACCCAGGAAGAAACTATGGTTAAAGAGCGGTATGAGCAGTGCTTAATTTGAGCCAGTCTTTGCCGGTGGGGGAGGACCAGCACTTATTTTTGGGGACTGGCACTTATTTCACTGCATCCAATACTCATTAATCACACTCCGCCAAAAACTAGCATCTCTGTTCCACGATCTCAGGCAGCAACTTCTCCTCCATCCAGAGGGTGGAGGAGAAGGCATCTGTCGGTGAACAACTGGGACTCCATTTAGTGCCCTCCCCAATGCCAGACCAGCATCAGACACTGGTGCTAAACTCTAGTGACATTGGTTGCTTGCCTCTTCGCCTCCTGAGATTTATCCACTGGCAAAATGAGCCCTCTCTGAGGGCCTATATGGTCAAATTAGATAAACCAAGTATTATTATTATGGGGAAACACAAACCTGCTGGTAACAGTGCTTAGAAAGGGTTGAACTTCAATATGAAGCACTCTACAAAAGACAGTAGGTGTGATGGGGTCAGGGTGTGAGAGTTGCACCTCATTACTTTGGTGACCCTATACTTCGTGACTGCTGCCTTTCTTTGTGTATTCTCTGCTGCATGGTGGACCAGTTCTACCCCCACCCTTTCACCTGCAGCATAGGCCGGACGGCGGTAGACGGAGCGACAGGAAAAATATATATTTTCATTTTGAGGGCCAAACTGAGTGGTTGAGAGTTAACCTGTTAGAGAGTTGACGACTGTGAGGATGTTTAACGGCCAGAGACCGTTCACATTTTAGCAGAATAATATTTTCCCTGTATCATAGGCGAATACCAGGTCATTGATTCATTCTCACTGCAACCAGGGGCCTTCGTGTTGCCATCATGTGCAGTTCTGTGACCAAGGCTTTAAGTGGGCCGGGTCCTGCTGGTGCTCAGCACCGGCAGTTCTTAAAAACAGGTGCCGAGACGGGTTTCTATGGAGCTCTCCATCTTCGCCCTCACTCTCAGAATGGAAAACAAAATCTTAACTCTGCAGCAGTTCACTGTTTTTGATGTAACTTTTATGTTTTTTGCAGTTCTATATTGCAAAACTCGAAGTGCTTTACATCAGCACTAACAAGGGCATATTCATTCATTTTCTGGTAGACACGGGCGATTAAGTGATTTGCTCAGAAACACAGGATGAGACTCAAACCTGCTTCCTCAACTCCAAAGTTGGCAGCTCTAGCCATTACGCCACAACCTATCGCGCAAGAACTAAACCATTTTCGATATTATATACAACTATGCCATAGTTGTAAGTATGCATGTTGTATATTTATCTTATGCAACTAACAACCTTTGACAAAGCCAACAGCTGTGGCTTGTTGTAGGTGTAATGTTACTTGTTGTAGTATATATATGGATAAAATAACAGAAGCAGCAAACTATCAGTCGGTCGGCACACTGCTGAGCACAGATTTTTAGCATAAATGTTTTAAGCCACGCCCTTAATTATATCGGCCATGCCCCTTTGAGAGACGCCCCAGTTTTTTCATCCCACTTAAAGTCCTGTCTGTGACATTATCAGTTTATTTACAAACACAGACAGGCCATGTAACAACTTAAAATCATTACCACAAATGCAACATATTTATCTTCGTCATCCGCCTTGTCACGGGGACACAGAATCTGAAACAGGATATCAGCCAATGTCCCTACACGCATACATGTTTCAGTACTCCTCTGTAATCAGATTGTGCAGCAGGAAGAAGTGGCGTCCGTGTACACGCAAGGATTCCTTTATATTTCTATATTATCGCTATCATATATCCACTTAACAATGCCTGCAACTGTGAAGCAGCCAAACAAATGAAGGGCTCTTACCCAATCCCAGAAGGGTGCTATATGAAGGCATGCTGTAGTAATAAGCAGCGAACGCATTTGTGGTACAGCTGCTACCTAGGAAGTAAGCGCCATTTAACCCGTGCTAGCGGGGTCCTGTTGGGAAAGGAGCGTGTAAGTAGGCAGCAGCCTGAATGCATTACTTACAAACCGTGCTGGCATCGAGGCGCTTACTTGAACGAGGGCCATGTGTGACGATGTATTCACGGGAACGGTGAGGCACAGCACCCACTCAAATAAGCGCTGTGAGGCGGGCACGAGTGCTCTTTACTGTCATTAAGCGAACAAATCCTTTAAGTGCTCTGAGGAGATAACATGAAAAGGCAGAAATCACTTAGCTGCTTGCTGTGATACGAGGCCCGGCATTCTTTCTTAATGTCTCACGCTGCAGGACACATTTAGACTTGTTAAACTCAGGTTGTGGCGACAACAGCCTTGACGCAGAAGATAAGCGCCGTGTTTCCTTCCAGCATTCGGAGCTGTGGCTGCAGAAGAACGGGATCTGAAGCCATAGCTTCTCCGGAGCACAGTCGGAGCCGCCAGCTGCCACGCACTTGTCAAAGGTCTGGAAGCAAGAAAAAGGCATTCTGTGAGGTACAGGCCGGGCTTCAGAGCAGCAAATATCGCAATACTATCAGCTGTTTACGGGCGGACCCAGGGAGATGTCAAGTTAGGAATACAAGTTGGCACAGAGGCCTGCAGCAGATTGGCAGCAATTCTTCTGCCAGTCACACGTGTCCATACCTCATCACGCTCGCAAGTAATCTTCTATACGTTCAACGCACAGCATATACATTTAACACCGTTCGCCTCCTGAAGCTGGTAAACTTTCACGGCTGTCTTATACTACGCAAATGGTGGCCTGTTGCATTTAGAAGCACACATCAAAATAAAATAACAAGCGGCCGACATTGTCCCGGCTGCGCACGTCATCCTGCCTGCAGTAGGAAGAAAGAAAATAGTGCTTACAGACTAATAAACAAATACCGTGTAACAACAGAAGTAAAGGGGCCAGTAGCCATGGGAGGTTACAAATGAAGAAAAGGCGGTACTAAGGAGGGACTAACAAACCGATTACTGAATCAGAAGCCTGCATTTACGAAGGACAAAGACAGAAGTTAAAAAATGAGCAGATTCATAGAGGGAAAGATAATGCCAAGAAATATATCGATGACGACACCTTAAAGTCAAGCAACAACTTTAGGGATGGGTCTTAAAGTCCGTATATTTACAATCAATGTAAATGGCATATCCAATAAGCAAAAATATGGTGGGCTAATAAGATGGTTAACTTCATTTTCACCATAAATTCTGTTTCTCCAGGAAACCCATCTTAAGACACACACCTAAGCTCTTCATCCCTAAACCCTTTTCTAAGGCATATTTTGCTTCGGCGGGGGTGGCAATTAGGGGGGTAGCCATCTACTTTGGGCAAGGGATAGACTGGGAAATTGCTCAAGTCCAGAGAGACCCTTATGGTAGATGGATATGGACTACAGCCAGGGGAAATGGCAATACATTTAATTTTGTGAATTATTATGCACCAATTGTAGATGACCCCACAGCTATTGAGAGGCTATGCACAGGGAGGATTCAAGATTGTTTATATAAAGATTGAAAAGGAGAGGAGCTAGAATGTGCAGCCCTGTCTGACGCATCTTCCAATACGAACGTACTCGGTATAGTTGCCCCTCTGGGAAAATCTCACCCTTGCTTAGAGATCCCTATGCGGGTCTGCCAGAAAGTCAACTATACAGCGGTCCATGCCCATGTCAATTAGTAATACCTATAGTTTCGCCCTATTGACTCGATCGAATGTCGAGGACAGGTCCATAAAGGCCAGGTGTAATGTCCCTGCCTTGGCCACTGTGTATTTCCCAGCTAACAGCTGTAAGTTTAGGCACTGATTGATTGTACTCCTGCCCTTCCTAAAACCATACTGCAGGTTTGACAATACTCCGCTCTCCTCTAGCCAATCCGTTAGTTTGCTGACTATCACTCTACCCACTACTTTCACAGCTGAATCGATCAGGGATAAGGGCCTATACCAGCGTGGGTCGTCCTTCTGGCCCTTTTTAAATACCAGAATGATGGTAGATTGAGACCAAGACCTCGGGAACCCATGCTGACTTGCCCCATTAAAAACATTTGTTAAAATCTTTGCCCACAATGTCACATTCATTTTATATAGATCAGCCGGAACAACGTCCGGTCCGGGAGCCTTATTACTGGACATTTGTGTAATTGCCAACCCAACTTCTCCCTCGTTAAAAGCCAATCTCTGTGAACCCTCACTTTGAGCAGAAAAGGTAGGAGGTCCCATGTCTTCCTTGATCCTCATATATAAGTTTAAAATGAGTGGTCCATTGAATTTCTGTATTATTGCACTTGAACCAGGAGTTGCCAATGCCAGAAAAAAAAGGTTTGTTTACTATCTCCCAAAACCTGGCGCTGTTCTTAAGGACATCCACCGAAAGTAAGTCATTCCAGGCTTCTTGTTTAACTTCGGTTTTACGGGTTTCTAGGGCACACTTATAGATCTTTCTTAGTGCAGCTATATGGAGTTTGTCTTGGAGTACTTGATTTAAAGCAGAGAAAAGTTTTTGGTGGGCTTCAGTACATTTGTGGCCAAACCACCTCTCACCTACAACCTTGCGATTACTGCTTGGGAGTTTAAGACCCTTAGCCACAAAACCACAAATCCTCTCAAAAGCTGAGGGAGTTTCTACCCCCGTCTTAGTATGGGCAAGACAGACCCCAAGATTGTCAATTGCGTTAACCCATAGGTCTTGGAAAAAGAGGTCCGGGACAACCTTACTCCATTTCAGCCTGCGACCCTGGTCTGCTAGCTTTAAACAATTTTCAGTAGAGGCTTCTCCAGGTTTGCCAATTAGTCCCATACCTCCCCCCAATATAAGGTAAATAGTATTATGATCACTAAAGTGTGACCAGAGTGCATTGTAAGAGACTACCTGGGATAGCAGGCCTGGAGAGATGAAAATGAAATCAATTATAGAATCAAGGCCTCTCGCCTTAAAAGTAGGGATCCTGGGCTCATCTAAGTTTATGCTTGGTTGCACGAGATCAGATTCAGCCAGAAGGTCCTCTAGAAACCCCCCTTGCTGCGTGTGCTCAACATGCGAGCCGAGGCAGTTTACAGGGCCCAAAAAATCTGTGACGTGACAATTCATTGAGCATAAATGAATATTAAAATCGCCTAAGATTATTATTGAGTAAAAAGTGGTTTGTTTCTCCCTGTAGACCTCTAAAAACTTTTAAATTACATAAATGTTCATTTGTAAAACTGTTTTCAAAGGAGTTATAAAAGTTAACAATGAGAAATTTTGATGTATGGGCAGGCGTTACTTCCACCACTAAACAATTGCAGAAACCCGAATCCACCCAACAGTGTGTTCCTGGCAGTTTGAGGGAAATAAGAACTAATAATCCCCCCTTAGGTCTGCCAGCACATGAGGGCCGAGCGGGTTTCCAATCGCTTTTATACCCGTCCATCCAAAAATTGTTTTCCCTGTCCCAGGTTTCTTATAGGCCCACCACATCATACTCCCTCAAAAAGTCCAACCACCTAGGCTCATTTTTTTTGTTTCTCAGGCCAGCTATATTCCAGCTAAGAACCCTTAAATGTGGTTTATCACCCTCACCAGCCCTATGACTGGAAATGGGCCAGGGAATGGCAAGACTAGGCTCAACTAAGCTGTGAGACAGTAGTTTGGGGGCTGATTCCAGTCAATCATTGTTATCCAGTTGGCTCAGAGGCAGGAATCTGTTTGTGGTCACTAAGCTGTTCTCCCCTGCCTCTTCCCTAGGTTGTTCTTTAATTTAAGAGATGGGGGTGGTGGTGGTGTAGAGGCAATAGGGGGGTTGGGGAAGAAAGGACGAACATCTCTGGGATTTAATCTATACATTGTATGGGCTCTCACTGACTCAGATGCCGAACTTCCTTGCTCCCTCATACCGGGACCGTGAGGCCCCTCTAGCGGTGGATAAAAGAAGCCAAGTGGTAAGGCCCTAATGCTCCCTGGGCCCTAGTTTGTACCCCCTGAAACGGCTTCTCTACAATGCCAAACTGATCAAAGTTAATAATAATACAGTCATCTTCTTCTTGTTTTGGCCTTCTTCCCACCCAGCCCACCCGTCTAGCCATAATAATGTGGGTGGATGCTAGAGCCCCTTTATCTGAAAGTTGTTTACACCAAAATTTTGTTTTACGGATAAGCTCCTGTGTTGATTCGGTACACTGCTCCTTGAGCGGGGGAACCCCTATTAATACCACTACCAGGGGGACTGCTTCAAGGAGCAAATGAAGCCTACAGCTATTTAAAATCCCGTTTACTCTCCTTTTTATGGGGATCTTACCGTGTCTTTCAGGAAGATGATTATCCAAAAGGATACGTTCTTCCATATGCTTGCAATTCTTTTCTGCCTCCCTCCCCTCTAGACAAACACCCAGCTTAACTTCTCCTTGTATGCCTGTTCCATTATGTTGGCTAGTCTGACCTTCCGGGCTCGAAGTCCCCCCCCCCCCATGCTGCTAGAGGCCATATTTAATGGGGCAGATACATCAAATGTATTGGTATTCACACCTCTATTGTTCATGCCCAACAGTTGAGTCTCTAAATGCGCCAACTTCCCCACCAACCCATCAGTCAATGATTTAAAAAGTTTAGTAATTTCATCAAAAAGGGTGGAGAATAGTGGTTCCAGGCGCTTTTGAAATAGGTCCTCCACTAGTTGTCTCACTGCTGGGAAAGATAGGTGTTCAACGTCAGTGTTCCTTCTGCTGTCATGGTTCAGGGGGGAGTCGCTCGGGGCTGTGCCGTGTTTGAGGCCTCTCTTCTTCCCTTTCTTTTTGACTGAGGTCCCCACCTGATGCGGTGGAGCCAAAGCGGCCACACCCAGGCTCGTTCCTTCAGCTGTCAGGGACCCCCTTTGTGGAACCCTTAGCGGAGCCTGTGCACCCTCTGCCAAGTCAGCCTGCTTCGGGGGAATAACGAGAACTTCACAGGGGGATACGTTCAGAGGAGGTTCGGCTGATGGGGCGCTCATCACTAAGTGATCAGACCTCAAACCCAGCTGTTCCTCCGCATTTTCGATTTCCTTTGTAGGGCTCCCACTGCTGTAGTTAAATACCAAATGATGGAAGCAGAGTTCCGGGGAACTTTAGCTTTAGATTTACTCAGATCCGAGGTACACGGTTGTTTGCGCTTACCTATAATAGCTGTTGGGTGATGGATGAAAGAGAAGTGGCCCAGCTTAGCCTCTGCCAGACGATGACGGGCACAGATGGGCCCGCCCTTGGCCCGGGCTTCGCCCGGGTGGGAGCCCTGAGCAGCTTTTCAAGCACCTCCTAGCGCGTAGGAACACGTTGGTGGCTCCTGCTGCGTGTGCAGCTGGGGGATGGAGTCCCCATGAGTGAGGCAATGCAGTGATGGGCTCCCACGCCGCGGGAGCCCTGAGCAGCTTTTCAAGTGCCTCCTGGCACATAGGATCGTGTTGGCGGCTCCTGCCGCGTGGACAGCTGGGGGATGGAGTCCCCGTGAGTGAGGCAATGCAGTGATGGGCTCCCGTGCCGCAGGAGCCCTGAGCAGCTTTTCAAGCGCCTCCTGGTGTGTAGGAACGCGTTGGTGGCTCCTGCCGCGTGGACAGCTGGGGGATGGAGTCACCGTGAGTGAGGCAATGCAGTGATGGGCTCCCACAGCTATTATGAAGATCAACAATCTAGCTAGAGGGGCGATGGGCCCCATAATTTTAGGGGGGGGGACTTCAATTTTGTTCAAGACTAGGGAAAGGATATGTCGAAAAAAACAAAGAAACAACTGAAGCCTAGGACTAAAAAAGTAATAGACGTAATAAAACAAGATTATCAACTAATCGATCCATGGTGAAAGGGACAAGGAGAAATTTCGTAATATACTTACTATTCCCATCAATACCAGTCTGTCTCTCGCATTGATTTTTTTCTTATCTCTCGCTCTCTGAACTGTCTTAACTCAGAAATATGGGCCAACTCATTTTCAGATCATTCGCTGGTAAAAATCAAAATCGATTTAGATGTAGGAAAGAGGGAAAGATCCATGTGGCAGATGGATCAACTCCTTTTAACAAACCAGCAATGGATGGATAGTATGAGAAAATGGATAAAAGAGTTCTTTCAGGTTAACAAGGGTGCAGCAATGCTGTTTTCTGTCTGGGGGGCTTTTAAGGCCTTAGTACATGGGTAAATGATGGCTTTTATGTCTGCGCAAACAAAAACCCGATGGTCACGCATAGCTGAACTTCAGCAGGCAGTCGATGCTGCTTTGTTGAGGAAAATCAGCTCCCTGGGGGATGGAAATCTAGCGGAGGGGTAGCTACATAAAGCAAAACAGGAGTTAAGAGAGTTCTTTATTATAGAAGAAATAAATAGCTCACAGTCATTCCAGCAGAAAGTTTATGAGGAAAGTCAAATGATAGGAAATTTTTTAGCCTGGACAACAAAGGTAAAGCAGGAAGCCGCAGCAATTAATGAACTTTTGGAGCCAGTGATGAGGACCCTAGTGTCCGAAAAGGATCTAATTTCTAAAATATTTTGAGATCATTACAATGAACTATATGCAACTAAATATATGGTGATGAAAGAAGAAATACATCAATATTTTTACGATATAAACCCTCCACAGATATCAAGTACGCAGAAAGAAGAAATGATTGCAGATATTTCTGCAGACGAAATTCAGCAGGCCTTAGCATAAATGCCAGGAGGGAAGGCCTGCGGTAACAATAGCCTTCCGACAGAATTTTACAAGGCATTTTCGGACGAGTTAGTACCGTTTTTGCTTGAGCTTTTTAACTATGTTAAGGCAGGAGGCGAGGTTTCATTAACATTTAAAGAACCTTCCATTGTTAGTTTTGTTAAGAAGGGTAAAAATCCGAGGGATGTTAACTCATACAGGCCAATTAGCCTGCTAAATTCTGAATACAAAATTTTAATGAAAATCTGGGCAAACCGATTCATTCCAGCTGAACAGTATGGAATCCATAAGGATCAAACAGGGTTCATGGCAGGCAGGTCAATGTCATCCAACACGGGATTCTTATTTCAACCACTTGTCTTTTTTAATATTAATCAAACACCAGCTCTTATAATGATGGTCGATGCAGAGAAGGCGTTCGATCTGGTGAACTGGGATACTCTCTTCTATGGTCTTGAAAGGGTCGGGACTCCTCCCTAGATTTTTATTACACTGCAGAATATATATCAAGGGGCCCAAGCGCAGGTCTTTATAAACTCTAATTTAGCTGGCATGGTCGATATAAACTGGGAAACCCACAGGGATGTCCCCAATCTCCCGTATTATTTACCTTTTTTATTGAAACTTTGGCCATTAGGATCCACGATAATGTAGAGATTAAAACACCAATAGCAGGAATGTCGAAATTAAAACTCTTCGCAGACGACATTATTTTGTATCTTAGACCAGAAAAACAGAATATTGAAATTACATTAAGAGAATTTGCACAGTTTGAATTAATTGGAGGGTATAAAATCAATCAAAAAAAGACTGAAATTCTGTTGCTAAATGCTTCTAGTGATTTCGTCCCAGATATTCTAAAGCAGCGAGCTCTTTCCCCCGATCCGATTCGATGTTTGGGGATATACGTCACAAACCAATATGTGGAAATTTATAAATTAAATTATGAGGCCATGTTGAAAAAAATTAAAGACCTACTTGATCAATGGATACTTCTTCCCCTCACATTGATCGGTCTCATAGCCCTTATAAAAATGTCGATGTGACCGCTACAAATTTTTCTTTTTACAAACGTTCCGATTAAAATCAATACAGCGTATTTCAAAGAGCTGGAAACAATCTTTCGACAGTTTATCTGGAATAAAAAGGCGCCAAGGGTAAAATTCCCTGTACTCCAACTTGATGTTAATTGGGGGGGGCTTGCACTCTCCCAAATCCGTACGTACAACAAGCATCCTTTTTAGATATAATAGCGCATCTAATGGACAGGAAGGGATTCATGGATAGCTTTGTTTTGGGATTCAGGAAGCCGGGTCTCAGATTCCGGTTTCTATAAAACCAGCAAAACTTCCCAAAAAAACTAGGTACAAGACACTGCAGGAGTTTCGTATTAGACTTCAGGCATTTTACTCCTTGAAGGCTCATTCTGCAGGGAACGAATACCTGCAGCTTACCTAATGCAAAAGCTTAGGCCTCCAAATCCAGAATAGCCATTTAAGATTTTGGGAGGCTAACGGATTTAAAGAGCTGTGTCATTTTATAATTGGAGGGAGATGCATCAATTGGCAGGAGGTACAAGCTAGATGCGGAGACCGGAGTAAGCTTTCCTTTTTCGGCTATCTTCAGATTATACATCTATTGAATACTGCCTTCCATCTAACACAGGTGCCACTCCTGCTATAGCTGCTCTCTTTAGAACAAAGCTTAGAGGGGTGGAAAATTGGTATCGATTATTACGAAACCAAGGAGAGTCCCTCTTGGATAATCATTTTCTGGCGAGGATCAAACAGGAAACACAATGTAGTTTCTCAGATGTTGAGTGGCAAGCTATCTCGCAATATGGCAGCAAGGCTTTAAGAGCGGCAAACTTTAAAAGAATGGCATTCTTATCTCGCTGGATGGCATATTATACTCCCCAAGAGCTCCATAAGATGCATCCAGAAGTCAAAAATAAATGTTTTCGTTGTCAGCGATTGGATGAGGGAGGCTGGCTTCATGTTTTCTTTACATGCCAGATGTTAAGACAGTTCTGGGAGAAAATTTGTGCTGCGCTTAGCCTTGGCTTGCAGAGAAGAGTAGAACCAGAGGCTGAAATAGCACTTTTTGGTTTATCGAAACAGAGACAAACTCAGCCGATGACTAGAGGGAAGGAAATTTTCGCAGTAATTACTTCCTTAGTGGTACGCTCCCTGATTCTCCAGAACTGGAGGACAACAAAAGTACCAGCATACCTAGAATGGGCTAAAAAAATTATTCGAATAGGAACATTTGAAGAAGCTTATGCAAAAAGGGTCGGAGCTACTAAAAGATATACTTCCGTATGGGAACATATGGATGAGATAGAAAGTCAGCAAGGGTAAACGTATCAAAGTAGTTTTAGATTAATTTATTTAAGCACAATCGCACTTTGTTCTAGGAATGGCTCTGATGCTAAGGGCAGAATATGAGTTGATGCACATTATCAAGGTTTAGAACAATCTGGGTAAGATGATAGGAAAATGCACTTTATCAGAGTTAAATGCACAGTATCTCATTAATAGCACTTTATATTGTTTAAATGTTTTAATAATGCGTATTATAAAATATGAAGTATGGAATCTCAGTGACTTTGCATGTTGCACTTTAGACAATGAATGAATGAATAGCCTTGATAAAATAACAGTTTTTGCTAAAAGAATATTCTAATATTTAAAATAATTGTGTTGATTGTATAATTATGAAATTGATTTTGTGTATAAGAGTATTGGTTAATCTATGTCTCTGCTCAATAAAAAAAATAAAAGACAAAGACAGAAGCCAATAACAAATATAGGCGGAGAGTGGGTGGGGCTTCTCTTCCATACTCCACTACAGCAGCTCGCCAGAGCACCGCATGCGCGCTGACTCAGGCTGGACCTAAAAAGGAATAATCCTTAAAAATGAATGCTGGTGTGTGTGCACTTATGGCAGGCAGGGGATCCAGGGGAAAATGGAATAATACTTAAAAATTAATGCTGTTTTGCAGCTGTGGCAGGGAGGGGGTGGATGGATGAATGGTGGGAAAAAGTTTTTTAAAAAAAAGTTTAAAGAAATTTATAAAAATATATTTTTTTAAATAAAAAAATTAATAATTGTTGGTATACTAGAGGACTATGAGAAACCCATTGGGAGGCAAGGTGGTGCAGGTGAAAAATGCAACAAAATGCATATAATATAAAACACTGTTCATAATCATAATATACATATACTACAATGATCCTCACACGTTATTAAACTAATCTCAGGGAAAAGTAAAAAAAATGAACAAAAAGGCATTGCCCTCTCCTATCAATCTCCCTATAAAATGGCTTTGAAAAATAGAAAAAGGGCTGGCTGCACAAAATGGCCGCCTGCCACATGGTCAACTAACAACTGCAAGCAAGAAGGCATGGCCACAACAAAGAACATATGAAGGCCTATGTCAAAAACACACTGGCTGGCTACACAAAATCACCACGGGTCACATGATCAACCAACAACAGCAAGGAAGGAGGCATGACCGTTACAAAGAACACATGCAGGCCTATGTAACTGACTACATAAAATGGCCCTCGGCCACATGCCATGGAAAACAAAGACAAATGGTGGTCTATGGCAAACACACTCACACAAACACTGGCCAGACAAAGGAGGCATGGTAACACTGAAGGAAACACTACCATTAATTCAGCAATGCCAAAAACAAAAATGAACTGAGCTATAAAAACTTTACAACACACATCCTCCCAAGGTATCAAATACTACCCCATCTACATACTTTTTGCAGAAAAAAATGTGAAATACAAAAAAACCCACATTTTTAATTTAATCCAGTGCCATCCCTGCCCTAAATTATGTTTTAAAACAACATATAACACAGAAACAGTTGATTCATGCACCCATGACTTGTACTAGGCCTACTGGCTGTATGGCCAAGTGGCAGAATAGGCCACATAGTAAAATACATTAATATTGCAAATTTAACAAACATGGAGAAAATGTCCTGAACTGTGCAACATTTTTCCTTTACAAAAGATGAGAAATTAAATGCAAAAAAACTAGGCCCCCTACTAAAACTGTAGGCCACCCATCACAATAACATTTCAAAATCGAATAAAGGTACAAATAAATACTGGTGCATGCCCTCTATCAAACAAACAACACCCTTAAACAAGAGTTTTTATACTTGTGATATCATAAAAACAAAGTCCTTAAATCCAATGGTATATATGCAGCAGACAAGGAGAGTGATCCTTACGGCTCCAAATGAAAAGTGACCAGGAGATGGACAAAGCACTGTGAGGAGCTTGATGGACAGGAACGGGAAGTTGGAGTCTCAGGGGCACTTCCTTCGTATTCAAAAGTAAAATTAAAAAAAGGCTTCTATCACTAAAAAACAACTTGAAAGGTTCATTAGAGTAGAATATTAATTTAAAAACATCTTTTCGAGTTGATTTAGCTGCTTCTCAAGTAGAGAATCTACTCAAGGTGCAGCCGCGGTCGCTAGTGCTCACCAGTGTCACGAAAAAGGTGCTGAAAGGTGCAGTCGTGGGTAGAAGCCTTGCTAGCAGCCGACCAAATCTCGCACGCGCTCGCTAGCAACCAGCAAGTCTCATAGCACTCACCAGCACAAACCAAAGTAAGTGTCACGTGCAGCAACAGAAACAAAAAATTGCAGTAACTCTGTGTTACACGCCTAGTGCGGAGTTCCCAAATTCCTCCAACTCTGCGAGCGGAGTGAATTTTTCTACCGAGGCCTAATTTTAACCTTTCAAAGTGCAGTTTGAGGCAGCACCCTTAAGGTGTTTCTGGAGGCCTGGAGATCCACCAAGTAGGTTGACTCCCCCTTCCGCTTCTTCACCTCGTATGGGCCTGTCCAGCAATCCTGGAGAGCTCTGGGCTCCACAAGCTTCATAACCCACACCTTCTGGTCAGGTTGAAACTCAACCAGGGTGGCCTTCTGGTCATACCAGAGCTTCATAACCTCTCAACTGACCTTGAAAATACTTTTCACCTTCCAGAAGTGCATCTGGTTGTGGAGGGCCAGCATGTAGCTGACTACATCCTGAGGAGAATTCCTTCGAGCTTGCTCTCACCCCTCTCTCCCAAGGCTAAGAGGTCCCCTGATAGGGTGGCCATAGAGGAGTTCACAGGGGTTAAACCCCACTTCTTTCTGTGGCACCTCCCTGTAGGCAAAGAGAAGGCATGGAAGGAGGAAGTCCTACTTATGCCTCATGGGTTCACGTAGTTGCGTTATCGTACCCAACAAGGTCTTGTTGATTCTCTCCACAAGACCGTTTGTTTGGAGGTGTTAGGGTGTGGAGAGCCTATAAGTTACCCCACTCTCATCCCACATGGACCATATGTAAGCAGACATGAGATTAGTGTCTCTGTCAGGCACTACCGCTTTGGTAAAACCCACACTTGTAAAAAATCACCATCAGCGCCCTGGCCACGCAGGTGCAGCCACTGACCTCAGAGGGATGGTCTCTGGGTAGTGAGTGGCATGGTCCACCAAGACCGGGATGAACCTTTTGCCTAAAGCTATCTTAAGGTCTAAGGGTCCAATAATGTCAATGCCTACCCTCTCAAAGGTAGAGCCAATGACAGGTGATGGGACATGGGAGCCTTGAGCCTTTTCCCTGACTTTCCACTGGCCTGGTAGGTGGGACAGCACCTATAGAATGCATCTGAGGCCGTCTTCATCTGGGGCCAATAGAAGTGGTCAATAAGCCTGGAGAAGGTCTTGTCTTGCCCCAGACGTCCTGCCAGGTGTATGCTATGAGTCAAATCCAGTAGAAAGCTCCTGCAACACTTGGGGACCACCGGCACACGGCCTGCGCCGGTTCCAGCAACCTTAGGCTCGCTATATAGGAGGTCCTTTTCCCAAAAGATCAGGTGATCTCCAGAGGTGTCACCTGCTGCCTGGCCTCAGCTTGCCACCACAAGCCCTCTAGAGTGGGGCACTCTTTCTGCGCTGTGCAGAATTCCTCCCTAGTGTGCCCACCCCCAACTTTCCAACCAGCAGGCTCAGGCAGGTCACCCAGGGTGGCAATGTCCTCCCTTTCTGGCTCAGGGACATCCTCCTCAGGTACCCCATCAACATGAACTGTGGGAACTTCAGGGGCTAGTTTCCCACACCCCTTGCCCTTACTGTTCTTGGCAGCTGTCTGAGCCCTTGCTCCAGGCTCCAGGCACTGTTGACTCCCTTCTCAGGCAGCCTTGGACCTTGTTGTCATACAGACCCATTCAGGCAATTCTAACATCTCCAAGTGTGGCATGAGCTTCACCCCCTTCCTGATAGAGTGCTCCAGTTCGCTGCCTAACAGAGAATCTACAGGAATGGCAGGGCTCACAGCTACTTTTAGAGACCCTGAGACCCCCTCCCCACTCACAGGGATCCAGAGCCACCGGTAGATGGCTCTCACAATTGTCAGCCAACATGACTCAGTGGAATGTGTTAGGGAGGACCTGCACTGAGGGCACCAGCTGACACGTTACAGTAGTTATGCTGGCTCCTGTGTCCTTTAGAGCCTCCAACCATTGCCCATTGATGGTGACCCACTGCTTATACTTAGAAGCATTATCAGGCATATGGGCTTTTGGCACCATCTCCTTAAACTAGGTTCACCTCTGTCTGCACCTCCAAGCTAACTGGGACTACCTCCTCCCGAGTGCTACACTTGCCACACCCCGGTGTCTGCCCACCGGTGGGGAGCTGTGCCTCCTTGGGACATTTTGGGTCACCCTTGGAGTGCTCATACTTTTTGGGGGGACCCTTTCAGAACTCCTTATGTTTAAGTTTTTCTCCCTCCTCTTTCTTCTGGTGGGACTCCTGACCACTCTTGTTTGAGTCTCCCACAGATACCTTCTTAGACACTCTGCCGCTGGCCCAGAAGTCCACCTCCTCAGCAAGCTTCTTTGGGTTAGTCAGCCTGCTGTCAACTAGGTGGTGGAGCAGCTCTGGAAAACAAATACTAAGCATGTGTTCTCTCAGAATTAAATTGAACATCCCATTGAAATCATTAACTTTGCTGCCCTGCAACCAAATATTCAGTGCCTTGCTGGAGTAGTCCACAAAATCCGCCCAGGACTGGCTGGGGAGCTTCTGACTGTCCCTGAAACTCTGGCTGCACTTCTCAGGGACCAGACCAAATTTATCAATCAAGATGGCTTTCATAGGGTTAGACACCAAAGTAGAGAGGGAGGCAGAGCTAGGGACTAGGTTTATCCTCCTGACAGTTACGTAGTTAGACAAAAATCGAGTATAACGAAGAAAACCTACCCTTAGGGAATTAGATAGTATACAGCAAGAATTCATTGTAATCCCTTGTCTAGAAAATGCTTTTTTTTCTAGAGACCCCTCACCCACCAGGGTTGCCCCTAGGTGGCATGCTTCATCATTGGGGTTCCTCTCAATCCTCTACGGATTGAGGTGTGCTGCGACTTGTGAATTACGTAGGAGCACTTTTTATTGTAGACTATGTGTAGTGCAGTGATGTGGAGTGGAAAGGGAAAGAAAATCTAAAAATACCTAACTAGTTGGCCACTCTTTTATTCCTGCCCCTAGTTGGTATGATTAAAAATCAGGGGTCGTTTACTGAGAAGAAACCTGACCTTAATGAGTCTGGTTGTCTCAGTAATGTGTTTTTGTCAACATGTTTCGAGCTGTTCCCCTAATAGCTCTTCATCAGGACTCCACGTGGTCCAGTCCCTTGTGTGCCACTCCTAGTGAATCCTGTAATAAGGACACAAACCATGCACACCTAATGAGCACTGTATACATTCGGTTCTAGTGATTAATCCGGGTCTGTAATTAGAAAGCAAAAAGATATATTAAAAACAGTGACCTGTCAGCCGTGCTGGCAGGTCGCATTAGCATGATTGTGCATGCAACTATCAAAATATCATAGGGTTAGACCTGGTTTGGTCCTCAACCTCTAAAATATAAAGTGTGTCCCGCTCCACAGAAGGCATGTGTTTCCACAACACCCCCCCCCCCTCAGTGCTCTTCTGGAATATAGTGCACCCTCAGGGCTACCTCATAGGCAGAAAACCACTTGTCAATATCATCTCCCACCACATAACCGAGCACCAGATCCTTGGACATGTGGACCTTTTTGTCTCCTTCAGACACAATAAAATTGCTGCCACCACCACTGCTAAACTCTGCCTGCCTGGCCTTGATGTCCAGCTCCTAAGGCTCCTCTCATGAGCCAAACGCTACAAAGTAATTTTCTCCTCCATGGCTAGTTTCTTTTCCTCCTTCTTCAGCATGGCCATTTCCAGCCTGTATTTTCTCTCTGCTTTCCTTTCCACCCGTCCTCTGGAGTCAGGTTGCCAAAGGACACACTGCTTCATGCACGGGGAGGGTTCTCCAATCCTGGAAGTAAGTCATACCCCTCCTTAGCAGGCTGCTCTCCAAGACCCTCCTGCAGGTCCTACTCTGATACTTCCTCATCATTCGCTCCCTCCTGTTCTTCTGTTGTGACTGGCAACAGGTCGGCCTCTGCCCATGCCCTCAAGGCCTTTTGGAGCTCCACCTTCTTGACTCTTGATGGACAATCCTCTCTCCCAACAAAATTCCATAAGCTCAGCCACAGTGTAGCCCTCTAGGTTGGTAAGCTCAAACTCCATCTCTGCAGGTGAGATCACAGACATAATCAGGTAAAGTAAGAATGAATTTAAAAAACGAAAAAGCCAATCAGAGACAATTTAAATTTGATATTGTCCTTAGATATGGGATCAAAGTGTACACCAAATCACTGTATGCCACTGCACAAACACAAGCCCCAATCCTCACCACTGATCACCAATGTTAGAAAGTGTGTTACTGTGTGACTGGAGTATGAGTCCTGGTCAAGCAGCAACCACAATCCTAGTTCAAATTAACCTGTGCTCAACTCCCTGGTAGCTTGGCACGGACCAGTCAGGTTTAACTTAGAGACAATGTGTCAGGTTGGAACAATAGAGCAAAATGTAATAAACAAAACAAGACCAAAAAAACCTAAACTTCAACCAGTAGAACCGAAGTTATGAATTTTTAAAGAATAAACTGCAAAATAGTTCCTAGAGACAGAAAGCGCCAACTGTGGCTATCTGGACATGGTAGTCCGGGTCAAAAGTTCAGATCCACTGAGATGAAGCGCAGGTTGGATACATTCCCGCTTAAGTTCCCTGACGCTCCTGCCCTGACGCCAGGCTGACTGAAGTTACAATGCAGGGTCGTTAGTGGGGAGAGTGGACACAGTCAATTCAGGTGTAAGTGAGGCTGGTCCAGCTCCTCCCTCCCATCGTGCCTTTTATGGCTCATCCAGTCATACCTAAGCTGCCATTATGAGTGGCTGTCTAGGAGGAATACACAAAGCACAACTTCCAACTACACCCAGTCGTTTGACCAGAGACAGACTGCAGTCACCAAGTTGCTAAGGCAAGAACATGCCAACTTTCTAAAAGCAAAAAGAACAATTGATGGACAGAATGCAGAACAATGCCATACATTCACCCCAGTGCAGAGATCTGGGCTTAAATCCATCATTTTTTTGCTCCCCGTGCCATTCCAGTTTGAACCCAGCCATAATCAAATCAGTCTTGACCCTGCGCCCAATGGGAACAGTCCGGCCCGAACTGCCAGGCCAGGTTCTACCTGGACTGGAAACAAGCATCCTAGGACCGGTTTCAGGGTTTCACCCCTCATCAGCCAGGATAGCTTGACTCCAGTGGCATGGAGAGCACGGGACCCACGTCTGGGCATACCCATCCCACTTGGGGTGACAAATGCAAAAAGAACAATTGATGGACAGAATGCAGAACAATGTCATACATTCACTCCAGTACAGAGATCTGGGACTAAATCCATCATTTTTTTGCTCCCCATTCCATTCCACTTTGAAACCATCCATATGCAAATCAGTCTTGACCCTGCGCCCAATGGGAACAGTCCAGCCCGAACTGCCAGGCCAGGTCCTCCCTGGACTGGAAACAAGCATCTCAGGACCGGTTTTGGGTTTTACCCCTCATCAGCCAGGATAGCTTGACTCCAGTGGCATGGAGAGCACAGGATCCACGTCTGGGCATCCCCGTCCCACTCGGGGTGACAGATGCAAAAAGAACAATTGATGGACAGAATGCAGAGCAATGTCATACATTCACCCCAGTACAGAGATCTGGGCCTAAATCCATCGTTTTTTTGCTCCCCATGCTATTCCTGTTTGAACCCACCCATATGCAAATCAGTCTTGACCCTGCGCCCAATGGGAACAGTCCAGCCCAAACTGCCAGGCCAGGTCCACCCTGGACTGGAAACAAGCATCATAGGACTGGTTTCGGGGTTTCACCCCTCATCATCCAGGATAGCTTGACTCCAGTGGCATGGAGAGCCCGGGACCCAGGTCGGGGCATTTTCAGAATTGTAATGTAAAATCTGACTTCATATAAATTAGGACTTTAAATTTCAATTCCAGAGACACCAAACATGAACTGTTTATCTCTTCCCATTTGAAATTACAATTATAAAATGCAATAAGGTAACCTAGATGTTATCCTGTGTTAGATATAAGCCTTGCAGTAGTGATAAGCAAATTTGAGTGTTTCACCACCATGAGATGAAAAACTGAAAAGTACATGTCCAACTTTTTAAATACACTGCACCCTGCCCTTGGAGCTGTCCAGGGCCTACTCTCAGGGTTACGTATATGTACTAGAAAGGAAGGTTTGGGCCTAGCAAAAGGTTTATTTTGCCAGGCCGAAAGGGTAGGTTAAAACTGCACACACAGGACCTGGAATGGCAGGCCTGAGAAATGTATAAGGACTACAGTGGATGACACAACCAGTGCTTCAGGCCCACTAGTAGCATCTTATTTACAGGACCTGGGTACAAGTAGTATCACTTTACTAGGGACTTATAAGTAAATTAAATAAGCCAATTGCGGATAAGCCAATGTTCCTATATTTAGAAGAGAGAGCACAATCACTTTAGCACTGGTTAGTAGTGGTAAAGTGCACAGAGCCAGAAAGAATTGAGGAGGAAGCCAAAAAGGCGAGGAGGAGACCACCCTAAGGCTGAAAGGTCTAACACACTAATAAAGAACAGAATCATAGTCAGCCAAGTTGCACAGTACTATTAGAGGGTTCTGAGGCATGAATGGAATGAAGTGGGCAAACCATTTCTTCCAAGCTTTTTGGCAAAACGATACCCAGTAGATAAGTTCTTTGAGGAATTCACAGCTATTGTCATGCCAAAGTTGATAACTTTAGGTCAGGTCTTTCCTCGCAGGGCAACGTCATTTCAGATGATATATTACCTATGGTGCCTATTGACAAAAATGTGGAAAGTGCAGTGTAACGATCCTATGTAGATTCCAATTTTTCTAGAAGGGCAAACACGTCTACAACAACCTACATGGTACAATCGATCTTAAAGGATTTTCAAGCCTTGGCGGATCGCATGAAGGAGGGTACGGACTGTTCATCACTGCTTAGGCTCATGGAACAATAAGTCCATTCACTGTACGACATCATTCAACAACTTGCGTGCTTCTGCAGCAGCTCAGGAATGATGATTTCTGCTTGCTATCATCTCTGGATGCAGGCATGGAAGGCTGATTCAGTGCAAAAATCAGTTGTGAAGAAATCGCCTTTCAATGAGTCCAGGCTGTTTGTTCAGCAGTTGGAGGATATGATAAAGTAAACAATGGAAAATAAGAAACTGTTGACTCCAGGGAAGACCTTTTCCAGGGTAAGGGATTCGGATACAAAAGAGTCTTTCCTCCTAGTGGTCAAAGGGGGCCTTATAACCCTTTCAAGGGAGGAGCCGTGGCCGGGGGAACCCAGATCCTGGAAAATCCCAGTTCCAATTTTCCACTACCAACCCCCCTCCTCCAAAAGCAGACTATTGGTGGGAGCTGAAACTTGGAGGGCGCCTTCTTTTTCCCAGAATACAAAGAAGAAGTGTTGCTACTGCTAGACCTTTAATCAGCTCATGTACGGTTTAAATGAATCAGCTGTATCCTGTAACTGAATTGTACATTTGCTTTTACATTAAATAAAACATCAATCAGCATTCTCTTTGAGCAATAAACCAGAGAGCATTGCACAAAAGTAAAAAGTACAGCACTGCGTTCAAGATGTGTGACCCCAGTGAATGCTTGTGCAGACGGTGGTGCAAATGAATTCAAAGAGAGTCACCGTGCATGTGTATAAAAATATACATTTAGGGCCTGAATCACAAAGGTAAACTTACACTTTTGTGTAAGTTTAATACATTTAGGTAGTTTATGACTTTCTGTATTTACAAAAGGCATTTACCAGTGGTGTCTTAAACGTCCGCATTCGGAGCAGAATCTCGGCTCGAGAGCAGAGATTTCACTCCAGGTATGAAGAGTACACTCAGGGTGAGGCATGTACTCTCCGCACTCGGAGTGGAAACTCCGCACTCAGGACTGAGATTCCGCCCAAGTGCGGAGGTTCCAACCGGAGCGCAGATGTAAATATACTGGGGCAGATTTAGAAGAAGGTGCCGCAGCGTGGCACCGCAAGCCCTTTGGCTGCGCCACGCTGCTGCACTTTCAGAGCACAGGAATGCAACATATTTACAATGATATGTCGCATTCCTCTGCTCTCCCCTGTGCTGGCGCACAAACAGCTGCCATGCGCCGGCGCAGGCACCCTTGCACTATGGTGCAAGGATGCCTGCGTCATGGGTAGATTGTTTTTGTGCAGGAAGGGGCACCTTCCTGCACAAAAACAATCACTATAGGCATTTTCCTCTTTCAATGCGTGCTGTAGAATGCAGCACACATTGAAAGAGGAAAGAAATGAGGAGAAATGAAAACATTTCTCCTCGTTGCGCCTCGCTACGCCACCCCTAGGGTGGCGTAGCATACTGACGCATTTCCAGGTTTACGTATCCTCGTAAATCTGCAAATGTGTCTAGTTCCATGGGTGTTGCATGGGAACACCCACAGCAACACCCATGGAACACCCCTTTCACGCCAAGTGCTGTGTGTAAAAGGACCGTATTTACAAGGACAGGAAAAGCCAAGTAGGGTGGCTTTTCCTGTCTTTGTAAATATGGGGCAGAGAAATGCGCTGCCAGTGCGTCACAAAAAGTGACGTACTGGCAGCGCAAGGGGCTTGTAAATCTGCCTTACTATTCATAAATGCCTTTTGTGAATAACAAAAGTGGTAAATTTAGACTTTTGGTCTAAGTTTACCGTGGTGAATACCTAAAAGTAGTAAATTTATACAAAAGTGTAAGTTTACCTTTGGGAATTAGGCCCTGTAATTGTCTTGATAGGACTATTAACTAGAAATAAAACGAATTGACTCATTTTAGTAAATCACCACAAACAAGAGTTGCTAAGGAAAATGTACCAGTCCAATATTTCACAATTTGGAGTGGATAGGAATCATTCTCATTTCACAGTCCCATTTTGTATGGTCATTAAGACAAGTGGTGGAGATTTTCATCAGTTGGTGGCTCTTCATAATTTTTAATACTAAGCGCCTCTGTTTATTTCTTGTATCTAGTTGTCTTGTCAAATCAAATGTCGACGTGTTTCGACCCCATTTTGTTCCAAGCTGTCCTCAGGACTTGGGTTGGTATGTTTTAAGAATGCCAAATGTCAATCACGTACTTCTCGGGATTTGGTAAGGGATGCGTGCGTCATGTCACATATATACTTCATTTGGAAACTCAGTGTTGTGACCGGAGACAGCTGGCTATCCTTTTTCGAGTGGAAAAAGGGACACAGACTATTAGGTGCAACATGGACCTTAATTGTGAATTGTGGAAGATGCAAGAAGGGCCAGTAGAGCTCACTGTCTCGCTGGGATGAAGGTTTTGGAGATCTCATTAGTGTAATCAAGTACCACCTTGGGTGAATAAAATCAAAAATCAAAGACCGAAACGCACCTTCCCGCACCTTATTGCTGGTTGTGTCATTTGATATACTGAAGGTATGCTGTGACACTTTTTGTAAGCACTTAAATTTGATGAGACGATTCAATTAATTATATCGTTTTTATACACCCAATTATCTCAGACTCACCTCTATGTTACAGAAATTCAATGTTTTAGGTGGTCATTGGGGAGCGTATGACTTCTAACATCTCCAGAAGCAAAATGTCTTGCTAATACCCAGCAGAGAAGAGTGCCTGGTGTTCGGGGTCCGTGAACTTGGTGTGTCGGAGTCAGGCACATGGCATACAGGCTAAAATGAGTCATTACCAATGTAAAGGTTCATGGATATTGTCGTTTTTGGATACGATACTCATGCAGAATGATATTCTTTTCAGTTCATTGGAAACCAGATAAGGACCTCTAAATTAAGGGCCTCATTTATGAGAAGTGTCGCATCGCTGCGTGAAAGCAGCGATGCAACACTTCTCAGTGCGCCTTCCTTGCGACCCGAATGATGCGTCATATTTACAGTATGTCGCAAGGAATGACAGACACGTCAGTTTTACTGACGTATCTGTCAGCGCAAAAGTGGCGCATTGCTGGAGTTGTGTCGGAAGCGTGACGCAACTCCAGCAATGTTCCTTTCACATGGGGGCAAGCCCCATGTGAAAGGGCCTGCGTCACCCTTACGCCTGCCATGAGGCAGGCGTAAGGTTTTGACGCATTGGCATCCTAGAAGTGTCGCAGCGAAATCTCATAGATTTCACTGCATCACTCCTACGATCCTTTCTTGCGGGGGAACGCCCACCCTGCATACCTTATACCTGACGCAGGTATAATGTAGCGCAGGGGTTTACGAAGTGACGCATCTGCCTAGATGCGTCACTTCGTAAATATGGCGCAACATGGCGCATTATTTACGCCGCTGCTGCGTCACTAAAAGTGATGCAATGGCGGCGCAAAAGTGACGCAGGCCTTCAAAAATAAGGCCCTAAGGGCCTCACTTGTGAGGAATTGGCGTAGAGCAGAGCAGTGCCGCAAGTCTTCTTCCTGTGCTGCCCTACGACACTGTAAAAGGGCAGTAATGCATCGTATTTATGAAATACGGTGCATTCCTTTCCTTTCCCCTTGCGCTGGTGCATAATTTGCTGCCTACCGCCAACATAGGCACCCTTGCACCATGTGCCTCAGTTATAGGCAGGATTGTTTATGTGCAGAAAGGGGCACCTTCCGGCACAAAAACAATCCTAAGAGGCGTTTTCCTCTTTCAGTATATGTGGCAGAATGCAGTCCACATGGAAAGAGGAAAAAATGAGTAGAAATAAAAATATTTCTCCTTGTTAAACCTGCACTGGGGAGGCGTAAGGTTTTGGCGCTGCCCCAGGTTTACGTAATTAACTAAATCTGGGGCAGCATCAAAATCCATGGGTACTACATGGGAAAACCCACTAACGCCCATGGAACACGTACTTGACACAGAGTAAGGTAAGGCAGTGACTTGCGCTGCCTTGTTTTACTCCATATCTTTGAGGCCATGCAAAGCCATGCAGAGTGTCTTTGCGTTGCCTCATAGATATGATTGATAGGGTTGCTCCACCGATGTGTCAAAATAAATACACTCCGGTGGCGCAAGCTGCTCATAAATAAGCTTCTTGCATTGTAAAGAATATTATGACTAACTTGATCCCACTCAAAACAGGGTTATCAACTCAAAAGTTGCATTGTTCTTCAAAAACGGAGGGGGAGGCAGAGGATAATAGTGGGAAGAAGTAAGGAGGGGAAGAAAAAGGATGAAAAGTATTCTGTTAAGGTGACAGCTCAGTAAGACAATACATGATCACGCTCTTCTTAGTGTGGACAGTTCATTAGAACCATAGATCATTGTGTTATATTTCAATGTCATTGTTGCTTCCTTCTTCAAAAGCAAATTCTCTGTATTGCTCCCTGTGAGGACAGTGGTTTATTGTATGGTGTGGCTGTGTGACCTCACTGTGTAAAACAGTCACAATACCATCGTGGGTCCAGTCAGGCTTGTTTGTAAAACCTTAAGTCAACCCTGGGCAGCTGTGGCTTTGAGCAGTTAGACTTAAACAAAGGAGCAAGTGCAGGGCATTTAGAAGTACTAAAACAATCAACTAAGAAAGTCACAAAAAATAAAGGAAATCCGAAACCAACTTATAAAAATAGCTCCTATTTTTAAGACTTTTTAGACACAGAAGTGAACAAAATCCAGCAGAAGGTTCCAGAGTTATAGATTTTTAAGCAAAATTAAAATCCCTGCTTTTCACTCAAAAGGTAAGCAAGCATTGGCAACTACCACAGTTAGTACAAACTTTGTAAACCTGTTATAAAGTTGGGTTCAGGTACTTCAGCCCAATATGTGCAACCAACTCCAGCAGGGAGGAGATGAAGGTGGCCAGAAAAGATTTGTAGAACAGTTACCTTGTCACCAAAGCAGTCTCCATTCCAGTTCCAGGATCTATGGGTGAACCACCATAGACATCAAAGGAGTGGTCCTGATGAAAGGGATGCAGGATGCTGAGGATGCTGAGGATGTTGTGCAGTCAGCGAAGGGAGGGCTTCCTGTGGCTCCTCCTTGGTCCACGGTCTTGGTGGGGCAACTTTGGCCACAGAGGTTGATGTCCCTCAAAGTCCTGATGTGTCCTGCAAAAGCCCAGTTGCCACTGGAATACAGGTCTCTGGTCACACCTAATCAGTGGTTCCCTTTGTTGGTGACTAGTGTCTTTCTTGGGTGACCAAACTGCACTTTGATGACTCTCCCAGGTCCAGAAAACCCGGATGCAAACTTTGAGCATAGGGACTTGGTCTCCCAGGCTGCACGTCGGTGGTCAGTGGCGATCAAACGCTTGTGGCTACTTAGTAGCCAAATTAAGCTCTTTTAAGCTTTTGCAACACTGGAGCTGCAACAGGAAGTCAGTCAACAGACTTTTGGAGTTCACTCTTCAGTATGATGCACGGGGACAACTTTTCCTCAAGAATGGCACCACAGGCACAGCCATGTATTTGCTAGTCCAGGAGCAGCAGGGACAGTCCAGTCTTTGGTGCAGCCTCTCTTTGCCTGGTCCAAGGACTGGCAGAGCAGTCTTACTTTGGTTCTCTCTCTGGTGCAGGCATGATTTGAGGTCTGAATGCCAAGGGTGCCAAATTTCTTCCCAGAAAGTGCCCTTGGGGTATACGGCGGTTAATAGCAAATGGGCTACTAGGTACCTTCCCACCTGATGATGACTTGCTGCAAAGAGTAGCATTTAGCTATCCCAGAATGGAGTATTCTTCTCACTCCCAAGATGGCTCAAGCCCTAATCAGTTTGTGAAGCTTAGTAGCACACTCTAGAGGTGTGGCTACCTGGGGGTACGTGCCCACAAGAAAACCAGTACGGCAACTGTTTTTTCTCCTCTCTGTCCTCATGCCTACATGTCTACCAGAACAAAAGAGCAGCTCTTCTCATGTCTGCCCACAATTTGCCCTTCAAGGGTGGCTTCTACTTTGAACCTTGCCTTTTTGGCTCACGCCATGTGTGGCTTCCTGCTAGGGAAAGGTGACATCTCTTTTAAAGGCAGATCTCTATTGTCTCTATTCATGGGAGTTGTTCACACTTCTCCACAGGAGGGCATAATGCTGTCTTGTGGCCAGTATCTGCAAATATCCCCTGGAAAACGTGGACAACAGGGTGGCAACTTTCTGAAGTAGCCTTTTACTCAAAAGATACATTAATTTTGACTTGGGCATCAAGCCAGGTTTAATGTAATGATATTTTGATACCTTAAAGTGCCAACCTCAGTAGTCCCATTCAGAAGTTAGCACAGCTGAAATGCTCAGCTTGTAATCTTTTACTTGCCAATGCCTTTCCACAGCAAAAATGACAATCTGTGGTTTTTACTGTTAGGGCATATGAAAGTCTATGTCCTACTTTTTAATACACAGCACCCTGCCTTAGGAACCAATAGGGCCTGCTGTAGAGGTGACATATATATTAAAAAGGGAGGTCTGAACGTTGTCATTAGTTTAAATGGCAAAGTCAGGTTATCAGTTTAAAACTGCTCAACAGTCTGCAGTGCAGGCTGGAAGACATGTTTTACTTTGTCACACTCATGCTCATGGTGGCACAATAAGTGCTGCAGCCCCTGAGGGACACTTGAACTGACGGGCTCGGTTTACCCCTGGTACCATATACTAGGGGTTTATAAGTAAGTTAACTTATGCATATTGAATCTAAACCAGTCAAACATACACATTAGGATGCCAGCTTGCTGACATTGAGGGCTGGTTAGCAGGCGTCAGTGAACTCTCAGAGTCAAAAAAGCAGCAGCATCAGTCCAGAACTTTGCAGGTTATCATGCAAAAAGATACATTTCCTTACGCTCCCTCTCAAATGTTTTTGATGGCATCCATCACAGTCCATTTCGACTCCAGTTCTGTGTGTTCCTGATCTAATAAATGTTTTGCAAGTAGGGCTGTGTAAACCTTAAACCTAATTCTTGATTTATGGCTTATCCATTTGTGGATTTATTGGCTTGTTTGCCTTCTATAGAGCGTCTTACAGGGAGAAATGATTCTATATATTACATTATTTGATTTACAGTTCATGTAGACTTTGGATTTGATTACAATCTTGGGGGAAGGAATACTCCGTCTCCATCATGGATATTCCGTCCACCCTATTACACGTTCCATAGGATATAATGGTACTGTATGAGGCCTGTCCTGTTGTTGGTTTTATAAACAAAGTCATGGTGAACTTTCCTTCCAGTGGTATCACTGCGATATCCAGGAAATCAATCTTGATGTTGCTGTGTGCCGTATTGAATTTTTTGTCCACTGTTCTCATATTTAGCCACTCTGCAAACTGTTGTAACTCAGTGGTCTGACCTGTCCAAATGCACAAGATATTGCCAATGTGTTGATGCCATGCTGCTATTTTCTCAGTGAAAGGATTATTGTTGTACAGGAATTTCTCCTTGAAATCTGCCATGTAAAATACTGCCATCACTGGAACTAAAGGACAACCCATGGCAGTCATTTTGATCTGCAAGTACGATTCTCCATTAAGGGGCCGATTCTGATCTCGGCCGGTAGGGCTCCGAATCGGATTCGGCTTAACCGGATCCGATTCGGAGCCCTATTTCCCGACCGATTCGTACGCGCGTCCGGGCGAGCGAGTACAATGGGAAATCGCCGACCGACTCGTCCGGGCGTCCCGACCGCTCCGACCGACTCGTTCCCGGGTCGAACCGCACCGACCGACTCGCTCGGACTCGACTCGCACCGCGCAATGGAGACGTTCCCCCGCCGGGTAAGTACGATGTGCGCCGCGAGCAGTCCAACCGAGCCGCGCACTCCGGCACCAAAGAGCAGTCGGAGCCGTACTTTGGGGGTCCGTGTCGGACCCCCCTGTACGCGTAGCCGCGCGAGTCGCACACAGGGGGGACCCATGGGTCCCCCCTACACGTGCATGTACGGCGCGACCCGCATCGACGCGAACACGCTGTAGGGGGCGCCCTTGTTCGCGTCGTGCCAATTGAGTCAATGGGAGCCCGTGTACGCATCGTACGACTGGCTCCCATTGACTTCAATGGGAGTCCGACCGAATCGAGTCCGATAGCATACGTGCGCATCGTACTCGTTCGGTCGGACTGCTAGAGTCCGATTCGGTCGGAATTCTCTCCGGGTCCGGCTCGGTCGGAGAGATTTCCGGCCCGAATCGGAATCAGCCCCTAAATAGGAAATTATTTTGTGTAAGGGTCAATTTGGCTAGTTGCAAAATGGATCCTATGGGGACCTGATTAGGTGTTTCTCTTTTATCCGGAGTAAGCTCAATGACTTCAAGCGGCCCATCCTGTGGGATGTTCATATACAGTGAAATAACATCAAAGGTAACTAAGACCTGGTTTTCACTGTCAAACTCTCTGTTTTTATATGATTGATAAAATCTGTTGTATCTTGAATGAATGAGTGAGTATTTTTAGGGAATGGCTTAAGGAAGAATTCAAAAACAGAAAGAACAAATGACAGACGGAATGCTGAACAATGCAAACATTCACCCCAGTCACAAAGATCTGGATTTAATCCATCGTTCTTTTGCTCATCACACCACCCCAGTTTAGACCCAGCTATATACAAATCAGTCTTGACCCTGCTCCTTATGGAAACAGTCCACCTCGAACTGCCAAGCGAGGTCCTCTCTGGACCAGAAACAAGTATTCTCTGACTGGTTTCGTGGCATCACCCCTAATCAGCCAGTCTAGCTTGAATCCAGTGGTGCAGTGAGCACGGGACCCACGTTTGGGCATACCCTTCCCACTTAGAGCAGCAAAAGCAAAGGGAAAAAAATGACAGACGGAATGCTGAACAATGCAAACATTCACCCCCAATCACAAAAGATCTGGGTTTAATCCATTGTTCTTTTGCTCACCACGCCATCCCAGTTTGGACCCAGCTATATGCAAATCAGTCTTGACCCTGCTCCTTATGGGCACAGTCCAGCCTGAACTGCCAAGCGAGGTCCTCCCTGGACCAGAAACAAGCATCCTGAAACCAGTTTCAGGGCATCACGCCTCATCAGCCAGGCTAGCTTGAGTACAGTGGTGCAGTGAGCATGGGACCCATGTCTGGGCATACCCTTCACATTAGGGGCAACAAAAGCAAAAGGAACAAAGAATGGACGGGTTGCTGAACAATGCAAACATTCACCCCCAGTCAAAAAGATCTGGGTTTAATCCATCATTCTTTTGCTCACCACGCCACCCCAGTTTTGACCCAGCTATAAACAAGTCAGTCTTGACCCTGCTCCTTATGGGAACAGTTCAGCCCGAACTGCCAAGCGAGCTCCTCTCTGGACCAGAAACAAGCATCCTGGGACCGGTTTCATGGCATCACCCCTCACCAGCCAGGCTAACTTGAATCCAGTGGCGCAGTGAGCAGGAGGCCCACGTCCGGACATACCCTTCCCACTTAGGGCAACAAAAGCAAAATGAACAAATGAGGGACGGAATGCTGAACAATGCAAACATTCACCCCCAGTCACAAAGATCTGGGATTAATCCATCGTTCTTTTGCTCACCACGCCACCCCAGTTTGGACCCAGCTAAATGCAAATCAGTCTTGACCGTTCTGCTTTTGGGAACAGTTCAGCCCAAACTGCCAAGCGAGGTCCTCCCTGGACCAGAAACAAGCATCCTAGGACCGGTTTCCATCATCCTGGGCATCCTGGAACCTGGAGTGGCAGTTTGGGCTGGACTGTTCCCATGAGGAACAGGGTCAAGACTGATTTGCATATGGATGGGTCTGAACTGGGGATGGCGAAGTGAGCTAAAGAATGATGATGTACTCAACCCAGATCTGTGACTGGGGGTGAGTGTCTGAAAAGTCTCAGCGCTCCGTCCATCCTCTCTTTGTGTTGGCTTTGTTCGCCCTAAGTTGGCAGGGTATGCCCAGACGTGGGTCCCTTGCTCACTTTGCCACTGAATTTAAGATAGCCTGGTTGATGAGGAGTGTTACCCTGAAACCAGTCCCAGGATGCTTGTTTCCTGTCCAGGGAAGACCTGGTTTGGCAGTTCGGGCTGGACTGTTCCCATGAGAAACAGGGTCAAGACTGATTTGTGAGCTAAAGAATGATAATGGATTCAACCCAGATCTGTGACTGGGGGCGACTGTCTGAACAGTTTCAGCTCTCTGTCCATCATCTCCTTGTGGTGGCTTTAAGGAAAAATTCAACATATTTTGACAGTGACTCTAGAACTGAGTTACAGCCTGAGACAATTGACCTTCCTTGTCGGCTCTGGTAGTCTTTATGGATCTTAGGTAGGAGGTAAAGGATCGAAGTTCTCTGTGATTTGTTCAAATTCTTTAGTCC
Organism: Calotriton arnoldi; assembly: GCA_963921515.1. Lineage (NCBI taxonomy): Eukaryota > Metazoa > Chordata > Amphibia > Caudata > Salamandridae > Calotriton > Calotriton arnoldi. The sequence continues at coordinate 61,938 of CAWUFW010010056.1, read as the reverse complement.
TTCTACAGATCATTGTACCAAAGGTGCAGTTATTTCTGCCTTTGTGCTTTGTCTCTATATCCATAACCTGATGCATTCCCTTTGCTATATACTTGTCTTTTTTCTGCACCACTGGATCAGTGACATAATATCAATGTATACAGTATCAAAACACAAAAATATCAGAAATTAAATATCAATAATAAAAATATAAACTTCCTATACTTAACTTGTAAAACCACAACTATCAAGAACGCAAATATCGTTGTTATAAAATATTGATTTTGAATTATATTGAAAACACAAATATCAGAAATCAAAATATAGTTACCTTTAACTAAACACAAAATTCACAATATTCAAAATAATTCACAAAAATATTGACTTCAATATTATTGACAAATATTAAATTATCATTATTACTTTATAAAAAAAATACCTTTCATGTAAAACAATTATTTAAAATAAAACTAAACATTTTATACACATGTTAAAATTAAATAAAAATATATTACATTACCAAAATATTTACCATTTATCTCAATAACGTATATAACTAAAATATTAACAATGCAAAAACATATTACCATAAACTACAAACATTTAGATAACAACCTAAATATTAATAAATATATAAATAAATACATTTATATTCAGAACTATCAAACTAGATACCACATATTATTAATAAAACCTAAATTACCATTTAACAATAACGGACATAACTGAGAAACAAAATTCAAACTAAAACTAAACCAACCAATAAAATTAAAGTACAAACAACTTTAACCAATAAAATCAGACAAACAATTAAATCAACACTATAAAAGGCACACTAATTAAACAACTAAATAAATACTTTAAAAAATGACAAATGCTGCAAGGCGAAGAAACTCTGCTGGATTCTCTGACCAGACCATTAATGAAGAAATATATAAATCTCAGCTACTGCTTAACTAAGTAAGTAAAACTTAATTTAAACTAAAATATACTTGTTAATAAGCTTAAAAATATTGAATAGCAAGTAATTATTTAAAAAAACACTCTCCAATTTCTATCTCTTTAAATAGACTTCCTAACAGAACAAACTTCGACTTGGAAAAACGGTAAACTGACAGAAAAAGACAACTATCACAAACCAGAAAAAAGATATATAAAAGAAAGTATACAGAAATTATTAAAAAAACTATAAACTCACCCAAATAGTGAGCAAACATAAACCTAATGGCCTCAGCCTATACAAACCAGGGGGCATATTACCAAGGATTTGCGATAATTATTGCAAAGCGCGCTCAGCGCTGTTTTTTTTATCGCTGGATTTCATCGCGGAGATAACGCGTTATTATCAACGCTTATCTCCAAGGCGATAAAAAATCCAGCGATAGCGGCGAAACCCAGCAATAGCGCGAGAAATCCAGCGATAAATTCACTGCGCTAATGGAAAGCTCGCTAATAGGCAGGTGAGGACTTAACCTTACAATCCACCTCCCATTGACAAGACGGTTAAGTCAAGTTTTTATCAGGTGTTAAATTCCAGCGATAATCGCGGTTAGCGCGACTTTTTTTATCGCTTCGCGGGCATTGATAATAGGGGGAAGTTGTGTTTGCGACTGTTTGCAGTTGCTTTTAGTTGGGAACGCCTACTTTGCATGTCATAAGCGATAATTATCGCTGACATGCAAAGCGGCAACAAATCGGCCGCTATCACCACTAAGCTGTCGCTAACAGCTGTTAGCGGCAGCTTGCTAATAGGGCAATAAAAATATCGCCGCTTTATCGGCAAAAAGTGCCGCTAAAGTGGCGATACTGCCCTTGATAATATGCCCCTAACAATTAAATGAAAATGACATTTTATTTTCATTAAACAAAAAAGAAAACACCTGCTCCACATTAGACCACTCCTAATGGAAAAGTTGCAAAACAGTGTAAAACATCTAAACAGAGTATACATGTAAGTATACAAAATAGAAGTAGTTGCATACTTATACATGTAAATAACACATGTACAAACTTTAAACAATTGTATATATTTAATATATTACACTATTACACTACTTTGAGATACAATGATATTGGCTGCAATATGCACAACATTGCAGAAAGTAAAGCAGTTACTAAATCACATGAGCTAAAGCGACAGCCAAGAAAGCGAATCAACAGAAAATATACATTGGAAATGTACCAAATATTATTCTAATGCATGCTATGGAAAGGCAACTACAAAATATGATGTTGTAATTCATGTAGAGAGCACAGTCACTCCCCAAATATGACAGAAATAGAAGTGTGGGAGGTATTTCAGGATACAAGAGAGGCAAGCACTAGCGCCCAGGAACCCACAACAAAAAACCTTAAAGATATATTGCCTAAAATCCCTTAACAATTCACATGCCACCTACCACCTATATCCACTTCAAAACGTTTAATTGCACACACTAAAAAGCCACCAGTGATGGTCCTCCTGTCCCTAGAAGATACCATGACATAGAAATACCTGAACAGCTAACAATGGCACATAATGAGGACCCTTTCCTTTTACATGACAACCTAAACAATGAAAAACGAATCCTAATATTCTCTACACCAAATAACTTATCAAAAATAAGCCATTGTCAAACCTGGATGATTGATGAGACTTTCAAAAAATGTCCCAGACTTTTCACTCAGATATACATCATACATGTTGAATTTTAAAATGCAAAATCACCTTTATATATGCCCTACTATGAAATAAATAAAGCAACACTCACTAAAAACTCTTAAACCACCTTAAAGATAAAAAAATAACTACTACCCCCCAAAAATACTCATAGACTTTGAGCAACCCATGATTCAAACCATTTAAAAAATGTGCCCACACAGAGTAAAACATGGCAGTTACTATTATTTCAATCAAAGCATATGGAGACACCTCCAACAATCAGCATTAAGTCTAGAATACTCTACAAACAGCCAATTTGCATTTAAAATTAAAATAAAACATGATAGCACTAGCTTATGTCCCTGTCACAGAGGTAACTAAGCACAACAATCAACTAATAGAAAGTGCTTTCTGCCAACAAAATGAAGACAAACTAAGCCCCCCATGGATTATTTCGAAGGCACTTGGGTTGGCTGACTGCATTGCTTCGAACACAGATGCCAACCCAAATTCCAAATACCATGGTGGAATATCTATGACAGCATCTTGGCACAGGAAGCCAAAATAAACAATGCACTGGAAGGATGGCACAATGCCTTCCAATCCACAGTAGGCAGAACCCAACCTACACTCTATAAATCTATAGAAGCATTGCAAAAAGACCAAGCCTAACAACAACTATGAAGGGAGCAATCTGTTCGCCAAATTGCTCCTACACTTAGTAAACAAACCAAAAGAATGTATGACATGCTACAATTTACAGTCAAAGGGCCCGATTCACAAAGGCAAAGTTAGACCAAAAGTCTAACTTAGAGCAAAGGCTAACTTAACTACTTTTCAGGTAATCTTAGACTAAAAGTCTAACTTTACTCATAGTAAATTACCTTTGTCAATACCGAAAAGTAGTAAAGTTAGTCTTTTGGTCTAACTTTACCTTTGTGAATAAGGCCCAAACTCTTTATAAATAACAAATGAGTAGATTACTAAGAAATGATGTTTAAAAGCATATTATAAAATAAATAGCAACCTACCAAGGTCCCAAAACAAAATCTAAACCAAAATAACAAATCATTTTTTATAAATAATAAATATATTTTATTACAACAGTATACAAATGAAATACAATTCAAATGTTAATGAAGACTGGGATAATACAATCAATCACATAAATTAATTACAACACATAAAACACACACTTCCAAGTACCAATCACATAATATTTATGAGAGGGCAGATCTACGCCTCGAGCAAGATGGCGGCTCCTATTTGTAGCTCCTAAGACTCCCACTCCTTACAGCGATCTACCTCGGGCCAGGAGGGTTTTCTTCTGGCTTGTTTTTCTACCCCGGAGTATTTGGCAGTCCTTCTGCTCTCTGTTGGACCCATTGAGACATCTGGGGATGAGGCGCGTGACAGAGGACTCCTCACGTCCTACAGGGCCTAGGCACGACAGCAGGATGATCCCTGTCGCCTGGGCCTCCTACTGCTTCATGTACCAGGTAGTGCTGGTGCTGCCTGCGGACTCCTTCCGGACCTGACCCTCCAGCCGCCACCTTGCCCTCGGAGTGGTGCTGGTGCTGCCGGATTTCACACCTTGCAAGCCACCGCTCCTGAGCATCTCCTGACAGCTGTCTTCTCCTTTTGCGCTGGAGTAAGTCTGGTGGCAGCAATTAGGAGCTCGGCCTGCTCCTGTGTGCCATGACCCCAGGGCGGCCTATTTGGTACAATTTTAAGGCCACAAGGCCCTGGGCAAGTCACATCTGTCATTGCTGTACCTGGCCTCTTTCGGTGGTGCTGGTGCTTCTGGTGTGACAACCTGGCAAGCCGTCACTCGAGACCTCTTTGATGTGCCTCAGCTGTCTCCTGTGGAGTGGTGCTGCCATGGTGTTGTGCCCAGCCTTTCAAAGTACCACCAGCTTGGGGCTGTTTACATCTTTAGCCTCCTGCTATTTATCCTGCTGCTGTTTTCAGCCGCCTGGAGGACATTCCCTGCTACGACCTGGCTTGAGTGACCCTGTGGGGTGCTGATGCTGCCGGTGAGCTTTCTAACAGCAAGTTGACCCTTAGGTGTCTCTCCCTCGGATCTCCTCTCCTCTGGATTTGCCTCGCCCCTACTCCTGTTCTAGGGGGACTGCATCTTGGAATTCGTCTGTGCTTCTGCCACCCAGGTGACCATCTGTGGACTATCCTGGTGAGACTCTAAGCAGACGTTCTTGCACACTTTCCTCCCCTCCAGCCTTTTAAGGCACATCCATGGCTTTGTGCAAAGTCACACGTCAACTGGCCATCGCAGAGGCAACTCAGGCCGCCAAATCTCCTCCGGACCCATCTCCACCTACCCCATCGAACATTACCCTTGGGATTCTCTCCCTTGGATCCCCTCTCACCCCTTCTCCTGTTCTTTGGGGGCTACCTCTTGGGATTTGCCCTTGCTTCTGCCTCCCTGGTGACCAGCTGTGGATTATCCTGGCGAGACTCCTAGTGGATGTTCAAGACCTTTTCTTCCCTCCAGTCTTTTCAGGACACCCATGGCTTCACACAAAATTACACATCAACTGATACTTGCGGAGGCTACTCAGGCCCCCAAAACTCCTCCGGCTCCATCTTCTCCATCCCCATCTGACGTTACCCTGGAGTCTATTAGAAGTTCACTGAAAGCTATACAGACCTCCACCGCTATGGATGAAGCCACCACCATGGAAACAAATACGGAACTCAAGTTTTGAAAGGCTCTAGGGTGCAATTGCGACACTGAATGGATGCCATGGAACACAAGGAGGACGATCTGGACCTTCGAGTGACAGAGACCATGACTTGGAGCACTTACCTCTGAACACCCAAAGAAAGCTGACAAACTTAATGGATCGCAGCCACAGGAACAATATCCGCAGTTTCAGAGTCCCTGAGTCAGCTGACTCACAAGATGTCCCCCAGTTCCTCCAATCCCTCCTCCCGCAGCTGATGGGTTTGACCCTCACCTTAACGCTAGAGTTCAAATAGGCCCATCGCACTGCTTATCATTTTGCCTCTCCTCGCCAGAGGACCCACCCAATCATAGCTTGTTTTCTTCACCATCAACAGGTGTGGATGGTCCTATCGGAAGCCCACAAGCATGGCACATATTTCTACCACGGCAACCATATTACTCTTTCCACTGATTATTCTTATGAGACCCACAACTTACAGAAAATGTTTTTAGCCCTGCGGTCAATGCTCCGGAAACTGGAATCACGATTTGGGCTGCTGGAATGAGCTGTCATGTAAGGGGTGAACGATTATACAGTGTGCGTTTTCTGAAAACCTGCTGGCCTGGAGCTTTGGCTAGAGGATATGGAAGCCCAACGCACTCATCATTGGATGCCTCCCCTCTGCTTTCTCTACAATTGCAAGTACCACAGAAGGAGGCGAATGTCAGGACCAGACAAAGGACAGAGACCCCTGGTCAGAACATCGCCACAGTAGGGATTAATACAGGTTCCCACATAAGCCATGGCATTGACTCATCCCTGTTTGGCCACTGACTGTTGTATACCCTGCCACCCCCTGGCCCGATTGGTTCTTCTCCCTGCCTTTTCTTCGAGAGGTGATCTATCACCCCTTCCAAAAATAAGGTTAACCTTTTCTTGCTCCGTGTCCTTTGCCTTTTCAAGTTTGTTTCACCATGCCTCTTCATCACGTGGCAAAACCTCTCTGTCTGGTCTCTCATTGTGAATGGCATGACTCATTCCATCAAATATAAGAAGGCTTTCACCTTTTTAGGTTCTAAACATCTGGATACTGTGCTCATGGAGAAAACACATCTTACAGTGGAGGAATCTGCAAAGCTTAAACTTGACAGGGTGGTCACAGTTCTCTTTTCCACAGGATATGATGAGGGGACACCTATGGCTAGCACTGACAAGCCTCACTCAGGAAAAATGAAGCAGTGCTTCTGTTTCACAAAAGGCTTCCAATCCAAGTCCTCAAATCCTGGTCAGATGACCATGGTTGCTACATTTTTGTATCAGTCAAATTGTGGACCAAACCCTGATAATTAGCTTCATATATGCTCCCGTGGGGGTGAAACGCCCTTGGCTCTCACATTTCCACCGGCTGTTTACGGAATTTGGCTCCCTTAAACTCATCATTGATGGTTACTGGAATTTAATACCATATCCTCTTCTGAATAATTTGAGGATGCCCGACATGCGATCAGACAATGACCAGACTGTGTCTGTGACCTAATGGATGACCACGCCTTACATGATATGTGGCGCCTCCTTCATCCCACGGAAAGGAAATAAACTTACCTTTCTCCAGCCCATGGTTCAGAATTGCGGCTAGACCTTTTCTTGGTGTGAGCAATGGCCATACCACTCCCTTTGTCCTCACTCTGGAACCTTTATCCTCACTCTGGTCCTTCAATTGATGTGGCATATGACCTGCACCTGGTGCATGAACACTCTGCAACTCATAACTCCAGAGGAGAAATCATGGCTTCAGGCTTTACTTCGGAACTACTTCGAGCTCAATAAACCAATGGCTGCCTCCAAACAGCTCCTTTGGGTGGTGGGGATGGCATACCTCCGGGGCATGTTGATGAGGAATTGCAAGCTCCGAAGCTATTGCTAAGAGGGCTGTGTTGGAAAGGGACATACAAACTATTCTGGAGAAGTAGCCAGCCTGCTCCACCCCCTCCAGTCTGCAAACCCTTCTGTCAAAAAAGCTTTAACTTAATAGCATATAACCTCTGGTAGTGGAGAAGGCATTGTCCTGCATATGTCAGACCATATGCGAGCGTGGTGAGAAGGCGGGGCACCTCTTGGCGATGCAACTGAGGCTACAAGATGTGTAGATGGTGAATTCACTGTTCCAGATGTATGCCAGGACTCTCCTGACTCAGCCGCTGGACATTGAGAAGGAATTATGTACCTTTCACACAGCACTTTATACAATGGACTGTTTGACTGATACCATGTAGGAGTAGGATTTCATGTCAGCTCTCCGACTCCCCAACCGCCCTAGGGATGATAGGGAGGCCCTGGACTTGCACATATCAGAGGAGAATGTTGCAGAGGCTGTCAAGTCTTTGAACATGGCCAAAGCCCGAGCAGAGGATGGTTTTCCCCTGGAATTGTACAGGGCTACAAGTGACCTGACCATCCCCTTTCTTACTGTCATTTTCCAGGAAACTGCATCTTCAGGTTCACTTCATCCTGAATTTAATAGGGCGCTGTTAGACCTGACTGCCTTAAGGTGATATTCCCCAAACATTTTGCCTGTTTGTCTCACCTTTGTGCTGTATTCTTTTTGTTTGACTTTGGATTCTGTGCAATTTTCCACTGCCAACTAGTGCTAAAGTGCATGTGCTTTTCCACTAAAACATGGTTTGATTGACTATCCACAATTGGCATATTGATTTATCTATACTTCCCTAGTAGTGTGCACTGCATGTGCCCAGGGCCTGTAAATTAAATGCTACTAGTGGGCCTGCAGCACTGATTCTCCTACCCACATAAGTAGCACCTTAAATATGTCTCAAGCCTGACACTGCTGAGCCTGTGTGTGCAGTTTTACTGCCATGCTGAATAGGCATTTAAAACCACTTGCCAAGCCGTAAACTTCCCTTTTACATATAAGTCACCCATATGTTAGGCCCTTGGTAGCCCAGAGGGCAGGGTGCTGTGTAATTAAAAGGTAGGCTATGTACATTTAAGTTTTACATGACCTGGTGATGAAAATCACCCAAATTCTTTTTTTTTCACTACTGTAAGGCCTACCCCTCTCATAGTTTAACATTGGGAATTCCTTATTAAACTTATAAGCTGTAATTCCTGATTGAGAAGGAGTTGCTCTGTCATGTTTCATACCGTTAGAATAGTAATGATAAATCCTCTTTGCTGGCAAGGTTGGATCTATCATTACTATTTTTAACAATGCCAGTTTTAGTAGATGGCATTTCTATGCTCTTAGCTCTGTGCGCATGCAGCGTGTCTCCAATACATTTCTGGGGTGCATGACAGCTGTACTTTGTGCCTTCTCTCTAGACAGCCACACACAAAAAAGGTTAGGTGTGACTGAGTGGCCATTCACATCCTTATGGGTCTTCCTAGGCAGGATGGGAGGGAGGAGCAGGCACTTACACCTGCATAAGTAGTGTCCTGTCCCTACACAAAGGGCTGCATACCTCCCTGTAGTGAGTCTGGAGCCAGAGCTGGGAGGGAGGACCTTTGTGCACTTTAGAGCCCCTCTATGCAGTCACCTCCACTTCAAAGGCACAACTGGGCATAAGTACTGTGTCTCTTACCCCATCAAATCAGACACTACTGGACCTGTGAAGAACTCTGTCAGGAGGAATGACTACTGTGCTGCTACAAGGACTGCCAATCTGATGGACTGCTGCTCTGGAAAAACTGCTTTTCTGCTGTGCTGCCCTGCTGCCCGTCACCCTCCGCTCTGCTTAGGAGAAATGGACTAACTTACTTGAACCCAGAGTAATCTCCAAGGGCATTCTGGCTTGCTTTCTGTTTGAAGACTCAGGGAGATCAAAGTCTTACCCCCTGCTCCTGTGCCTGGTCCATTGGAAGTGGATCCAGGTGCTTGCGCCAGTGTAATCGAGGCAACCTCTGCTGAATGAGAAGAATCAGCGCATCGCCGCTGTTGCGGAAACAGAACTGGTGCATTGTACTTGGAACCAGCACATCACCACCGGAACTGAAACATTGAAACCTCAGCATCGCCGCCACTGCAGAGATATGATCAACGCATTCCCTTGACTGTGGGGAGAAACCTAGTGCATAGGTTTTGGAACCAACGCATCTCGTACCTGACACTTAGTTTTCAGAACTGGTGCATCGCTATCATTGCATGTAGAAAATCGACACATCACCTCGACTCCAAGATCGACAATGAGGCATCGGTTGGCTGCACCCCACATCTTTGCTGTTGTGACCAGGATCAAGGAACTTTTGTTTAGCAGGTCTAGTGTGGCCCCTTTCCCCAGTCCGCACTCCATTGTGGTTGACCTCAACTCTTGACTTTGCCTGGTCCCGCACGACCAGGTAACCCCAATACGGGCATATTGCTTTTGAGATCTATTTTTACTTTTAATCTTTAAAAATTCATATCTCGACTTCCACTTATTGGACCTTTCTCACTTTGGTTTTGTTTTATTTATAAAATCATGATCTAATTTTCTAAACTGGTGTGGAGGTTTTTTGTGGTGTTTTTACTGTGTTAGTGTTTGAAGTGTTGCACAAATGCCTTACACACTGCTTCTTCAGCTAAGCCTGCTTGCTCTGTGCCAAGCTACCAGAGGGTGAGCGCAGGTTAATTTATGGTGTGTGTCTGACTTACCCTAACTAGAATTGTGGTTCCTGCTTGGACAGGGTGCATACCTCTGCCAACCAGAAACCTGATATCTAATAGACGCATATCTCCCTCATTCCAAAACAGCGAAAAGACTGCCTCCATTGTGCCAACTACTGCTGGACTGGGATTTGAAAATCCTGACCATAGTCTTGGCCATAAGATTGAGCTGAGTGATTAGGTCACTGATACATGACAACCAGGTGGGATTTCGTCCATTAGTGATCATCCCAAAACCACCTGTGTATATTGGTGCATGTCATTTCGTCTACCAAATCGGCCCAAGAGGAGCATCTGCTGCTCTCGCTTGTTGCAGAGAAGGCCTTTGACTGGTTTAAATGGCCCTATCTCTTTCACATCATGGCAAGATTCGGAATTGGCCCCAAGTTTATCCAGATGATTCGCTGCCTGTATCGAACCCCTGTGGCTTTGATATACTGTAACACCATTCTTTCTGGCCCAGTGTTCATCACCCGGGGCACCAGGCAGAGATGCCCCCAGTCACCCCTCTGCTTCCTCCTGGCACTAGAGCCCCTGGCGTTGGCCATTAGATCTTTGACATATTTCAAGGATCCAGACGAGAGCGGGGAATTTTAAACTTCTTCTGGATGCTGACGATACCCTATTGACATTTGCCAACCCGGGAATGTCGATTCCGACTTTTGTGGATCTTATAGACTCCTTTGCCTACTTTTCAGGCTATAAGATCAATTGGGCCAAGACGCAGGCAATGCCTTTGACCCCCCCCCCCCACACCATGGCTCAATTCCCAGTGACCTGGCTCTTAAACGGACTACGCTACCTGGGCATCTCCCTATACAGGGACTTTTGCAATATGGTGCAGGATAATCTTTGCCCACTCCTGGACTCTATGAATCAGGACTTTGCCAAATGATTGGGCCTCCTACTATCCCTCTGAGGCAGAGTACAGACAGTAAAAATTGTGACCGACCCAAGGTTCAATTATTTGTTTGGCATGCTCCTGTTCCACATACCAGCTGGACTTCTTCTGAAAATTAGCTCTCTGGCCCGCAAATATATCTAGGGCTCTCTGCCCCCAAGACTTGCTCCTGCCAAACTCTATGCCGCCACATCTTCTGGAGGGCTCCGAATTCCTCATTTTTGATCCTGCCATAAGGCCCACCATTTGTCTCTAGATGACCATTTGTCTCAGATCCCCTTCTTCTGCACAGTAAACTTCCTTTCTGGATCAGGATTGAATAGAGCCTTCACAAAGACACCCCCAGCCTTTCGGTCCTTTACGTGGGGCTAGGAGGATCACAGGATCCATGTAACCCCATGCTGTTGGAAATGAATACTGTTGGACTTGGCCCTTTTTGCAGGGTCATCCCTGAACTTTTTGCCTTCCTCCTGTTCTTTTTCTGACCTGTTTTTGTTGGTTTTATGACTCTGGGCACTTTACCACTGCTGATCAGTGCTAAAGTGCATATGCTCTCTATAATAAATTGATGTAGGGATTAGTGACTCCATGTTTGGCCTATTTGATTCACTGTCAGACCCTAGTACAGTGCACTGGTTGTGCCCAGGGCTTGTGACTCAAATGCTGCTGGTGGGCTTGCAGCACTGGTTGTGCCACCCACGGGAGCAGCTTGTAAAGTGTGTCTCAGGCCTGCCATTGCAGAGCCTGTGTGCAGTCTGGTACTGCCATGTTGACTGGGCAAGTGCACCCACTTGCCAGTCCCTAAACCTTCCCTTTTCTTCATATCAGACACCCCTATGGTAGGCCCAAGGGCAGGGTGCATTGTGAGTATAAGGTAGGACATGCCCTGGTGTGTGTGGCATGTCCTAATAGTGAATTACAGCCATTTTCGTTTTTCACTATTGCAAGGCTACCTGTTCCCCATAGGCCAGGATGGGCAGTTTGATTATAACATCTTATAATCCTAACTGACCCAGGGAACATGGTAGAAAAACGAATTTAGTATGCCTGAACTCAGAATGATAAAATACATCTTTTAGTGAAGTTGGTTTTAACATTCTGTGTTTGAAAATACCACTTTTAGAAAGTAGGTATTTTCTTGCCTAAACCATCCAGCCTGCCTCTGCTAGCTTGTGTATTGTGTGTCTGGTTTGTGAGTGACAGGGGCTGGGGGATTCCAGGAGACAGGGTGAGTCAGCACAGGGCTGAATAGAGAGATCTCCATGTAGAGTGGTGGGAGGAGTTGCACCTGGGGTTTGAATAGGGCTGTGCCTTCCCTCCACAATGCTGGCTCCACCTCCTGTGGTGCGTCTGATGTCCCTGGCCTACACTGTCAAAGGAAAGAAGGAGCCCTGTAAACAAAGTGCTCCAGGACTGATCAGAACTGGTTTGGACTAGGCAAAGGCCTCTCTGCCTTCAGAGAACAAAGAGAATATGAGTATAAAAGGGGGACCCAAACCCCAGAACTTTAGATCACTTTGGGAAACAAGAAGAACCTTTGCTGAGGAGAGGAACCAGAGAGAGAGACTGCAGGAGGAGACTATCCCTATGCTGAGTGCTGTTTGGGGGATTGGCCTGCAGTGGTTGCCTGACTGCCAAAGAAAGGAGAAAGGACTTTGTGCTACTTTCAATTCAACTTGTAAAGGATCTCCAAGGGCTTGAGAGAGAGCTTGCCTCCTGCTGAAGTCTCAGGGACAACAGACTTCACCCACCAGCTCCCCAAGAGTTCTTCTGAAGTGCCTGCTGTTGTGTTGGGCCTTCTGAGGAACTGCGTGTCGCAAGGAGCTGGAAGCCCGACTCACGAAGAAGAAGCATGTTGCCGCCGCAGCTGCTGTCGTCGCATCACTGAAGAAGGCTCTCGCTGCTGCCGCTGCTACCGCTGCTGCCGCTGTCGCTTCGCATCGCAGAAGCGCCTTGCATCGCCGGAGAAGAGTGTCGCCGTCGCATCAGATGCCGTCGCATCATCGGAGAAGCGTGTCGCCGCCGCAGCCGCTGTCGTCGCATCACTGAAGAAGGGTGTCGCCGCTGCCGCTGTTGCATCGCATCGCCGAAGCACCTCGCATCACCGGAGAAGAGTGTCGCCGTCGCATCAGACGCCGTCGCATCACCGGAGAAGCGTGTCGCAGGGCCTGTCGCGGCTCAGAAGAATCGTTGAGTCGCCGTGCGGCCGTCGGGCATGCACGCATCGTGTCGCATCAAGAAGAAGACGCCATCTTTGTTTCATTGCACCGGATCTTCATTGCATCACGGCGCTGCTGGTCGCATCGCCACAAAAGCGTAGTAAGAAACCGACGCATCACCTCCCCACGCGGAGAAGAACCGACGCGTCCCCTATGCAGCAGTAGGGACCCGACGAATCACCGTTCTTGCGTGTAAGGAACCGACGCATCACCTTCCCTGCAACACTTTCGTTGTATAGCGTTACGCATCCAAAGGTACATTGAACTCAAAGTGTCGCATTTACCATCTAAAGAGAACTAAGCTAATTCTACCATTTTTAAGTACAGTATTGTGGATTTTTGTCGTTTGTGGTCTTGGGTTAAGTCTATATAAAAATACTTATTTTTATACTACAACTTGTGTGGTGTCCATCTGTAGTGTTGTCACTGGATTACTGTATGTGTTCACAAATGCTTTAAACACTGCCTCTGAGATAAGCCTGTCTGCTCGTGCCAAGCTACCAAGGGGGTGAGCAGGGGTTATTTTAGGAGTGTGCCTCCTTACCCTGACTAGACGCAAGGGTCCCTATTTGGTCAAAGGTACCTACCTCTGCCAACTAGAGACCCCCAAATCTAACAAATACGATCAGAAAATTGACGCTTTCCTGAAGAAGAGGGCTTTTTGCACCCAAAAGCACCTCAGTAGCACAACGGCTCCATCGTGACCATCCGCCTATTATTATAGTGGCCCTAGTAGTCCAGAGTGGGAATTTCGGAGATCAATCACCTCCTGACTTGCAATACCTTCTGTTCTTTTGGGAGCCTTGTTGTGAATCACCATATTCTGCGCTCCCACTTCTGGCGCTTCCTTCATCTCGGACATTGCCTTCACTCACAATCACGCGAAGGGACCTTTCCTCCTCACTCCTTCCTCCAAACGTATCTGGCATAAAGGGGCTCCAACAAGAAACTTTAGGACTTTATGGTCTGTTATGGTGCCCATTGTGAGAAGTTGGCCTGGCATATGCTGTCCACTAGTTATAGTGGGCACCTTGCACCAGTCTAAACGACCCTTATTGATGATAGGTTTAAAGACAACCTTTATTGAAAGCTATCCTAGTGGTAGATATGGAGAGCAGCCTTCAGGCTAAGTCTTGAAGGAGTGTAAAGCAGCTTGGTTTACCAGATTATAACCTCTTGAATGACCAAATGAAAGGAGAACCACACCAGGTATATATAAAATATATGTATTTATTTCTAAACACTCACTACTAATCTCTTTATGAGATTAGAGTCCAAGATACACAATATCACAGTATTAAAACAACAGTAAATAGCACAATACACAGTGGGCTCCAGGGGGAGACCAAACCATATACTAAGAAAGTGGTATAAGAACCACGACTTGACTAGACACAGTGCCTAGAGCATGTAGAATCGCTGGGACCCCAAGGAACTACCCAAGGTAGTGACACAGGAGACCCACGGGGGACGTGTGCAGTGTGAGAACACAGCCGCGAGCGCTGTAGGATTCTGTGAGGAAAGTCGCGGTTGGAATTTTAAAGCAAAAGGACAGTTAGGAGAGGACTTTGAGCAAACCCCTTTAGACTTAAGGGTTTCTAGGGCCAACACCCACGGGAGCACCATAGTACTCGAGTTACCTCACCCAGGGAAGCCGGGTGCATAGGTGGCAAATGGTGTCGGGAATCGTCGTTGATTTCAATGGCGATCTGGTGCAAAGTGCTGCTGCCGTGAAGAAGAGAAGTGTCCGGGGTGATCCAAGCCTGGATCGAAGATGTGAAGAACATGAAAGCAGAGGGGACAAAGTCTGGGTCACTTCACGTGACCAGGAGCGGAGCAAACGAATGCCCACCGATGTCGGGTGCTTCAGGTGCGAAGAGGTAAAGCTTGACTCTGCAGCCACGGGGTCCAGGAGATGTCAAGGACAACCAGGAGCCGGATTCGAGCTTTCCCACAAAGGATGTCGAGTGCTGGGGTGTCGGTGCTCGGATTGAACACAACAAGCCTTGGCAACAGCAACCCATGCAGGAAGAGTAAAGATGCTTTGGTGCGGACCAGCAAGGTCCGGGGGACTCCCCAAGCAATGGAGAGTCAGGGCACATCTGAAGCAATCAGGGTAGCCCAATAAATCTTAGTATTGCCTTCACAGGGACCCACCAGTTGATGGACCAGGGATCGCGAAGGGACCTCGAGAGAAAACACAAAGGGCCAGCTCACGGAACACTCATGGAGTGTAGGCTGGCAATCTTCAGTGGAATTGCTGCTCGGGGTCAGGGCTACAAGTAACCCAAAGCTCAGCCTCAGAGGTTGCCTCAAAGCTGATGCTTCTGCAAATGGTCGCGGTGTCCAGGGGTTCGGGTTGCACGGTCTCCACGAAGGATACAGGCCTCAGACTTGCTGAGCACACAGATCAACCTCAGAGACCACAGGAACCCACCTCCTGTGTGGCAAAATTCCTGCGGAGTCCTCAGGAGCTGCGGAGATGCCAACCGGACAGATGCGTCTTTGGTGCCTGCCAAGCAGGGGAGTAACTCCTTTACTCCAAGGGAGATTCTTCGGTCATCCAACATCGTGTAGATATTTGAAGTTCTGGGATTCTGTAACAGAGTTTCTTCCAGGTAAATCTAAAGTCCTGTAGTCAGGGGTTCCTACTTTATACCCAAGGAAGGGGTGGGACAAACTCTGGGGACCCACCTATGGGAGGGTCAGGAAAGAGGGGTGGCTACACCCATTTCCTTTGTCCAGTTTCGTGCCAGAGCAGGGGCTGGTAGCCCCTGCAACCGGTTTGAGCTGGACTATGCACAGGGACACCAAATGTGCCCCCAGTGCAGACTTCAAAGCACTCTTGGAGTGCACCCACCCAGCCCCAATACACTAAAGCCTGTATGGGAGGTGGTCACACCTCCCTGTGACAGGAAACCTATTGTCCAGGCCTCCCCTGCCAGGGTTTCGTCCAGCAGCAGGAGGGCAGACTCGTGTCTGTGGCTGCAGCATCCATTTTGTGATGCCAGGGTTCTGTTAAGCTGGTACCGGGTGTACCGGTGGTGCTATGTTTCTCCCTCTAGTAGGGTGGAATCATACCTCCCACCCCAGTTACTGGGGTGAAGGTATGATTCCAAGGTGTTTGACACCAAACACGACATGTTTCCATGCAGCCATTCTCAAGTTAGCATTTACCGGGAGGTTATAATGCACTTAAGAGTATATGGTTGGCTGCATCACAAACAACCCCGGAATGAAGATTTCGAAAGCTGCAGAGGGGCCCTGCTCATGCATGGGCACCCTCTCACATGAAACCCAGCACCCTGCCTTCAGGATTGTTAAGGCCTGCCATAGGGGTGACTGATAGGTTTACATGTGCAGTGATATGGAGAGATATAGGGAACCTATATCTCGCAGACCTGCTGTGTCATTTTGGATGGCCTCTCAGGGGTGGCATAATACATGCTGCAGCCCCTGGGAGGCCTCTGGGGTACCTATGCCCTGGGTACATAGTATACCATATACTAGGGACTTATAAGGATACCCCAGAATCCAATCTGGAGTGTACCTAAAGTACATGCAATCAATTTAGAGTAGAAAGCAGATAGACTGGGGTCCTGATTAGCAGGGCCTCAGTCTGGCTAAGTCGAAAAGCAGTGAAACATCAGCAAAAAGTGGGGGTAACTATAAGAAGCAGATCCTACTCTCCTACACAACACCCCCCAAATGCAGGGACATTAAACTAACCTTGACCAGTTGAGTCTTCATGTTCTAAGTGGAAATATCTGGAGAGTCCATCTGCATTGGCATGGTTACTCCCAGGTCTATGTTCCACTGTATAGTCCATCCCCTGTAGGGAAATGGACCACCTCAAAAGTTTGGGGTTTTCACCCTTTATCTGTTTTAGCCATAAGAGGGGCTTATGGTCTGTCTGAACAATGAAGTGAGTGCCAAACAAGTATGGCCTCAACTTCTTCAGAGCCCAAACCACAGCAAAGGCCTCCCTCTCAATGGCTGACCAACGTTTCTCTCTGGGGGTCAGCCTTCTGCTAATAAAAGCTACTGGCTGATCCTGACCTTCATCATTCAATTGTGATAACACAGCCCCTACCCCCAACTCAGATGCATCTGTTTGGACAATGAATTGCTTGGAGTAATCAGGACTCTGCAGAATGGGAGCAGTGCACATGGCCTGCTTCAGGTCATCAAATGCCTTTTGACAGCTAACTGTCCACTGAACTTTCTTTGGCATTCTTTTAGAAGTCAAGTCATTCAAAGGGTCACTATGGATCCATAACCTTTGACAAATCTTCTATAGTACCCAGTCAGGCCCAAGAAAGCTCTGACCTGAGTCTGGGTGGTTGGAGCAACCCAGTCCATGATGGTCTTTGCCCTGCAATGGTTGAACCTGGCCTCCACCCACAAGGCGGCCCAGGTACACAACCTGACTCTGCCCTATCTGGCACTTGGTGGCCTTGATAGTTAGGCCTGCTTTCTGCAGGGCCTCCAAAACATTTCGCAGGTGGACCAGGTGATCCTCCCAGGTGGAGCTAAAGACAGCAATATCATCTAGATATGCTGCACTATAGGCTTCCAGGCCTGTAAGGACTTTGTTCACCAACCTTTGAAAAGTGGCAGGTGCATTTTTCAGACCAAAGGGCATCACCACAAATTGGTAGTGCCCACTAGGGGTAGAAAATGCTGTTTTTGGCTTTGCATCATCAGCTAGTCTGATCTGCCAGTAGCCAGCTGTCAAGTCAAATGTGCTCAGAAACTTGGCTGAGGCCAAAGTGTCTATGAGCTCATCTGCCCTTGGTATTGGATGGGCATCAGTCCTAGTGACTGCATTGAGACCTCTGTAGTCTACACAAAACCTCATCTCTCTCTTACCACCCTGGGTGTGAGGTTTAGGCACTAAGACTACTGGACTATCCAAGGGCTATCTGAGGGTTCAATCACACCCAAATCCAACATCTTCTGGACTTCAGTCCTGATGCAGTCCCTGACATGGTCAGGTTGCCTGTAAATCTTATTTTTAACAGGCAGACTGTCCCCAGTGTCCACTTCATGAGTGCACCAGGTAGTCTGACTTGGAGTCAGTGAGAACATATGTCTGAACTGATTGAGAACTTTTCTGCAATCAGTTTGCTGCTGGTCAGTGAGGCTGCCTGCCAAGGCTACACCATCATCAGGGTTCTGTGAGAGCAGGTCAGGGAGTGGATCACCCTCTTCATCCTGTCCCTCATTAGTAGCCATGAGCAAGCCCATGTCTGCCCTGTCAACATATGGTTTCAGTATGTTGACATGGAGCACCCTGTGGGGGCTCCTGGGAGTTCCAAGGTCCACCAGATAGGTAACCTCTCCCTTCTGTTCAACAATGGTATGGGGGCCACTCCACTTGTCTTGGAGGGCTGCTGGGGCCACAGGCTCCAACACCCATACTTTCTGTCCTGGCTGATAAACAGTCAGCACAGCCTTTTGGTCATGCCAGGCATTTTGCAATTCCTGGCTAGCCTCAAGGTTTTTAGTTGCCTTCTTCATGTACTCAGCCATCCGGGAGCGGGAGACCAAGTACATAGTCCACAATATCCTGTTTAGGGGGTTTGAGAGGTAACTCCCATCCCTCCTTCACTAGACACAATGGACCCCTAACTGGATGTCCAAACAGAAGCTCAAATGGGCTGTAACCAACCCCCTTCTGTGGAACCTCTCTGTAGGCAAAGAGAAGGCAGGGCAAAAGTATGTCCCATCTGCGCCTAAGCTTTTCTGGGAGACCTTTAATCATGCCCTTTAAGGTTTTGTTGAACCTTTCAACTAAACCATTGCATTGTGGGTGATAAGGGGTGGTAAATTTATAATTTACACCACACTCCTTCCACATAGCAGTTAAGTAACTAGACATGAAGTTTGCAGCTCTGTCTGATACTACCTCCTTAGGAAAACCCACCTTGGAAAATATTCCCAGGAGGGCCCTTGCCACCACAGGAGCTGTGGTGGTCCTCAGGGGAATTGCTTCTGGGTACCTAGTGGCATGGTCCACCACCACCAGGATAAATCTGTGCCCAGATGCTGTTTGAGGATCTAGGGGACCAACAATGTCAATCCCTACCCTCTCAAAGGGAACCCCCACCACAGGTAGGGGTATCAGGGGGGCCTTTGTAGTGCTACCTGCCTTACCACTGGCTTGACAGGTGACACAGGAGCGACAAAACTCCTTGGTGTCTTCAGACATGTGAGGCCAATGAAAGTGAGGGACAATCCTGTCCCAAGTCTTGTTTTGGCCCAGGTGACCTGCCAATGGGATATCATGGGCTAGTGTCAATAGGAAGCTCCTATACTTCAGAGGTATAACCAACCTCCTGGTGGCTCCAGGCTTGGGGTCTCTACACTCTGAGTAAAGGAGTCCATCATCCCAATAGATCTTATGGGACCCACTAGCACCCCCAGCAGCCTCAGCAGCAGCTTGCTGTCTGAGGGGCTCAAGAGAGGGGCAGCTCAGTTGCTCCTGACTCAGATCTGCCCTGGAAGGGCCCCCTGTCCCCAAGAACTCAACCTGATCAGGTTCAAGCTCATCTGGGACAGTTCCTTCTGCAGGACTGAGATCATCTCCCTCAAGAGACTGACCTGCATTCTGAGGCAGGAGGGAAGGCACTGCCTTAACCCTACTGCTCCTCCTCTTGGGAGGCACCTGGCTCATTCTTCCAGGATCCAGGGCCTGTTCAGTTTTAGACAGTTTTGCCTGTGACCTGGTCATAGCAAACACATCTGCAGGGATGCCCAACATTTCTGCATGGGTCCTGAGCTCAACTTCAGCCCAAGCTGAAGTTTCCAAATCATGTCCAAGCAAGCATTCAACAGGGAGGTCTGCACTTACCACAACCTTCTTAGGGCCAGTTACCCCTCCCCAGGTGAAATTAACAACTGCCAGGGAATGGTCTGTCCTGACGTTGCTAGCATTGGTCACTTGGTACATTTCACCAAGTATGATCTGCTCAGGGGCTACAAGATCTTTTGTCACCATTGTGACACTTGCTCCTGTGTCCCTGAATGCCAAAGCCTCTTTTCCATTAATCAAGGGCTGCTGTCTGTATTTGCCCAGATTACTGGGACTCACATAGGAGGACATATCCATGCCTCCATCACAGATCAGTACAGCCTGAGTTGGAACTCTGACTAGGCCAGAGTCCACTTCAGAACCCAGGGTTAACCCTACTACACCCTTATTCTGAGTACCACCACTGGAAGCTGAACTAGGGGGAACAGTTGCCTTAGGGGCAATGGTGGCTGGAGTTGAGTCTTTGGTCTTTGTACAATCACTAGTCCAATGGGTTTTCTGTTTACAGATTTTACACCATGGCTTCTTTTGGCCTTTTCCTTTGTTAGATTGGGACTCCCCACCAGATGTAGATTTTTGGGGCCCTTGAGAAGACTTCTGGTCTTTACCCTTCTCCCCACCCTTATCAGAGTTTTTTTAATCTTGCTTCTTAGAGTCACCACCTTGGTTCTGAACATTCTGCCTCACCTTGGTTCTGACCCATTTGTCTGCCTTCTGACCCAATTCTTGGGGAGAGGTCAGATCAGAGTCTACCAGGTACTGATGCTACAGTTGATTTTGACAGTTATTAAGGATCTGCTCTCTCATGATTAAATTATACAATCCTCTGAAATCACACAGGGAACCTATATCTCAGTAAGGGGTGGATACACTACCTTACACAGGCTGCTGTAGCAGACCTGCTGTGTCATTTTGGATAGCCTCTCAGGGGTGGCATAATACATGCTGCAGCCCCTGGGAGGCCTCTGGGGTACCTATGCCCTGGGTACATAGTATATCATATACTAGGGACTTATAAGGGTACCCCAGAATCCAATCTGGAGTGTACCTAAAGTACATGCAATCAATTTAGAGTAGAAAGCAGATAGACTGGGGTCCTGATTAGCAGGGCCTCAGTCTGGCTAAGTCGAAAAACAGTGAAACATCAGCAAAAAGTGGGGGTAACTATAAGAAGCAGATCCTACTCTCCTACACCCATGTTGTTCTCGACATAGCTGGAACGCCTCCTTCAGATTCAATGGCAGGACCGTTTTCACATTGACTATTCGCCAGAACAAGGGTCACTTCTCCTGGCCTCCCATAGTAGGGGGCTGCAAGAGGCCAGAATGAAGTTCTGCTATTTTAAAATCTTTCAAGACTGGCACTGATCCCCAACCAGACTGCACATGGTGCAGCTGACTCCCATGTCGACCTGCTGGCGCTGTCAGGCACCAAATTGCGCCATACTACGCATCCTTTGGTCCTGCCTGGCTCTCATACCTTTTAATTCGCCCCTGGTGATCCTTCAACACACACAGGGCCTCCCAGCACTTACCTCCCACAAAGTTCACTAGGTGGCCTCTCTACTGACTGCAGCTAAGCTGTGCATTATCCACCAGTGGTTCACACTCACTGTTCCCATCTAGGAGGACTGGCTTAATAGTGTGGCGACAACAGCGGCGCATGGACAGCTGATCTACTGACTGAATGACCAGTAGCAATTGTTTACAGACATTGGTGGCACCTTGAGTCCATGACGCATCATGATGGGCTGTCACCCCCTTTTGCCTCGGATGATTGGTTGTCTATTCATAATCACTTCTCTCCCCCTAAAGTTTGTCCTTCGTGTTGTGGATGCTTGCATATTTGCATGTGCGCCATCCTTCCGACCTTCCCATTACTGTTGGCCACTCTCTTGATCCTAACCTGTTGCCCTGCCCATTGGGGGCTCTGTTGTCCCGTCACCATTCCCTTTTCCACCCATCCTACCTCATTTCTACTTCCTAGCTGTGCAAATGATCACCCAGTGTGTGCCTCTCTTTATCCCCAGATGGCCTTATTACTGTTCACTCCCCTGACCTCTCCCTCCCCTAGCAGGGGTGGTTCTCCATCCCTTGTGCTCTCTACAGCCCTTCTGCAGTTATCATATCCACGCTTTCCTGCCCCCTTTCTTGCCGTGGGTATTCTATATATGATTTTATGTCAACCTGTTCCTGGTGAGTGCGATACGATCCGAACTGTGCTTGACCTTACTGTAGATGCTTTGGGTTGACATGTGTTTTTTTGTGCATTGCTTTGTATATGTAGACTGTTTTGTATGCATTTCTTGTGTGAAATTCAATAAAAAGAATTAGGGGCATATTTACAAGCCCCTATCGCCACCACAATGTCACTTTTAGTGACGTTGTGTTGGCGATAGGGGCTTCGCCTTATTTACAAGGCAGCGTTAAGCCACTTAGTGTGTCCGGAGATGAAGAGGGAGGCCATTCCAAGACTTGACAGCAAGGTAGGAGAAAGAGTGCCCTACACTGTTGCTTTGGCAGATGTAGTGTGTTAGCGAGGGAGAGGGAGGCAGAGCTCAGGTGTCTGGAGGGTAGGTGGAAGTTCAGCTGATTTTGCTTTTGCTGACCTGACGACTCTGCACACTTTACTACTGCTAACCAGTGCTTAAATGCTTGTGCTCTCTCCTTAAAACATGATAAGATTGGTTTATACCCAATTGTCATCTTTCATTTACCTGTACGTCCTTAGTAACATGGCACTACAAGTGCCCAGGGCCTGTAAATTAAATGCTACTAGTGGGCCTTCAGTACTGATGGTGCCACCCACTTAAGAAGCACTTTAAACTTGTCTCAGACCTGCCATTGCAGCCAATGTGTGCTGTTTTAAACTGCCATTTTGACCTGGCAAAATTAACCGTTTCCCAGGCCTAAATCTTTCTTTTTAATACACATAAGTCACCCCTAGGGTAGGTTCTGGATAGCCCAGAGGGCAGGGTGCAATATATTTAAGGAGTAGGACATGTAATTTTTAATTATGTTATTCACTACTGCAAGGCCTACCTCTTACATAGGATAACATAGGAATTACCTTATTACATTTAAACAGCTGTAATTTCCAAATGGGGACATGTGACTAGTTAAGGTTTGGTGTCCTTGGAATTTTAATGACAAATCCTAACTTATGGTGAAGTAGAATTTTTTTTAAACAATTTTGAAAATGCCACTTTTAGAAAGTTGTCATTTTCCTGCCTTAGCCATTTGGTGCCTGCAGCCTGTCTCAGGGTCACATGACTGCGTGTAGTTGACAGTTGAGCTTTGTGTAGTCCTCCTAGACAGCTACACACAATAGGGAGCGTAGATGAGCCTGGATGGACAATCACTGGCAGGATGGGAGGGAGGACTTGGGCCCAGGCACTTTTATACTTGAATAGGCTGTGTCCTACCTCCACACAAAAGGCTGCATACCCCCTGTTGTTAGTCTGGAGCCAGGGCCAGGAAGGCAGTTCACCTGTGCACTTCAAAGGTCTACCTCTAGATGCTGCTCCTCACTTCAAAGTCACAACAGGGTATAAATACTGGAATTCAGACACCAATTCCTCCGTACACTTCTTGACCTGTGGATACCCTGCGAGGAAGAAGGACTGCTGTGCTGCTGAAAGGACTGCCACTCTGCAGGACTGCTGCTCTGAAGGACTGCTGCCCTGCTGTGCTTATCTGCTTCCTGCTGCTGTCTTGCCTGGGTTAGAAGGACTGGACCTGAATCTCTTGAACCCAGAACTACAGAGTGACTCCAAGGGATAGTTGGCAGGCCTCCTGATCTGAAGCCTCTTAAACACAACAGGTTTCCAACAACCTTGCATCTGCACCTGGACACTGCCATCTATGAGTCTACCCTGCCAAGTAGTGCGACCCCAGTCCTGGATTCTTGGAAGTGGACTTAAGGTGCTCTGCCAATCTATGTGGATCCAGCAGAAATGACAGATCTCTTCTGCATGATGCAATCCCAAAGAGAACTGATGCATCGCTGCTGCAGAGTGGATTGGACCCATTGCAAAGACCTGCATCACCTCCACAGCATCTTCGGAACTTCTGCGCCGCATCCTTGGAGCAGCCATCACATCCCTCTTCCACGGCGGCCTTGATGACGGCAGTGGACTCCACATCATAGCCTTGCAGCTCCTCAGGACCGATGCATCGCCCGACTGCATGAGTCATCCTCAACGCTGTACTTTGCATTGCAGGCCTTCATCAAAGGTATCTTCGCCAATGACACAGGACCTCACATCACAGCCTCGCCGTATCTCTGAACTACCCCATCGCTTCGGCTGCACGACGCATCTTTGACCCAGATCCACGCACCGCCCGGCAAACTAGGAATCAAGGCACTTTGTTCTGTGGGTCTAACTGGGTCCCTGTTGCCAGCCTATGCTCCATTGTGGTCGGCCTGAACTTGTGACTTTGTCCTGGTCCGACGCAACTAGATATCCCCAGTTGACTCTATGCTTTTTGGCAATATTTTCATCAAAATCTTTAAAATTGCATATCTGCGGTTCTACTGATTGAATGTTTGTCCCTTGGTCTTGGTTTAGTTATTGAAAAGTACTCTATTTTCCTAACTTGGTGTGGGATCCTTTTGTGTGGTGTTATAATTTTATTACTGTTTGAAGTGTTGCACAAAATCTTATGCATTGCTTCTACGTTAAGCCTGACTTCTCTGTGCCAAGCTGAGGGTTGAGCACAGGTTAATTTAGGGTTGGCTTGTGAATCACCCTGCATGGATTGTGGTTGGTGCCTGTCCAGAGCTCACATCCCAGTCAACCTGCAACCCATTTTCTTACAATCATTTGTAGAGACTTTTGGAAAAAACATCACACTTCAGCAAGACTTTGGCTCAGAAGTCAAGGGGAGTTGGCTTTTACTCTAGCTATTGCACCATGGAGCGGGCTCCACCTATATCCGTTGGTTCTTCATGTCCTGAGCATTGAAATGCTCTCTCACAGGATTGCGAGATTTAATTCCAATAAGCCTGCAAATAAAAACACACTACAGAGATGGCTCTCTCCGACCAGCCTAGGGAAGGGGTACCAATTGTGTAAGCTATCCCTTCTCACCATCTGCACCTACACCAGCAAACAGGAATGTGGAGAAGTTCTGGGACTAGCCAAGGCTCGGTGCAGTTGGAGATCATAGGAGTCCCATTTTTTTTCTAAATGGAGGGAGTAGGCACTAGTAAAGGCAGCTCTGCCATTTTTACTTCCCGTGATCAAGAACCAACCTGGTTGCGTCTAAATGTAGGACCAGGTAGCGAGGGCTTAATTGAATCAATTGGGAGGAATTATTCAGTCTCTCTTTCTCCTTGCCAGGGAGATTTGTTCTTGATCGGAGCAAGCTCTCCACTTCCTGAGGGCAGTATATCTTCCAGGGAGAGAAAATGGGCCTGACGACTAGCTCAGCAGTAGGTTTCCCACTTCAATTTTCCTTTGTCTTGCTCCTGGGCCCTTTCAGGAAATGTCTCAGAGGTCCGGTCTCCCATTGCTGAACCTTTTTGCCATGGAAGCAGATGCCCGTCTCCCTCAGTTCTGCTCTCTGATTTCTTCGTCAGCATCTTGGGCGATAGACACCTTCTCTGTAATATGGCCTCAGGGTCTTCTTTATTGGTTTCTACTCTTTTCATTAATTCAACGGTTCTTGCAGAAGATGCGGAGGATCGGGCAAGGTTCCCGTTGGTGGTACTGGGGTGGTCAAGGATGCCATTGTTTCCCCTCCTACTTCAGTTAGAAATCTCCTGCCCTGGAATTTATCTCTTCATCCCTCCCCCTTGAGTTACTTGATCCTATCCCAGGAGTCTCTCAGCCATATGAATCTGGAGGTTTGGCTGCTGAACTGGTGATTCTCCTGGCACAAGAGTGTTAAATAGAAGTTGCTGAGTTTTTTCAACTATCTTGGCATCCTGCTACCCATAAGGTATATAGTCATAGTCAACATTGGCACAATTGTGAACACTGCTATTTTTCTAAGAATCTGCAACCAACACTTTCTGAGCCAAGTATGATCCTGTATTTTTACTACATAGCTTTGTTTTGGGCTTGGCGGTCTCCACCATTTGAGCTAAATCAGCAGCAATCCAGGCTTTCCGAAGCAAGAGGGTCTCTGGAATTACTCTTTTCACATCCAGTTTGATGCACAGTTTTTTTCAATGGTCAGCAATTTGCTCTTCATCCAGGTTTGGGATTTTCCCTTAGTACTTAAAGCATTGACTGGTCTAAGTTTTGAGCCATTTACTTTGGTTGATTTGAAGTGTCTCACAGAAAAAGTGGTTTTCTTAGTGGTGATTTGTTCAGGGTAAAGAGATATTAAAATTGTGGCTCAACTTTCTGTTTCTCCCTTTATGAATTTTCTTCATGATATGGGGGTCCTCCGTCCCAGCACTTCTTTTTTACCCAATGTACCAGCTACCTTGTTACTTGTTTTTAAGTGCTGCTACCTTTTAAAAAAAAAACTGCACTCAAAACAAAAAAGGAAATCTTTTGTAAATTGTACTAATGCTTCTACCTTTTTAAAACAGTGTGTTTAAAAAAAAGGGAGGATCACTCTTAACGGGTCTAAATTGGGCACTTGAGTTACTGCTGACTTCATTCCAGGAACCGCTTGACAGCCACCATTGTCGTCACCTGATTAGGAGGGAGTTCAGTGGTCTAGCTATTTCTGTGGGCAGGAGGAGGGGCTACTTAAGGAACAGGCTGGGGCGATCGCGAGACTTTTGGCTGTGACACCATAGCCGCTTATTTGCACAAACAAAGGGGGGAAATACTGTTGCACTAAAAGGGAAAATTGCTGCTTTCAATAGAAGGGATTGTATTTTTACTTGCTTTTTAGTGCAGGTTGACCGTAATGCCCAGATGTTGCCGGAGACGAAGATGGAAACGGTCCATATTCAGGTAACAATCAGTCAAGCTCCGCTTGAAAAAACTCCATGTCTGATCTGAGCACATTTGTGTACCAGAGAGCTGAGGACAGACCAGTTTGTACGTTTTTGAATTCATGCACCCAATGTCTGTATCTGAACTGCAGGAGCCTATGGGGAGAGGGACACATGGGCACCATCAGATAGGCATCCATCAAGTTTAGACGGACCATCCAGTTGCCCAACCAGAGGACATCCCTGAGTACATGGATTCCCTTCATCTTGAAAGGATTGAAAACCAGCCACTTATTTAACTCCCTTAAGTTGATGACAGGACGGTGCCCTTTGTCTTAATTCTGCAGCAAAAAATGTGCTCATGAAGCCTAAGGGTGTGCCCGTGTGGGGATGATGGCCCATTTCTCCTCCAGGTCCAGTGCTTTCCAGTCTATTAAGGCCAAGTCTCTGGCAGTGAATGAATTCTGCCTCAGCCTCCACCTTTGCTGTGGCGAGCCATAACACTCTATCCCGAAGCCCTGAACAGTTTGTTGGACCCAGGTGCAGCTGAACAGTTCCAACCAGTTATGAGCAAAGGAAGCCTACCTCTCCTCTATTTCTATGAGGGAAGAAGGGATCAGAAACACAGATGTATCCATTTGATGGGTTGAAGCTCCCTCTGCGGAAGCATTTGCCCACACAATACCTGCCAGCTCCCCTATTGGGGAAAATTTGTCCAAAGTGATTCTGACCCTGCCACTGGCCTCTACAAAATGCCTGCCCTCTGTGAGGACCTTGGTTGGGGAAATGGCTGGAAGAATGACCTCTTCCTCTTCATGTCCATCTGAAAACCTTTTGACTGAAGATTTTCTTTACTGGGGATTGCGCCTTACAGAAGGAGGAGAAGATAGAAATATATTTGCCCAGTTCTTTGAGGAAGGGATCTGCAAGGAGGCCCTTTTGGGCAACTGTGCCAGCCTCTGAGATGGACAGGTTCCCAAGTTTTGGGTCCACTTTTAGGAGCAGCTACCTGCGCCTGTCAGTGGAGATGGAACAATTTGCATTCTCCAGTACGATGACTGCCCTCTGGGGCCATCCGGAGAAGACCTCTAGGGAGATTATTGTCCCTGACTCCTTGGACCAGTCTGCTATAGCCAATATCTTGGTGTGACGTCCTGATTTTTCCAACTGTTTGTCCTGGAAAGTCTGCCAAGACAAGTCTATGACCTTTTTGGGGTCCTTCTCAAATTGTTCCAGGAATCTGGCCAAGCAGCTGTCCATCTCTGGTGTGGATGACACTTTTGCCTGCAGGAGTGGGGCGGGGACCCTGGGATGCCCCTGAACTTCCTGAGTGGCCAGATATTGTGCATCCTTGTCGTGGGAGCCCATACAACTGATCTAGGGTGGAAGATATCTTCTGGTCTATGATATCTGATGGGACCTTTGAAATATGCCCCTCTTCACTTCATGTCTTAAGGGACTTGGTAGGTTGCCAGTGTCTTCCAGCTTCCAAACCATCATCAGAATCCCCAAGTGGCCCTATCTCATCAAGGTCATCGTTGATGGTGGGGTCGGAGGATGGAGTAAATCCAGAATTTTTTGTGATTTCTCCAAGTCTTCAGCACCTGAGCTACCTTCTTGCATGCCCTTAGTCCAAGCCAAGAAAACTTCCTTGAGCCTGTCAAATGTGTTATGTCCCATGGGCCCTTATGCCTCCAGGGTTCACTGAACCCACAAGGTGGCGTCCAATCTTCCATCCTTGGGAGGGGTTCAGGTAGGGCCTCAGCCCAAGCTAGGGGTGTCCTCCTTAAAGGCTCCAGGGCCCTGGACATTGACCTTATTAATTGACTTATCTACCACCTCAAATAGCCCATTCACCTTCTGACCAGATTTACAGGGGCCATCACAGTTACTCCTGGTGGTCGGTAGATCACACTGCACCTCCAGATTTCACCGACACATGAGAATGAATGCAGCAACTACAGGGAAGAATGCACATGTCCCCAATTTCAGCCATCAGCATAATAAACACATATTGTCAAACATGAGCAAAATCACACAGAAAGAAAAAGAGATCTCAAAAGGGAGGGCCACTTATCTCTTCCAACAGCAGCAAAGAAAAAGGGAGAAGGACTAGAGAAGCCTGATTACTTATGTCACGACCCCCTCCTGAACCTTCTCTGTCACGACCCCTTTCTGCGCCCTGCGTAGTGGTCTAGCGCACAGGGCTCATATATTAATAACTCAGTGGCCCTTTATGGCATACTATGGGGGTGATTACTAGGCCTGGGCGGTAACATCCGCTCCGCTTGCGGAATTTGCGGAATTTTGGCAATTCCGCGTTCCGCGGAGAACGCGGAATTGCCGAAAATTCCGCGATCCGCAGCGTAGCGGAATTTTTTCCTTGTTCGCGCTTTCAAAATGCGTGTTCTCGCACGTGGTAGCGACTTACAGGGATCCCTGCGTTCGCCAACGAGTTTTCCTATCCGTTCGCGTGCGCCACGAGATTTTGGTAGCCGGCCCGCGATCCCGCGAGAGTGTGCGATCGCGAACACGTCATTGGGACGCGCCATCGGACATCCACGTTCGCGAACAGGAAACACGCATCGCGAACGGTCGGGACAAGTGAAACAAGATGGCCGCGCCAATTGGCGACCACATGGGCAAGTTCGCGAGATATTTCCCCCGAGCACGCAAACAGCGTCCCCGAACAGGAAAAACGCATCGCGAACGGGCGGAACAAGCAATTCCGCGTGCCTGCAGAATTCTGTGTAGCTCGCAGAGATTTTTTACATCTTTGCGGAACTTTGCGGAACGCGACTACGCAAATTCCGCCCAGGCCTAGTGATTACGATGGCGGACGGACTTAAGTCCGTCCGCAATCGTCCCGGGGATCGGGACCACCCACCTATATGGCGGCGGTCCCGCACCTCCAATTACAATGCAGCCGCCACTACGGCAGCCGCAAAAGGCAGTTTATACATTGCGGCAGGTGCTGCTGGCTGCAGCACCCACCGCAATGTTGACAATGCAGGTTTTGCTTTTCCCTGCACTACGTGGCAGCCACCATGCGGTGCCTGCCACCTGGTGCAGGGACATGTAGGTACAAAACGAAAGTGCCCCTGCACAGGGGGGCCCGCAACAGGCCACCAAAGTCAATCCCCGCCAACCTTTCCATGGCGGTGTAACCGCCATGGAAAGGCTGGCGGGATGCAGCATCCTAATGTTGCGGACAGTGCCTGCTAGGCACTGCCACCATTCTAGGGATGCGGGAGGGTCTGACAGGCAACCCCGCCATCCTTATCTGTCGTGCAGGGAATGGCCTTACAATGGTGTTGAACCCGCCACTGGCAGCCTGCTGGTGGTGGGTTCACCGCCATGGTAATGACCCCCTATGATACCATGACTGACGCTCCTCAAGACCCGTAATTCCATTGTGCTTGAATCCCTGCAAGTGTAGCCCAGAAACCATGAACCAATGGATTATCTGCATCCACTGTTACTAGGGCCTAGGTGTGGTTTTCCATTGAATCCCTGCAAACTTTACCCAGAATTCTGTGATCCAAAGGCAACCCTTGATCCCACTGTTACTGGAGCCTTGGTGTTGTTTTCCATTATGCACATTCAAGCAAAAACGAAACATTAGTTTCCTGTTATTTGATTCCGATCATCAAGTTGCATCTACCCATTTTGTAAGTTCAAAGTGATTGTACTAAAATGTGTATTCTCCAATGTTCGAGAACCTGCCCCACGTGATCTAGCTACATCCAATGAGCCTTGGAGAGGGTATATAAGCCCTGACCAACCCTGAACCGTGGCTTGGCCTTGTTCTCTGCAGAACAAGCTTCACCATTCCCACTCACCTGAAGAATCCTGCTGGAACAGAGAAGGAAACCAGTTTCCTACATGTCCATCTGAACTTGTGGTTCCCGTGGCTCCAGCTCACTTGACATCTTCATCCTCTCTCCCTACTGCATATCTATTCCGGATCCCCCACGACTTTCTGATTTAAAGCCTCGAGCTCTTCGAACTTCAGTCAAGTGAAACTAGGCTAAATACTTGATATCAGGTTAGTGCAGACTAATCCTTCTATAGTAGTAAGCAGGACCGAGTATTCATGTCTTCAAAGACTAGACTTTTCCTCCATGTCCTCTCTGTGATTAGCTCCAGCGCTTCTTATGTGTTTATACTCCGGACCCTTCCTGCAACTTTGGCGCTAGAGCTGGTATTGTGCAAGGATTAAACACTTGAGCTTTGTGTTTCTCTGCTGAAAAGAAGTACCAAGAGAAAGCAATTCCGAGTCTTTCATATATGTACGAACCTTGTACCCCAAGCTGTGTTCCGAGTGTATCCCTAGGAGTGCAAGTAACTCCAAACTTTATTCTGAGTTCATCCATGGGAGTGCAAGTAGCTCCAAATTTTGTTCAGAGTTTATCCTTGGGAGTGAAAGTAACTCCAACCTGTGTGCCGGGAGTATCCTTGGGAGTGCAAGAACCTCCAACCTGTGTTCCGAGTGTATCCTTAGGAGTTCAAGTATCTCCAACCTGTGTTCCTAGTGTATCCTTAGGAGTGCAAGTAACTCCAACCTTTGTTCAGAGTTTATCCCTGGGAGTACAAGTAACTCCAATCTGTGTTCCGAGTTTATCGCTGGGAGTGACACACTCCAATCTGTGATTTGGGGTATTGTGCGCTCATGCTGTGCTGCTGATGAAACATGTAAGCGTATATCACTGAAGTTAATGTATGTTCATTGTATGTAGAGACCTGTTAGTGTACTGATGGTAACTGCCTCCTCTTGTTATTTTCAGTGCATTACTTCATTGTAAAACCAGAGGTTCTGGTCCAGTGCACATCTACCTCGCAAAAGTGAAAGGTCTCAAAAGTGACAGATCCCATTGTGCAATGTTGCACAGCCGCTGAGCAGATCAAACACCACAAGTCTCTCTTTTCTTATTTTATCCCAAGCCCCCTTCCTCCTCGGGGGCTATGTGTGATCTAAGGAGTTTGGTCACTTGATCTTGTGCAGCTCTCAGAGGGATAGGAGGTACAGCATCGGCTCCAGTGTCTTCTCTGTGGTTGGGACCAGGTGAGTTCATGACAGAGTACAAGCATTATAGACTTTGGTTGTTTACAGGTTTTGGGAAGTATAGTGGTTGTCTTTTGAGCTGCTGTTTCAAAATTAAAGGGCACATGCATCAAGCTAATTACCGGTCGCAAACGGGCCGATTCGCAGAATCGGCCCCTTTGCGACCGGTAATTAGCCTTTTGGGATGCATCAAGCCCAAAGCCATTCGCAAAATAGGTAATCGCAAAATTTGCGATTACCTATTTTGCGAATGCAGTTAGGGAATCGCAATTTGCGATAACCCTAAAAGCAATGCAAGAAGCATTCTCAGAATGCGACTTTGCATTAAGGAATCGCAAATTAACATCAACTTCAAGTTGATGGTAATTTGCAATTCCTTAGAAAAATGCACAAATTTGCATTTTTCTAAGTGCCTTGAGGGCATGTGTGTGCGCCACATGTGCAAACATGCCAATTTTGGGGGTGCATCAGGGTGGCCTTTTGGCCCCCTCGCACCCTTAAAATTGCATTCGCAATTTGCGATTACCTATTTGGTAATCGTAAATTGCGAATGATTTCCCATTCATTCCTATGGGCCTCTAGGCCCATGGGAATGAATTCCCTATTAGGGAATCGCAATTTGCGATTCGGCAATAGGGAATGTGTAGGAATCGCAATTTATTTAGCGATTCCTACAAGCATAAGGAATTGCGATTCCTAAATAGCGATTCCTTAAAAATCGCTATTAAGGAATCGCAATTCCTTATGTTGATGCATGTGCCCCAAAGTGAAGAAAGAAGTCATAATCCTCTCATCTGATGTAGAATTTCTGTGTACTGATCCTGCTCATGTTCCACATGGAATGGAATACAGTAATGGATCATCATTATCTCTGGAATTCAATAATGTTAAGTTAATGTTGTCTAGCAGGGAATAATGTGTTAGTCATAAATAATGCTCATGGTTTATGAATTAGAGAGGCAGGATCATTGCCAGGACATGACAAGCATGCGTTTGAGAGAAATTAATTGGTCCATGATATAGGGCTTGGATGATCAAAGCTGTTAAACAGATGTGCAAGAGCATACTATATGATGGGTGGGATGTTGTTAGTTTGTCTTTGTTGCTGTTACCAAGAGCAGAATGAGAATCATGAGCCAACAAACATGACAGGGCTGTAGTGATCGGGCATCTAGAGAGCAGGACAAGCATACCATCTATTTTTAAGTGGTAGTAGTACATCCAATCAAAGTGTCAGTCATGGAAAATGCACATATCAAAGAAATCCTCCTGAAGTCATAATAGCATTTCACCCTCCCAAGTTCAGAAAAGGGAATTATCTTAAAAATAACAGCTCAGGTCTGTTACTGGCTCTATAGAGCACCTAGCCACCTGAGATTGGATATTGTGGGCTATAGGATTAGATCTATTCACAAACAGAATTCTTCATATAGATGGCAATTTTGCAGAGTCAATATAACTATCCATTAGCAAGATATAGTGTCTGAAATCTTTCTTAAAGATATCTTTTGAACCACTGGCTTCATAAAATGGACAAAAGCCCTAAGCATGTGTGTGAAAAATGAGTTCCCTTATTTAATCATCCTAGATTTTTCTTTTTTTGGGGGGAGGATTACCTGGCATATGAATGTCTGCCATGAGTAAGTCTCACTACCTGAGTCTCTCTCACTGTAAGCACTGTGGATTCAATGGAGAGTGCTAACCACCAGTATCCACCTTTTAAGATAAGGTCCACTGCTGCGCAGCGAGAGAAATAGGCTTCAGGCTGGTTGAACTTGAACACATGCACACACACTTGTGCACACATGTGCTGGCTGAGTTGACCCTTCATAGATTAGTCCTGACCTGGACAGGCCTTGAAAATATGAGTGGGCATTGATAGTGTCAGTATGTACATCTGTGGTGTTCACTGAAGTATGTACAGTGATTTACTGCATTATGAATTATGGGAAACATCTGCACCAAATTAGAGTTTCATCATAGTTAGGTTTAGATACTAGGGTGACGCACCAATCATATAGAAATTCGGGAACCAGAATGTAGATATGACATTATTTTCAACATATCCCCACTCCTTGTGATTTAAACTTTTTCTCTGACTCAACTCCTATCACCCTGTTGGGCTAAGTTAATTACAGACCAGCTAGAGGGTCAAAGGCCGCCCCCACACAATAGGGCCATTTGTGCGGAATAAGACCTGCTAGAGGGAGAGGAGAGTTTGGGGATGAAATCTAATTGCTTTTCACATTGCACCTTGCCTGTGAAAACTCAACAACACACCCCCTAGAAAAAAAGGGCCTCTGGAGCCAGTGACACGGGGGGCTGTCCCTTGAAGTTTTGGATGGAAGGGATCTGGCAGCCGTGCCTGTTAAGTAAGGGGATTTAGTTCTCAGAGATCGCAGAAGCACCACCAATAGTCAGAGTTCTTTTGGGGTGCTGTCAGGAGTGCGGCAACTTCCCACCCAAGTCCCATGTTCATTTTCCCAAGTCTCAGCCTAAGTCTTAAGTTGGGGGACTGTTAAAGATTCCTGCGGAGCTGTGGCTGACAGGGCTTTCATGTCCAGTTCATGCGAGAGGGCGTACAGCTGTTTCCTTATTGCAGTTTTAATGAAGGGATAACTGATCACGTTTGTGTCTCAATTTTCCACCACTAGTTGCAGGCTTTCCATTTCTAGTTCTAGATTCCTAGGACGAGGATTGTTGGCACTTATGAATATTTTTTTTATCGCCGACTTCATGGATTTATTAGTGCCTCATGCACCTGGAAAGAGTACTTTGCGAGGGCTGCTAGGTTTCCTAGGTTTTGTTGCACTAGCCCGAATTCCAGCCAAATCAAGGTGCTTTTTGCATGCTTTGGGAGGAGGAATAGTTTCTTGTAGGCTGAGCACTGGATCTTTTCTAAGGTGGTAGCCAACTAGCCTGGGAATAGTTGCTGAGTGTAATAAAGAGCAGGGAGCAGCTTGGGGGATACTACCCTCTGTTTAGGGGTGGACGTTGGACTGTCAAGGGTGGTGTTTGCACAGTGAATACGTGACCACTCGCCTTATTTTTCATTTTGTTTAGGTGCAGGTTTGAGATCCTGATTTCGCTTAGCCAAACCACCAGATAATTATAGTATTGCACGCAGTCCAACTCTTGCTGCTCCAGTCACCATTTGGAGAACCTCTTTTTGGGTACTTTCCAAAGACCACAACTTTTATTTTATTCCCATTGGCTGTGAGCTCGTTCATAAGGTTGTATGTGTTTAGTGCGGTGAGAGCTTTTTGCAAACTGATTTTGTGTGGTCAAGTAGCATAAGATCATCTGTGTACTGCATGAGAGGGGTTCTCCTTTCACAAATTCTTGGGGTGACTAGGGCGGCACCAGTTAGAGCCAGTCCCAAGTCTGCTGTTTAACGGTTAAATAGAAGAGGGGCCAGCACACATCCCTGTTTTAGTCCTCGATCTGTATAGATCTTAGTAGTGGTTGTCTCGTCTGTCAGCTCGTACCCAGGTTCTTGTGTACAACAACATGATTTCTTGTAGCAGCTTGGGACAGATGTTCCAATTCTCCAATTTACTTCATAAGATGTTCCAGCACACTCTGTCGAACGTGGCTGAGTAATCGATAAAGCAGGCAAACATGGGAAGTGATGCCTGGTTTGTTGCTTGATATGTGAGGTATGAGAGGGTGGCTATGTTGTCCATGGTTGATCCCCTTGCGTGGAACCCTTTTTGATAGATGGGTAGTTGCCCTTCTGCCTCTCTCCATAGTGTTAGATTCTGAAGCAGGGTGCTGGCGACTACTTTGGCCTCTATGTCCATAAATAAGATGAGTCAATGGTTTTTGGGTCAGTGTTGGATCCCTTCTTGAAGATGGGCTGGAGAAGGGATCCTCTTCATGAACGGTGCTGATAGAGTTGAAGCCCAAAACTGTGGGTCTTCCCTAAATAATGACCCTGGCAGATCGTTGGGCCAGGGGCACCATCCTTTCTGACTTTGTTTAGCACTTTGATGATCACATTTTCACTCCCTTTTGGGGGTTCCTTTGGGGGTTCCATCTGAGCTGGGCCCATGGCTGTATGGGTTGATTGATCATCCCAAGCAGGCATTTCATGCCTAAGGTGGCATTGTACTGAGGTTCAGAGTCGAGAGCTTTGACGTGTGTAACACAGTCCCTTGCTTTAACTGAGTTCCCTCTACTTGAGCCCCCATGGCATATTGTATTAATATATAGCCAGAATTGCTGATGCTTGTTCGCCGATATTAGATCAAAGATTGTCATCCAGCCTCCTGAGTTCTTCTTCTATGCTCCCATACTCAGTGTTGTGATCCCTGGTAGTGGCATGTAGCAGCTCCCGCGATTTAGTGGTATTCAATATCCTATGTGCCCTTTATGTGGCTCTTAGTTGTGCAAGTGCTGTCATTTTTTATGGGCCCACGCGTGGAGCTATTGTAGTGTTTTGCCGAGTGCAGTGAGTTCCCTTGTAGGTATTCGTGCAGGGGAGCAGATCGCTTGGTCCAGATTGTGATTATAGCAGATTTTTGGGGGAGCAGGGGTCTTCCACACCATTTGTATTTCCACTTTTCACATTTTTCTTTGATCTCTGCTGTCCATTTAATCGCTTCGTCCATTTAATGCTCCTCACCATTGGTCATACCTGCAGGAATTAATTGGTGTTGTGTTCTTGCTGAGCCCTCTAGCCAGACCCACAGAGCGTCGTGGCTGCTTTCCTTTCTCTGTATCACTTCGTGGGATGTAACACATTTGCTTAGACCGTGACTTAGGAATACATAGTCAATGGTAAATTGATTGTTAAAGGAGGAGGGAAAGTTTCCCAATGGCGTGTTGTGACCTCGATATCTTGTGCCTATTGGAGGTTATAGGCTTGTAGGAAGCCCTAAAACCTTAATGATTCACTGGACATCCTGATGTTACCTACTTTGACCCCCAGATGAAGCATATTGAGGTCCCTTAAAAGTATTATTTCTGAGCCCAGGTTCTGTGTTTTCAAGCTGTTGGATTATTTTTTCCAATTTTTGGTTATGGCCGTTCCCTGGGTGTTGACATAAATATTGATTATGAGTATGGTAGGGCAGCCATCGTGGCCCATGATGCCTTTTAGGGTAACTGCTTGAAACATTTCTGATTGGCCATACAAGCTCTAGTTTGTCACATTTATGGCATGGTTAATGTAAGTTGAAATCCTGCAGATGGCTTCCCATAGAGATGCATTTTCTTTGCTGGTTTGTGAAATTTTGTGTATCTGGATAGCGGTGTTGGAGAAAGTGCCCATGTCTCCTGTAGGCAGATAATATCTGCACTATTAAGCAGTTCCGGCACTGCATCACTTTTTGCAATCTTAGGAATTCCAGCCATATTTCATGTTACTAGATTTATAGTGGTGGTTTGGCTGACCTTGTGGACTGCTGTTGTTCTCTTTATGCTAGGAGTCAGCCGCATTCCTGTGTGCAAGGTTTGCTGCAAACCAGTCCAAGTGAGCGGTAAATAAATAAAATTTCTTAAAGACTGGACTTTCATTTACTTGGTAACCCTGTTTTCAACAAAACACATGCATTGAAACAGGCTTTCTCTGGCTGCGCTCCTAAAGTCTGGAACTATATTTCATCATCTCTGCATAAGCTAATCTCACTACAATGCTGCAGAACAGAGGTAAAACAAATTCAAGGAAACTGCCACTTCCACGCCTCATCTTGCGAGTTAGTTGCACTGTTTCTCGAACCATGAAGCGTGCTAATTTTCTGCTGAGATCTAAGCCTTCACCATGTCTTAAGACCGCTGGGTTTTTATTTTCAAAAAGATAATCCCGCTTCAGGATTTACTTTTGAAAAAAAAGGAAAACAGATTGGTGTAAGGCTCCGACATGTTGCTGGAGCCCTGCACCAAACTGTAAAACGCATTGACAGGAACCGCTGTGATGGAGGTTCCTGACAATCCTTTAAGAAATAACAACCTGCATGGCGGTCATTTCAAAATCAGGTGGAAGGTACCTTCATCAGGGCAACAGAGTAATTTAGTACAACACTCTAGCGGAGAAATAGGCCATCACCAGGTTCTAAACTAGGCTCAATACTCTGTGACCCACCTCCTGTGCTGAATTACAAAGGTACGCTACATCAGGCTAATACTAGGTGGCATCCCAGTATTGCTTATTTACCAAGATAGAGTATCACAGTCCCACATGCCCTTACTGGGTGAATTGTTGGATGACAACATGACTACATTTCAAGGGTGCACTACTAGCTGATGTTTTACATCCTGGAATAGTTGCTAAGTTACAGTGATGGTAAGACCTCGGCCTGTTACAAGTTGGTATTTCTGGGTTAATATACAACACAATAAAACTTTATTAACATGGCCGAACATGAAAGTACTGTATATGATTGGCTGTTTATAGTATGTTTTACATATTTTTGAAATAGAATTTAGACTTTGAACACTAAAAAGGGAATGGAACTAATCTATTTCTGTGCACTGTATTTATGTTGTGTAGATTTTATGAATTTTGTGGTCTGGTTGTGGAATCAGTGGGCTTGAATCACTTACACGTGGCAGAGGCACAGAAGTCAACTTCGCATCGCCATACCATGAACTGCGTGAGGACCTCAGCGAGGAGAGCAGAACTTCCCTTTTGCTCCTCTGCTCTCTCATGGCCATGCTGAAACCAGCTTACCAATCCACCTTCTTGCATTTCACAAATCCCTGATTGACGGTTGGGTGTTCTCCTGTCAGCTTGGAGATTATGATTGGGTGGATTATGAATATGACTGGCACATTTTCCCCTTAGGCTTTTGGGAGCAATTTATTGTCATATGCTGCTGAGTATTTGATATCCTTTTCTGACTTCTCATCATTTCACATAGCAGGATTAGCAATTTTTGCACATCACTCAATTTTTAAAAAATCTTTTATTTTCAGTGCAAAAACTCTGCCATAATGTCTGCTTGATGCTTTGGTGTGGCACAGTGGATGAATGAGTTTCATTGTCTACAAAAACAATATTGTTTTTTCTTACAGATCCATCTAGTCAGCTTTCTAGCTGTGTCTCTTTCTACATCCAGTGGTCACTAACTCAGTAGTAGCTTATTATTTGTTCCTGTTTACTTCTTTGTTGTCTATTTTTCAAAGAGATACTACAAGACCAATCTATGGTCATACATCGTAGCTGGCATATAGTAGTGCATCTCATTAATTACCATGTGTCATGTCCTCCAGGAAAGGACATTGTTATATAGGTAGGTCAGCGGTCTAGCTGGTCCAGACAGAAGTGAGATACCAGGAACTTCCTGGGTGGAGACAGGAAGTATTTAGTTTTCCCTCTCACTACATTGAGGAAAGCAGAGAGAAGAGGACGTGTGGAGAGTAGCTCCATATCAGTAGGCCATGTATAAAAGCTGAGAAATTAATAAAGATGAGTTAATAGCCTTATGCCAGGTGCTGTCTTTTATGCCGAGTGTTATGCTTGCCAGTGCTGTGAAGAGAAACCAATCCAGAACAGGACAACTGGCGACGAGGGTGGGATCGAAGATCACGCCTGCAGATAAAGGAGGCAAGTGACATAAAGTACCAGTGCTGAGGAAGCACAAATTACCTGCAGCTAGCATGCAGCATTAAAGAAAAGCAGGAATTCTCTGAACTACAAGCAATGCGTGCTGCAGCCGAGTGGCGGCCATTTTGAAGTCAGGCAAGTTGAGGGACAGTCAATTGAAGTCTATTAAGTGGCCATCTTGAAGTCAGGCGCCCTGAGACAAATCCACTAAAATCAATGAGGCGGCCATATTGGAACCAGGCAATCCAAGCCTAACTCACTGAAGCCTACTGAGACAGCCATACTAAGGGCAGACACCAAGCCAAGTTGGCTTTTGAAAGGAATACACAGAGCTAGGGGGCATCAAAGCTGGAACAGCTCTACAAGGAAAATGTGAAGCTGCCAGAAAGAATACGACGGTCACCTTTGAGTGAGCTTTCCCAAAATCAAAAGAAAAACAACTATACGCAAGATCTCTACCGAAGAGGGGCAACAAATAATACATAAAGTATAGTGAGCAGTCCTGTGGCATTATCATACTAGCACATTCCACCATCATGTCGGTGGGAAAAGAAACACAGAAAGCTAACCCCTGCATTAAAGTACCACCCCCAGCGGCACAGACCGGCAACCAGAGTTTGGGTCCCAAATGGAACTGGTGGCTGGAGTCACTGGATGAATTTCTTGCAACAGCCGGTGAGCGAAGAGACAAAAAACGTCTGCTACTACTACTTCAGTTGGTGGGGCATGAAGGCCGACGCCTAATCAGAACATTTTCAACAAAGGACGCAGAGACATATGAAAAACTCAAAGAGACACTACGTGCCCATTTCAACACAAAGAAAGACGTGGATCAAGAACGCCTCATCTTCAACGCAGCACGGCAGGAACCAGTTGAATCATTAACAAATTTCATTACAAGGTTAAAAAGTCTGGTACAATACTGCGATTTCAATACATTCACAAATGAGGAAGCAATTCAACTCAGGGTAATTGAGGGCTGTTCAATACCAGACACAAAGCGCAAGATCCTTCAAAAGCAGCTCTCCCTAAAGGAAATCATCAGGAGGGCCGAAGCTGGAGAGCATGCCAAAGCAAGAGAATTGCACCTCAATGCAAGAAAGGAAGACAAGAGAAATGAGATGTTTCTCATGTCAGTGAGTAGAGCCCAAGAGACCAAAAGAGCCAGAAAGAGTGAGGGCAAAGGCAGACCAGAGACAAGATATCACAATAGACAAAGTGATATGAAATACTCAGATTCAACAATACAATCGGCAGTGGAGGATGGCAAACAAAAGACCGGGACAATCCGGGATTGTGACAGCCAAACTGAAATAACTTCAAGGAGTCATTCATCAAACTTTCCAGATTATTCTGAAGAAGCATCAAGCAGTGGGACAGATCACACAAATGGAACAGACGAGAGCATGCCCAACAAGCGAGAAGAAAAAACAAACTACAGAAGATTGGGCAATTTACACCGACTCTGGAAACCGGTATACAAACACACCCGAGCAACCCACTGTTCATCAAGCTTCTTAGACTTTTCCGAAGAAGCATCAACCAGTGGGACATATCACACACATGGCACAGACGACAGTGCACCTAACAAGTGAGAAGAAGAAACAAACCACATAAGACTGGGCAATTCGATCAGACTCCGGAAACAGGTATGCAGACGCACTCAAGACACCCACGACAGTAAGGAGAAAACTGAGAGGAGACAGTTAACACCACATGAGAGGAGCAGAGACAAAATGCACTGGGACCAAACAAAAGAAATAAACACTCAGCTATCAAATTATCCCCCCATTGCAAGAGCACATAAGACACTTCGAGAGATGTACCCAAAGAAACGTCCCAAACATAGCTCCGACTCAAGGAGCAGTTCATCACAGTCCATCAGCTCAAGAGATTCACCAGTCAGACCACACCCAAAAGAACTTCCTCAAAGGAAATTACCAGAAGATTTATCTGATTCAGAAAGCGTGTCAGCACAATCACTCAGGTCAACAGAATCATCTGGCATGTCAAGATCGAGAAAACGCCCATGCCGTCAATCACCCAAATGCACAGTGGAATCAGAGAACGTTCTCCCCGTTCGAAGCCAAACATCACATGCCGATGACTCAGAACAATCACGTACCCTACAACTCAACATGTCATGTCAGTTATATTCACATCAAGACATGAATATTATACCTTCACCTCTGATGGGGACAGCTCGGCTGACTCAAAGAGCTTGCAGAATAAGAACGAACGTATGGGACATTACCCAGAAATGTTGGGAAAATGCTGTCTCATCACTCTGTAAGAAAGGCAGAAACCTGTTGACAGAGACATGTCATTCTCAATGAAAGGGGGATGAGAAAGGAACATGCAGATGCCTGGATGTTCAAAGACTTCAGCATTCCCAAGTGCAACTGGGAGTGGGTGAGGCAAACAAAACAATTAAATGGGTCCCAGAGCCGACCCTTGTTCTCGTGAAGCATCGAACCAACAAACACCTTTCTCAACAGAAACCCCACTCAACATCCACAGAGCTAACAAACCAATCGAGGAGCCCAAAGGATGCTCACCTCACCAACGAACACGCCCCACAACAGACATCACCCGCAACATCTGCAGAACCACTCTCAACATTTGCAGAGCAAAGAAACCACCTACAGAGCCCAAAGGATGCACTGAAGAGATTTACTGAATTTCTTTGTAATTGGGGGGGAGATGTCATGTCTTCTAAGAAAGGACATTGTTATATAAGTAGGTTAGCAGAGCTAACAAACCAATCAAGGAGCCCAAAGGATGCTCACCTCATTAACGAACACTCCCCGCAGCAGACATCACTCTCAACATCCGCAGAACCACTCTCAACATTTGCGGAGCAAAGAAACCAACTACAGAGCCCAAAGGTTGAACTGAAGAGATTGACTGAATTTCTTTGTAAGTGGGGGGGGGAGATGTCATGTCCTCCAGGAAAGGACATTGTTATATAAGTAGGTCAGCGGTCTAGCTGGTCCAGACAGAAGTGAGATGCCAGGAACTTCCTGGATGGAGACAGGAAGTATTTAGTTTTCCCTCTCACTACATTGAGGGAAGCAGAGAGAAGAGGATGTATGGAGAGTAGCTCCACATCAGTAGGCCATGTATAAAAGCTGAGAAATGAATAAAGATGAGTTAATAGCCTTATGCCAGGTGCTGTCTTTTATGCAGAGTGTTATGCTTGCCAGTGCTGTGAAGAGAAACCAATCCAGAACAGGACACCATGCACTCAGGCACTCGCTCCTTCACCCATCCGTGTGCGCATGCTTATCAAACCATTGACTCATTCTCTTGCCCTTTCACCCTGCCACCCACTCAAACTCTCCAATCATAGAAGAAACAAGTTGATCCAAAAAGTAGACAGACTGTTTTGCTTTGGTAATGCTTGGTAGAGGTATTTTTCACTTAAATAATTTTCCTGTAAGAGGGCTACCACAGCGAGATCTCTTTTCAAGCAGTCCAAAACCTTTGTATCTTTTATTGGAGGATATTCGGGTCATGCACACACGAGCTTCAAGTACACAAGGGGAATTAAAAATAGAACATAAAAAAAATTAAGAAAATTTAAATTTTAAAAAGAGGCCTTCAATCTCTTAAAAAAATG
Organism: Calotriton arnoldi; assembly: GCA_963921515.1. Classification (NCBI taxonomy): domain Eukaryota; kingdom Metazoa; phylum Chordata; class Amphibia; order Caudata; family Salamandridae; genus Calotriton; species Calotriton arnoldi. The sequence continues at coordinate 18,898 of CAWUFW010010056.1, read as the reverse complement.
AGATCATATGTCCTGAAATACGTGCAGAAATATCAAACTTGGCGATGATGAATTGGCTCTGTAAGAGGCAAATTGTACCACTTTTAAAATCCCTTCTCAGAAAAGTCGAAATGACATGCATTACAATACAACACGCACAACACATTTCATTTATTGAAATAGAGTGTGCCTTTGTCCCATAAATGGCAGGTTTTCTTGAACAGTCCTTGCCATTCATTAAGAGTGCAGTACAAGAAGATCCAGACTCACTTACTCATTGTGATGGTAAACAATGGTGATAGCAATGACCTGCTTCCTATGCAGAAGCAAAATGAAATGTTCTCTTCTCTGCCTGTGCTGTTACATAGTTTTAATCTCAACTAGAACTGCCCTCTAATTACTACATTTTCTTTAAAAATAGGTTAGTCCTTGAGCAGCCACGACAGAATTCCGTTTATTTCTTGATGTGAATACTGATTATTTTACCTAGTATAAATGTTGCATGAAATTCATTTGCATTACTTCATTAGATTAAAGCACAAACCTTATATATTCAGATGTTGATCTGGCCAGATGTTGGTGCACTTGGTAAATGTATATATATTTTCCTTTATTGGGCATATCCCTTTACTTAAAGCTATATAATCGTGCCTAAAATTAATAAAATGTATCTCAAAACAAAGTGGCACATTTTTAATGGAACATCACCGCATTACAATTGCAATAAGAAAAGGAAATCTACTTAAAATATGGTAATGCTCGTCGTAATGAACAGGGCGTGTAATTATAACGGATTAGAATATCTTGCATATCCATAGACGTATTAAAAACTATTACAATGAATTATTTATCGATAGCATTAGATTCAGTGCAGAGCACAGCATTTATGTGTTTAACATTAATTCATTGTCTTTCCTGTCATGAGGATAGGCAAGTAATTTGGTTAACTTTTGCTAAAAGCATTCTCAACAGATCATTAGGCAATATAATTGTAGCCCATTGGCTGGACTGTGAACCCACGGGCCCTCTGCAGTTCTGCGCCACAAGTAGTGACTCATGTCTCTATCGAATAATTATTAAAAGATGGGAAGTTTAATGTGCAGAATAAGGTATAGCATTCCTACTGATGCTTGTGGCTACTATAAAAGAAGGCAGGGGATATTACCAAGGATTTGCGATAATTATCGCAAAGCGCGCTTAGCGCTGTTTTTTTTATCGCCGGCTATCGCTGGATTTCATCGCGGAGATAACGCGTTATTATCAACGCTTATCTCCAAGGCGATAAAAAATCCAGCGATAGCGGCGAAACCCAGCAATAGCGCGAGAAATCCAGCGATAAATTCACTGCGCTAATGAAAAGCTCGCTAATAGGCAGGTGAGGACTTAACCTTACAATCCACCTCCCATTGACTAGAATGGTTAAGTCAGGTTTTTAGCAGGTGTTAAATTCCAGCGATAATCGCGGTTAGCGCGAATTTTTTTATCGCTTCGCGGGCATTGCTAATAGGGGGAAGTTGTGTTTGCGACTGTTTGCAGTCGCTTTTAGTTGGGAACGCCTACTTTGCATGTCATTAGCGATAAATATCGCTGACATGCAAAGCGGCACCAAAACGGTCGCTTTCGCCATGAAGCTGTCGCTAATAGCTGTTAGCGACAGCTTGCTAATAGGGCGATAGGAATATCGCCGCTTTAGCGGCAAAAAGTGCCGCTAAAGCGGCGATAACGCCCTTGCTAATATGCCCCGGCATTTTTACATGTTTAAGTTCCTAAGTAGACCATTTGCAAATGCAAGTCTTTAGTAAAGCTGTAACGCATACTTTGGCCCAGATTTACTATTCCCGTGCACCGGCGTTAGATTGAAGGAAATCAGCATTGCACAACATAAAATGGTGAAAGTGCCAAATTTAATCAAGTTGCCAATACAATGGATTTTTTGCATTGAAAGGTTAATGCGGGGGCATCGCGAATGTGACTTCTGTAGTGTAAAACCAGACTTGGGACCCAAATTACAAGCATAGTAGGCAATGCAGAGCAGCAACCAAAGTTGCTGTGCTGCTTTCTGTGAAAGAGAGGGAGCAGAACAGTGCCATATCTACTAACATATAGCATTTCTTTTCTCTCTTCCTTTGCTGGCCCACCTTAGGCTGCCTTGCACTAACACACATCATTGCACCACAGTGCAAGATTGTGTGTGTGATGTGAAGCATAGGTTTTGTACCGAAGGGGATTCTTATAGTACAAAAACAAGCGCTTTGATACAGTTTAATACTTTTAGGGGGATATTCTCAAGGACTTATCGCCGAGTTAGCGGCACTTTATCGCATCCAAAGTGGTGATAAATACATCGCACTATTCACAAGCTGGTGCTAACAGCCGATATCACCAGTTTCCCTGCGATAGCAGCCGCAAAAAACATCGCCACAAATGATAAAGGCAACTAACGCTAATGATATGCAGAGTAGGCATTCCCGTGCAAAAAGCCGCGAAAACACCACTTCGCAACGTTCGCAACGACCAGCCAGCTCGACGATAAGATCACAAAACATGCGATAAGGCGCATTCGCAGCAGGGATTTAACACCTGCTCTTACCTGGTGTTAAGTCGGACGACAACCTGCACCATAAAGGGGAGCCCAGCCCACAGCCACACCAGAAGAACAACAGATGCCATGGAGCTACTGATCATGCAGCTCGGAGCCCCAAGAGTGCCACAACACCCACCGCCACCACCCCCAGGCCCCCCCCCCGGGGACCTACCCCGGGCACCCCCCCCCGGACAAAGATATTCCACATCAACCTTACAAATTCATGAACACAACAATTCGCCTGATGTCGCACAATTACAACAATTAACATTCATGTGTGGTCAGAAAAAGGAAAAACATTCATACATCTTTGAATTTCCCCCAAAATTATTTTATTCAAATTTAACTCAATACTACTATTTGGAAGAGTCATGGCGGGTCTTCTCTGGACAATCTGTAAGTCACAGCCTGCAAGACAAAATTGAAGATAAGAAGGTGTGTCATGCGCTCCTCAAAGGACAGAGAGAGAGAGAAAGAGAGAGAGAAAGAAATGGAGAGAAAGAGAGTGAGAGAGAGAAAGAGAGAGAAAGGGGGAGAGAGGGAGGAGAGAGAGAGTAACAGAGGGAGAGTGAGACAGTGAAAGGAAGAGAGGGAGAGGGAGAGGGAGAGACAGTGCCGACACTGCACACCCAGGCTTCACTGCTCACCTGCTGCCACCGGTGTGTCTCCAACCACGTGCCGGTATACACTGCAGTCCTCCAGGTCCCTTATCTGAAACAGAGTCCAGAGCTAATGATGGCAGAGTTCATATCATTGCACACAGCAACATCGCTTGCCCGCCCCTGCACACACAGGCTGCTGCACCCCAGTCCCTCCTGCCGCCCAGCGGGGATTGCCCGCCCCTGCGCACCCAGGCCTCACTGCTCACCTTCCGCCACCGGCGTGTCTCCAAGAGGGCCCACCATGTGCCGGTGCAAGCTCCAAGTCCGGGGCCCACGACCTTGGCAGCCTCCACATCATGCAGCCCCGCACCGCAGTCCACCAGGTCGCACACTTGATTCTGGGTCTTGATTTTGCAATGGCAGAGATCATATCAGTGCACACGACATCACACAGGCTGCACATCCGCTCAGCTCTATAGGTGCCACTAACTCTGTGAACCGCGAGGCAACGCCACGTGGCGGTAGGCCCGTGCTGCCCGCTGGCTCAGGCCTACACTGCAGTCCACCAGGTCGCACACTTGATTCTGGGTCTTGATATTGCAATGGCAGAGGCCATATCAGTGAACACGGCATCATCGCAGGCTGCACACCCGCTCAGCACTTTAGGTGCCGCTACCTCAGTGCACCGAAAGTCACCGTCCCATGGCGGTAGGCCCGTGCCGGCCGCAGTGTATCCTGTGCCACCGACTCTGTGCAACGCAAGTCATGGACCCTTTATGATTGAGGTTAGTGAAATGCCAGGCGGACGCAGCCATGTCACCTCAGGCAGTGGGGAAGAACTGGGACACCTAGCGTCGTCGTCCCCCCCTTTATACGTAAGCCGAGTGGGCTGGCTCGGCGTACGCCAGGCCAGCGTAGGGGTGTGAATAATTATCCCTGGCCTCGTGGTTCATATCTGGGCTGCACAGGAAACCAACTGATGCGTGTGTCTCTGTTGCAGTGTCGGCGCCACACGGCCCGCAATCGACAATGTTGCAATGTTGCATGCACCCGGAGGGCGGCCACGCACGAAGGGATTGTACAAGGAGCGCAAGGCCGTTCGGGGTCTTGGCTCATACATGCCAACTGTTGTGTGTGTATCGCTATTGGTGCACCATAAGCCCAAGGCCTAGCCTCAATTGCAGCGCGAAAGCCACATCACATTTCCAGGATTTAAGCAGTAGTCAGACTAACATTAGGGATGAAAGCTCCTTTGTCTCAATACAGAAGGCGGAAGGACATCTGCACCTCCGACCATGGTTTTGCATGCAGCAGGCACCCCCTGAGAGAGATACCATAGCAGATGATGACGACTCCCACACTACGCACAGCGCTAATGATAGACCAACGTATCCACACCCCACACACAGAAGTCCGTGCTCGAGGTACTCTTGCATGGAATCAAGCAAACACAAGGAGATAATGGACGGAGTGCTGAAACTTTTCAAACACTCACCCCCAGTCACAGATCTGGGTTGAATCAATCATCATTCTTTAGCTCACTTTGCCACCCCAGTTCAGACATAGCTATATGCAAATCAGTCTTGACCCTGTGCCTCATGGGAACAGTCCAGACCGAACTGCCAAGCCATGTCTTCCCTGGACCGGAATCAAGTATCCTGGGACCAGTTTCGGGCTAACAGCCCTCATCAGCCAGGCTAGCTTGAATCCAGTGGAAAAGTGAGCAAGGGACCCACGTCTGGGCATACCCTGCCAACTCCGTCCATCATCTCCTTGTGTTTACTCTTGCATGGAATGCCCTTGACACTTACGCACACAACAACCCATACGTCCAAACGTTGCACACTCATATGACTCATTGCTCCGAGCAGTGGCATATCATCCACATAACTGCCGCAGGTCAGAAGAGTGCCGGTTCTACGAGAGCCACCAACGCAATGGCAGAACATCCCGGCCACATGCACAATCCCTGTCACGTGAAACTGTACCGTGCACATATGCTGCATTTACTGGGGGCACTGCCATTGGGAGTGCTGCAGATCAGTTACCGGCTAAGCTTCCGCCCTGCCAATGTCACCTGCGTTCAGCCTGTGTTGCATTGTCGATCGTGCATATTCCAGTGGTCCATGGATGTCTGCCTATCCAACAGGACGGTAGCTGAACTGGATCTTGACATGTGTGTGCACCCCCTGTTGGCCCACGACCAGGAGTGTCACTGTGATACCCGATCATGGGATGCCTTGATACTTGGCATACGTGCTGGCAGCCGGACATGGGAGATTGCACAACTCCTCGTGTGCAGTAACCACATTGAACCGCTCCCCTATTGGGCTGTAATGCATATTGGTGAAAGGGGGCGGACGCAGCACTCCTGTCCGGACCTGCTAATGGATTGGCTCACCGTCCTGTTCGCTGAAGACGACAACGAGCTCATGTTGGAAATGATAGCCTACGAAGCTGCAATCGTCTTCATGGACGAGTAACTACGTACCTGGGGCCACAATATATTGTAAGCCATTGCACAGGCCCCAACACCTTGTTGCATCTTGGAGAACTGGTCACATATCCCACGACAACAGTGGACATGGCTGCATTCACCTGGACTCCGAATACATGAGCGGCCCACAACGCGGGTTGACACACACCTGTGCAAGGTGAGTGGACAGCGGCGCTTGGCAACGTTCCTCAATCTGACATACTGCTGGAGGGAGAGTACACACATGTAGGTATGGGGAGAGATGTTCTGTTGTCAAATGTGATGGGGGACAATACTTGAGGCCTGCCAACGACTTTGACATTTCATACACAGCCCTATTTCAAACATTGCGTGGGTCAAAGTTGTGAAATTGCGCAATTGTTGTTTCAGAGCAATGAGGCCACAGTTAGTGCACACCTTCCCAGTCATCTCATTGGCCATGTGGGTCACAGACAAACATGCACATTGCTTTCATTTCCCCGGGTGTACCTTTTTGTGCAATCAATGTCCCTAAATTCATCCATACTTTCATACTTGATCGATCATGGTCATGACACATCTGTGTGATTTTGGAATGTTTTATTCACATTCGGTGGAGTGTCGGAGCTGGAGCAGTACATGGCCATGCAAACCCCACATTACATTGTAGCCCAGTGGAGGGCCAGCCAGAGTCATTTAGTGATTGACAAGTACATCAGAAGAGGAAGAGTACAGTCCGCAGTCTGATTGCTGTGTCATTGGTAAGCAAACAAATTATGGCAGTCCATGTCGAGGTCCAAGGTGAGTGTCGCAGAGTGTTTCGGGGGACAGTGGCAGGTGTTGTTACAGGCATGATGCAGAGGGCAGAACCAAGCTGACACATGGCATATAGCACAGATGAATGCTACTGGCTCCTTCTTAATACAAAGGTGGAATCACCCGCATCTTCGTCCTCTGTGTCATCTGGCTGACATGTGGGTGCTGTTGTTTGGTCTGCAGCACTGTGTGCCACTGACACATCAGGGGCCGCAGTTGGTATGGCTGCAGCACTGTGTGCCACTGACACATCAGGGGCCGCAGGTGGTATGGCTGCAGCACTGTGTGCTACTGACACATCAGGGGCCGGAGATGTGTGTGTAGCAGTACCAGCAGCATTCATCAGCGACTGCCTTAGTGGCAGAAATGCGATGATGAGGATCTGCAGGGCATAGAAGATCCCAACACGTTTTTGCTGGTGTGCATCGGTGGCAGCCATTCTTTCCGCATGCATCCGCTCCATGTCCTCCATTATCCTCAGCATCTGTGCCAACTCTCGGGTGACATCGCTGAGGCCACTCTGACTAGACAGTTGTTCTCGTCTCAGAGTCCTGACTCCAGCGATGTCGGGCATGGATTGTTGGACATCATGGAGCGAACTGTGGGTGTCCGTTAGGGAGTGTAAGTGGTCCCTGATGGGACTTAGACACCCACGTATGTCATCTAGTTTGGCGGCCATGAGGTCGAACCCCACCGCACCTGTTCAGCCACCTCCTTCTGGCAGTCAAACACCTGTGCTCGGAATGTGATGTGTTCTTCGGGGAGGTGCTGGGAGCCAGCCGTGGTGGTGGGTGCTTCCTGCTGTGTGGTCTGTGCAGGGGGTGGGGTCTCCTGGATGCAGCTGGGCTGCCCTGCTCCTGGAGGTGGGTTGCCGTAGCTGTCCATGAGCTGTTGTAGGGCGTCGGTGTCGAAGGTGTGGAGATCCTCTTCATCATCACTGATGTGTTGTCTGGTCTGCTCTGCAGGAGGTATTGATTGTCCCTCTGCAATGTGAAGGGGAGATGCATTTTAACATTGTGTTCACATGTATGTTGACGCATTGTTCACGTTTACATACAGACTGCATGACAATGTACATTGTGACTGTTTGGGAGGAGCTGACTATTTGATGCGGGACAGTGGACATTTGAACTACATGATGGATGTGAGGTTGTACACGGCGATTATCGTCTCACAGTTTCCTGCTATGCCAGATGTGATTGGCCAGTTTCTACGCACAAGCGGCACCAGTTGTGTCCTCTGTTCTGTAGTGAAAGTGTTGCACTTTGTACCACATTGTCGTCAATGTTGATGTGCTGTGTTTGCTATGTGTGTGTGCTGCATTGTGGGAGAGTCGCCCCTGCAGCTGTGATTTTGCTGCCCCTTATCCCTTTGAGGCGGTATGCCTTTGACTTATGCATGACTTATACTTATGTAGGAGCGACCCTTGACCTTGCCAGGTAGGTCGCTCCCCCACCACACAGCTCCGCCTGTGTTGTCTGCCCGCTGCTCCTGTAGGTAAGATCGCCCTCCGCTTGTGGCCCCGGTGCCCGTTTTTGTCTGCTCTCCCCCTGTTTTTCCTTTCTGTGCCCCTCGCTGCCCCACTGTTGTTGTGCCCTTGATTTTGTCTGCTGTCCCCCTGTTTTTCCTTTCTGTACCCCTCACTGCCCCACTGTTGTTGTGCCCGTGATTTTGCCTGCTGTCCCCCTGTTTTTCCTTTCTGTGCCCCTCGCTGCCCCACTGTTGTTGTGCCCGTGATTTTGCCTGCTCTCCCCCTGTTTTTCCTTTCTGTGCCCCTCGCTGCCCCACTGTTGTTGTGCCCGTGATTTTGTCTGCTGTCCCCCTGTTTTTCCTTTCTGTGCCCCCGCTGCCTCTCGCCACTCCCGCCGCTGCGTTCCCTGCGGTCCCGCCCCCTGACTGCCCATTCGCTGCCCCTGCCTCCCGCCTCCCAGCTGCTCCTCCCTCCCACCTCCCCATAAATGGCGGCCGCTGCACGGTGAGGAGAGCGACCCTTGACCTTGCCAGGTAGGTCGCTCCCCACCACACAGCTCCGCCTGTGTTGTCTGCCCGCTGCTCCTGTAGGTAAGATCGCCCTCCGCTTGTGGCCCCGGTGCCCGTTTTTGTCTGCTCTCCCCCTGTCTTTCCTTTCTGTGCCCCTCGCTGCCCCACTGTTGTTGTGCCCGTGATTCTGTCTGCTGTCCCCCTGTTTTTCCTTTCTGTACCCCTCGCTGCCCCACTGTTGTTGTGCCCGTGATTTTGCCTGCTCTCCCCCTGTTTTTCCTTTCTGTGCCCCTCGCTGCCCCACTGTTGTTGTGCCCGTGATTTTGCCTGCTCTCCCCCTGTTTTTCCTTTCTGTGCCCCTCGCTGCCCCACTGTTGTTGTGCCCGTGATTTTGTCTGCTGTCCCCCTGTTTTTCCTTTCTGTGCCCCTCGCTGCCCCACTGTTGTTGTGCCCTTGATTTTGTCTGCTGTCCCCCTGTTTTTCCTTTCTGTACCCCTCACTGCCCCACTGTTGTTGTGCCCGTGATTTTGCCTGCTGTCCCCCTGTTTTTCCTTTCTGTGCCCCTCGCTGCCCCACTGTTGTTGTGCCCGTGATTTTGCCTGCTCTCCCCCTGTTTTTCCTTTCTGTGCCCCTCGCTGCCCCACTGTTGTTGTGCCCGTGATTTTGTCTGCTGTCCCCCTGTTTTTCCTTTCTGTGCCCCCGCTGCCTCTCGCCACTCCCGCCGCTGCGTTCCCTGCGGTCCCGCCCCCCTGACTGCCCATTCGCTGCCCCTGCCTCCCGCCTCCCAGCTGCTCCTCCCTCCCACCTCCCCATAAATGGCGGCCGCTGCACGGTGAGGAGAGCGACCCTTGACCTTGCCAGGTAGGTCGCTCCCCACCACACAGCTCCGCCTGTGTTGTCTGCCCGCTGCTCCTGTAGGTAAGATCGCCCTCCGCTTGTGGCCCCGGTGCCCGTTTTTGTCTGCTCTCCCCCTGTCTTTCCTTTCTGTGCCCCTCGCTGCCCCACTGTTGTTGTGCCCTTGATTTTGTCTGCTGTCCCCCTGTTTTTCCTTTCTGTACCCCTCACTGCCCCACTGTTGTTGTGCCCGTGATTTTGCCTGCTGTCCCCCTGTTTTTCCTTTCTGTGCCCCTCGCTGCCCCACTGTTGTTGTGCCCGTGATTTTGCCTGCTCTCCCCCTGTTTTTCCTTTCTGTGCCCCTCGCTGCCCCACTGTTGTTGTGCCCGTGATTTTGTCTGCTGTCCCCCTGTTTTTCCTTTCTGTGCCCCCGCTGCCTCTCGCCACTCCCGCCGCTGCGTTCCCTGCGGTCCCGCCCCCTGACTGCCCATTCGCTGCCCCTGCCTCCCGCCTCCCAGCTGCTCCTCCCTCCCACCTCCCCATAAATGGCGGCCGCTGCACGGTGAGGAGAGCGACCCTTGACCTTGCCAGGTAGGTCGCTCCCCCACCACACAGCTCCGCCTGTGTTGTCTGCCCGCTGCTCCTGTAGGTAAGATCGCCCTCCGCTTGTGGCCCCGGTGCCCGTTTTTGTCTGCTCTCCCCCTGTCTTTCCTTTCTGTGCCCCTCGCTGCCCCACTGTTGTTGTGCCCGTGATTTTGTCTGCTGTCCCCCTGTTTTTCCTTTCTGTACCCCTCGCTGCCCCACTGTTGTTGTGCCCGTGATTTTGCCTGCTCTCCCCCTGTTTTTCCTTTCTGTGCCCCTCGCTGCCCCACTGTTGTTGTGCCCGTGATTTTGCCTGCTCTCCCCCTGTTTTTCCTTTCTGTGCCCCTCGCTGCCCCACTGTTGTTGTGCCCGTGATTTTGTCTGCTGTCCCCCTGTTTTTCCTTTCTGTGCCCCTCGCTGCCCCACTGTTGTTGTGCCCTTGATTTTGTCTGCTGTCCCCCTGTTTTTCCTTTCTGTACCCCTCACTGCCCCACTGTTGTTGTGCCCGTGATTTTGCCTGCTGTCCCCCTGTTTTCCTTTCTGTGCCCCTCGCTGCCCCACTGTTGTTGTGCCCGTGATTTTGCCTGCTCTCCCCCTGTTTTTCCTTTCTGTGCCCCTCGCTGCCCCACTGTTGTTGTGCCCGTGATTTTGTCTGCTGTCCCCCTGTTTTTCCTTTCTGTGCCCCCGCTGCCTCTCGCCACTCCCGCCGCTGCGTTCCCTGCGGTCCCGCCCCCTGACTGCCCATTCGCTGCCCCTGCCTCCCGCCTCCCAGCTGCTCCTCCCTCCCACCTCCCCATAAATGGCGGCCGCTGCACGCGCCGCGCCGCTGGCGCGCCGAAGGCGCGCCTAAGGCAAGCCCGTCTGCGCCCGTCCGCGACTGGACCGCGCCCAGCGCCAGAACCCCTGGAACCCACCAACGCAACACTACTCGACGGACCTACGACGCCGCCACACTCACCGCACTCAATGCCGGCCGGAACCCTGCCTGCTACCGAGCCTCACCGAGACGCACCCACGGACCCTTCGCCTGCCAAGCCTGCCGATTCACCTGCCCCCGGACGTGCACCACCTCCGCCAAGTCGAGCAACAGCAGCAACCACCTGAAATGCATCCTGCTGAACACCCGCTCCGTCCACAGGCACGCCGTGGAACTCTGGGACCTGCTCGACGCAACAGCACCGGACATCGCCTTCCTCACCGAGACCTGGATGAACGCCTCCTCAGCGCCCGACATCGCCATAGCCATCCCGGATGGATACAAGATCACCCGGAAGGACCGCGTCAACCAGACGGGAGGAGGCATCGCCATCGTACACAAGAACACCATCCGCATCTCGACTAACTCCGACGAGACCTTCTCCGCCGCCGAACACCTACACTTCCAGATACACACTGACCCCAAGACCACCCTCCGAGGCACCCTCATCTACAGACCCCCGGGACCACGCACACTATTCAGCGAAGACATCGCAGACTTCATCAGCCCGCACGCCATGCCCTCAGCCGACTACATCCTCCTAGGGGACCTCAACTTCCACCTGGAGAACAACAACGACAGAAACACCACCGCCCTGCTGGACAACCTCGCCAACCTCGGACTCAAGCAACTGGTGAACACGCCCACCCACTACGCCGGCCACACGCTTGACCCCGTCTTCTCGTCCAGCAAGCACATCTCCTTCAGCCACGCCACCGGACTCCACTGGACCGACCACAGCTGCGTCCACTTCAGCTTCAGAAAGACTGCGACCCACCACCACCCGCAACAGGCTCCCCGCCGGAGCTGGAGCAAGATCACCGCCGAGCAGCTCACCGCCTCCCTCAGCCAGAACACACCCACCAACACAACGGACCCAAACGAAGCAGCCAGCAACCTCGCCAAGTGGCTGACCGCCTGCGCCGACGACCTCGCACCACTAAAAACCCTCCCAGCAGACCCGGAAGCAAGAAAACCCCTTGGTTCACCAACGAACTCAAGGAATCCAAGAAGAACTGCCGCACTCTCGAGAAAACCTGGCGACTCGACCAGACCACAGACAACAGGACCGCCCTCAAGCACGCCACCCGCAAACACCACCAGCTGATCCGTGCCACCAAGAAGTCGGCACTCAAAGAACGACTGGACAACAACGCCCATGACAGCAAGGAACTTTTCAGCATCGTCAAAGAGTTCTCCAACCCCAGCGCCGGAAACAACGACATCACCCCCTCGCAAGACCTCTGCAACTCACTCTCCGCGTTCTTCCACCGCAAGATCACCGACATACACAACAGCTTCGACGCACAAACAACGCACCCTACCGCCGAACCAACGCCCGCCACCACCACCCTCTGCAACTGGACCCCGATCAGCACCGAAGACACCACCCGCACGATGAACTCCATCCACTCCGGATCACCAACCGACCCCTGCCCACACCACGTCTTCAACAAAGCCGACGCCACCATCGCACCCCATCTCCGGGACATCATCAACTCCTCCTTCCACACCGCCACCTTCCCGGAGAGCTGGAAGCACGCCGAGCTTACCGCCCTCCTGAAGAAACCAACGGCGGACCCCACCGACCTCAAGAACTACCGTCCCATCTCGCTCCTTCCGTTTCCGGCCAAAGTCATCGAGAAGACCGTCAACAGACAGCTTGCCGCCTTCCTCGAGACGAATGGATCCCTCGACCCCTCGCAGTCCGGGTTTCGGGCCAACCACAGCACCGAGACCGCCCTTATCGCAGCCACCGACGACATCAGAACCCTAACCGACAACGGGGAAACAGCTGCCCTCATCCTCTTGGACCTCTCTGCGGCGTTCGACACCGTCTGCCACCGCACCCTAGTGAAGCGCCTCAGCAACATCGGAATCCGAGAGAAAGCACTGGAATGGATCATCTCGTTCCTCGCCGGAAGAACCCAGAGAGTCCGCCTCCCCCGTTCAGATCCGAAGCCACCGAAGTCATCTGCGGCGTTCCACAAGGATCCTCACTCAGCCCAACCCTCTTCAACGTCTACATGAGCCCCCTCGCAGCCATCGCACGCCGACACAACCTCAACATCATCTCCTACGCCGACGACACCCAGCTGATCCTCTCCCTCACCAACGACCCCACCACCGCCAGAGCCAACCTACACGACGGGATGAGAGACGTCGCCGACTGGATGAGGAACAGCCGCCTTAAACTGAACTCAGATAAGACGGAAGTCCTCATCCTGGGCTCATCACCCTCCGCCTGGGACGACTCCTGGTGGCCCCCGGCCCTGGGCACCGCGCCCAAGCCAACGGACCACGCACGCAACCTGGGCTTCATCCTGGACTCCTCCCTGTCGATGACCAGACAAGTCAACGCCGTCTCATCTTCATGCTTCAACACCCTGCGCATGCTCCGCAAGATCTTCAGATGGATCCCCACTGAAACCAGGAAGACCGTCACCCAGGCACTCGTCACCAGCCGACTGGACTATGGGAACACCCTCTACGCCGGAACCACAGCCAAACTTCAAAAGAGACTCCAGCGCATCCAGAACGCCTCCGCACGACTCATCCTGGACATCCCCCGACACAGCCACATCACCGTGCACCTGAAAGACCTGCACTGGCTCCCCGTCAGCAAGAGAATCACGTTCAGACTCCTCACCCACGCACACAAGGCCCTCCACGACCTGGGCCCAAAGTACCTCAACGACCGCATGACCTTCTACACGCCCACACGCCAGCTACGATCAACCAGCCACGCCCTCGCCACCGTACCACGCATCCGCAGAACCACCGCCGGAGGAAGATCCTTCTCCTACCTGGCAGCCAAGACCTGGAACTCCCTCCCCACTCACCTTCGGCGAACCCAGGACCATCTCTCCTTCAGGAAGCAGCTCAAGACCTGGCTGTTCGAGCAGTAACTTACCCCCTCCCCCAGCGCCTTGAGACCCTCCCGGGTGAGTAGCGCGCTCTATAAATGCCGTGATTGATTGATTGATTGATTATGCGCTTCTACAGTGCTGAGATGTTGCAGACTTGGCTACTTTTGGCTCTTGTTCGTATTTTGGACTCTTGGGCATGATTTATCCGCAGATGTGTTGTTGACGTCAGGGGTTGTTTGTGCACGTGGATGTGTCAGAGTGTGACCTGCTCCTTTCCGGATGTGTTCCACACTCAGCCACCTCAGTGTCGTGGCGTGCACCATGTCATGATCATTGTACTGCAGCCATGCTATTTGTCATGCAGTGTCACTTGCATTGTCAGTGTGGCTCACAGGCACGCAGCTTTGCTGGTTTTGCCACGTGTGCATTGGTTGGTTGTGAAAGTAGTGCTGTGTGGGGAGGGACTCCTTTGTGCCCATAGTGGACGGGGTCCTACTTGGTGTTTGTATGTGTGCTGCAGTGTGCCTAGGGGATCAGGGACATGATCCAGAGTCATTGTGGGTGTGCAGTGTGCTCCACTTAATTGTGCATGTGTGCCATTGTGCCCATCTCCCCCCGTCCCCCCAGTCCCTGTTCGGTACTCACCCTGGTGCTGTTGTGTCCGGTCATGTCAAGCAGTGTCCGGACCCCCAACTCCTGCCACCGTCTCCCCACTGATGACTGTGGCCACCATTTCCTCCATCTCATCCAGCTCCTGGTGTTCCGCTGGACTGCCACCTCCAGTCTGCATTGCTGCCTGATGGTTGTCAGCGAGTTTCTTCTTGGTTTTGCGCTTCGCATCATTCCAGCACCTCTTGACCTCTCCAATTGTCCTCCTCCTCACTCCGATTGCATTCACCCTATCCAGGATGGACTGCCATATTGCATTTTTATTTGCCAATGACACGTTGGGGGTGACGAACAGTTGTTGGTGGTGTTCTATCACATCCGTGATGATTTTCCTGTTTTCCTGCGGACTGAACCTCGTCTTCCTCGTCTTCTTCTCCTTGCCCTTCCGTGACCCCGAGGTCCCAGGCTGCTCCTCCTGGGGGCTTGTGGGGGTCTGGTCGTCCTCTGTACTTGCTCCGGGTTCCTCCATGGTGCTACGCAGTTAAATTTGTTTTGTTTGTGTTTTTCGGTGCTTTTATAGTGCATTTTCCCGCATGACGCGTGGGAATTGCAGGCCTGTCGCTGGTTATCGCTGATTTTTGTATCCCAATTTGGGACATCGCAACTTTTTTCGCGTTTCGCATTTTTTCGGCGTCGCGTTAATTTTAACGCGGGCATTTGTCGTGTTATCGTGAGACTATCGCATGGTGCCGCCGGGTTGTGACCAATTCTGTTCAGATCCTGCTATATGCAGTTGCCTTAATTGGTCGTGGAGATTAAAACAACTTTCTGTCTCCCACTTTCCAGATATATGCATTAATGAATGTGGTATGAGTGTTTTTGAGGACGAATGCATGTGAGTTAGTGTGTATGAATGTTCTATTTTGTTTCTTTACTCGGGGGTTTATGATGCAAAGATGTTCACATATGAAAATGCCATATCACCAATGTGCAACACTGTTTGTAGATGTTTATAATATTGATTTTATATGTAAAAATATGTAAAAGAAAGTACAAAAATATTTTTGATAAAACAAAGAAAATTAATAAATAATGTGAAAATTTATAAATATGATTATGTTTTTGCATTTTGTTGTTGTTTAGCTTCAGTTCAGCCCTTGTTGAATTCATTTTCAGTTAGATAAAAGAAATATAGGTCATGAGGGAGCGTTCTTAGAGTGTATTGTTGTTTTCCCCTCTTCTCCCTGACCTTAAAATATTTCGCCTAGAGGGAGTCCCTTTATCTTGCTTAGCCGCCGGGTTGTGAATACAACGTTAACACGGTGTTATTTTCCCGCGATAGACTGCGATGTGAGAAGTTTCGTTAAGCTAATTTTGTGATAGTTAACACACGTTCTTGAGAATATCCCCCTTAGTACTTTGAGTGTGTGCTGTACAGTACAGCAACATTCAAAGTTCTAAACGTTTTTGAGAAGAGAAAACTTTTCTCTAAGATTGCGCATGCCTAAAGGAGGTGTACATTTTTGGCACAAATCCCTGTCTACAATTGTTTGTGGATTTGTGATAGAACCCATGGATGGTTGCATGGGAACACCAGTGTACTACCAGTTGTATGCATCATGACACAAAGTAGCACAAAGGATGGCAATGGGGGTTACATGTTTTGAGCTGAAAACTAAATCCCAAAATCAACAGTTTGCACCAGTTTTCACCACTTTTGTGACCTGACAGCCTTAGGTTGAACTTCCCCTAAACATTTTGCCTAACTCCTCCATTTTTGCTGATCTCATTTTTGTTGGCCTTAGGACTCTGTGCACTCTACCACTGCTAACCAGTGCTAAAGTGTGAGTGCTCTCTCCTTTATACATGGTGACATTGACTTACACCCAATTGACACATTTAATTTTCTTGTAAGTCCCTAGTAAAGTGGTACTACATGTACCCAGGGCCTGTAATTGAAATGCTGCTAGTGGGCATGCATCGTGTATTGTGCTATACATTTAAGTAGCCCCTTAAAACATGTTTCAGGCCTGCTATTACAGCCTTTGTGTGCATTTAATCAGAAATTTTGACCTGCCAAAATAAAACTTTTGCCAGGCCTAAACCTCCCTTTTTAATACATATAGGTCAAACCTAGTTGAGGCCCTAAACAACCCATAGGGCAGGGTGTAGTGTATTTAAAACGTTGGACATGTACTTTTAACTTTTACATTGCCTGCTAGTGAAAAACTCAAATTTGTTTTTCACTGCTGCAACGCCTGACTCTCCCACTCGTTAACTTTGGGCTAACTTATTACATTTAATAAGTGATAACTTTCAATTGGGAGCAGGTAGGAATGTCGAGATTAATGTCTAAAGAATGTAATTTTAAACCCTCTTTAATGTTAAAGTACCAATGGAGTTCATAATTCTGAAAATGTCACTTGCAGAACGTTAAGAAAACAAACAACCCAGAGGTTGGCATTTTCTTGCACCAACCGTTTGGTGCTGCAACCTGTATCCTGAGTCACAAGACTAGGTGTAGCTGGCAGTCGGTCTTCCTGCACTGCTTCCAGAGAGTGAGACAAAGGGGAATAGTAGCTGGCAGGATGGGCCATCTCTGACTCGATGAGAGGGAGGAGCTGTTACCTACCATACTTGCACATCACAAAGGCTCTGCCCAGCACACTCACAAAAGGTTTTGATACTAGTGTTTTGTGACCCCAGACAAGATGGAGCGAGGGCAGGAAGGAAGGAAATTCTAAACACCTCTGAGGGTGGAAACCTTCAGAACCTCCTCCTTCTTAAAAGTGGGCACCATGTACTAATAATGGACCCTCAGACCCAACTCTTCAGTACACCTCTGAACTATTTTCACTTAAATCTTTAAAACTGCATATCTCCGCTTCCACTGATTGAAAGTTTGTAATTTTCATCTCAAATAATTTATTGAATCTTACTCTATTGGTGTAGGATTGTTCTGGAGTTGTATTTTCACTTTATTGCTGTTTTAAGTGCTGCATAAATACTTTGGTGCCAAGCTACCAGAGGGAGAGCACAGGTTAATTTGAGATTTGCTTGTGACATCACCTTGACAGAAACTGTGGTTTCTGCTTGAGTGGGGTTTCACCACCCTCAACCAGTAACCCAATTTCCTTGGGGGTAAGCATAGAGCAAGCAGAGCAAAGATTTAATTTGAAGCCAGATCTGCTAATTTAGAGTTTGAAAAATTTAGTTACTGGTTGAGAGGGGGCAAAACACTACTCAAGCAGCAACCACAATCCTTGTCAGGGTGAGGCATAAGCAAAACCCAAATTAACCTGTGCTCAACAAAAATATTTGTGGTTATCTACTGCATAATTTCTGCAGCAGAATTTATATATACACTCGAATTTAGAATTTCCACTGCCTGCAGTGTGTCATAATTATGGATACTTAATTGTAATTGCAGCCATTTTGGCTCAGAAAATTTGTACAATATTCATTTACAAATAAGCGAATGTATGTATGTACATAATAGGCCATAGTCAGTCAATCATCTTTATTTCGATTCATCGAACCATAAAAGTGCACAGTATAAAAATGTAAAACAAAGTAAAAACAGATCACAGAGCAAATGTTTAAAATTAATTACATTCATAATAATATATCTATTGACAATAAAGTGCCATGATATTAAGACAGAACCAGAGAAACAAAAACCTCTAAATAATCCATAAAAAGGGCACGTAAAGGGTCCGCTAAGTTGCTTGGGGCGTCTTAACGGCTAACTTTCAGTCAATTAATCAATCAATATAGCTTAAATCTGCATAGATCCATAATAATAAAAACATACTGCATCTGCAAAGGCATTTTAAATAACAACAATCAACAAAATTAAAATGATCAATACTCAGGGTGCAAATACAATTTTCAAGTAATATTGATATGCCACAGTTAATGCTGAAACTTTTTAGCTCATGGATTTCCTGATTTTTAAGGCCCCACAGATAAAACTAATAATCACTAGGCAACACAATTCTGATTGTAAACGTAAAAGGCGGGACAGACAGGTACTATAAGGTCTGGCACCAAAATATTGCAATACAGACCATAGAAAAAGCCTTCTGAGTTGAATATAGAGCTCACAAAAAAAAACAAGAAGTGGGCATATGTTTGGCAATGCCATCACATGATGGTAAACTATGAAACCAAGGGCCCCATTGGGAGTGCGATACCAAGAAATAAACAGTGCCTAATCTAAAACGGGTAAGATAGAACCTATGTTCTATATTAGTTACCCGAAGAAGATAGCGTTCAACCCCCACCTCTTGTTTAAGGTTTAAGTAGTGCGATATTGTAACTGAAGAGTGTTGCTTTTGGAGTCTCCTCTGGGTTCTAAGTTAGTAAAATATAGTTTTAACTTCGCTTTTTACACTGCCAGTAAGTTCATTTGGAGGGAAATAAATTGAGGAAGTTCTAGGTCTGAGAATTTTTTTTTTACATAGGATAACCACGGAATGGCGTCTGCTTGTTCTAATTTTACGCATTCCACCAAAATCTCTTTGGAGAATGAACAAAATCGGGAGGTCCATAATTTCAACCACAGGAGCAAAGGGGCAACTAAGACTATGGGGGATATTCTCAAGAATG